>OY294045.1:79684502-80216884 GCA_958510825.1 Brachypterus glaber | reverse complement strand
ATTCGTAGTATTACATATTTTTACGGCTTGTTATTGTTACTGAACATTGTCTCCCTCTGTAGATTTTCTCTCTTTATTTAACTTAAATGTAGTTACTAAATTTTGTTTTGCTAAATCATGGCTACTACGTTTTTTCAACTTAAAAATTTTAAAAGAGCTTTAACTTCTGAGGGGAGCTAGGTTTTATTTGAACATTTCTTCATTAAATTAAATCTAATTTTCATTTCCAAAGTGTGTAAAGAAGCTTATGAATCACCCTGTATACAATACAATACAATACAATACAATACAATACAATACAATACAATATAAGTGGGGTTGTGAGGCAAGGTACTGCCTTTCAAATCACTGCGACCAATGAGATCCATTGTGAATCCCCTTTACAATTTAGTCCACATCAAACTTTAGGCTTCCAAAGAAGCCTAAGTGTTTTTTGGGGGCTACTTGGGATATATCTGCAGGTCTTGGGTATACCTGTTCTAGATATTGTAGCCTTTTGCGTACAATAGCTTCGTAGAAGCACATAATATGTTCGGCCGTTTCTGAGCATAGACGGCAAGTGTTGATTTCAGATTTCAGAATCAGCCTGTATATTATAGTCATCCTTTATTTTCCCATTCTTAGAAAAAGGTTTCCACTATTGAGAAATATGTCCCAGTATGTATTGTTTTAATACGGAATTAAATAAAAAGGCATGCCTTTTTTATTTGCAAATAAAAAATTCTTACCATATTTATAATAGCTAGTAATTAACGGTTGGTTTTCATACGCACTGACAACATCACACCAATAATAACATATATCATTTTCATCAATATTAAAATCGTAGCAAAATTCATGAGGCAAAAAAAATTCTTCTGCATCAGGCATATATAAGTGTCCATCTTTTTGTAAGTAAATTTTATCAACTTTTTCACAAAGTGGCACAAACTTATCACTACACATTTCATTAAATAATATTTTAAATTCTATCCTATCATATATTATTTGATCTTGGTCATAAAATGTCACACTAAAAACGTTTTTAGATGGTACACATTTAAATGTACCATTTATCACTTCACCTTTGTCACAACATTTATTTATACATGATTCTTTTAAACAAATGTCCTTTTCCGCTAAAATCATCACGAATGGAAAACTATTTAAAAATAGTAATGCGACATTAAAATAACGCATCTTGCAAGTTCTCGTAAAAATATAAACTAAGTTGTTTAAACGACTATCAATATCAATATTTATCTTATTATCGAACCCTTTCTACAGACGATAGATGTAATTTTTATGTGATATAGATTACTTAGCAATTACCTAAATTTTATGAGTCATAAATTTTCATGTTTATACGGATGTACGAAGGGAAAATTAAATAGTTTACCCTTTCGATACGTATTTTTTTTTTTTTTTTGGTAGAACGAATTTTTTTTAAGTGTTAGGTATTTTTGCATACAATGAACACTTTTGAGTCTGTATGCATGAAAAAAATTTCTCAGGATGAGGTGGGGGTAGTGGTATAAATTGTACCACCAGTCTTTTTATATGGTATGGTGGTATTTTATACCTGAAAATAATAACATCGGTTTTGTAACTAAAACTGCTGGTAGACGTTGGAACCACCCAACGGGACTGCTGGTATATAACGGGTGCTACAAAATAGTGGTACACCTCTATACTGCTAATAAAAAAAACAATTTTGCGACGTGGAACTCGATTTGGAACTGTTATTTTTTTAACATGTTTTTCACAAAAAATGGATTTTTAAAATATCTCTTAAACGTTAAACTATATGTTTTTAGATTTTTATTTTTTTTGTTCGAAAAATTAAAATTGTTCTTTATCGTCGGTTAGACATGCCCCTTAGAACATTTTATGTGAAAATTAAAAAAATCTAAATTATTTTTTTTTTTAATAATTCACATATTTGTGCCCCATTATCTCGAGTAAACCGATTTTCGATTGAATCACCATTGTATTAAGCATTAAAAAACCTTCCTAATCAAGTCATAGAGAAAAATCTATAACCCTACAGTGTAACGTTTAAGGCGGTGCCGTGAATTAGCTATAACTCATACAAATACATGACACACAAAATGTTGGAGATTTGGTCCTCTTTATTTTCATCTCAAACTTTTTTTGTCCTAGGATGCACCGATCTTGAGATATTTCAAAAAGTCCGTTTTTTTTTTGAAAAATATGTTAAAAAAAAGGACAGTTCCAAATCGAGTTCAATGTCGCAACATTATTTATTTGCGGCCTTAAACCCTACCCAATAAACCAAAAATGTAAACTCCCTGAATTATTTCCAGGTAAAGTCTCTTTTATTAACTTGAAGACTGAACTATAACTGGAAATACGCAGGGTACTGCTTATAATACCTTCAACCAAAGAGGAAAATGCAATTTTAAAATTTTTGAGGGGTCCAAGAATTTTGACGATGTTTTTATTACATGTTTGTTTAACCTCCTACTATTCTACTTAATTAAACATCCCCTAAGTCTAGGACTTGTGTGGGCTAGTAGTAGAGGGAACCACCGGCTTATACTGATTTTCGAACCAGTTTATAGGGAGTATCCGTTTCACTTATCGCCTTCGCCAAATTTCAATTATTAATTAACTGAACAAGGCAAATCGGAGCCAGTGAGTATCGAACTCACGCTAGCGGGCTTGTCATGTAGCGCTAGCCCACTTAGCCAGGCCACCCCATCTCTGATAACAGAAAATACTAAATACTGCTGCCAACAAAATTATATTTTCGTAAAACGAAAAAAAAATTAAAAAAAAATACCCCATTTTACCCCCTTACCTCAACCCGATTTTTAAGAAAGACAATCCCAGCCTAGAACTTTGGATAATCAACCTGTGGTACAAATTTGAAGTCTTTAGCCCGAAGCGTTATCGTGGTCACAAATTTCCCGGACACACACCGACAGATCGACCGACAACAGACGGAATTTTTTTTTTTGACGGAAATCATATTTTTTGGATATAAAACGTCGAGAAACGTAAAAAAAGCAATAAACATTTTTCGAAATTTTGTTACTAACGCAAGACTTTCCTTGCGGAAAGTAAAAATATAAACAGATTGATCAATTGATTGATCCAGAATTTTATTCAAAATCTAGCACCGCAGGCAGTTTGTATTACTAAAATTTGATTTAAGAAAGATAAAAGCCTATAGGAAGCCTATAGGAAAATTCCACGCAGGACAAAAAAATCTCAACATTTTTGCGCGCGGCGCTAGCTTTTATTTCTGTTAGCGCTACAGAAGAAAATGTCAAAATTACCTATTGGACAAGCATTTTATACATTACATTCAGTCAACATTGACCCAACAAAAATTAAACCTAGAGCCGCGGGCAAAAATTTTGAGATTTTATTTCCTGCATGATATTTTACCAAATAATTACTAGAGAGTATAATAACTTTAAAAGAAAATACTGGAGCCCGCGACGAGTGCCCTCTAAATACGACCCTGTCTCAGCTATTCGATATTATTCATATCCAGTACTCGGCGAATTTCCAGTACTCGCATAGGCGCCGCGTCGGCACTACACTGTAAAAACTACATGTAAAATAATGTAAAAATACATGAATTTACATAGTACGGAATAGTAAATTTACTATTCTGGACTATGCATAATTCATGAATTTATGTAAAAGAATGTAAAATAATGTAAAAGAATGTAAAAGAATGTAAAAAAATGTAAAATAATGTAAAAGAATGTAAAAGAATGTAAAATAATGTAAAAAGTATATTTACATTGATTTACATATTTTTACATGATTTTAAAATGCAGGCTATGTTATTTTAAGACGCGCGTGCGCTTTGGACAATAACCAAGAAGGCATCGCATCATGAGACGGACCGTTTAATATTGTTATTGTTAGAGAGATAGCGATGCATGCTGCTAGGTTAAAGTGTTAAAAGTGTAAAAAAGGTAAATATTATTTATGTACGATATTATTATGTTCATTATAAATTACGATCTTTATCAACCAATAGATCTTTAAAGTAAGATGTAAGCAGCTTATACTCGTATTAACGGTGAAAATCGTTTCGTTTATTAAACCAAATGAACTTTACTCTACGATAATTAAAAAAAGCTTGACACAGAGACTTGTAATTTGGAACAAACATTTTCTAAGTAGTAAATATTTTTTTCAAATTTCAAGTCCAAACCATTCTGGACTATGTAATTTTTAGCTTTCCGGTCTATACATTTACATTTACATAATTTTTACTGTTCCGGTCTGTGCAAAACATTACCATTACGGACTATGTAATTTTTACCATTCCGGTCTATGGCAAAATATTACCATTTACGGACTATGTAATTTTTGTAATTTATTTTTACCGTGTAGCGTTGACGCGAGGTTTTAAATATTTACATTTTTATTTCTTTTTATCTTGATTTTTTTTTAATGATTCCATTTAAACGAGTAAGTTCGGAAAAAAGTTATAGATAAATAAAAATTAAAAACTTTCGTATTCTTAAAAGATAAAAATCGAATGTAGGTTTTATCTTTGAAAAACACCGATATATACATACATATATAAATGTATATGTATGTATAGTTAATATGTATAGTCAATATTGTTGTGTGTAATAAATTAGTCGTCAAATGTTTCGATTTAGTGACCCTTATAAAAATTTCCCTCATAATTCGGCAAAATTATTCCATAAGCCTATGTTTCTGTGTTCATATTCAACGTTGATGAGTTATAACTGAGTTTACGCCGAATACTGTTCATACCTAAGTAGCTGGTAGCTGCTGTATAATATTTTAATAATCTTCTGGCTTTGAAAATTACGATAATAACGATGTACCTAATTAGTAATCTGTCTTTTTTCAAGTATTAAATGAAACGTTGCAAGCACCCTGTCAAAATATCGGCACTATTGTACACTAGAGCCATCTAGTTTGCAATTTTCAATCTAGGTGTTTTGGTTGATTTTAAATTCTGTATCTTTAAAACATTATATTCTAGCAAAAGACTGTAAATAACATTTTTTATAGGGCTTAAAAAGAGCTTTTATGTCAAATATAATTTTTTGAAATCGGGTTATAAATATGTGAGATATGCTAAAAAAATCTTTTACTGCTTTGAACTCCAATATCTCGAAAACAATGCGTTTTAGGGAAACGTTGTTTATAAAATTTTTTGACGAATTTAAAATTATCTTTTATACAAGTGCTAAATTAACCAAATATAATAATAATTGGCTTAATTATAAACAAAAAACCCTAAAAAATAGGAGTTTTACCCTATTTTTACCCCCTTACCCCCAATCGTTTACCCCCAAAATCAAATCAGCTCTTCGGAATACGATAAGAAACAATATTCAAAAAACCGCAAGTCGATATCTCATGTAGAAATGGAGTTAGAGAGTTTACACCCAGACAGACAGACCGACAGACAGACGGACGCAAAAATTTTTTTTGATGATTTCGACTCAGAATGGTCTAAAACGTGAAAAAGCAATGTGAAAAAAAAACGTGGTGAAAGATTTTGACTTTTCGGCGAAGATTTCAATACATCGGCACTCTTAGTAGCACTAAGTGCCGATGTAAAACATCCTTAAGGTTATGACGCAGTTACGTACTTATTCTTAGGAGAATCAATAAAAAACAATTAATTTAAAAAACGTTATATCCAATTTTCACCCACCAATTATAGACGTCTACTCTAACAAAGAAAAAGAGGACGTTGAAAAAATAACCAGACTATCCACTAGGGTGAAACAAACCTTATTGGTAATTTTTTTTTTAATTTTTAACTAGATGAACTGTTGCAAGCACCCTGTCAAAACATCGGCACTATTGTACACTAGAGCCATCTAGTTTGCAAATTTCAAACTAGGTGTTTTGTTTGATTTTAAATTCTATATCTTTAAAACATTATATTCTAGCAAAAAACAGTACATAACATTTTTTATAGGGCTTAAAAAGAGCTTTTATTTAAAATATAATTTTTTGAAATCGGGTTATAAATATGTGAGATATGCTAAAAAAACCTTTTACTGCTTTTATATAAGTGCTAAATTAACAAAATACAATAATAATTGCCTTAATTATAAACAAAAAACGCCAAAAAATCGTAGTTTTACTCTGTTTTTACCCCCTTACACCCAATCGTTTACCCCCAAAATCTAATCACCTGTTCGGAATACGATAAGAAACAATATGCAAAAAACCGCAAGTCGATATCTCATGTAAAAATGGAGTTACACCCAGACAGACAGACAGACAGACAGACAGACATGTGAAAAAATGTGAAAAAAACGTGGTCAAAAATTTTGACATTTCGGCGAAGATTTCAGTACATCGGCACTCTTAGTAGCACTAAGTGCCGATGTAATACTAATAGTGGAGAAAAGTTGGTCTTTGGGACCAATAATAAGCCTGTAAAATTTCATTTTAACCAGACAATATCTTCATCTGCCCCAAGCGTCAAATACATTTTATCAAAATTAGTCATAAAATGTATAAATAAATGCAAATCTTTGATTGCTATGGTTGAAAACTGTTATTTTGTCTTTTTTAGGTCATTCTTGTTTGACGTTATGAAATTTTTCGTTAAGTTATGTATTTTTGTCAACTTTATTTGACCCTCACCTTTAGGCGTTTCGTAATTTATGAACAAACCGCTTTATTAGGAGTTTTATGTGCTAGCTAATATGGGTATTATGGATTATTAGGGAAAATATTCGGAAAAAGTTTTCCCAAGTTTTCCCGAATATATCTTAGAAAATAGCTTAAAATGAGAATTTTAAAGATAAATTATAAAATGTCAGCAATATTTCTTGAAAAATCAATACTAATTTTTTTTATAAATATCAGAGGCTTGGGTCTCAAGGGGCGGATGTTACATTTGTTGACAAATTTTGGTTTTAGTAGATTTAGCATTTAAAATCAGTTTTTTAACTTTCCTAATTTTTTTTATTTTTGTTACCGTGCTAGTCACAGCGAAATTTTAAACAACAATTTCTTATCACGCCAAAAAGGGTTAAATTTATTTATACCATATTTTAAGACTAAATTTTATAAAATATATTTGGGGCTTGGGGCAGATGAAGATATTGATCGATCAAAGTGAAATTTTGCAGGCTTATTATTGTTCGCAAGAACTATTATAATTTAAAATTTTCAAAAACATAATTTTGTTCCACCCTACTATGCACTACCACTTCTTCTTCTTCTTCTTCTTCTTCTTCTTCTTCTTCTTCTTCTTCTTCTTCTTCTTCTTCTTCTTCTTCTTCTTCTTCTTCTTCTTCTTCTTCTTCTTCTTCTTCTTCTTCTTCTTCTTCTTCTTCTTCTTCTTCTTCTTCTTCTTCTTCTTCTTCGTCTTCTTCTTCTTCTACTTCAAAGAATCGTGACCTTTTCCTTTGGAATTTGGCCAGCTCGATACAAATATGTATTTGTACCCTATTTATTCTTCCTGTAATCCAGGAATTCGGGTCACGGCGAAGTGGTCTGGGAATTCCCATCCCCGAAGTCCAAATTTCTGGGTTATATTGCTTGTTTTTCTTGATCGCAAAAAACTTCTCACTGTTTCTTCTCAAACCAAACCAAATGATCTTTGCGCAAACGCTAACTTGTTATCTTTAAACTTATATAAAAACTTATCTTTCACTTTGTACGTTTCAAATTAAATTCATCAACATTTTTTGCGATATTATTCAGTATTTATGCTACCAATTTAAAGTTTCTTTTTACTCTGTGCATATTATACTATGTTCATTTCTTCAAATTAACTTTTATTAGCATTATGTACTTATATTACGCAATAGTCTGTGATAAAATGTGAAAGCACTGTGATAGTAATGTAATAGTCGCAACAAATACTCACTTAAAAGCTAAATTACTTAAGCCAAACGTTAACCTGCTATCTTCATGGGATGAAGAAGTGAAATAAATCCGCCCCTGACTGCACTAGTTCTTAGACAATCATACTCCTAGGAAAAAGTATTAGTATGATAAAAGTTTGTATGCATCGCGGGTATTAATAGAGGTTTATGCCCCCAGGCCACTTACAAACCCTCGGGCCAGTGGCTTTTGCGTTTGTAAGCTCGTCGCCCTCAGGGCATAAACATCTACTTAATACCCTTGCTACATAAACAACTATTATGAAACGTTTACTGACTACTTTGAAGTTATTGTAGAATCAGTAATCTTGTATTATTTTAAAAATTTCGCCTGCGGTGCAGAGAAAACTGTTATTGTTGCTGAACATTTCTGTTCACTACTATTGCGAAACGTAACGAGGAGTTGTCATGATTTATTTTAATATTATAAGATATTACCACGGGTCGGATCGAAGTACCATTACCGGGGGCATGCAAAAATTAGAATTTTAAAAAACTCTTTTTTCAAGTACATAGACACTTTAAACTATTATTCACCAAGCGGAATGTCATGTCGATGCTGTTAATCAAGGACTTAATTTTTTTTTTTTGAAAATTGTTTCTCTTTTCAAAAAACGAATAGTTAATACAAAAATACTGCTTTTTTTATTAATTATTCGTTTTTTGAAAAGGGAAAAAAATTAAAAATTGATGATATTTCGCTTGGTCAACAATAGTTTAAAGTGTTTCTTTACTTGAAAAAATAGTGTTAACATTCTAATTTTTGCATGCCCCCGGTAATGGCTAGTTCGATCCGACCCGTGGATATTACATTTTTTATGATTAGGGGCGCCATTTTCCAATTTAATTCCGGCAAAGTTCTCCCTTAACCTTAAGGCCCTAAGAGGAAACCATACCCATGGTGTATAGTCTGGTGGTATAAGTTATATCACCATATCATATGACACAGTAGGGTTATTCATATCATATAACCAGTGATCGGACTTTGGATTTTTTAACAGGTGCCCATTAAGGGCCACTTGCACCAACGATGGTTTAACTTTAAACTTGGATTAAATTGAGGGTCAACCAATCAGAACGCAGAATTTTTAACTTAAACTCGGTTTAGTCGAGATAATCCCTGAACAAAAGTTGGTGCAAGTGGCCCTAAGGAAAACAAAATAATTTCATAAAACGCAAGATAATTTAAATTGTATTTAAAGTAACAAAAATACATTATTATTGTTATGTAATTCTTGTTTTGTTTTATTTTAATTTCATTTACTGTTGCTCCTTTTTTCTATTTGTATTATTTTAAATATTCCTGTGAAATTAAACTAATTTAAATACCTACAGTCAAATACAATAAAAAGTAAAACAAAAAACAGTGTGTACATAAATATGTTATTTCTTTTTTAAGATAAGCGAATAGATTTCAATATTCGGTGTGGTTCCTAGGTTGTTCAATATAGAATATAAATTAATCCACTTATTAAAATGAAGTTTCACCTTAAACTAATTTTTAACTATAACAACTGTTTATTTTTTCAGTATTACTTTACTTGCGATTGTAAAAATATATTAATCATTATTGTTTTTAACGTTTTATATAGAAAAATAAAAATAAAATCTGTCTGTCAATCTGTCGGTCTGTCTATCTCTCTGAACGGGAAATTTGTGACTACGATAACTCGAGAACGCTTTGAGCTAACGACTTCAAATTTGGACCATAGGTTCATTATCCAAAGTTTTAAATTAAGATTTTTTTGATGAAAAGCGGGATGGGGTATAATGGTGTAAAACTATTTTTTTAATTTTTTTTTGTTTTTTGAATAAATTCTTTGGAAAAACAATATTTTTTTTTTAATGAACCTATAAAACATGCAGTGACTGATACCTAAAGCGCCACCCAGAGGCTCGCATAACCAGCGTAAAACATAACATACGATGTCGTGAGTGGCTTGATGTGCCGTCATGTGTCTTGTACGCAGGCTTTTAACGTTATGAGGTTCGACTGTAGATGGCGACTAACTCTTACTATGCTGTAGATACGAATTAGAATTAGACCGAAATTTCACGAGTCGCACCCGAACTGATATAATCTACGCCTTTTGTAACGTCCGAGCGCGCTCTCGCATATTATTTTCTCGGCAGCAGTTTTTTTATTACAGCTGGTTTTGTATTATTTTGTACAAGTGAAAAAGGAAAAAATGTGATCAAAATTCAAAAATATTTTAGATAGAAATTATGGTTTGCAAAATTTAATAGTTAAAGACATTTATAAAAAAAAGGAATCTAGTTTTCAGTGCACGAGAGTGCTTTTTTACGAAATGGTTTGCGTATACTATTTTTCCTACGACCTAATATCCCAAACATCCAAAAAACGCAAAAATGATCTTAAAATTAATTTGTCAATTTAAAGTTATGTATTTACTAATTTTCTGACGCAGACATGTAAAATCAGCTGATTGTCACTTTTCAACCCTTATCATAGGCAACGGCTGGAAAATAGGCACTAACTACTAACTAGGTCGTAGGAAAATACGTTTTTCTTTGTACCACTTACATGGGTAGATGTGGAAAGGTCATTTTGTTTATGTTCGATCTTCTCGTTATTTTTGGTTTATTCATATGTTTTTTGAATTAATATAATTTAGCTTCATTTAAATATTTATCCGCGCTTATATGAGTATAAGTGCGCATGCCTGACTTTAGCCCTCTAGTGGCGAAAAAGGAAGTGAGGCAGAAGAACAAGAAAATCTCTCACCGCTCACGTACGTGTATTTCTAACCACAAAAACCCGCGCGTGCATTCTAAGGGTTTAATGTGCAACATAACTTTATATTATGCGCTCTCAATAGTGCCATACACCGCATTTTACAGCATCTCATCCTAGCCGGCTAGATACAGCATGGACACAACATCTCAACGGTAAGTGCATCTTATACTCACGCACATTTGAATAGCAATATTAATTTGATCACCAGTTATCCTATAAATTACCATCAATACAGTCCCACTGAGAAGAGTATCAACAGTTTACATAAATGGATTTTTAATACAAAAAGAAATGAGAAAAGATTTTAGTAATTTACTTTGAAAATAAAATACTTAAATAATTTTTTACGCAACGCTTTTATTTACATAGTAATACCAAAAACAATATCTGTAAACAATGCAAGTAATATTGTTAGTAAATACTATAAATCACGTTTTCCTTAATGCGGACCTGTTAAAAAAAATCCAAAGTCCGATCACTGCATATAACAGTAAGGTAACACACGGAGCGGTCTGTATCACACAAAGGAGCGTAGGGCAAATTCTAATATTATAATTTTGAACAAAATAACTTTCAACGAAACAAAAAATACCAATAATTTCAATGAAAATATTGCATACCTAGCCTTAAGGGGTGTTTTCAGTATAAATTAGACACACTGTGTATGTATATGCAAACATAATTAACAGAATTAATTAACCTAATTGTTTTTGCTTTCCATATAATTCCCATAAGTGAAAATATCACACCCATAACATTTTGGTCGTATCCTGCACAAAGAAATATTTAATTTTCCACTATTCAAATTTTACAGAAAAACAGTAATTCAAAAAAAGCGTTTTCTATTTTTTTTTATTTTGCAGCTTATAAATCTTTTGCGTCTGCTACAAGCTTGGGCTGATTTCATTTTATTTACAGTTTGGCATGTGTATATTTATAAAAAGTTTCACAAAACTCAACTATTTTTCGAGATATCTGGTTTCTCTTAGCGTTGACAGTAAATCTACTTGTAAATCAAGCTAACCTAAAAGTTTGGATTTTGACAGTCTTGGGTAAAACCATTCAGGCCGTTTTTTTGTTATCCTTTTCATCCAGGATAGACTATAAAAAAACATGATTTTGAGATATTTAATGAAACATTCAAAAGTTTCAGTGGAAGTAACAATGTGTTACTGAACAAAACTGTTTTCACAAAATATCGAGTTTTATTGTAAAATCTATAATTAGAAAAAGTATGTAAAATGTTAAATAGTGTATACTTTCTCATTTAATGAACTAAAAGTATAGTATAAGTAACATGCCTAAATGAACAATATTTTTATTTAATACTTCATTATGATATTATATAAAATATCAGCACTTAATCTGTTATTACCCACTGCAACATCTCTAAGAGTGTTGTTTTCTTCCTCCAAGATTGGGATTACAGCGAATAAGTCTCTTTCATTCATTTCGTGAAAGAAGTATGGCAGATGACGTTTTTAATAGAAAACAAGTCGCATTCCGTTCAATCCCTATTACTACCCCTACTCTAATACTACCCAGCAAGCAAAACATTATTTTTAGTACCACATTTTGATTACCACTGATACGTATCAGTGGTGATGGCAAAAAGTATACTTTTTGCCATTTGACACTAATATGTCAACATCATATGTTTTTACCAACTCTGTGACACTCCGTAGTTTTAACTAGCTTTTTCAGGTTATGTAATGACTGAAATCCACCAGATGGCGAAATAGTCTTAGAGCGAGATACCGGAGCACTCTAGATTTATTTTTATAAAATTCTATGACACATAACCTCAAATTTTGTTTATGTTAGAAATCGACGTCAAAATATTTTATAAGTTGCTACTAAACTATAATACTTTTATCGGTATTATGTGATTACTTTCAGTATTTTGTGATAACAATGGTTTTACTATAGTTTGGGTACAATAAACGTAATTATATTTGACACAAGAAAATATAGTACTTAAGAATTCAAAATTAAATCACCAGAATGATATCTTACACTTTTTGATGTGCCACATATAAAGATTTAGAGACTTTGTAGGCTAGTCTATCTATAACTTACCTTAGAATAACCAAAGAAGATGTTCTCATAAAAAACACACTAAAAATAAACGTCACTGTATAATGTCACTGTTTACGCATGGCGCCATCTAGCAGCCACCGATTAACTACCATTTAAAAATTAAAATTACGATCTAGAAGGCTTCCGATCTCGCTCGTAGATACCAGCGCTTTTTAGTTAATACATAACCAAATCGAACTACAAGTTACCACTCCTTATTCTCTACGTTCATGGTTTTTATAGTCTATCCTGTGTGAAAAGGATAGGAAAAAAACGACTCAATTGTTTTTAATGCCGGAAACTTTGCAGCAACAGGCATATATGGCTTCGAATCGTATTCAACAATGCGCTATATAAAATTTAAAAAAAATAATTAAAAGCGTTATAGCAGCGTCGTTGTCGAGTCACCCTTTTGGGCACTGGCTTACATATTATAGGCATATATGGCTTATATATTATAGGCGTATATGGCTAAGAATCGTATTCAACAAAGCGCTATATAAAAAAAAACGCTATAGCAGCATCGTTGTCGAGTGACCCTGTTGGACACTGGCTTATATATTATAGTTGGCTTATAGTTTCAAAAAAAAAAGAAAGTGAACAAGGCAAGCCTTAGGAATTAAAATTCATATCTACCGGTTGTGTCAAAAAATATGAATAATTAAAATTGCCCATAAAAATGTTGTCAAATAAGCTATATCTCAAAAACAAAAACTAGTAGAAAACTTATGTTTGTGCAAAATTATAGCTTGCTGGGTTGATTGACATAAATTTTATGCCGATAGCTCTACTAATAACGGCAAAAAACGATTGATCTGTTTTAGCTGGGACACCTTGTATAAACATTTTTAGTGTAACTACTGCGGTTCTGCTAAGCAGGATCCTATTGATCCTTGCGATAAAGCGCACTCGATTTTTATTTAAAATTAATATAATTTTTAAAAAGGCATATTTACCAAAAATAGCTTGTGTTTCTATACTATCTTCATCTTTAACACACAAAAATATTACTTCTTCCATAGTTCCATTGTAATAAATATTATCTACACAATAATCTTCCACATCGTAAAAATTATCAGATGCAAAAACAGAACCGTCGGTTTGAAAAAAATAATCAGAACCGGATAATTGGACCAACTCATTGTAACAAGTGTTATTATAAATATAATAAAAATCACCCTGAAAATCGGGCACTTTAGTTTGATTCCTATAAAAAGTTACACTTAACTTATGATTTAAATCTGTCCTACAGGAATTATTTTCATTTAAAAACGAATTTTCGGAACAACACTTTCTTATGCATTTTTTAAAATTACATATACAACCACGGGTTTCATTGTTCAGTTCAAAATAGTCGTTTTTTGTGTATGTTATTCCATTTTTTAAAATGTTATCACCGTTTTTTTCACTGTCAGTTAGGTCTATACTGGTATAATTTAGGCACAATTTACCGAATGTTGGACAAAAACATAAAATTATAGTTACAATAAAGATTTTCATGTTTGATCTTTAGTGTCCGCAATCCAACTGATTGTCTAAGTACATGTTATTATGTATATTCTACATTGTAGAAACAATCATGGCACGCAGTGAATATACATGAATCCGTAGTTGTATAAATGGGTTAACTCCAAATTTTGACAATATTAAACTGATATACGTTTTATAAATAACATGTTTTATCAATATCATGTTTTTGCATCATTTAATAGTATATTAAAGTACTAGTTTCATAATATACGAGTACAAGTTTAGAAAACGAGCCGCTTGCGGCGAGTTTTCTAAAGTATTAGTGCTCTAAAAACGTGTTATAAAACGAGTACTTTATACAATTTTTTCTATTTTGCTCTAGAATTAAAAAAAACTTACATTTAAATTGATGGCTGATTTAGGGATTTTTGTTTTGGATTGGCATTACAGTTTACACCATGTTTAAAATTCTAAGAACAAATGATATTTTGATATATTTTATAGTCATCTCTTCTCTTTTTTACTGCAATTAACCAAGCCACAATTTTAACATGGTAAAAATAACCTAAACACAAAATTTTGTAGAAACTTCAACTTTAAAGCGACATTGTCATTTGCACGAAAAACGTCAAGCGATAGGCCAGGTCTGTTGCTAAACCAAAAGAACAAAAAGTACAGACCTCTTATGGGCCTATAAGAACAAGCAAAATGCTTGTGATTATGAGCTTGTAAGAGTCGCAAAATAGAAAAAATATAAAAAAGATTTGTTTTGCAGGTTTAATTTTTTAAAAGCCGTGTTAATTTTCAAATTGACCAAAAAGCAATAAAAGGAAAATTACACAGCCACACAAAAAAAATATAATTTTCCAGATAGTATCCATCCAAAGGCATTTTTATATTTTCGGGGTCGCTGAAACCGAATCTGACCTCAGAATAGCTCCATCAGGTCACTTTTTTTTTCTACACTTAAAAAAGTGTGCGAAAATTTCTTAAATTCAGATGTATTTATAGGTAGAAAAAAATTGTGACCTGATGCACAGTGGGCCAGGAAAAAAAAGAGGGACAAAATTCTGAATTTTTGCATACGACTATTTTTGATACCGCTGATTTCAAATAAAATAACGAAACTATGCAAAAAAAAATTCTGCGCCATTAGGGTGGTTCAATTTTTTTTTTCGGTCTTTCTAAAAATGTGTCACATGACATCTTTTGATTATTTTGATGTAGACAAATGTCCAAAACTTAAAAATTCAAAATAGCGAAGTCAATATGACGCATCGGTTTTTGAAGCTTAATTGTATTAGCACGAAATTAGGGCTAGTTTTTTTTGAAAAGTCATAATTTTTGGAGAAATTCTTAAAATTAAAGCATTTAATATGATAAAGACATGATCAAAAATAAAGTTAATGCCCTATTTTCGTGAAAATTTTTATTTCAAGTTTTAGGGCCATGTGTAAAATAAACTAATTTTTTTAATCATAGAATATATACTAAACTGTACTCAGGTATGTATAAAAATATATTACATAATTAATAAAGTGTCTGTATCATAATGTAAAAGTCCTTGAAACGTGAAAAAATTAGCTATCAGTTTAAATCATAAATATAAAAAGTCACCATTTGTCAGGTGTCTCTTTTCATGCACATTTTACGTTACCTATAGTAATATCGTTCTATGAAAAAAAAAATTCTAGACTTTGCTAATAACGGAAAAAATAATAAAGTTTTTTTAAATGCGTATTTTTTGCATTTACAAGTTGATGGTAATCTAATAAATTTGGTCAAACACCCTTATAAAATTAAAATTTTAATCACAGCTACCATCAGAATGCTGGAGATACTGTCAACCGGGAAATGGTAACCCAGGAGCTATGCTCTCCAATGCAAATCTAGTAAACATATTAGTAAGCCTGATAAAAGAAACGAAGCTGTTTGACTAGCAAGAGACCCAAGAACAACACAATAGACCCGCAGGTGGCTGCAGTGTTTGAGGTACGAATGCTCATCTTTGTACTCTTTATCAATCAATCAATACCATCAGAATCAGAATCAAAAGAAGCCATTTGACACATTTTTAGGAAGATCGAAAAAAAACTAAAACTTCGGACCACGGAGTTTTTTTTTAACGTTTTCGTTATTTTATTCAAAATCAGCGGTATCAAATAGTCTTATGCAAAAATTTGGAATTTTGACCCTGTTTTTTTTCCTGGCCCACTGTGGGCTGGAGCAATTCTGAGGTCAGATTCGGTTTCACCTAAAAATTTTGTATAAAGGGAATAATTTCACTGTATGAAACTTATTCCTCCAATTTTTTTTGTCAAACCTAAACTATATTTTTTATTTTGTGAGAAATAGTACTAATAGTACTAAAACGGCATATAAACATGTATTTTATCCAATTATACTGATATACTTAATTATTATTATTAAAAAAGTCATTTATTGGGTTAAGTTTTAAGTTACCTCCTTAAAATTAAACACACAGGCTATTGGGAAAATGAAAATTCAGTTCTTTTGACCGAAATCCAATTTACATACTTTTTAAGACACATGACTCTTTGTTAGGTGCCTGAATTTAGTTTTGTTCTTTTTATATTTTAAAATACACTTTTGCTACAATAGTTTTTTTTTAACTTTTTTGTTGATTTTTATTGCAAAATTGTTTAGAAAAAATTAAAATTTATGTAAAGGAAATAAGTCCCACCTGCATTTTTTTATGTACAAGGCAAAAAATATTAAATACTGAAAATAACTAAGGTGTAGTATATGTAACCCTGCACAAAGAAACCCACCTAATCTGTCTTTACATATTTCACTTTTTTTTCGGATTGTTATGTAAAAAAGCGAAAGCAAAAGCAAAACATTTAACGCGTTTTTTGAGAAAATTAGTTTTGACACACTAGGTGGGTCTCTTTGTGCAGGATCACATACTGATTTAATAGAATATTTACAAACTTTGGAAACGAAAAGTAGATGTAAATTTACGAATAAATGATCATATAAACGTAGGTCCTATCTTTCTTCGTTCAGAAGTTATAGCATTTTTTAAATTTGAGAAGTTGAAAAAATTGTTTTTTCGAAAAAATTAAGTTAAAGAACAACATTGAAAAAAAAAACATTTTTTTAATTTTTTTTTGTATTTTTTAATTTTTTTTTTATTTAGAAAGAATTTGAAAAATTATTTTTGTATTCGAACTTTGGGGGTATTAGGTATTTTGTAAGCAGCAGTATTTTTTAGGTTAATTATGTTGCCCTATTTTAAGGTTAATTGGACTTTGTTTATACATAAATTGAAGTAAAAAGAAACTATAACTCTATTGTTATATTTTCCTTATATTTTTAACATAAATACTGCTGCCAACAAAATAATTCTTTTCCCTATAGGCCTAGGTCCATTAAAATTAAAAAGGAAAAAAAAATCAAAAAAGAAAATAAAAAAAAAATCTATTTTTTCAAAAAAAAAAAAAATAGTTTTCAAAAAAAAAAATCTTTTTTCGTAAAACGAAAAATAAATTAAAAAAAATTGTTTTTGAAAAAAGTTGTTTTTACACCATTTTACCCCCTTACCCCAATCCGATTTTTACCAAAAACAATCCCAGCCTAGAACTTAATATAATCAACCTATGGTCCAAATTTGAAGTCTTTAGTCCTAAGCGTTCTTGGTCACAAATTTCCCGGACACACAAACCGACAGACCGACCGAGAGACAGAAAATTTTTTTTGACGGAAATCATATTTTTTGGATATAAAATATCCAGTAAAAAAAAGCATAAAATTTTTTTACTAACGCAAGACTTTCCTTGGGGAAAGTAAAAAGAAGAATAGTTAAATTGAAGAATACTCTAGAAAAAAGGACTCTTTGGAAAAAATTCTAAGTTCATTTTTTTCTAGCCTTTAATAACGTCATGTGTCAATTTTTAGCATTTTTACCCCATAAAAAAAATCTGTTTTATTTTTGTAGAGGGGAATAAAAATTGAGAATATTTCTTAATTATCCATGAACACTTTTTTGTTCCATAAACGTCCAATATCAAAGTTTTTATATCATTAAAAAAATAAAAACCCTTCACATGATTTTGAATTTAAAAAAGAGCTCTAGAGGAAATGCGCCTAATTTCGGATGGTTTCCAAATTTCGGATAGTAGTGTATTTAAGATACTGTCTGCAAAGGTAAACAAAAACCTACTTTTATGTGAAGCCAAATGTCAAACTAAATCCGTCCTGTAATATGATAACGGTAGAGCTTCTCCCCTTTAAATGGCAGCATAAATCGTTTATATTGCAAATGGCAGTTTTGTGCTCAGTTGCATTATTATGCTTGTTTATTTTATAAATAATCGTTATAAAAGTTCGTGATTCTGTCTTGGGTAAGTTATGATGTTAGTTAAGTTGATCCACTATTCATAATTAAGCAATTTGAAAACGTAAACATTCTACAAATTTCTAATCTAAAAAGCAGAAAGTTGCCTAATTTCGGATAGACCATTTTTGTGCATTTGATTCCCAATTTCGGATATTCGCAAGGTAATTATTATTCAGGATAACCAACCATTAATTATTTTTTTTATAATGATACAACAAACTAAGATAAACAATTTTGAAAAAACGAATATTACCTAAGATACTAAGATATTCGAAATTGGGAATCTAAAATTATAGTTCCTATAGTATTTCGTAGAAAATCGCTTAATGATTAAATTACGTCTTAAATGTGAAGGAATAACAAGAAACATAAGCAATGGGATCCAGATCTACTCTTGAAAAAATTTTTTCGGATATGTCCGAAATTAGGAGCCCTTTTTCAAATGCACAAAAATGCGCTGATTTTTTTTAACCGTGTTTTTTGGAAAAAATAAACTGTAATAAAATTGCTTTTATAATAAATCATGGTTGGCTATAATAAGTTGTATCTGGTTATATAAAAAAAATATCAAAAAGTAATACCGAGTATTAAATATTGAATACATTGTAAATGGTATCCGAAATTAGGCGACTTTCCTCTAAACATTTTTTTAAAAATCTAAAAAAAAATCAGGGTTATTTTTTCACCTTTTTTTTAGTTTTCTCTGTTTCAACTTTTATGGAGTTAACCCCTTCATACAAATACTGATTCATATGTTAAAATCGGCTGTTTAGATTTAGTAATTTTTAAACATCGTGGAAAAATAATCAAAGTTTCTAGTTTATGTTAAACAAAAATCTTTTAACAGCACGTTCATCATATTTTGTGTGTATTTAAACAAACTTTCTTTGAATTTTTATTTAAAATCAATTAGTAATACAATCGTAATTTTATTTATTTCTAGAAATTATAATATCTTGTTTCCTAATAAAATTCGTCGTAAAACTCAAATAAATCAAAAATACTGCTTCAAAAAAAAAAAGAAAAAAAAATACTTTTCTCTATAGTTTAACATTTTGCATTTATAATGTAATTATAAATAATTTATAATTTATAATGTAATTATAATGTAATGTGATTTTTTACATTTTATAATGTAATTTAGTTTAGTTTAACGAATTACACAGCTGCAGCAGTAAATCTTAAAATAAAAAAGTCCAAACTCCACCCCCTGACGGACGCATTTATTATTCTTAAAATATATTGTGGTTTTTGAGGTCTCTAAAACTAAGTTTTTGCCTGCGGAACCATAATATGATTATTAAGCCGAGTTAGAGTGCCGGCCATAAAATTTATAAAATAATTTGTTTTTTCAAGTCTAAGGTGTTTAGAAAATGCGTGTCATTAAAAATCTTAAAAAAAAATTGCCTGCGGCGCTAAACTTAACGATTAGGTGATACAACAATTTTAAATAATATATTCTATTTAATAGTTTGCATAACTGTATCTGAGAAATTTTAAAAATAATTTTCTTTTTAAATTGTTGTTAGGAAAATACGTGAACTTAAAAATAAAAAATCGTGCGGCGCTTAACTTGATTTCCAAAAGTCTATATACTATATTGTAATACCACAATATTTGTTAATATATTTTATTAAATAATTGCATATATGCAATTTAAATTATTATTTATTTATTATTATTAAATAATTATTAAATAATTTCATATGTGAGACCTGGTCTATGAAAAGGGGGCTTATGTGAGAAAACAAGTTTTTGATAAAAGCTGAGCGTCTCAAACTCTACCCGAATCGGCAAAAAAGTGGAAAATGATTTTTTGACACCTAAGCCCCCTTTTCATAAACCAGGTCACATATAAAATTGTGAGAAGATTTCTAAAAATTTTCGCCTGCGGTGCTTAATATTCTGTTTGAGCATTCAAAAAAATCGTTATACCACTCAACCTGTTACATATTAGCCCCCTCACCCCCCTTTCCCCAGGAAAAAAATATTGCTCCTTTTTGGCAATTTAGGAGAAACTTTTTATTGTATTGTTGTTAAGCCGAATAGACTTGCCCCCCCCCTATTAAAAATCCTGCGCGCACTCCTGCCTCCCCCTCTTAACTTTTAAAAGAGTTTAAAAGATAGCGACTTCAAATTTGGAACATAAGACAACCCAAACTATATTTTTTTATATATTTAATATTCTCTTAAAATGTGGACAGAAGGGCATGAGGTACATTTTTTTAATAGAAAGGGGGGTCGTTTGTACATTATTTTAAAGCGTATAAAATTATCTATTTAACTGTATATTTTTTAATTTTTTCAAAAACTTTTTTTGGGTTTAAAATAGGGTTTTTTTGTCAAAATTTTTAAAAAAATCAAACAATTTTTAAAAAATTACTAATTTAATGATGAAAAAACGTAAATTATATAAAACGCGTTGTATGAATGTGCCCCATGCCGCCATTTTTAAAGTAAAAAGGTGTCACACAGAAACAAAATAAACTTTTAATTTTTGTCTACAAATTATTTAAACAAATAGCATTTCTTATCTTTAGTCTAAATAGTTTCATTTGTAATTAAAAAGAAAAACAACTTAAAGGCTGAATTAAAAAGAACAGAACAGTTTTTTTACTTGGACCGTAACTGTTATTGCCATCGTATCAATGTTACTCACGTATCATTGACCCTGCTTCCCCTAATGATTCATACTGCTATTGTTTATATTAGTAATAGTTAGTTTTCCATCTTTCGTCAAAAAACACAGGATGTTATTGCATGGCATTTTAGCAGCTATTAGAATTCTTCTGATAAATTATAATTTATAATTCAACATAAATTGATAATACTTATGGTAGGGGAGGGAGGGGCTCATGTGGACAGTGGGTGCATGTGGGCAGTTTAATTTTCGCGGTTATTTTAAGGTTTATACGTTTGAAATAAATATCATAGATGTTATTTTTAATGCGTATATACCTGATGCAGTGTTACTTCTTGTTAGTTCAAATTTGTATTGTCAATGACTTATTGATTGTTTATTACGAGCTAACGTAAATTTTTTGGATTTTGGTAATTTGAATTATTTAATTAAGTAGAATGTAAATCTTAACAAATTATATAATATATTTTAATGTACACGAACGTGTTGTGATGTATTATCCTTAATTTTGCTATAAAATTAATATTTTTAGTTTGACTTAACCTAAAATTGTAACATGGGGCACATGTGAAAAGCATCCTTTTTTGTGGACATTTTCATTTTCCACTACAAGCGACAATAGATATTATTAGGAAGAGATGTAATTTTAAAGTTAAAAAATCCAAACTATTAAAGTTAAAAGGGATAGCTAAAACTTCTGCAATTATTGAATTTTCTATCTGTTTAAAGAAGTAAAACTATAACTTTATATAAGTTATATTATAACAACTTACATACATTAATAAGTTTCTATAAGTATAGTTTAACTTCAGATAATAGTTTATAAACGTTTTGTGTTCTTACAACTGTGACTATTATTTGTATAAACAATACCCTTTGATGTGTCCACATGCACACATTCTTGGGACAGTTTTGGACGAATGGCCACTTAACTTAAAATTGTAAGATGGGGCACATGTGGAAAGCATCCGTTTTTGTGGACATTTTCATTTCCCACTACAAGCGACAATCGTATTATTAGGAAGAGATATAATTTTAAAGTTATCCAAACTATTGAAGTTAAAAGGGATAGGTAAAACTTCTGTAATGATTGAATTTTCTATCTGTTTAAAGAAGTATAACTATAACTTTATATAAGTTATATTATAACAACTTACATACATTAATAAGTTTCTATAAGTATAGTTTAGCTTCAGATAATAGTTTATAAAGGTTTTGTGTTCTTTACAACTGTGACTATTATCTGTATAAACAATACCCTTTGATGTGTCCACATGCACACATTCTTGGGACAGTTTTGGACGAATGGCCACTTAACCTAAAATTGTAAGATGGGGCACATGTAGAAAGCATCCGTTTTTGTGGACATTTTCATTTCCCACTACAAGCGACAATCGTATTATTAGGAAGAGATGTAATTTTAAAGTTATCCAAACTATTGAAGTTTAAAGGGATAGCTAAAACTTCTGCAATGATTGAATTTTCTATCTGTTTAAAGAAGTAACTTTATATAAGTTATATTATAACAACTTACATATATTAATAAGTTTCCATAAGTATAGTTTAGCTTCAGATAATAGCTTATAAACGTTTTGTGTTCTTTACAACTGTGACTATTATTTGTATAAACAATACCCTTTGATGTGTCCACATGTACACATTCTTGGGACAATTGTGGACGAATGTACCTTTTTTTTAATGCTCTTAATAAATATTTTGGAATATTTTTTTTAGGTCTGGTTTTTATCATATATTATTATTAGCCCTTTGTTTCGTATAAAATTTATCTCACTTATTTTTATGGAATTTAAGAGAAATGATGATTTTTTAAAAAAAAGTCCACATTCGCCCCCCTCTCTCCCCTACATTGTTGTTTCCTAAATATACAAAAGTGCAAGTTTATTGTTTATTCTTATACGTACAAATGTATTAAATTAGCTGCTTTTGTCGTAGGGGTTTATAATGCCTTGGCGGAATCGTAACTTAGGTACTGCATTGTATTTTGGGGTGCACCACTAGGCAACCAGTTATTCAAAATACCTTGCTTAAAATACTTTAAACTCGATCGCAGTTATGCCACGGACCAGCTGAGTATTCTGAGATATATTTGTTAGGGCCACTGCACCAACTCTTAAACGGGGATTATCTTAACTAAACCGAGTTTAAGTTAAAAATACTGCATTCTGATTGGTTGGCCGTCTATTTAATCCAAGTTTAAAGCTAAACCATCGTTGGTGCAAGTGGCCCTTAGATGTGCGATGCTTGTTTATTCATAACTTTTAGTTAACACAAAATTAACTCTAGTTTACACAAAATTAACTCAAACTCAAAAAACCTTTAACATTATTATATCGTCGGCTTACAAGTAAAGAGCACTAAGTCCAAAAACATGGTTTTGAGATATTGACAAATTTAACTTTCACTGTTGTTTTTTAATTTTTGTAATAATTGTTACATAAATGCACGTTTCGCCAAACAAACACTAAGTCGCTTAGTGCAGAAACATTGAAATAATCTACAAGTAAAACGAACTAAGTGCACTAAGTGACTAAGTGCCTATTGCCAGATAAAGTTTTATTCAAAATCAAACTGGTGCGTTTTGTATAGTGGGTAACTCTCTTGGCAGTCCACCTAGAAGTTAGTTCGGTTTACCTGTATATAGATCATCAAAAATTAATTACAGTACCATAAAAATCCCATTTTTGCAAAAAAGTGACTTAGTGCCTTAAACTTGTAAGCCGACGATATATACTATTATTATTATATACTATTCACAGTAATTGGAATATTGCATTTCCCAAACACTTAAAAAAATAAAAAAACACTAAAAAAATTTTACCATTTAAAAAAAAGATCTTTTTTTGAAAAACAAAAAACACGCAAAAGCATAAAAAAAATATATTTTTTTTTTCAGAATTGTTTATTTTTTTTTTATTTTCTTCTTGCCAAAAACAAAAATTATAAAAAAAATAATTCTTTTCAAAAAAAAAAAACAAAAAAAAACTTATTTTTTAAAAAACTAAAAAAATAATAAAAAAAATAAGATCTTTTTTGAAAAACAAAAAAAAAATGCAAAAAGAAAACTTTGCAAAAAAAACTGCCAAAGATGAACAAATTAAAAATAATTTTTTTTTTTATATTTATATTCGTTTTTTTGCAAAAAGAAAACAAAAAAAAATTAAAAATGAAAAAAATACATTTTTTATTTTTTTTTATTTTTTTTTTCAAAATTTATCGTTTATTTCTTTTTGAAAATTATTTTTTTTTAAATTATTTGGGAAAAGGCAATATACCATTTACTGTAAATAATATATAGAGCACTCAAAAAGTCACCCCCCTTTTAACTTTTGAACGAGTTGAAATATCGACTTTAAATTAAGAACTTTTAAATAAGACAACTTAAACTATGTTTTACCATATATTTGATACTTTTAGCTCTTAAAATGTGCTCAGGGGGATATGGGGGCACATTTTTTAAATGGAAAGGGGGTAGTGTGATACATCATTTTAAAGCTTATGAAATTCTCCATTTAACTATATATTTTTGCATGTTTTTAACTTTTTTTTTAGGGTTTAAAATAGGGTTGAAAATTTTTGTCAAAATTTCTCTAAAAAAGTCAATTTTTTTTTCAGAATGACTAATTTCATGATCAAAAAATGTAAATTTTACTTTCAAACTAATTCTAATTGACATAAATAAAAATTTACAAAAAAAACTTAAAAATCGCATTTTTTAGCACAAAAAATTGAAAAATCAAAACCTCAAAAATATTGTTTAAAAAATTAAAAAAAATGCCTTCCTATAGAGAATTTTATTTGCTTTAAAATGATGTATCTTAGGACCCCCCTTTCTATTTAAATGTCCCCCATGCCCCCTGCCCACATATTAAGAACTTAAAGTACCAAATATATGCTAAAAGATAGTTTAAGTTATCTTATTTAAGAGTTCCAAATTTGAAGTCGATATCTCAACTCGTTCAAAAGTTAAGAGGGGGGGGGGTGACTTTTGGACCGCTCTGTATAATGGAATGCATAGCATTACATATCTTTACGGCTTGTTTACATAAAATTTTATATCACTTACCTTGATTTGATGTATACATTCCCATTAAATTTTTGTCTTTTCTTTTAGGAAGACAAATAAAAGCAGTTTTCTCTAAATTGTTTTCCAAAACATTTTCTAAGCAATACTCATTCAATGAAAAATAATTATCCTGGTCTATTTCTGGTATAAATAATGAACCATTTTCTTGAAGAAAATATGATGTATTATCAAGTGGCATAATATCCAAGTTTGGATTACAACCAATAATGTTATGAATTTCGTGCGGTATATCCATCGGTTCAATTTTATTGTGAAATTTATATTCAGTTTTTATTGGAACCACTGAGTCAACACAAGACTCCTCGCTAAAAAATTGACCCACAGGGCAACACTTTACGACGCACTTTTTCAAATTACATATACATCCACGCACTGTGTTGTTAGAAAAAAAATAGTTATTTTTTTCAAAAGTCACATTATCTTTGCGATACACTCCATCAGAAATAACAGCTTCGTCTTTCAGATGAATACTCAGTTCGTATGGACAATTTTCTTTTTCAGCATGAATTATAGCCAAAAAAATACTAATTAATAATACTATTTTCTTCATATTTCTTTATAAATACTTGTCTTTGTAATAACTCTTAAACTATTATTCATAAATTCGTTCTCGCGCGATATTTTACCAGAACAATTGTAATTAATTAATAAAAGACCACATATTATCAAATCTAATATGAATAACACTTCTAATCTCGGTTTTAATAAATAAAATATTACCATATATTCATTCGCTTGATTTCCAGAAACCACGAAGAAGTTGATAATAATATAACACTCATAAAACGAGTAGAAAAATAAATGAAGAAATAAGTGAGTCATGTAGGATCTGTTCCGTTTCCACGAAACATCAGTTTATTATTATAACCTTCAAATTTACCGCTCAAAAGGGTTTCGAAACTTCCTATGCGCGGAGACGATTCGCTCATCGCAGTAATGAGAAGAATCTAGCACATGCGCACTGGTTTGCTTATTTTTGTTTTGACGGATGTCAAAAGTGGCTTTCGTTTAGGCAGTTGCAGTTTTATGAAATAGTTTAATTTGAGTGGGGTTACGGTGCGCATCAGGTCCACAAAAATGAACTATATTTTTGCACTGATTTCTGGTGCGGAAAATCCAGTTTTTTTGTTAGAATATATAGCAAAAGATTGTTAAAATACTCATGAATTTCTGTTTGATTTTTTGGGGGGCGTTGGTTTACGTTAACAATGGTTTGGTTTGGTAGTTTGCTGGTTTGGTGTTTTTTTTTAATGGAAGGCGTTGGTTTACGTTAACAATGGTTTGGTTTGGTAGTTTGCTGGTTTGGTGTTTTTTTTTTTAATGGGAGGCGTTCTTTTACGTTAATAATGGTTTAGTTTGGTAGTTTGCTGGTTTGGCGCTTTTTTTTTGATGGGAGGCATTTTTCAGATACGATAATTCAGAATTTAGAAGGCGATATATTTTAAGAATAAAATGTGCATTAATGAATATTCCGCATTTTTTTTACGAAAATACTATTAAAAGCGAGTACTTTTATCCAATTAAAAAAAACCTGTTAGCAAAGAAAAAAGTAGATATTTTTGTAAAATTCTGCAAAAGAATGTTACATAAACTTAAAATAATTTTTGGCATACGTCAAAACAAAAATAAGAAAATCAGTGCGCATGCGCTCGATTATTCTCATTACTGCGGTGAGTGAATCGTGCGCGGAGTCTTCAACGGGTCTGAATGACAGACACGCACACTTTTTGACTAATCGCTCGCAATACCGCCATAATATGTTTTAATTAGTGGTTTATTAACGCTTCTTAATATAATGTTACCATCACCGCTTGTGCTACATCTACTCACATCCTGGCATTATCACTAATTACTCTAGCTAGAGGATCCCAGGGGACTGCGCAGGAGATGAAAGGTAAGATTTTTCGATTTTCTCTCTTATCATTATTAATCTCATGGTCTATTATTTACCGCTTTTCACCTCATCACGCACTACGCAAACACCGCTTAAATCTATTTACTATTTTCACCGCTATTTTCAACCGCTGCAGGTCTTCATTTCGATCTACAAGTCCATCACTAAACAGCAGTCCACTCCATACAGGATCAAAAATCGAAATTTTTCAAAAATTATATTTTTATTTACTTAATCTCGACCTCTTATACCCTTTATGGGTGTTGAGGTGCACCCATAGGTGCTGGAGCTGCTGCCTGGTGTATTTTCCTCCACCCCTGTCGATTTCTAGCAACCTGTATAGCGTTGCCCCAGGTAAGGTCCTTTTTCTCTAGTATCTCAGACACGCACTCGTTCCACTTCTTTCTTGGCCTCCCTCTGCTTCTTTTTCCATACACACCCATCTCCCACACTTTTTTCACTATCCTATCTTCCATCATACGCACTAGGTGTCCAAACCATCGTAGTAAGTTACTCTCTATTTTTTCCAAAACCGATTTCACGCCTAATCTTCTTCTTATTTCTTCATTTCTTATTCTATCTCTTCTGGTCACACCTTCAATTCTCCTCAATACTTTCATCTCCAAAGCTTGCACTTTTGACTTTTGCTTCTCTGATAATACCCATGACTCACTTCCATACAATAAAATTGGGACAAGAACACTTTGAAAGACACGCACTTTTGATATTTTACTTATTTCCTTATACCCAAAAAAAGAACTGCATTGTGGTTGATGCAATCCTTGTATTTACCTCACATTCCATATCTCTACTGCGCCCCACTTTCGCTCCCAAATACTTAAACACATCCACCTGCTGAACTACTTCATCCTCCAGTTTTATTTCCACTTTAGCACTGTTCTTTGATACAAGTTTTCTTAATTCTATATTATTCTTATTCCTACTCATAATTCCAACCATATCCTTGTTATATTTTTATAACAATAAATCTACATTTTAAGGGCTATTGAATAAGATATATAGTATACCTTAAACTTTTTTATTACTTTAAAATTTTTACTTAGGTGTAACTAGAAAATTCTGAAAATATGAGTGATTAAATTCTAAGGGTGCTATTGGGCGCCCTAAAATAGTAAAAAATCGTTGTAATTGTCTTTAATTTTTGTATAATATTTAGGAGATCTTATTTTACGCTTAGCTAGTTTTGTTTTAGTTATATCATTTTAATATTATATTATTTTAATATTAAAATGCATTAAATAAAAATAAATTCAGTCCTATCTGATACATGTTTAAAATGTTGTTTAGCGTTTGACTCGCACTTGGCGGATTTTCGGCGCGGGTTAGAATCTTTTGATCATTTTGAAATTTAGCACATAATTTTCTATGCCTAAAAAGAAAAAAATAAGATTTAAAGCCCTTTAAATTTTTCACTTTTTAAATAAAAAAATTACAGACAATTTTTTTTACAATTTAATTTTTTTATATTAAATTGAAAGTTTTTGCCCGATTTATATAATTTAGTTTTGATTTTTGGGGAATAGGGTTTTGGATCTGACTAAAATTGTTATCTAATTTGCTGTGACGTTTCGACGATGGATTTTCGTCGTTTTCGAACAGAGAATTAAAGCCAAAGATTAGTCATTGGCACTAACAATAAACACTCACATAAACAAAACATTATTTAAACAAATAAATAACAGTTAAAAAATAAAATCAAGACAGTGTACTTTACTATACGCAGCAACTGAACCTACTAATTTTTTTATAGAAAGGAGTCCATTTCATACACACGTGCAAAAAAAACAAAAGACTAATCCTTCCCGAAAAAAAAAACTTAATCTATTGGTAGGAAACTTTATACAATAGAGATTCTGTCTAATGCCATTTATCTGATCCAAACCCCAAAAGAATCCCTACTTTGCGACGCAAAATTTGCGTCGAAAGAGTAGAGTACTATAAAGTGAAGTGAATTAATTTTCAGAATTAATAAAACAAATATGTACAGGGTATCCAGAATTCCCGCCCTCGTATTTTTTCTCGAAAGTGGTAAGGGATATTAAAAAAAATCATAAACCGTGTTTTATAATCTCACCTGTACTACAAGTTAAATACCGAATGACTCTTTCATAATAATACTCGTTGGCCCTGTGGTAAATATAGCTTCTACAAATTTCAAGATCCTACTTAAAAGTAAAAAAGTTAAGAGGGGTAAACCACCTTTCTGAAACACCCGGTATATATTTTATTTTAAAAAGTAAAATCTTGGCGATTAGACCCCCAAAGTTGATTTTCTGATCATTTAATTGAGCTTAATTTTTTGCTATCACCTAGAGGACCAAAATAAAGATTTTAAGAAATTTTGGTTAACCCGGCGTCTGACACGTGGGGTGTCACAAACCCCAGAGTCCAAATATTACTCCGTAACTATTTTATTTTCGCGCCAAGCGAAGACAGCGCCTCAGTACCTTTCAATCGCTTTTTACTTTGCACAGTGTAGCATGAACGGCAGTATGAATATTGAAGCATTAGAGGCCACGTCCTTTTGAAGTCGTCTGGGGTTTCTGACACCCCACGTGTCATAATAAGTAACATTTATTTTCCTACAACCTAGCTAGTAGTTAGTGCCTATTTTCCACCCATTGCCTATGACAATGGTTGAAAAGTGAAAATTAGTTGATTTTACATCTGCTGTCAGAAAATGAGTAAACGTGAAACACATAACCTTAAATTGACAAATTAATATTTTAAGACAATTTTTGCGTCTTTTGGATGTTTAGGTCGTAGAAAAAATAGTATACGGACCTCGACGCAAACTATTTCGGTGGACTTCGAGAGATTTTTTACTCGGCTGCGCCTCATAAAAAAATAAGCACTCTCTTGCACTGAAAACTAGGTTCGCGTACTCGGTGCGTAATATACTATTATCTTCCTGTTTCTCCTGTATTTTTCAGTCATATTACGATTACTTAAAGTAATTTATTTTGAACCCTACCTATAATATTTAAAAGTTTATAATTTATGTTATTCATGTAGATCTTTGTTTGGCAATTTTAAACGTTATTTTTTTTAGTTAATAGGAAACAAAAAAGTTTCCTATTTTTTGTTTTTTAAATTTGATTTATTTTTTTTAACCGATTAAAAATAAATATATATATGTATTTAAGATTTTTAAAATTATTTTTAGGTTAATATATTGTATAACTCAAATATTTTACTACATTTTATATAAAATTTATTAAATAAAGCAAAAACGGTCCCATTTATTGTTGGGGTTTATTATACCCCACCTGTCGTTACTTGTAAAACTAATCCACCTGTCAGACGCCGGGTTAAAATAGGCAACCAAAAATTTTTCGCCCCAGCCTACTCTATACACGGAATGAGCCTTTAAAGTTTTTTTGGAAGACAGCCGAGCGGACGTGCCCATAGAATCAGACTAAATATGTATTTTGTTTAAAATAAACTCATTGGGGTTTGTCAGACCCCTGCCTGGTTAACGGAGGGTTAATAACGTGACCTTTAAAATAGGTACTGATACGTCAATTTTACATTGTATGTTGTACAATGTAAAACTGATTAATATCATCATACAAAATGTACGTCACAACATTGAAAAACACGGTTCATTTGTTAAAAGTAAGTTGAGATACTTACCCAGCTGATAATATTTGTAAAGTTCTTTGTCTTCCACGCGATTTTCAGGCGGTAAACATAAGAAAGATGTTAATGTTAGATTGTTTTCAAGTACATGTTCCACACAATACTCATGTAAAGGGTAAAACGGAGTCACATTATCATTGGGAAAGTATAATGAACCATTCTCTTGTAGAAAAAACGTCTCATCGTCCATGCTAAATATATCTGCCGTCTTGCAACAACCGTATATGGTATGAACTTTATGATCACTTATATTAACTGGAGTTTCTTTATTATGAAAATTGTATGTAAGTATAACTTCGTTAGTTTTATTGATACACTCGTATTCTTCACTTTCTTCATCGTAAGAATAAATCTGGGCTTCTGGGCAACACTTAACAAAGCAGTTTTTTAAATTGCAGATACACCCACGAACGCCGTTTTCTGTGACAAAATAGTTATTTTTATCGAAAGTTACATTATGCTTTTGGTACACACCGTTTTTACACTCTGTCTCATTAAGTTCTATACTTAATTGATGAAGACATTTTTGTTCTTGTGCATATATTTTCACTAATAAAAAAGTTAGGAAAACGAATATTATATTCATTATTAATTTATTTAACTGTTTATTTAATTGTTTATTTATTTTTAACTGGTACGTTAAACCATGCTTAAATCACTATAATTTATGTAAGCAAAACACTTTTACGATTGCATTTTTTATCTAATCAAATATTGTGTTATATAGATAGAAATATGCGGTCTGCATAATTATTCACTAAAGAAAATATATTTATTAATTTAATAATAATAATAGGCCTATTCCACGTGGATTCAGGCAACGGTGACTGCACTATTGTCACGGATTTGGGTGAATTATGTTTTGTGACATCAGAAATAGATCCCCAATTGGATTTTTTCGAAAGACGCATATTTTTTAAGATATGGACTTTTTTAGTTTTTTCCTAGAATCAAAGATTATCATAAAAATTTACTTTGCGGTATAATAACTTTAAAATTATTAGAGATATCCAAAAATGGTTTTCAACATTTAATGTTCTAATTTAGAAACAACGTCAATTTCTTGACAAAATTCAATTTTTTTTATATCGAGAATTTTGTTTTTTTTAGATAATAGCTAAAAACTTCAAACTTAAATATCTCAAAAAACCCACCCTTAATATTTTTTAAAATTTTAGGATATATTTTTGACTATGTCTACTTTCAATAAACTAAATTACTGAAATGCACATTTTAGTTATTATTTTTTAATTTTCAATAGAATGTCAAAAATTCCAAAATTCATGTCTTTTTTCCAATTTCTTGAAGTTATAATCAAAATAGGCCGGATAAAAGTCATTATTTCTTTTTTTTTGATAACAAAAAAATTAAATATAGTTTTTGTTAAAAAAAATACCTACCCCTACCCCCCGGGAGCGTGACGTTAAAATTATTTTGGTATAAAATAAATAATTAATTTTCCTTAAACGTTGAAGACTTTTAAAACTTGTTTCAAGATTGACATTTTAAAGAAAATCAGCTTCTATTTGTTTATAATGTTTATGTTTATATAACATAGCATTAACTAAAGAAAAACATCTTTAATTTATTTCTAATTTTTGTTTATAGAACGTTGGATTAATTGGACCATGTTATGCAAAAGAGCAACTAACCCACAAATATAAAAAAACGAGATAATGACGTATACTGAATGTGAAATATTGTGGATTGGATGCTTTTTGCATAACAGAGTCCAGTTGTGAGGTTTACAAACTCCTAACAGTGATCCTTTTTCGATTTTTTTATACATTTAATTTGTTAAGGATTTATGTCTGTACATGAATAAATATTATTTTATTAGAAATGTTAACATAAAAACATGGTTATTAAAATATTTAACTCTTACAACCTCTACACAAAAAAATTAAAAATCAAGAAAAAACTAACTAAATGTATAAAAAACAACTGAATCCTGTTATACAAAAAGCAACCAACTCACAATATTTCACATATTGTGGGTTGGATGTAGGACATGTAGGACATGTATGGACATTTCTAGATCAGCATACGTCATCTCGTTTTTTTAATTTGTGGGTTGGTTGCTCTTTTGCATAACAGGGTCCAATTAATCCTACGTTTTATAAACAAAAATTAGAAATAAATTGAATCTGTTTTCCTTTAAAACATTAAGCTTGAAACTTGTTTTAAAGCCTTCAACGTTTAAGGAAACTTAATTATTTATTTTATACCAAAATTATTTCATAGTCAAGCTTCAGGGGGAAAGGGGTAAGTATTTTTTTAACAAAAACTGTATATAATTATTTTATGATCAAAAAAAAAAAAGAAATAATGACTTTTATCCGGCCTACTTTGATTATAACTTTAAGAAATTGTAAAAAAAGGCAAGAATTTTGAAATTTTCGACATTCTATTTAAAATAAAAAAATAACAACAAAAATGTGCATTTCAGTGATTTAGTTTATTGAAAGTAGACATAGTCAAAGATATATCCTACCATTTTTAAAAATATTAAGGGTGGGTTTTTTGAGATATTTAAGTTTAAAGTGTTTAGCTAATATCTAAAAAAAAACAAAACACTATCGATAAAAAAAAATTGACTTTTGTCAATAAATTGACGTTGTTTCTCTAATGTTGAAAACCGTTTTTGGATATCTCTAAGAGTTTTAAAGTTATTATACGGCAGAGTCAATTTTTATAGTAATCTTTGATTTTAGGAAAAAACTAAAAAAGTCCATATCTTACAAAATATGCGTCTGTCAAAAAAATCCAAGTATGGTTCTATTTCTGATGTCACAAGGTATCCATAATGCACAATTCACCCAAACCCGTGAAGTGCAGTCACCGTTGCCTGAATCCACGTGGAATAGACCAATAATGTACACATCTTACTTTAATTTATAAGTACATAGGTAACAACTTCCATTTGCAACTGAATTTTATTATGTTTAAAGAGACTTTTTTTAACTAAATGTAATTAGAGGTAGTTAATCGAGGTTATAATTACTTATCTTGATAATTTTAATTAATATTTTTAATTTACATTTGCATTCGTATAATTTTTTTTAAACTACCGTATATATGAGAAAACTATTCTCTTCTATTAGTATAAACTTAACTAAAATTATACGAATAATTATAAATTATTTATCTCGTAGCTAGCTGGCACCCACTCAATAACATTTTTGTTTTTAGGGAAGAATAACCTAATTTAAACCTCATTAATACTCACTAAGAATTAAGGAGATTACGCACATTTGTTAATTGATATTAGTGTTAATATATAAATTGTTAATCAATAATAACCAGAGTTTATAATTTCATTACAATAACAGGGTCGGACAACTGGAATTTTAAATTATTTATAATTTTTGGTGAGTCTGTTTAATACATACCGATGCCGAATACAGTCATATAATCTTATTCGGCACAGGTATGTATCAAAGAAACTCATCAAAAATTAGAAATAATTTAAAATTCCTGTTGTTCGACCCATCATCAATAGTTTGTTTGGGTCTTTAAGAGACAGGCGCAGCCTATGGCTCATTTATCTAAAAAAATACTTAATCTGAATTGAAATTTGGGGCAGTGAGTCTATGCTCACTGATGCGAGTTGCATCTGTCATAATTTGGGGGGGGAGTGAGTCTCTGCTCACTGATGCGAGTTGCATCTGTCATAATTTGGCGCTGTGGAGTGGGTGGGAGGGGGATGGGGAGGGATGTGATAGGGAGAGGAGGGATGTGCGGGAGGAGTGAGACTATCTCACTGATGCTGGGAATGCATCTGTCCTGTATTAGTGGGTACCATTATTGGTTGAGGACGTTTTTGATCTTTTTGTGAGTGTTGTGTTTGTTCGACCCTGTTATGGTAATGAAAGTATCAACTGATAATACCTTAATAACGATATATCGTTATTAAGTTATTATTGATTAATAATCGATAACAGTAATACGCAAAAAAAGTAACACGCAAAAAAGTTGATCAATAATAACGTGTTAACACTGCTCTACAAAAAAGTTTTTTTTTTTGATTTTCCAGGGACCTTTTAGTTGCGTCTGGCTATATATAATGAGCTGTATTTGTTACCTTTTTCCGTTTTTCTCGATCAGCTCATTTTTTTGAGATAAAGCACACAGTGTTTTTTTTGCATATACAGCCTGTTCCAGAACTCGCGTACCGAAATTTAAGAGGTGATTCTACATCCAAAAATATGAAAAAAAGTTTCTATAAAGGTTGGTCCGGAAATGAGCCCTAAGGGAGCTACGGCCCTTCGAAGATGACGTATTGAATGGGGAACAAAAAAAAGCACCAATAAAATTTTAATGCTGCAGGGTGATTCTTCATTTAAAACTGAGCAAAAAAGTATTATACACCAAAACACCTAAATTTAATATTAAAGGAGTAATAGCCTTTTAAAAAGTAACGTTTTTGTGGCACAAAATGTTACTTCCTCTTAATTGCATTTTTTTTTGATAACGGTTGCTCCTACAGTGTTACACTATATGATATTTTATATGTATTTTTACTCTAGAAATCTATATTTTTTACAACAAATCCAAAAAACATACACATAGAAAAGTTTGGGGCAAAAATGTTTTAAGCCTCATATATTTTGTCCGTCTGGGCACGCCTCTGGATAAATTAAAAAAATAAATTAACATAAACTTATTGCCCTTATTAATACTAGTATACATGCAAAAGCTCGCCGCTCTAGCTTAAACGGTACCCGAGTTATTAATTAAAAACCTTATTTTTATTACAATTTTAAAGGGCCCTAGATCCCTTAGGGCTCATTTCCGGACCAACCTTTATAAGAACTTTTTTTATATTTTTGGATCTAGAATCACCTCTTAAATTTTGGCATGCCAGTTATGGATCACCCTGTAGTTATAGCAAAAAAAATAAGGTCTATTTAATTTTTTGTTTTGACGTCAGTTGGTTTTCTATTAAAAGCGGATTTTAAATATCTTTATTCGGATATAGCGGATTTTAAATATCTTTATTCGTTTGTTTTGTATGGGCTTTTAAATTCAAAAAATGAGATTTTTTCGCATTTTTGCTTTCCCATTTTGAAAATTTTTAAAATTTTGGAAAGCCTTTTATTTATGCAAAAATTTTCAAATTTTTTTTTGCGAATTTTTGCATTTTGTGACTTTTATGCCGAGATAAATCAATTTCAAGCAAAAAAAAATTATCGGTCGATCGGCCGGTCAGTCGATTGGTCGATCGTTCTGTCCGGGAAATCTTGTAAGCACGATAACTTAAAAACGCTTGAAGCTAAATACTTTTTTACATACAGGTATTTTACCAAAATTTCTCGATGGGGATTGTTTTTGGTGAACGTTGGCGTGCGGAAGGGAAAAAAAACATCAAAAATATTTAAAAACTCTTTTTCTTTATTTTTTTGCAAAAAGGAAAAAAAAATGAATTTTTTTCAATATTTTTTTTTGATTATAGCTTTTTTAACTTTTTAAAAAAGTTTAACCCCCCATAACTTTTTTGTTGTTTACTTTCAAAATTGATCTTTATTATAAAATTTATTTTCCCTGAAAAAGTTACGTTAATAGGAATTTTATTTTAGCTTTTTTCGATTTTTTTAAAAGTTTAACCCCCATAACTTATGGGGGAATTTCTTTTAAAATTTCTTTTAAAATTGGTAGAATTGATCCTTATAATAAGAGTAATTTTTCCTGAAAAAGTTAGGTTAATTAGAATTTTAATTCAACTTTTTTCGATTTTTTTAAGTTTAACCTCTCATATGAAAACATATTTTGTATAGGACGATTTTTGAAAATTTTTGAAAATTCGAAACTACCGTATAATATTATTCTAGGGCAGGCGCTGTGAATAATATAATTCGAAATATTGTTGTTTTGCTTTTAATAACTTCCCGTAAAATCTCAGTTACTGAATTCAGTCTAATTTTTTTTTATTTTTACAAACTTCACATGTGTGTTAGTGTTGCTTATCTAAATCAAAGCCGTATCTTTAGTATTTATATAAAAAAATCATAAAAATATAGCAAAAAAATGCAACAAAACCTCATTTTTTGAATTAAGAAGCCCATAAAAAACAATACGATACGATTAACCGTAATTTCCCGTTCATCACACGTTTTTTTTTGCAAAAGATTTTTAAATAGCCTGTTTTTTTTTGTGCATTTCTACATGCAATTTAACCATATTGCTAAAATATTTTCTTGATCGGGCCCCAAACTCAGCCCCCCGCTGCCATAACATCATACGGTATCCGGTCTTTAGTTCGAAAAAAAAAAGTTCGCAAAAAATTTGTTCGCGCAAAAAGTTCGCAAAAATAAGTTCGCAAAAAATAAAGGTCGCATGAAATTAGTTCGCACGCGTTTAGTTCGCAATACATGATATCGCATAAAATTAAGTTCGCAAGATTTTTGTTCGCAAAACTTGTTTTCATGAAGGTCAATGAAGATATTTGTTTATTGAACCAATTTTTGTATTGAGATAGGTACGTACGTTTTAAGTTAATTTTAATAAATACAATTTCAGTACATAAAAGAAGCGATAATGTCTGTACGGTATATTTTAAGTACGCGGGGAAGTAATTTGGCGGTTCACGAAAATTTTATATATTTAAAAGAAAGAACTTACAAAGAAAAGACAATTTGAAGATGTATTAAATATAAAACTGAAAAGTGCACAGGAAGAATACATGTTATCGAAGATATAGTTAGAAAACAAACAGGCCATACGGTTTACATAGGTGAAACTAAGAGAAAAATTTCTACAAAACTTCAAGAGCATGAGCGCAATATAAGAAAGAAACAAATTTCCTTATCGGCAGTAGCCGAACATGTACATGAAACAGGTCATAAAATCAATTTGTCTGAAACAAAACAAATATTAACAGAAAACAGAAAAATGCCAAGGAAGATACGGGAATCGATAGAAATCATCAAGCATCCTAACAATATCAATCGGGACACTGGTTACCACTTACCTGCAATATGGAAATCTTTGATAGGAAAAACCTCGTCACGGGTGAATAACCACAACTCGTCATAAATAGTGACACAAGTTGATTCGAAACTTAGTTTCAGATTAATCCCTGAAGATGTCTCTAGTAGTAAGAGACGAAACGTCGGAAAGTGAAAATCCATTAACACGGTCTAAACCCGAAAGTGAAAGTTCTTTATATCTTAATGGCCGTGAAAGCTTAAAATCTAAAATAGGCCATACTCATTTGGCCAACAAGGCTGACATGATAAGTCGTGAAGTGATAAGTGATTTAAAAGTGAGACCTAGATCATCTGTGGAAAATCTGCAAAATATTATTGCCGAAGTGTGTGGAGATGTAAGCCCTGCGGTTCTTGGAAAACTACCCAATGTTGAGAGAATGAAAAAAATTATTAGAAGGTATCGCATTAAAGAAAATAATGTGGCTATAAATCCATCAAATTTACAAGATTTAGTTATACCTGAATATAAAAAAATTCAAGATAAAGATTTTTTGCTTTTTGATAACGGAGATGGTAACGACAGGCTTTTGGTTTTTGCGACAGAAAATAATTTAAGTTTCATCATGAAACTTTCATGGAAAATCCTAATTGGTATTTTGACGGCACATTTAGCTCGGCACCAAATTTGTTTTATCAATAAATGAATATAAATATTTTTCTAATTTTCATATTGTCGCTGCAATTTATAAATGGCCAATTTTTAACAAAACTACTAAAAGAAACTGTAAAAATACATTCGCGAACTTTTGGACTAAGCGAACTTATTTTTTTGCGAACAAAGATTATGCGAATGAAAGGTTTTGCGAACTAAAAGTTTGCGAACTAAAATTTTGCGAACTTTTTGCTGCGACCTTTTTGCTGCGAACTTTTTTTTTCGAACTAAAGACCGTGAACCACGTCATACGTTGTCAGAAAAGCCCTATTTTCTTAATTCTTACATAACGTTGTTGTTATAAAATATATTGATTTAAAATTTGAACAAAATTTGACTCTCATGAGTGTCTATAAAAATTTTTTTTTGATTTAAACGCATAGGGGGCGCTGTGGTCAATTTCCTCTAAAAAAATGCCATTTTTGGAGAGCAAAATTCTAGAGGGATCAACGATGTTCAGAAAAACCATGATATATGCTTGAAACTATAGTTATCCAACTCTTTAGTTCTATGGTATTTCCACAGAATAACGATGGTCACTATATGTTCTCGTTACGATATTTTTCTATCGCACAAGTACATATTTGAATGAAATGACAACTATGCACACTCATTTATCCAATTTTGACAAAAGTCATTTGACGCTTATAAAATTTTGAAATGTCAAAATTAAACACAGGTAATTCTTTAAAATATACATTTCTAAAGAGTCTAGATTGTAGATGGAACGAAAAACGTTGTTCGTAACTCGTTTGCGACAAGTCCTTAGTGCACTCGAATGATTTTTTGACTTCGCTTTGACTTTATTCTCGTGCAACTGTTCCAGCATGAAAATATTTTTAATCGATTGGGGTTTCAAAAAAGCCCAAAGTGCAAAATATCAGATTTTTAAAATTATTGTTTCTCTATAAACTTTTGATAGACCACTTCCGTGAATAACGCTGTATATACTATAGAGCAGTGCAATCAACAAAGATATGAGGCGTATGGTGCAAGAGTGGCCCATCTCACTTTATGGAAATATCGAGATAATGGCTATTTACATTTCTCCGATTTTTTGCACTATAAATTGTGTCCATTTTTTAATAACACGTTTTTTTTTTTTTTTTTTTTTGATTAGGTCTAACCTCACATTTTACTTTAAAATTTTAATTATTTTTACATGTGAAAGAAATGTTCGTTATTTAATAACAGAATAGTCAAAATACCAATAATTATGCTCTGGAATAGTTAAATAAACGTTTTTTTACTGTCCTTGGAGTAATTACCTTTAAAAATGAAGATTAACTAATGTGTAAACATTGGTCAAGTACCCAAATGGATTTCAGTTCCTATGATCTCAAAGTTTAAGGTAAGTTGTAATTATTTCATACATATATTTATAAATCCTTGGTAAAACATGCCTTGTTAGCTTTTTTAAAAATAAAATTGACATTTTTAATGATGCAGTTGGCTTTTTAAACATCCCCAATAATATAACCCAGCGAACACCACTGGAAGTTAGAAACTAGGCAGAGCCCATTACAAACTTAGCTCTGCTGATAAGAAAAGCCTGAAACCCCATTTTTTTTTCGGGGGAGACTAAGGGAAAAAAATCGTTATTAACAAATATGGCGAAGACGCTGTAACTGAAAACTGCTTAAGTATGAGCCTTCGTGTTGAAAAAGAGGCCTAATAGCCAGTAAAATAATAACGATAATAGTATTATAAACAAAACTCTATGAAAGTCATAAATGTTACCGAAATAGAGCAAATCCGTGTTCTAGTTAGTACAATTTGATGTTATGTTTCCGGACATTACCTCAATTTCACGCCCCGTTCTTTTTTTTATGTGAAATACAATAAATATAACTGAAAAAGTAGATATTCAGTAAAGACGAATTGTTAAAAAAATCTCATTTGAATACTTTGTGCCAAAAATATACTTTTGTAGCCTTGTCTAATAGTTATAAATTTAAATTTTATTGAAATATTTACTTAAATACGTTCTATGAATATCGTTGACTATGTACAGCTGTCATATACATATAATTTAATTTATTTTACATGAATGGAAAAACATATTTTTATAAATGTAAAATATTTTCTGGCGATCGAGCTGGAAGTAAAAAGACAGGAATGCCAGGAACAAGCCTAGAATAGTACTGCTCAAAAATAATAAACATTGTATGGTGTAGACATTTTAGGGAAATTAAACAATTGTCTAAGAATATCTGTATTAAATATAAATTATATTCTCTCCCTAAATATCAATTCGTAATACTAGGTTGGGTACCGGTGCTTTTTTTTTCAAATTTTGCTCATATTAATCCCAATTTTTGGAAAATGCAACTCCTGCTAAAGCAGTCGTTGCATTTTCGTCATTGGGATTAATATTCGTAAAATTTATGTAAAAAATCACCGATACCTAACCTAGTATCACTTATGATATTACCCCTGAAAACATGAAGGAATTAATACCATAATGTATTACTAATGCTTGTGAGACTATTAATCTGGATATGGTATATGCAGCTTGCATAAGAAATTTAATGTCACGATTTGAATAGTGCATAGTTGAAAATGGTGGTCATTTCGAGCATTTTATGTTATTTGAATGTAGTGAATGTTAGAATTTGGCCAATAACATAATTAAGATAACTTTATTTATTTTTCAAATATAAGATATTTTTCAATATTACATCTTTTAATTTTTTGAAATTATTTTAATGGATATCTCCGGAACAGATTATCCGATTTTAAAATTAAAAAATTAATTTTAATCAAAATAAAAATACCTTTTAAATAATGCGTCACATGACCCATATTGCTATTTGAGATTTTAAAGTTGGGGTTGCTGGGGGTTAGGGGTGCGTTTTAGAACCTTGCCGATTATATAAATAGAAACCTTACTAAAAATATCTAATAGACCTTCTTTTTAGATTTTTTTTTGATATCTCTTTCAGTTTTCAAGATAATTCCTGTAGGAAAATTAATGGGACACCCTGTATATCTTAAATAATATGTTAGTACTATTACTTTAAGAATTAAAAGTGCCTAATCTAGGTAGTTTAAATAGAAACTCGAAATAATAATATACAGAGCGGTTCAAAAGTCACCCCCCCCCCTCTTAACTTTTGAACCAGTTGAGATATCGACTTCAAATTTGGAACTTTTAAATAAGACAACTTAAACTATCTTTTAGCATATATTTAATACTTTCAGCTCTTAAAATGTGGAAAGGGGGGTCGTGTAATACATCTTTTTAAAGCTTATAAAATTCTCCATTTAACTTCATATTTTTAAATTAAAAAAAAAAAAAATGGGTTTAAAATGGGGTTGAAAATGGGTATTAATGTCAAAATTCCTCTAATAAAAAACAAATCATTTTTTAAAAATGCCTAATTTCATTATAAAAAAATGTTAATTATACTTTTAAACTAATTTTAGTTGACATAAATAAAAATTTATAAAAAAAAAACTTAAAAAATCGAATGTTTTAGCACAAAAAATTGAAAATTCAAAACCTTAAAAAACTTTTTTAAAAAATTTAAAAATGTTAGTTTAAATAGAAAATTTTATAAGCTTTAAAATGATGTATCACACGACCCCCCTTTCCTTTTAAAAAAATGTCCCCCCATGCCCCCCTACCCACAATTTAAGAGCTGAAAATATCAAATATATGCTAAAAGATAGTTTAAGTTGTCTTATTTAAGAGTTTTAAATTTGAAGTCGATATCTCAACTCGTTCAAAAGTTAAAGGGGGGGGGGGTGACTTTTGGACCGCACTGTATACCTAAATTATATTAAAACATAATAAAGATAAAAATAGAATTTTTGACGTAGCCTTACAAATTTCTTTTCTTTCTCAGTCGCTTTTTTCTAAACAATATTTTTTTATATTTTTTTTTATAGATCGATTCTTTACAATATTTATTGAATTGAACCACCCTGTATAGAATTAGAACTCCAAAATACCAACAACGTAAAGTTACCTTCTTCTACAGGTAACTCAGGCAACTCAGGAAAAAGGTAAAGTTAACACTTTGTTAAAACAGAGTTGTTCATCTACTTGTGGATAGATGGAGATGCGTGTTTTATTAAAACTAAAATGTATTGTTCAAACCAATAAAAGGGTCTTGTACAAATTACGTAAGGTATTTTTTAATTTTTTTTTTACTATTTTTAGAGGGTAATTTTGAGAACCCTAGGAGGGAGGACCCCAGTAGAAATCACACAAAATAGGTATACTTTGACTCACGGATCTATGGCTACGGGAAATATGGTGTGCAAGTGTGACGCCCGTTGCAGGCACGTACGCCTTATAACGCTTTAGATGGAAAGAAGAGAGCGCGAATGATTCCTCCCCCTTTTGTTGGAGACTTTGTTTCATGCGGAGAACTATATGGTAAGTCCTGGATTGGATTCTACTATTTTATAATAGTATTATTAGAGTTAGGTTTCGTAAAACAAGACTGCAGTCATAAATGCATTCCAAACAGCACATAATTTTTTTTTAGATTCTAATTATGTCTGGACGCCTAAAGACATAAAAAGGATATCTATGGACTTCTTTTTAGGGATGTTTAAAAGATATCTGATTATGATGTCTATAAGATGTCTTTTAAGTATCGGTACAAGATGTCGTAACTTCCATACTCATCGCTAAAAATAAATTAACCACAAACAACTATTAAAAAATATTACCATTTTTTTCAAGATCTTTTTTTGAAAAACAAAAATATTTTTTTTTTCATTTCTTTTTTAATTTTCTTTTTATAAAAAAAGAAAAAAATAAAAAAATAAAATTAAAAAAATCACAATTTTTAAATATTTTTTTTTTGACAAACAAATTACCTCTCATTCTAATTCTTATTACTCTTTTTATATAAATACGACCGTACCTAGCAACGTAAATAGGAGGGGGTATCATGTTGTAAAGTCGCCTGTGCAAGGCGTCAGTAAGGCGTCTTAAAAAAGATATCTTAAAGACGTTACCTTTTGTAACATACGACGTCGTTAAGACGTCTTTTTACGGCCAAAAACCGACGTTCATAACACGTCTTGAATGACAAGCTACGACATTTTTAAGATCTCTTTAAGTCACCTTTGCGCTGTCTGGGATTCATAAATTCATGAATTTAGAAAACAAATGTCTCTCTAAAGGACGAGTGTGCTGATATATCTTATGACACAATGTTATGACAATATTTTACTATTTGAATGTTTTTTTTTTTTTAATAAAATATGCACGGCGAGCTTGGATCAACTTTAAAACAAAAGTCCTTGAGCCGATGGGATTTTTTCATAAATATCTTCTACGATGTCTCACGAATATTTATTGTCAATATGAAAATAATCGGTAGAGGAATTCATGCGATAAATCGAATTTTATTTGTTTTTATATTTCTTTTAGTGTATGTTAAATGTTTATTACTGATATAGAAAGAGTTTATTTTTTAAAGCAATTTTGTAGAATATCTTTGTTTTTATTTTCATTTTTATCTAAATTATTTAAAATCAAAATTGACAAAACTAATTTTTTAATCAAGTAACCTGTTGTAACTGGTTGTGACATTAATTTTTTTTTTAAATAATTTACAATTAGCTTAACGATATCTATAAATTTTATGTTAGAAAATTACCACAAAACGGCTCTAAGCTCCAGAACCGAGCCAGAAAACAATATCTATAGAATAAAATTAAGTTGGCGTTGGTAGTGCCATTTTTTGGCAATTTTCCAACCTAAAATTTGTAGATGGCATTAAGCCATTTTCTTGTCTACGGTGGTAGATATTATCAAAATTTAAAAACTATAACTAAAAACAAAACTTTTCATAAAAACAAGGTTTCTTAATTTGTTTTTGTCAAAAATGAGCTAAGCTCCAAAACTAGGTCGACAAATATTTTTTTGGTAACTATGCAATTTTTATTAAAAATATATAAAAAGTTAATTACTTTCCCCGAGGAAAGTTTTGCCTTAGGGAACATTCAATTATTACGTAACGCAAATTTTGACCATTTTGGACCCCCCTTCGCTATTTTCCTATACCATTAACATGGGCGTAACACTCCAAAATGACCCCCCCCCCCATAGAATCGTTACGTAATACTTGAACTTTCCCGGTCGGTCTGTCTGTCTGTCTGTCTATCCGGAATATTTGTTACCACGATAACTTAAGAACGCTTCGAGCTAACGACTTCAAATTTGATTATCGAAAATTCTAGACTGGGATTGTTTTTGGTAAAAATCGAATTTTGGTAAGGAAAAAAGAAACTTTTTGTAAAAAATTTTTTTTTTGAAAAACTTATTTTTATTTATTTATTTTTTTTTTCGTTTTTGATTTTAATAAACCTAGGCCTATAGGGAAAAGTATTATTTTATTGGCAGCAGTATTTTTTTAAACAATTTTTTTTATTTTTTTTTCGTTTTTTATTTTAATAAACCTAGGCCTATAGGGAAAAGTATTGTTTTGTTGGCAGCAGTATTTTTTTAAACAATTTTGTTATTTTAAGTTTTTTTCTTACTTCATTAGTTTTTAAAATATGGCTATTTTTACAGTTCTGCAACTTTGACGTGCTATAACTCTAAAACAAAGTTCCAAAATTTTGTCAAATGTCTGTCCGAAATGCGATGATTTGTTTTGTTTAAGAGTGCAATCGATCAAATTTACCTAAAAAACACATTGAAAATGTGCAGACCTTCACTATAATTGATCTAGCAAGCGGGGGCATCGTTAGTCTGTGGAAATACCATAGAACTAAAGAGTTGGATACCTATAGTTTCACGCATATATCATGGTTTTTCTGAACATCGTTGCTCCCTCTAGAATTTTGCTCTCCAAAATTGAAATTTAGGTTTTCAATATTTTAGCAACCGTGAAAAATCACCTTCAAATTAATTTTTCTCGGAAACGGTTAACCATACAGTATTACAACGAGTACCTTTTTTATGTATTTTAACCTGGGACATCAAATTCCAAAAATTAAATTACAGAAAAAAGTTTGCGACAAAAACTAATAAGGCCCCCCAGTTTTGCACAACCCTGTTTAAAATAAGTACATAAAGATAGCATACGAAGAAAGGCCTTATTAAGGTTAGTTTACATTCAAAACCTCGTTGCTTTACCTCAAAGCGTTCCTGAGTTATTTAATAAAAACCGAATTTTTTAGTTACTTTCAAAGGGGCTTAGCTTCGTTACGACGAATTTTTTTAGACATATTTTTATAGAAACTTTTTTTCATATTTTCCTATGTAGAATCACCCCTTAAAATTAATGACATCATTTATTGGACATAACATAATATTATGTAGTAACAGCGTCAACATGGCAGTTTAGTATAAGGTCTAAGTCTCTATAGAAAGCACTAAGTCTAGTTAGTGAAATATGGTTTAAAATTTTTTTCATATCCCCCGATAAATAAATACTTTGATTCGGCCACTACTAATTATTGTATATAACTATAAAAGAAAAAAAACATTTAAAAACGATATCTGGCGACAGAACACCTACACACAATATGCCACTTATAACCGGAAAACTAATTAAATTATTACAATAATATATGCAAAATATTGTTTTGACTGTATCATATAATATGATTCATATTATGATAAGTTATCGTTTTATAATTGTAGCATCTAGATTCAAAATAAGCTATCTACATTTTTTGGAAAAACAAAAACCGTTACAAGTATTATTTTTAACCACCTGGGAAAAAAATATTAGAACTATAGTCTGATACACGGTAAGAAACCTATACGGAAAAAAAAGCTAAACTGGATTGAAGATTAATCATCTTGAATCAACGCTATGCTAGTTTCCCCATTCCGAAACTCTGGTTATACTCCTTTTCAAGAAAATCTTATTCTTGTATGCTGAGAAAAGTTATATTTTGTTCAAGACTTAACTAGTATTGAAATCAAAATATAACTATACTTTAAACATTTTAGATACAATCTTGTTCCGAGTATTACTTATACTTATTTGTATATTAGCAAATCATTGCATCAGGTATAAAAATTCTTCACTTGCACCAAAAAAATAACGAAAAAATCTATACCCCTGGTCATGCACCCCCACATAAATCCATTTTCAACAAATTAAGGACACCGGAAGTGAGGAAACCGGAAGTGAGGAAAGCGGTGGTGAGTTACCGATGTTCCCAGTGGGAATGTTCCCCAAGATGACTGGAGAAACTAGTTCCTCTAGGCTAAAGCCTCCAGATATTTTGATCCATACCAATCCGATAAGGGGTATCGAATTAGCTGCCTAGTAAGTTACTAGTTGTATATCGGTATTCTAAGAATTTAAAAGTTTTGTTAGTGGTAGGAAATAACATGTGGTGCCACCTATAGCACAACGCTATCAAGGGCACTGAAATTGAAAAATTACACAAGCCTGTACCATTGGTTAAAGAGGAGTATTTATTTATACTTAGTCAATGCCAGTACTAAATAACATATATAAAAAGTCACATAATATAACCTTGAGAATAGTAATGGAAATGTGGCGTCATTCTCGCGCCGAGAATAGTATACTTATTTAAAGTCTTAATACACTGACTTTAAGTATAACTAAACTAAAATCAAGATTACTTATAATTATATAAAAGTATTTATACTTGATTAAATAATAGCTTCTTTTGGTTTGGACTTTTCTGGACGCTAAAGAATTTATTCACTTTTTAAGAGTGTATCTTCTTCTTAAACATAAGACAATTTATTTTGTTTTTAAATACAAAATTACTTCAAATATTTGTTGTACTCTAAGAAAGCATATTATACTTAGAGCAATTGTAAAATTTTAAGTATATGATTATTCTGGAATATAGATTTAATTTTTTTCCGTGTACGACGAAAGGAGAAGGTGGGAGCAAAAAACGCTCCGATCAAAGCGTATTCAACGTCAACGTGTTTTTAGTTATATTTTATATTGCTTTCTCATTTTTTGCCGCATTTTTTCGATAGCTTTAGAACCGTGTGTCAAACAATAATTGGATCCGATTGGATCCAGTCAGATCTTAAAAATACGAATTACATACGTCAGATACGAACAAATCTATAGTATATTCAACTTCAAGATTCAGTAGAGGTAAATAAAAGAATCGCGCACGCGGCAGCTGGCGCGTGGTTTCATTGGTTAAAACACTCGAATGTTGCGAGAGTAGGGATGTAGAAAATTAAACAGGTCAGTACGTGAGTACTTGCGGTGCGACAAGTAGGCAAAAATTAATATTAATACTGTATTTTGACTATAAAAACGGGGATTTACTCAAAATCTACGCGGTAGAAAATTTTTTAAATTGAAAATTCGGTTTCAACAGACAAAAATACATAAAACATGATAGGTTTAGTACTTGAAGAAGAATTTTTATTTTTTGTGTAGACCAGTGTAATAGACCCAGCACAAAAATGATTAAATCTGTGTAGGAAATTGGACATTATTTTTACATGTGCAAGAATTTTTACCCTACGATCAATAATAATATTAATTTTTGCCTCCTTGCCTTTCTTGCCGCACCGCAATGTTAACCATATTAAATATAAATAAATTTTAAGGTCACGCAAAATAAAAAGGTCCTAAATAGTTTATTAAAAGAATTTTTTAAATCGAACATTTAGTTTAAAAGTTACAAGGTTTAAAGACAGAAAACAGACAGACCGATATTTTTTAACACCCACTTTTTCCACATTTTCTCGATGTTTCATGACATTTGAAATCCAAAAACGCAAAAAAAATTAAATTTGGCTCAACTTCACCCTAAAACAATAATATATTAGAAAAAAAATTTACGACCTTTGGCGTTGGAGATACGGCTTTTTGTAATGTAGTGACTATAATTAATAATTTTACTACTATATATAAAATATATATTTCTATTCACTGCTCTACAGGCACGTCCTGAACATTAGAAAAAACTAAAAAAAAAAACAATGGATCCGCTCGATTTTTTTTATTTTTGCCTAAATTGCTTCTTATGGTGTGTTTAATCAATTTATAAAAAAAAAAAAAATCAGCGGTCGGAAACAAAAAGCTAAAATTTGCAAAAAACCACTGTGAAATTAGAAAGAACAACTTCAGACAGACTTGAAGCCTAAAAAACAAAAACTAAATGAGATTTATTTAAAATTTCAGATTCAGTTGGTTCTAATCAGATTGTATACTATACATATTGTACGACCTGATATATTCTAATCTAATTTAAAGGTCTAGATATAGTTAGAGCACCAATTTAATTAAATCAGGACATACAGATAATTATATTATTATTATAAACCATCTGTTTTGTATAGGGACCCTAAATAATGACATTAAACGTCAAGATGGACAATAATAATAATATTTTCTAAAGAATGCTTCTTGAAATTTATTTAGTAACTTATTTTTTAGTAAACTAAAAGATAAAGTTAAAAAAGTGATACTGTTTATAAAATTAATTCTTTCCATTGCAATGCCTGGTACATCGGTCAAAGTACAATGTATTTAAAAAAAAAAGTGTCAGTTGTCACAAATCGTCATGTAAAAACATTGTTGATGGTAAAACGGCCCTGACTTATCACTATTTGGAAACAGGCCACCATTTTAATTTTAATATAGAAGATATAGAAATTTTAGAGAGGGTTAGTAATAATAAAAAAAGAAGTTTTCTTGAAATAGTGCTTATAAAAAAGAATCCGAACTCCATTAACTATAAAACTGACACCTGCAATTTAGGTAGTATTTACTTTAACTTAATTAAAAATATTAAACGATATATGTTTTATTTGTGGATTTAAATAATTTTACAAAAATATTTAATTAATATATCAAAATATAATTATTTTAAACACTGGAACAACACTTTATCCAAATTTATAGATACATACTTTAAAAAAAAAATCAGTAATTAATTGTTCTACAGTGAGTATTCTCCTGTTGAAAATTTTCCAGTGTATTTTATTTGTTGATGTAATGTTTTTATTTAATTTGTTTGTTTTAATGCATATTTAATAATTTAGGTGAGTTTTTAATTTAATAATTTATTTTATTTTTGTTTATATACATTTTTTTCCAAAAAATTAATTTATAATGTCCAAGTTATGTCCAAAAAGTTTTATAATCTTTATTTCTTTTTAGCCCTGAAGAAGCCTAAATATTAGGTGAAACGTTGGCATGATTATGTAATGCAATAAAGTTTTTATTTGCTTCATTTCCGAGTGTTTATCACAAATAACCATAAACGTCACATAAAAGGGCTGAAACAGTAATCTAGTAATTTTCACAGGGTGCAGTTTTTGTTTTCAAATTGGCCCTCTTGATATAGGTACTAGAAGTGATATTACATGTCAAATATTAAGGGACGTGTTTGGAATTATTTATAAAATATCTTGATAATGTTCTGTTTCAATTAATTTTATTCAAGACTGCATTCTTTATTAATGATTTAGATATCATTTAGATATCCCTTGGATATAATTTCCTTAAAATTAATTTATTATTCCATCAATCTATTTTCTAATCATCGTACAGAGTGATATTGGTAGACTGACAGTTTCGGGCTGCTGGCCCTCTTCAGTACCAAGAGTCAACTCTGCACGCTGATTAATCATCAATAGTTTGTTTGGGTCTTTAAGAGACAGGCGCTCATTCGTCTCTTAAAGACCCAAACAAACTATTGATGATTAATCAGCGTGCAGAGTTGACTCTTGGTACTGAAGAGGGCCAGCAGCCCGAAACTGTCAGTCTACCAATATCACTCTGTACGATGATTAGAAAATAGATTGATGGAATAATAAATTAATATTTTTATATTTTTGTTTAAAATTAAAAATTTCTGTCCTTGATAATTCCTTAAAATTAATGCATTATTAGGATGAATTTAGGTATCTTTATTTAGATAAAACCAGCCCTAGTATTTGTAATTTTATATTATTATTATTACTTATACTACTTAAATAGAAATACTTAATAAATTTATAAATATTTGGTTGTTTTATTTAACTTTTCTTTAAATAAATTAATATTTGCTAAACTATTTATAATATAATTTTTATAATCACCATATGAAACAGGAGCATTGTTTTCTATAATATAAATTATGTTACAACATACAAGATATGAAATAAAGTAATTACTGTTGATAAAAAGTTCCTTAGATTAAGTTAAAGCGGGCAATGAAATCTTATATTAAGAACTTGAATGTTTAGCCCCGTCTGCAGCCCTTCATGTAAAACGTTTAATAATGGAACTTATCTTATCTTAACTACATTGATAATTTTGTGGAAACACCATCAGCCAGTATACAAGGTTATTCAGAAATAAGTTCGAGAAATTTAATTTGAAAAAAAGTTCCTATAAAGATTGGTCCGGAAATGAGCCCTAAGGGGAGATGTGGCCCTTCGAAGATAGATAGCATATTGAATGAGAAACAAAAAAAGCACCAATAAAATTTTAATGCTGTAGCGCGATTCTTCATTTAAAATTAAGCAACAAAGTATTCTTCACAAAAACACCTGAATTTAATATTAAAGGAGTAATATCCGTTTAAAAAGTAAAATTTTTAGTGCCACAAAATGTTACTTCCTCTTAAATGCATTTTTTTAACGGTTGCTCCTACAGTATTATACTAAATGAAATTTTTTTTAAGGGTACAAGAGTTATTAAGTAAAAACCTTATTTTTGTTACAATTTTAAAGAGCCGTAGCTCCCTTAGGACTCATTTCCGGACCAACTTTTATAGGAAATTTTTTTCATATTTTTTAACGTAGAATCACCTCTTAAATTTCTCGAACTTATTTCTGAATAACCCTGTATATAAGCAACTTATTTTAAACTGCAAAGCGATACCAAAAAGAGTTAAAAAAACGAACGATTATTTAATAATATGGGATAATGTCTGGAAAATAGTATATTGTTTTACTAAGAGGAAAAGTCCAAACTACAGATGAGTAAAAAAAGCACTTTTCCTCCGAGTGAAACATAACATTTTTTCTTCAAGGATCCTATATATATTTTTTTAAATATTAATTTTTGAATTTAATTTATTCAGTAATAAACAGTCATCGGCGAATTTCCAGTGCTCGCATAGGCGCCGCGTCGATTCTATCGTTGACGCGATGTTTTAAATATTTACATTTTTATTTTCTTCGAAAAACACCGATATATTTACATATTTATAGTTAATATGTATATTCAATATTGTGGTGTGTAACAAATTAGTCGTCAAATGTTTCGATTTAGTGACCTTTATAAAAATTTCCCTCATAATTCGGCAAAATTATTCCGTAAGCCTATGTTTCTGTGTTTATTTTCAACGTTGATGAGTCATAACTGAATTTATTCCGATTAATGGTAATAAAGTATGTTTTTTTTGTTAAAATAGGCCAATAAAACCCTTTCGAAATAAACTTAAACCTTCCTAGCTCAATTTCACACAAGGTTCTTTCACCGTATCTTGAGTCAACCACCTGTTTACATAATAAACAAACAAGTTTGAATTATGGTTGTCACCAATGTCAAAGAGTGCTGCCGCCAGTGGTGGTTTTTTTTACGGCGTAAAACAATGAACTTTTGTTTTTTACTGTAAAAAAATAAATCACTTCCAACTAGTGTGTTCAGTTATAACATATGAACATTTGAGTACGCTAGAAGAAAAAATATTAATTTGAAATAATTTACTTATGAACAAAAAAATAAGATCTATATGATAGTACATGATGCCTTTATGAACCAAAAAAAAAATCTTTTTAAAATATCTAAAGCAGCAACCGATCAATATACATATTGTAACGTTTCACAAAACTCAATACTACACCGTTTTTTATGCTATAATACAGTTATTAATATTTCGAATCGTTTAATTCAAATAATAAACCACATAACGCACCAAGTTATAAGCTTGAAACACTTACTGAGATTTAACTTTAAATTTAAAATCAGTAATTACTTTATTTCATATCTTGTATGTTGTAGCATAATTTATATTATAGAAAACAATGCTCCTGTTTCATATGGGGATTATAAAAATTATATTATTAATAGTTTAGCAAATATTAATTTATTTAAAGAAGAGTTAAATAAAACAACCAAATATTTATAAATCTAAAGTATTTCTATTTAAGTAGTATAAGTAATAAGATTTAAGTATACATGTATATATACAATATTGTAGAATTTATAGAAAATGCACTTTTTCCAAATGTATGGACAATTTCGAGGCCTTGTTGGCACGGGTTAGAAACTTTTCATCAGACTAGGATTTTGCAGGCTTATTTTTATACTAAAAAAGAAAAAATATAGATATGAAGGATGTTAAATTTTATAAAATTACAAATAGTGCATGATTTTAGTGTTTTTAGGGCCCAAATAGTACCACTTGAGGCATTCGAACCACAACAAATAGAAAAAATTAAGTAAATAATATATTTTTTGGACCACCCAAATATTGGTAATTTTTATAGATGGCATCCCTTGAGGGCAGAATACCATGACGTCGCTCATGTGAGTAAAATGAAGATGAACTCAAAATAAAAATCGAACTGTCCAAGGAATTTTTCTAAAAATATTATTTTCAGTATATTGAGAACGAGGGGCTGACCGCGTCTGAAATTTGTACCTAAGAGTTCCTTTTTGCAAAGAGTTCCTCATAGTTCCTTCGGAGTTCCTCGGAGTTCCTCCAGAGTTCCTTGGGAGTTCCTCCTGTGTTCCTTAAGAGTTCCTCTCTGGAAGGGGTAATTTTTGGCAAATAAGCAGAAGAAATTACCGCTGTGCAAGCACTACTGCCAATAAGGCTCCCTCCCTAAAAAAAAAAAAGCTTTGTCCCTGACGGTTACAACCAAACTTGGCGCCCCTTCACATAAAAAATGTTTACCTTCAAGAAAAAAAAGCTTCGTGCCTGACGATTTCTACCAAAATTGGCGCCCCAAAATCACCTTCAAGGAATAATGCTTTGTTCCTAACGGTTACTACCAAACTTGGCGCCCTTTCAAAGCAAAAATTGGCGCCCCAAAATTACCTTCAGGAAAAAAAAGCTTTGTTCCTGACGGTTTCTACCTTTCAAAACAAAAATTGGCGCCCCAAAATACCTTCAGAAAAAAAAAGCTTTGCCCCTGACGGTTTCTTCCAAACTTGGCGGCCCTTCAAAAAAAAAACTTGGCGCCCGCCCAAAGGTAGGATGTTTTGATAAAGTGTTTGTACCGACTCATCTAGTTTGAAAATAAAAACGTTAATCCGCATGGGTAATAAATAATTGTTTCTGACCGCGTCTGAAATTTGTACAAAAGAGTTCCTTTTTGCAAAGAGTTCTTCAGAGTTTCTTCTGAGTTCCTTTGGCTTGTACAAAAGATTTCCTTGCGGTCGATTGAGAATAATAGAATTTTTACGGGTGGAAACACCCGTTATTAAAATCGACAAAAAAACTGTTTTTTTTTTTTGCATATTTGGCTTTAGAATGCCATGAAACGTCGAGAAAATGTGAAAAAAGTGGGTAATAAAAAAATGTCCACCCGTCTAGAAAAGGTACCCATTTCACATTTTTATTATTTATTTTGAAAATTTTGTAGGTACTGTAATATAAAACGCTAACTTGCGCCTTCGCCAAAATTGTAAATGTTTAGTTTCCACGGTTTTTTTTTGCAAATTTTAACTTTTTCTTTTTGCGTTTTTTCTAATTTATAATATACTCGAACTTCAATATATATTTTAGATATAATAATAAAGTTATTATTTATGATCACTACTTTACAAAAATGCATATCTCCAACGACGAAGGGCGTATATTTTTTTCTAGCGCTTTATTGTTTTAGAGACCGAGGTCGACCGAAAAATCAATTTTTTTTTTGCATATACTGAAAATGACATAAAACGTCGAGAAAATGTTAAAAAAGTGGGTTTTGGAAAAATATCGGTCTGTCTGTCCTCTGACTATAAACCTTATCATTTTTAAACGAAAGGTCCTATTTAAAAAAATCCTTCAATGTACGATTCAAGACCTTCGTAGTTTACTGACGTCAAACATGGCTAACATTGGAGAGTAGTAAGGTGGAAAAAGGGGTCGAAAACCAATATTTTTGGTGATAACTATCTTATTATTGATCGAAAGATAACAATTTTTGCCCTACAACAAAATTAATTAAAATTTTAGTAGAAAATAAAAAATACTTTTTATCTGCCCAAGAATTTTTATCCTACAATTAATGAAAAGCGAGTTATAACATAAAATATTAGTTTTTGTCCCCCTTGTCCCCCTACCTTATCCCAATGTTAACCATATTTGACATCAGAAAAACTACGAAGGTCCTGAATAGTACGTTGAAAGATTTTTTTAAATCGGATCTTTCGTTTAAAAGTTACACAGTTTATAGTCAGAGGACAGACAGACCGATATTTTTTTAACACTAACTTTTTCACATTTTCTCGAAGTTTCATAGAATTTTAAGTCCGAATAAGAAAAAAAAATGATTTTTCGGTAGACTTCGTCCATAAAACATAAAGCGCTAGAAAAAAATATACGCCCTTTGGCGTTGAAAATAAGCATTTTTGTAATGTAGTGATCTTAAAAAATAACTTTATTATTATATCTAAAATACATATTGAAGTTCGAATACGTAATACATACATATTATAATAAATTAGAAAAAACGTAAAAAAAAACGATCGATCCGAACGATTTTTTTATATTTGCCTAAATTACTTCTTATGATGTGTTTAAACAACTTATGAAAAATAATTAGGGGTCGGAAACAAAAAGTTAAAATTTGCAAAAAACCACCGTACTAAAGAAATGGACACGACCCAAACACATCGTTCTCACCAAAAAGTAAACACGACGTAAATGCGATGATTATAACATGTCGTGTTAATGCCGTGTTTCAGTTGTGAAATTTTCTAAGGGTACACTGTAAAAAATTAGGGTAAAATGAGTAATTATTACTTTTATTATTATTAATATTATATTAGGATTGCCATTGTCCATATTTTTTAAATAAATTTCTAAATTCAAAATTCTCTGTAAATACTGCTAAAAATTTGGAAGGGAGGAAGGGGGAATGGCATTAAAGGAACGAGGAGCCTGTAAAAGTGGAGAAAATGCGAAGATGGGAGCTTGAAATTATTTGTTACGTTTGTCAACTTTGTAAATGTTTGGACATTTTTTTTTTCTCAAATTATTTATTTATTTATTTAAAGCACTAATCTAAAGGCTCATTCCACGCCAAATAGGACCCTAAAAGGGCAATTTTGGACATCGACTTCTTCGATTTTAATCATTTTTGTTATACTTGCTCTACGTATGCTTAATAAGAACTTATATAATTTTCAGATTTTTTTGGCCATTATTTATGGAGTTACGGCCTTTTGAAATTGGCCAAAATTGCAAAAGTGACTAAAACAGCCTGTTTTTAAACAGCTCTATCTTAGTAACGGTAAAAGATACAGATTTAAAAAAATATATATTTTAAAGCCATTTTGTTGTGTTTTAATATGTTTTAAAGATATGTAAAATTTAGTGACGATTATCTGAGAATACGCCATCTTTGATTTTTTTAATAAAAAGATATAATAATCTGTAGATCTTTCTCTAACCATGTGCCAAAATTCATAATGGGACGACCATGGGATTGCCTTGGGCAAAATATTAAAGATATAAATGTCAGCCAAAATTTCATTTTCCAACCACTTTTTAACGCAGAGTTTAATAATACTACCCTGTGTTTTTGAAATGGAAATGCTGATATATTTAATAACTATTTTATATTTATCTGCAACATTTTTTACTACGTCTGGTATACATATACTAGCAGTGGACCCGTTATTCGCACGGGAATTTAGTTTTAGGAAATAATCAAACTAACATCAGTTCTTTTAATGCAATAATAAGATACTTACATAAAATTTTTGGAAAACCTTAAATTGAGTTTATGTATATATGTACTAGCTGTGAAACCCAATATTCGCATGGGAAATCTAATTTAAATTTTACTTTCTAATTTAAATTTTACTTTCAAAACAAAAAACAATAGTTTACCAATTGAAATCTGTCTGTCCAAGAAAATTTGTGATCGCTATAACTTGAGAACGCTTTGAGCTAAAGACTTTTTTAAATTTTAAATATAGGTTCCTTATTCAAACAATTCGGCTAGGATTTTTTTTGGCCCCCTTACTCCACCTCAACATTTACCAAAAACAATTCCAGCTGAAAACGTTTGGGCACATTCCATGGCAAATGAAACACAAAAAAATTCAATTTTAAACACAGACTTCTTCGATTTGTCTGATTTTTGGCTTATATAGCATACGTACGTATGCTATGCATGCTTAATGAGAATATGCCTTTTTTAGATTCTTTTGACATTAAACAATGTTAAAGTAAACATAGTAGGCTTTACAAAATATGGCTAGTTATAATTAATTGCTTATTTAAACAAATTATAGAATATCATGAAGGTCTAAAACATTCTGTAAAATGAAAAAATAATACCTTGCCTAATTTTAATAAAAATCTAATTATTAAAAATTCCGTGAGAAAAACGGATGTCTTGGCTAGTTATATTAAAAAAATTAATCAACTAACTTATAATTCCGTTTGCAAAAAAGTTAATTTTAGTTTAAATTTGATTGAGGTAAAGTTAACATACAACGTACATCAAACTGTGGTCATATTATTACCAATAAATAAAAAATTGAGTTGCTACTATATTTTTAAAAAGTTACCAAAGACGAATATATGGCGGTCCCATTTTGAAATTTGGGTAAATGTCTGTAGTTTAACATATATTTAAAAAAAGAAAATCGAAGATGGCGTATTTTGAGTAAAATGTCACCAAAAATTGGTTACCAAAATCACCAAACTTAAATTTACTTTATTATCAAAATAACTTCCAACTAACAAACTTTAAAATACACTTTGTCTGAAGTCTCTATATCTTACCGTTATATAGATACAGCCATTTAAAAATTATACGTTTTAGAAAAATTGGGCATTTTTGTCATCTTTAAAAGGCCATAAATCCAAAAATAAATGTCAAAAAAATCTGAAAAAAAATCAGGTTCTTTTTGGACAAACATAGCACACTTGAGCCAAAAATAGGGCAAATCAAAGAAGTCAAGGTTTTCCTTGGGTCCTATTTGGCACAGAATCACCCTAAATTAATTTAATATTTTTTTCTGTAATTTAGCTTATAAGTTTGTTTATTGCAACCAAAATTTATTATGAGGTTAAATACTACTAATAGTAACATTAGTAGTAGTATGTAAAATTTGTTTCCAATAAATAAACTTATAACTTATAAGTTGTAAGCTAATCTACGAAAAAAATATTAAATAAAATTTAGTTAGTGCTTTTTGCTGCCATGGTATCCTAGTTTTAATCAAATAAATGTCAAAGTATATGACATTGAGTAGAGATGTGTGTGAGTAGAGATATGTGTGAGTAGATATGTGTTTCAGTAGAGTTGTGTGTGAGTAGAGATTTGCGTGAGTAGAGATTTGTGTGAGTAGAGATGTGCGTGAATAGATATGTGATGAGTAGAGATTTGTGTCACCCAAATAAAAAAATAAGAAAATTCAAAGTTTACTAAAATTGGAAAAGGCCTTTAATTTCTACCGTGCGCATGCTAGTACAATTTTCCAGCCGCATGGAAAACCAAAACAAACCCGTCAAACGCGTGGTGGATTCTGAGAATAACAGTGCGTGCGCTCTTCGCATTCCTCTCGCGGTTTTCGGGTAATATAAGGAACTGATTATTTTTAATTTTATAAATGAACATTATAAACAAAAAATTATTGATTTATTCCTGTGGAAGCTAGAATTGGATAAAAGGTAAACATTGTTTTTATTACGTTTTTATTTTATTTTACCTACAGTGGCGTAACTTCAAACTGGCGTCCCGTTACAAAAAATGCTATTTATTTTTTGAACAGTTTTAAAAAAATGATCAGTTTTATTCGAAAATGATTTTTATAACATCACTGATTAGATCAACCTCATTTAGTTCAACGCCGCAGGCCAATTTTTTAAAATATTTTATGGTCACACTTAAAAATAAAAACAAATTATATTATGAAACCTTTTAATACATTATTGTCATTTACTTTAGCGCCCCAGGCAATTTTATTTTAGAGTTTTCAACGTTCTACATTTTTTAAACACCTCAGAATTTGAAAAATAAATTAATTTTAATTAATAATTTTCTTATATGATTACATCATTGTTAATTAGTTGAGCGCCGCAGAAGAATATTTTTAAAACTGTTAGGTGTACACGTGTACACATTTTCCCAATAATAAAAAAAAAAATATTATTTTTTTTTATTTAAAGAAAAAACGCTGTGAGGAGAAAAATATCAGTGTGCTTTTTGGGCTGGCTCTTCCGGGCGATGCGCCGGCCCGTGTGCACTGCACACACTTGTCACAGTAGTTTGTTTTTAATGAGCAACCTTTTTTTATCTGTTAGGTTCAGTTTTATCTTAGGGGCCGTACTTAAAATAAGTAACGCACTCAAGCAGGACTGGCGATAAGTGATTAGCGTTACTATGCGTTACGAGGGGAGGAATAGTTGTAACGTTTCGAAACGCTTTTTATTATTTAAAATAAAAGCGTTATTTTTACCCATTTTTTATTTAGTGGGCACATGGCATTAACTCGCGGTACAGGAGAGAAGAGGGTTCAAAATTGCAAATTTTGCGTTACGTAAAGAATGACCCCTTAAAAAATCATACACCTGCTGACTTAATTTTCTTAAACTTTCGGTTTTAAGACTTTTATTTATTTATTTATTTATTTATTTCTACAGGTCACAGGGTCATGTTCAAATAGATAAAATAATTTAAAGCAAAATATACTATTTTCTACGACTGCTTTAGAATGTAAGCAAATACACACACTTTTCAAACACAGAATGAATCCATTATAGCTCTAGATATGGTATGAATATTCCGTATCAAGTGTTAGAATGAGCACATGTAGTGCCATCTCTTGTTTATAAAAGTAAACAAAACTGTAGCATTAAAATTACATAAACTTTATTAGTTTTTTTTAATATTTGACCAGTTTTTTATCAATTTAGTTTAAAAAATTAAAGCTGCTCCATCTATTGTTAAATATTTTAACCTGATATCTGTCACAAAAATCTGACATAACCTTCAATTTTTGCATTATAATTTGTAAATATGTGCTAAAATTAAATTAAAATCTTGTTTTAAGGACTGATTTTATAAAATTATTAAATAACATTAATTGCTTTATTTAAAAATATGTGTTTTGTGAATTTACAATGTCGAGTCACAAAAAACATTGTTTTTAACATTGTCCGCAGTTTAAAGCCATACAGTGTTTCATATTTGCAGTCAAAGAAAAAGTATAGTCTACAACACGTAGACTTCCAACTCGTATGACAAACTTTCCGCTCGCGCGGAATATTGTCTATTCCATACATATACTATTCTAAAAAAGTTATTTCAGCAGAATTCATAAATATTTTTAACAAAACGTTTTTTTTTTCTACCAGCAATCTTAAAATAGCACAATTAAATAGTTACCAAGAATTACATATATTTTCTATGTATGGTAATTAGAAAATAAAAATATAAGTTACGTTCCGAAAGTAACTTTCTGAAAATCGTTGGTGACTGATCTCGTGGAGTTCATTTTAGTATAGTTTAGTTTAGTTTATTTTTTCTGAAACCTATTAGGTATTTTATACGATATTTGACTGACATGATTACAAAGAATTTGGACTTTTAACTATTAACAGCGACTATTACAATGAAAAAATGTCCAAACATTTTTAACACTTAAATTTTGATACCATCATCTTTTCCATCTTCCACAAAAAAACCTTATTTTTATAACGGTTTTTAAGGTTATCTCCAAAAATGATCAATGAGGTGCTATTTTTACCTCAAATTCGGATTTAGCACCTCAAAAAAAAAACAAATACATAGGAATACCATGGTCTTCGAAAAAACTCCTGAAAAAATTTTTCTTCTTCTTCTGAAGAAGATGGATGTATAACGTCCAACTTTATGATAAAATGTTTGTAGATGTGTTGACAAATGAGAGACTTTGAATTTTAATTTGTTCGAAAACGATAGAAAGGCCCTATCGAAACGTCACAATTTAGAGAAAAGGAGTTTTTTAATTGAATACCCCCGATACCCCCAAAAACCTAACCTACAATATTATACTACGGGAAAAAAACATTTAACATAATATATTATGTATATTTACATTCATAACTTATTAAGTAACAGTAATGTATTTTAAAGTTTAAAGACTGTTTTTATACCTTGGCCCACAGAATAATTGTGTATAACTGTGGAAATAGCCTAATCTGAAAGTAATATACAGGGCGGTCCAAAAGTCACCCCCCTATTAACTTTTGAACGAATTAAGATATCAACTTTAAATTTAGAAATCTTTAATAAGACAACTTAATCTATTGTTTAGCATATATTTGGTACTTTTAGCTCTTAAAATGTGGGCAGGGGGCATGGGGGACATTTTTTTTAAATGGAAAGGGGGGTCGTGTGATACATCATTTTAAAGCTTATGAAATTCTCCATTTAATTATATTTAAAAATAGCCTAATCTGAAAGTAATATACAGGGCGGTCCAAAAGTCACCACCCCTCTTAACTTTTTAACGAGTTAAGATATCGAAAAAGTACAAATTTATAATTCTTAAATAAGACAACTTAAACTATTGTTTAGCATATATTTGATACTTTTAGCTCTTAAAATGTGGGCAGGAGGCATAGGGGTACATTTTTTTTAATGGAAAGGGGGGTCATTTTATACATCGTTTTAAAGCTAAACATTTTTTTGGTTTAAAATAGGGTTAAAATTGGGTATTTTTGTTAAAATTTCTCTAAAAAAAATCAACCATCTTTTTAAAAATGACTAATTTTATGATGAAAAAACGTAAATTATACTAAAATAATTTTAATTGACATAAACAAAAATTTACAAATTAAAAAATTTTTAGCACAAAAAAATTAAAAATCAAAACCTTAAAAAAATTGTTTTAAAAATTAAAACATATGCAGTCCAATAGAGAATTTTATTTGCTTTAAAATGACCCCCTTTCCACTTAAAAAATGTCCCCTCATGCCCTGCTCACATTTTAAGAGCTAAAAGTATCAAATAATGCTAAAAGATAGTTTGTGGGAGGATTGGTGTAGTGGACTACCGCGTCGTACTTGACGAGTTTACTACCCAAATAGCGTGAGTTCAATTCTCACCGGCGCCGATTTGCCTTTTTCAGTTAATTAATAATTGAAATTTGGCGAACGCGTAAGTCAAGCTCCCTATAAATTGGTTCGAAAGTCAATTAAAGCCGGTGGTTCCCTCTACTACTAGCCCACACAAGTCCTATACTTAGGGGATGCCTAATTAAGCAGAATAGTACGAGGTTAAACAAAAATGTAAAAAAAATGCAAAAATGTAGTTTAGATTGTCTTATTTAAGAGTTCTAAATTTGAAGTCTATATCTCAACTCGTTCAAAAGTTAAGAGAGGGGTGTCAGCTATGTATAACTAAGATAATTAAATGAAAATGGTCATCTTAGAGTTCAACAAGAACTAATTTCAACCATTGCCTTCTAGACTTTTTGCTTAGTTACCGAGAACTGCGTAGAAATAGGGTTTTAAGAGAATCGACAAATCTAGATTTATTGTCTCCATTTCGATAAAAAAGAAAACTGTAATTTAAAAAATCAAATTATAAAATTTAGACGAGAGGTTTTTCGTCGAATGTGGAGACTCTTAATCAACTTCTCGGCTCCTGATTAAATTTTTGGTGCACCTATCATTAAAAGTTTAAAGTAACTTTACTACCCGCAATGGAAATAAAAAATAAATGACAAAATTACAAAAGTCTGGACTACTGTGAGTAAATTTTGATGCGTGATACTAAGGTCATCCAACCTTGCAAAACTTCAATCGTTAAGAAATCGCCTAGACAAGATCATTCTATTTCTTGTCTAGAAAATCGATAAGTTTGACAATCTAAACGAGATGTTCCGCTCCTTAACTCTCTGAAAACCCTACTTTAAACATTTTTCTCTTTGCTTAAAACTTAACTGTACTATGTTTTATGCCTTTGTCTCAGAATAAATATAAGACCATAGAAAAGACCTAAAACATACTACTAATATAGGAAAGGGGTAGGGGTCTTTACCTCGAAAAAATTTACCTTGCAAGAAATTACCTCGAAAAAAATTACCTCGAACACCGTTACCTCGAAAAATGTTACCTCGAAAGCCCATTACCTCGCACGAAAATTACCTCGAAAGGACATTACCTCGAAAGAAAATACCTCGAACGGCATTACCTCGCATAAAAAATTACCTCTAAAATACATAATTTTTTAAAAATTATAAAAAAACTTAAACAAACAATTTTTTTTTAGAAAAAGAAGGAAAATTTGACAGCAATAAATTTATTATTATTTATTAGTTATTTAAAGCAATAATATTGATATATTATACAAAAAGAAAGTATTTGAAATCACAAATAATCCAAAAGCTGTCAATAAATCTACAGCAACATTTTTTATAAAAAAAAAAATAATCAACAATAAATGTTATTCCTTTGCAAGCAATTTCACCATATTTTCCTTTCCAAAAAAAACTGTCTTTGTACACACGATCTTTATAATACACAAAGTTTTTATACACCGTTAATTTACTCTCAGAGAAAAATCGTTGTAAAATCAAACAAAACTCATATGATTTAAAAGAAAACCAATATGTTTTTGCTCCGACAGTGTTTTTTGTTAATTCAAAAAGATATTTTTTAATTTTATAAGCCATTGTAAAAATAAAAATTTTCATTGTAGTTTGAAAAATTTTTCCTTATAAATCACTGGTAACTTGTAAATGATTTGAATATAAAAACTGGTCATTTTAAAAAGAATTCTTTTAATATATTGATATTTTTCAACAATATAAAGGGAAATATTATAATTTTATTAAAACATTAAAATAAGAAAGCAAGGGACAATACTTTTACTTTAAAGTGATAAACGTTTCGGTGTAAAAATATTTTTTTTAAATTAATATTATTCATAACTAAACCGTAAAGTTGTTTCTTTTAAAATGCTATTTTTTTAAGTTAAAATAATTTCCTATTGATTTTACAAGATGAGATTTTTCTGAGTGTATCTTTCGGGAACTCTCGATATAGGTTAATCGATTAATTTTTAATTATTTACTAAAACTAAAAGCTAATATATTCCCGTAAATTAAAATTGAATCAATAAATGATAAAATATGAGCAAAAAAACTACAATATACAATAATCGCAAAGAAGAAAATAAAAAATAAAAAATAGACCTTTTCGAGGTAAAAGCCGTTCGGGGTAAAATCTTTCGAGGTAATGTACTTTCGAGGTAACGACTTTTCGAGGAAATGTCCCTTCGAGGTAAATTTTTTCGCGATAAGGTCTTTTCGAGGTAATGTCCTTTCGAGGTAAATTTTTTCGAGGTATTTTTTTCGAGGTATTTGCTTTCGAGGTAAATTTTTTCGAGGTAAAGGCCGGCTCCCAAAGGAAAGATGCCTAATTTTGGATGGTTTCCTAATTTTAAATAGTAGTGTATCTAAGATACTATCTGAAGAGGTAAACAGAAATCTACACGGTAAAAATTGCATTAAATTACATAGTCCGTAAATGGTAATATGTTGCCATAGACCGGAATGCTAAAAATTACATAGTCCGTAATGGTAATATTTTGCATAGACCGGAACGGTAAAAATTACATGGTCCAGAATGGTAATATTTTGCATAGACCGGAACGCTAAAAATTACATAGTCCAGAATGGTTTGGACTTTTTGACATCTATGTCTCTATAGAGACTTGAAATTTGAAAAAAAAACATTTACTACTTAGAAAATGTTTGCTCCAAATTACAAGTCTCTGTGTCAAAGCTTTTTTGAAATATCGTAGCGTAAAGTTCATTTGCTTTAATAAACCAAACGATTTGCAGGAGTATAAACTGCTTACATCTTTCTTTAAAGATCTATTGGTCTAAATTTATAATGAATTTAAATTTTAGGCCACAAATAAAGCATTTAAATATCGTACATAAATAATATTTACCTTTTTTTACAGTTTTAACACTTTAGTCTAGCAGCACGCGTCGCTATCTCTCTAACAATAACAATATTAAACGGTCCTTCTTATGAAGCGACGCCTTCTTGGTTATTGTCCAAAGCGCACGCGCGTCTTAAAATAACATAGCCCGACATAATTATATATATATAATATATTTTTTTACAATCTTTTACATTCTTTTACATTATTTTACATTCTTTTACATAAATTCATGAATTATGCATAGTCCAGAATAGTAAATTTACTATTCCGTACTATGTAAATTCATGTATTTTTACATTATTTTACATGCAGTTTTTACAGTGTACTTTTATGTGAAGCCAAAAGTCAAACTAAAACCGTCCTGTAACATGATAACGGTAATGTCCACATTAAATGGCAGCACAAATAGTTTAAATTGCAAATGGAAAAATTATGGCTCCTATATATAGTATTCGTAAAAAACTGCTTAATGATTAAATTCGAGATTAAATTACTTCTTATTTGCAGAACAAAATGTCAAGGAATAACAAGAAATATAAGCAATGAAATCCAGATCTACTCTGAAAAAACACTTTTAGGAACCCTTTTTCAAATGCACAAAAATGCGCAAAGTTTATTTGGAAAAATAAACTATAATAAAATTGTTTTCATAATAAATCATGATTGATGATAATAAGTTGTATGTTATTATAGAAACAAAATATCAAAAAGTAATGCCGCCTGTTAAATATTGTATAAATTGTAAATGGTATCCGAAATTAGGAAACTTTTTAATTGTATACCGGGTGTCCCAAAGGAGGAAAGGAGGTGATTTTAAAGCTTATTATATTTTCCATTTAACTGTATATTTTTTAATTGTTTTAAACATTTTTCTGGGTTTAAAATAGGGTTGAAAATGAAAAATTGTTTAAAAAATTTAAAAATATACAGTCCAATAGAGAATTTTATTTGATTTAAAATGATGTATCATATGACCACCCTTTCCATTAAAAAAAAACTCCCCTCGTCCCCCTGCCCACATTTTGAGAGCTGAAAGTATCAAATATATGCCAAAAGATATTTTAAGTTGTCTAATTTAAGATGGTTTTCGCAGAATTTGATTATCTCTTTTAGTTTTCGAGAAAATCGATGGGTAAATAGAGTTGGGACACCCGGTATATTGTTAAAAATGCTTTTTGTATTGGTAATTTTTGTTATTAAAACCTCAACTTCGATTGGACCGTTTGATTCCAGGCGCTTCATTTTACCTCCAAACATACCATAGCCCTAGTTAAGGCAAAACATTATTTGCATTACCAGCATGTTATACCTAACCTTGCGTAGGTTAACAGATTATTAATGGTGTTATACGTGAAAACATTTGTTATTGACATATTTACCAGTTTAAATGAATAATTGTTTGTCGATAAATATTAATCTCTTCACAGACATACACGAAACTTCTATAAAACTTATTATCAGTAGCCGTCGTATTTCCAGTTGTAGTCCAGTCTTCAGGTCAATAAAAGGGGCTTAACCCGGAAATAATTCAGGGAGTTTTTATTTTCGGTTTATTGGGTAGGGTTAATGGCCGCAAATAATAAAACAATTTTGCGACGTTGAACTCGATTGAACTGTCATTTTTTCAACGTATTTTTCACAAAAAACGGATTTTTAAAATATCTCTTAAACTTTACTTTTTAGATTTTTAATGTTTTTTTTTCGAAAAACCAGAATTGTTCTTTATTTTTATGAACATTTTGGCTGAAAATTAAAAAATCTATCTGACATTTTCTTTTTAATTTACGTAAAATTATTTTTTTTTTAAAATAATTCACAGATTTGTGCCCCATTATTTCGAATAAACCGATTTTCGATTGAATCACCATTTTATTAAACATAAAAAACCTTCCTAACCGAGTCATAAAGAAAAATCTAAAACCCTACAGTGTAACGTTTAAGGCCGAGCCGTGAATTAGCTATAATAAGTACGAAAAAAATATATGACACAAAAAATGTTTGGAGATTTGGTCCTCCTTATTTTCATATCAAAAGTTTTTTGTTCTATGATGCACCGATCTTGAGATATTTTAAAAAGTCTGTTTTTTGTGAAAAATAAGTTAAAAAAATGACAGTTCTTAATCGAGTTCAATGTCACAAAATTATTTATTTGCGGCCTTAAACCTAATAAACCAAAAATCTAAACTCCCTGAATTATTTACAGGTAAAGCCTCTTTTATTAACTTGAAGACTGGACTATAACTAGAAATACGCTGGGTACTGCTTATTATAAACTTCCTAACCGAGTCATAAAGAAAAATCTAAAACCCTACAGTGTAACGTTTAAGGCCGAGCCGTGAATTAGCTATAATAAGTACGAAAAAAATATATGACACAAAAAATGTTTGGAGATTTGGTCCTCCTTATTTTCATATCAAAAGTTTTTTGTTCTATGATGCACCGATCTTGAGATATTTTAAAAAGTCTGTTTTTTGTGAAAAATAAGTTAAAAAAATGACAGTTCTTAATCGAGTTCAATGTCACAAAATTATTTATTTGCGGCCTTAAACCTAATAAACCAAAAATCTAAACTCCCTGAATTATTTACAGGTAAAGCCTCTTTTATTAACTTGAAGACTGGACTATAACTAGAAATACGCTGGGTACTGCTTATTATAAACTTCGTAGTCTCATGACTACTCAGTGCCGTAACTAGGGGTCGAGGGGAGGGCTAAGCCCACCGCTTTGTTTCAGATCCCCTGGGGTATTCGTTGAACCCCCCGGCCTTTTTAATGCCCATACCTATTCTATTTTAAGATTATTTCATAAAAAAGTGATTACACATCCAAGCCAGCAAAAATACTATAAAAACACATTGTAAAGTTATTTAAATCCTTCGATTTCTAAAAAATTGTGCCTGCGTGCTGTACTTTTTCCAGTCATAATATTTAACTCAAAACTTAAATCGGTAAGTTGTAATTTAAACTATAAAATATAGAATAACTTAATTATTGGTGATTATGGTCCACAGGAAAATATACTACTTAGAAAAAAATATTTTTTTTTTCAAAACTTTTTCGCAAAAAATTATTTTTTTTTTGTTTTTGTTTATTTTTTTTGTTTGAAATTTGGTTTTTAATTTTTCGTTTTTCATGAAAAAAGACCTTTTTCACGATGCTTTTTTGGGGGTATTTTTTGTTAGTTTGGAAACCGTGAAATTCCTTTACCATTCGATAGTACTGTCCATTTATATGATTTTCAGCGAAGATTAAAAAAATCTACCGAGCGCTTCGTTTTTATTAAAAAAAAATAAATGCTAATGGAGCTGCGAAGAGTAAAACAAGCCATAAACATATGTAATACTACGCATTTAATTGTTTTCTCACAATCATATGATGGAAAGAAAAACCTAAAGAACTTTGTACATACATTGTTTAAAAATTTGTAAATTGTACTAAAAAAAAAACTGGTGAAAAGTGAACAATAATATTGTGTAAAAATAGTTTGTGTTAAGTTAGATTTTTAATCTATTAGTGTTTAAAACTAAAACAGCAGTTTATTTTTATTTGTTATCATTGCCGTCCTTATCTCTACCAGATATCCGTGTTCGGGTATAAGAGTGTATATGCCAAAAACTATCTAAATAATGGAATGTCTTAAATGCTGCGACAAAAAGGAAAACAGTATATATTGCTGTGCAATATGTTTTTCTTTGCTTCATAAACACTGTCTTCGAAAACAACGCGTAATTGAATATCTGGACGTAAACACAAAAATTATACTGTGCTCAAAAAAATGTCAGAAAGAGCACAATGAAAGGAAAACGGAAGAAGAAAAAATGAGAAATGCCTTAACAGAAATGGAAAAGGAAAATAGCTTAAAGGATCTACAATTGCAGAAATATAGAAGACAAAGTAGCGTTTTTGCATGTGAGGCGGAAAACATGGAACAACAATACTTAGATGAAATAAACCAGTATAAATGTACATTAAGTAACTTGGAGGAAAAACTAAAAGAAAAGGTACAACAGGAAATTTGTGAAAAGTGTACTCATTTGACTGAGGAATTAAATCAAAATTCAAGGGATATACTACAACTATGTACATTAAATGACAACCTCAAGAAGCAACTTGATGAACTTAAAACAATCTCATATGACAGTAACTTAATCAAGCAGGTTGAACAATTAAAAAGGGAAAAAATAACACTGGAAAATACATTCTCAGATTATAAAAAAATATCTGTAGTTAAAAGTAAATCTATCCAAACAAAAAATGATTTAGATAATCCTAAAATTTTTATTAACACTTCTTCACAAACTTCAAATAGGAAATTTACGAAAACAAAATCAACACAAGCAAGTGTCGAGTTAAAGACGAGTTCTGAATCGGATGACGTAATTGTTCTGACTCAGGATGTTAATAATAGCAGTTCAACTCCTAAAGTGGCAAATATTTCCAAATCAGAAAGTCTTGAAGAAAAATCTCTCACTTCAACCACAAAAAGTAAAATTCTAGTGTTATCAGATGAGCTTGGAAAAGGTTTGAATACTCAACTTCAAATAAAAATGCCGGATTATTCTGTACTTTCTTTCATAAAAACTGGGGCAAATATGTGTTCAGTCATTGAAAATTTCGATTCTCTGATAAATGACTATAACCAAAATGACTTTGTATTTGTGATAGCCGGTAAAAACGATTTAAATCATGATAAATTACCGTCGCTTGGTAATATTTCTAAAAAACTTAAGGTACTCCACAAAACCAATATTGTATTTACATCCGTACCATTTACAAAAAATCCATCCATAAATAAAAATATTTTTAACTATAATTGTAAATTAAGAAATTTGACCCTTAAATTTAATAAACTTGTACCTGGCAATGTGTTATTTTATGAGATTAACAAACATAACTTCCAAATTAACAAAAAATTAATTTCTGAAGATTTTTCTGCAATAATCCATAAAATTATACAATCAAAAAATATTCGAAAAAATTTAGTATTTATTGAAACAAATGATTACTCTAATGTTTCTGAGTTTCCTCGTTCAGAAAATTCTACAAATAAATCTCTTTCCTTTAATATAGGTACTCAGAACACGAGGAATCATTTTTTAGACAACCTAGACCAATCACTAACAATAGTGAATTAGGTAAAAACTTAAATTTAAATTATACTGTTTTTCATGTGAATGTTCAGGGTATAATTAGTAAATTTTGTTTATTAGAAAGTTTTGTAATTTCCCAAAATTTTGATGTTATTTGTGTCACAGAGCATCATATATCTTCTAGTAATATACATGCTTTATCGCTAAAAAATTATAATCTAGTATCCTTTTTTGCTCGAAAGGACCATGCATGTGGCGGTTCGTTAATTTTCGTTAAAAATACGATTACTTTTTCAGAAATTAGTTATGTAAATAATTTGTCTGTTGAATGTAATGTTGAAATATGTGGAGCTATTTGTAAAGATATTTGTGTTATTAATGTATATAGGCCTAATAATGGTAATTTTAATTTATTTTTTAATGTTTTAACTCAGTCACTAAATTACGTAATTCAAAAGTGTAAATATATTATACTTTGTGGAGATTTTAATATAAATTTTAACGAGGACTGCTTAAACACAAAATTACTTATAGATTTGTTTCGCTCATTTTGTTTTAATCTTCCGTCTAATGAATACACACGCGTATTTACTAACAAAAACGGACACACAAGCAAAACCACTATTGACTACATGGTTTCAAATGCTCATGAAGGTATTTTTTCCGTAACAGTCGTAAATCCTATTATTGCGGACCACTTTGGACACTTGTTAAAAATTAGTTTGTCAAAATCAAATTTAGTGTTAGAAAAAAATGAAGAACATGCATTTAAACGAAAAATAAACTCAAACACGTTGGAAAATTTAAATCTAGGTTTATCAAATGTTGACTGGACATTTTTGAGTTCTTTAGATATAAATGAAGGGTTTACTTCCTTTGTCGAAAAAATTATTTGCAATTTTGATTTTACATGTCCTTTAAAAAAAGTTCAAAGCAAAAACAAAAAAAACAAGTCATGGTTAACAAACGAGATTATTATGGAAAGCAAACAGTTAAAGGATTTGTTTAACTTAATGACACGTACCAGTTCTGCTTTATTAAAAGAATCCTACAAAAACAGACTGAAACAGCACAAGCTCAATATTGTAGATGCCAAAAGACAATTTTATGGCAACCAAATAAAAAATTCAGGCAATGTAATTAGGGAAACTTGGAAAATTGTAAACTCCAGCTTGGGTAAAACAAAAAAGAAATCAAAAATCAGCCTTAAATCAGGAGAAAATCATGTGATTGATAATAAGGAAATTGCAAATTTATTTGTACGTCATTTTTCTTCAGTTGCATCTATGGAGATAAATGATCACTTTGGACAAAATTTATCACTTCCATGTACCTTTAGTAGTCTTATTCCAGCAGTAGAGTTTAATACTTGCCCTATTTCTAAAAATGAAGTCCTGGAAGCCTTTAAAAAATTAAAGAGCAAGTCCTCTTGTGGATTTGATGGGCTATCTGTCAGAACACTCGATAAAATAATTTTATCAATTTTAGATCCATTTATAGTCCTAATCAATAAATCGTTTAAGGAAGGCATTTACCCGTCCATATTTAAAAAAGCAATAATTGTACCTTTGCATAAAAAAGGCAGTGAAAAGGATATAAATAATTACCGACAGATTGCACTTTTATCAACGCTCTCTAAAATTTATGAAAAGATTATTGCAAGTAGACTCACTAAATTTTTAAATGATAATGATATCTTAACAAGTGTGCAACATGGTTTTAGATCTAAAAAGTCTACTGAAACGGCCACCTATAAATTGCTTGAATTTGTGTTTTCAAACTTGGATTCTGGTAAACATGTAGTATCATTACTTTTCGATCTAACAAAAGCGTTTGATACAATTTCGCCTGACTTTTTAGTGATTAAGTTAAAAGAAATAAGAGTCCCCATGATTATTGTAAATCTTTTACTTTCATACCTACAAGGCCGTAAAATGAGTGTTTTACTGGAGAATATATATTCTGATACATTTGAAACCAATCTGGGAGTACCACAGGGATCCATACTGGGTCCAATTTTATTCTTAATATTTATAAATGACCTACCAAAATTTATTTCTTTGGGGTTGGTAATACTGTTTGCCGATGACACAAATATTTTATTATCTGCAGATAATTTGTGTGAATTAAAAAATATGATAGATCGCATAATAGATGAATTTAGTTCGTGGTGTCAACGTAACAGACTAGTTTTAAATGCCAGTAAGACGATGACAATAAAATTCTACAATAGGAACCCCACTTATGTTGAACCTTTTGAATACAACATCTCTTCACATGCAAAATTTTTAGGAACTATCATTGATAGAAATTTAAATTGGGTATTACATGTTGACCACGTTATTAAAAAACTAAATAGTGCATATTTTGCTATATTAAAACTTCGTGATACCCTAAACGTGTGTGGCTTGCTAAATGTCTATTTTGCCCTAGCCCACTCACATATGTCATTTAATATATTATGTTGGGGGTCTGGAACTGAAGTAAGCAGAGTACTGATCTCGCAAAAAAGAATGTTGCGGCTAATTTTTAATTTAGGTTTTAGGGAGAGCTGTAAAGAAACTTTTAAAAATAAGGGAATTTTAACAGTTACATGTATATATATTTTAAGATGTGTATGCTTTGTTAGGGATAATTTAAATTTGTTTTTACAAAATTGTGACATTCATAATTATCAGACAAGAGGAAACAAAATGCTTTCTATTCCAATACATAAATCAGCACTTTACGAAAGATCTCCCAAATATAATTGTATAAAACTTTTCAATACCTTGCCAGAAAATATAAGAATCATAAAGTCTGATATAAAGTTTAAAAATGTAGTAAAGTCTTTTCTCAAAAAAGAAGCTTTTTATACCCTGAATGAATTTTACTCCTTTGATTTTACTTTAAATTGATAGAATTTAGATGTATATATGTATATATTAAGATTTTTATTACATGTTCTGTTCTTTACCTGTTATTTATTGTATATTTATGTAACTCTTTACTTGTAGAGTTTTAGGGGGACCGTTGCACATATTTTGTTTTTTTATTTTTTTTTTACAGCCTAGCTGTTTTTGTTGTTTTTTTTAATAAAAATGTGCATTTGTATATGCCCTTATATGTATGCATATGTTTGTATATATATACTTGTGTATATAAGTAACTTCTTACCACCAGAAGACGAGTCCCTTTGTCCCTCTAGTAGTAATATAAATTCTGTATGACGTGCCATATGTACATTTGTACCCTTGTGGTAAATAAAGTTGATTTGATTTGATTTGATTTGCATTTCATCATATACTATTCACAGTAAATGGGTCTATTGCATTTTTCCAAATATAAAAAAAAATAAAAAAAAAACTTAAAAAATTCAACAATTAATTTATTTTTCCTTTTTCGCAAAAAAAAAATAAAAATATTTTTGAATTTTTTTATTTTTTTATTTTTAGTTATTGGAAAAATGCAATAAACCCACTTACTGCGAATAGTATATAATGGAATGCGTAGCATTACATATGTTCACGGCTTGTTGTAACCAGTAGTTGGCGAATTTCCAGTACTCTAGGCGCCGTCTACTCTAGCGTTGAAGCGAGGTTTTAAATATTTAAATTTTTATTTCTTTTTATTTTGATTTTTTTAAATGATTCCATTTAAACGAGTAAGGTGGGAAAACAGTTATCGACAAATAAAAATTAAAAACTTTCGTACTCTTAAAAGATAAAAATCGAATGTCGTTTTTTCTTTGAAAAACACCGATATATATACGTATGTATAGTTAATATGTATAGTTAATATTGTTGTAGGTAACAAATTAGTCGCCAAATGTTTCGATTTATAAAAATTTCCCTCATAGTTCGGAAAAATTATTCCGTATATTGCATTTTTCCAAATATTAAAAAATTTAAAAAAACTTTCAACAATTTTTTTAATTTATTTTGCCTTTTTCGCATTTTTTTTTAATAAAAAACGAAGCGTTCGGTAGATTTTTTAAATTTTCGCTAAAAATCATATAAATGGACGGTACTATCGAATGGTAAAGGAATTTCAGGGTTTCGAAAAAAAAAATACCCCCGTGTTTTTTAATGTTAATTTATTTTTGTTTGAAAATTGATTTTTTTAAGTAGGTATTTGCAAAAATGCAGTATACCATTTACTGTGATTAGTATATAATGGAATGCGTAGCATAACATATGTTCACGGCTTGTTGTAACCAGTAGTTGGCGAATTTCCAGTACTCGCATAGGCGCCGTCTACTCTAGCGTTGAAGCGTGGTTTTAAATATTTAAATTTTTATTTCTTTTTATTTTGATTTTTTTAAATGATTCCATTTAAACGAGTAAGGTGGGAAAACAGTTATCGACAAATAAAAATTAAAAACTTTCGTACTCTTAAAAGATAAAAATCGAATATCGTTTTTTTCGTTGAAAAACACCGATATATATACGTATGTATAGTTAATATGTATAGTTAATATTGTTGTAGGTAACAAATTAGTCGCCAAATGTTTCGATTTATAAAAATTTCCCTCATAGTTCGGAAAAATTATTCCGTAAGCCTATGTTTCTGTGTTTATTTTCAACGTTGATGAGTCATAACTGAGTTTACGCCGAATACTGGTTGTAACTTACAATTTGTAAGAGATATGAAAAGAAATTATATTTGATTTATATTAATTTTGTCTGTCCAACATACAATAGAATTCAATTATGACTTTTTAACCAAATTAATGATTAGATCGAATTTCAGAAACCTATATATCGTCGGCTTAAACTTAATATTTGATCAAGGACAGAAATTTTTAATTTTAAACAAAATTATAAAAATATTAATTTATTATTCCATCAATCTATTTTCTAATCATCGTACAGATTGATATTGACTCTTGGTAATGAAGAGGGCCAGCAGCCCGAAACTGTCAGTCTACCAATATCACTCTGTACGATGATTAGAAAATAGATTGATGGAATAATAAATTAATATTTTTATAATTTTGTTTAAAATTAAAAATTTCTGTCCTTGATAATTCTACGCATAACCACTCGTTAGTGGTACTATGTGCTTGAGACACACAAGTCTTCAACTTGCTACCATTCAAAGTCTCCAGACTAGGAGAGGTATGAGTAGTTGTCTACATCTAGCAATAGATGGCGCACAAGTCTACATCAATCTAATGGCTATATTCCTTTTGCGAATAAAGTCTAAAACCGTTTTCTTAATCAGCGTGCAGAGTTGACTCTTGGTACTGAAGAGGGCCAGCAGCCCAAAACTGTCATTCTACCAATATCACTCTGTACGATGATTAGAAAATAGATTGATGGAATAATAAATTAATATTTGATGATCTATGTACATGTAAACCGAACTAACTTTTAAGTGGAATGCCAAGAGAGTTACCCAGAATACAAAACGCACCAATTTGATTTTGATTAAAATTTTATCTAGCAATAGGCACTAAGTCACTTAGTACGTTTATTATTTCGAATGTTTTTGTAAATGAATTAGTGACACAGCGACTTTTAGTACTAATCAGTGCTTGTTTTTTTTTTCGTTTTCTTTTTGTGTTCTACTAGACAATTTTTTTATTTTTTCTTCATTTTTATTTTTCATTTTACAAAAAAAGAAACACTTAAGAACGCCTTAAGCTAGAGACTTGATATGATAACTCCACCCCCAAAGGTTTTTGGGGTCGACGAAACTGAATTTTTTTGCAAAAAGAAAATTTAACAAAAAAGTTTTTTGATTTTTTTTGTTTGAAAAATATATATTTTTTTTATTTTTCGTTCGACCTTTTTTAAAAAAAAATATTTTTTTTTAAAAGGGAAAGTGCACTATACTATTTACTGTGAATAATATATTATGAAATGTGTAGCATTACATATCTATAATGTTTGTTATAATATAACGTTGTTTCGAAATTTCTAAAATGGCCAAAAAACGCCGTAGACAAAAAATTCTTTGATACAAATGGGAAAAATAAGGAAGTTTGAAAATGTCCGTCTGCCCGTCCGTCCGTCTGTCCGTCCATCCGTCTGTCTGTTCGTCCGATATCACGTTTTTCATGGACAAGATAACTCAAGAACGAATAATCCGATCGATACCAAAATCCCTATATTATTTTTGAAATTAATCACCCCAACTAACAAAAGAGTTATAGTAGGTAAAACTTTTTAAAAAATTGAAAAAACTTTTTTTGTAATTTTTTTTTTCGTTGTTCGAAATTTATATTGTTATATAGTTGTTCTGTTGTTGTTCTTTATAAGCGTGATTTTGTTTTTTTTTCTTTATAATGTATACGCTTTTCCTTTTGTTATTTTAAGATTTACTTTTCATGTTGTTAGTCTGATACAGCACTTTGTTCTATTAAAACTCCCTAACTGGTATTATTTTCAACAGCCATGTTCAAAATCTAGTCAACTGCACAGATAAAAACAAACCGTGAAGATATGTAATGTTATGCATTCCATTATATACCATTCACAGTAAAAATTAAAAAATAAAATAAAAAAAAAAACTTCAAAAAAATATCAATATTTTTTTCTTTTTGCGAAAAACGAAAAATTAAAAAAAAAATCAGAAAGAAAAAAAAATACATATTTTTACATATAAGATCTTTTTTGAAAAACGAAAAATTAAAAAAAAAATAAAACATAGTTTTTTTATTTTTTTTACCAATCCATAACTTTTTTGTTTTTGTGGGAATTACTTTCAAAAATAATAGGGATCTTTCCCTCATAGGACTTGATTTTTCCTGAAAATTTTAAATTGATCGGATTATCCGTTCTTGAGTTATCGTGTTCACAAAAAACGTGACATGGGACGGACGGAAGGACAGACGGACGGAAGGACGGACGGACGGACGGACGGACGGGCGGACGGACGGACGGACGGACGGACGGACGGACGGTGGGAAGGACAGACGGACGGTGAGACCGACATTTTCAAAGTTTCTTATTTTTCATACAACACTTTTGTAACCAAGAATTTTTTGTCTATGAAATTTTTTGGCGATTTTGGAAAATTCGGAATAATACTATTCTACCATAGGTGCTGTGAATAGAATAATAATATAATAATTTTAATGAATATAGTTTAAGACAAATAAACATAACTGTATATAATATAGATACCGGGTGAGTTTCAGTCCATGGACACCCCCTAAAATGGCATTGTTTTCAGTCCAAAGCAATTTCTTTTAGTTTATATTTTAGCTACAAAATGGCGCACAAAATTATTTTCCCTTTTCGCCGGAAACCAAGTTAAATTATTTTTTTAAATGACACATTAAAAAAAATAATTTAAAAGCTTTTTATTTTTTTACTACTTTTTTTAGTTTTTCTTTATTAACATACAAGATTTATTTTTTCATAACTAAAATCTAATTTTTCTGGGAAAAATACAAATTTTATGTAAAAACCGAAAGGTAATTTTTTGTACTTTAAAATTTTTTAAAACGGGTTTTCCTTCATAACTTCATTTTTTTAAATGGCAACCCTCTTAGACGGTCTTAACTTTTTGGTATACTATTGTGAGGGCTACAAAATGGCGTTCTTTTTCTTTCACTTCCGATTTTGCCGGATTAGACATTTTTTTAATAATTAAAATATAAAGATTTTGCGCATACAAGTTAAATATTCAAATCATTAATCATGATTATTCACAAGTTTACTCTCTTTTAAATGTTGAACTCTTAAAGGATAGAAGAAATAAATCTGATTTGTGTTATTTATTTAAAATTATAAATAATATGGTCATAACTCCTGATTTTATATCAATGATTAATTTCAATATCCCAAGAAGAAATCTTAGGAATAACAAACAATCTTTTGCGGTTCTTTATCACAGAACAAATTATGGTTCAAACTTTCCATTAGATAGAGCTATGTATTTGGCTAATCAATATGGTAATTTAGATTTTTTTGGTATAAGCTTTAACTCTTTTAGAAATTCTTTAAATAATATTAGATTTTAGATTAAATTAGTTTTTATATTTTAGTTATTTGATTACGTACGTCTTAAATTTTATTTTTATTTGTAACATTATGTATTGGGGTTTTCCCGTTAAATAAACTTATTAATTAAATGATTTTTTTTATGTTAAATTGTTTTCTGAATTTAAAAATGCAAATATATACAGGAGTTTACATTTAAAAAATAAAATGGACTTTTTTCCAGCGAAACCGGAAGTGGAAAAAAATAATTTTGTAAGCCATTTCATACCCTTGTAAAGAAACATAAGATAAAAAAATTGCTTGGATCGGGGTGAAAACAATCCCATTTTAGGGGTTGTACATGGATTGAAACTCACCCGGTATATTATACTGCAAAAAAGCGGGTAAAATTAGTGCTCTCTATAGAGCACTTAATATAAAGGTAAAATAAGATTCTAATATTAAAAATAAATTTGATTTAAACCGATTTTTTTTCCTTCCACAACCAAATAATTTAGTTATAAACTGTTTTATCGGTGAAGGCGTTACTCGGGCTCCGAAAATACAAAAATTAATAACTTTGCGAGGGGTGCAGCATTTTTGATAAAATATAGTATTCGCCAGCACTTCGCGAGCACTTTCGAACGCCGTAGAGAAATATTTGAAAATCGACGTTAAGTTGGCTCTGAAAATTCAAAAATTAATAACTTAGCGAAAGGGCCAGCATATTTGATAAAATATACAGCATTCGCCAGAACTTCGCGAGCACCTTCGAATGCCGTAGAGAAACTTTGTAAATTAAAAAATGTCGGAGCCCACTTAACGAACCTAACGATTTTGTATATTAAATATATTTTTGCATTTAATAATACAAGTTGTTACAGTACCAATAACAGAACAACTTTATATTTTACTCTAACAACTTGTATTAATAATTAAATTTGCGATTGGTTCCAAATATACAAAATCATTCAGTAATTAATAAGGTAACGAATTATCAGTGTTGACAATGGCCACTGGATACTTGCGGATATATGTCCAGGGGATACACAGCCTGTTCCAGAACTCGCGTAGCGAAATTTGAGGGTATATTAAAAACCCTCTGGAAAATATGAAAAAAATTTAAAAAAAAATACATCTTCGTTCAATTCAAAAATAAGAACGCTTTAAGTGGACCAATACTGTTGCTGATTATAAATTACCAATAAAGGTTGAATTTGTAGCTATGGAAGCAAATTTAATTATTGCAGGTACATATTCTGTAGGTTGACATGGTGATTAATGTGAGATAAATATTTAATAATGTCATAAAAAAATATCAAAACTTTCATGATGTTTACTTCAGAAGAGTATTTCGAAATGCTAATTTTATATGGCGAGTGTGGCCGGAGTGCTTCAGCTACATCTGTAGAATATTCTATTCGTTTTCCCAATAGAGAACATCCTAGCAGAAATTTTATTTTAAGATTGGTGCAAAGGGCAAGAAATTCTGGAAATTTAACTCCAAACAAAAAAGAGATTGGAGGCGCCCCGCGAACTGCAAGAACTGTTGATAATGAAGAAGCTGTCATTCAGGCTTTTGAAGAAGAACCTGAAACAAGCCTTAGTATCGTGGCTAGAAATCTTGATATGTCTAAGACCTCTGTTCAACGAATTCTAAAAGATAAAAAAATGCATCCCTTTCATTACACTCGAGTACAATGCTTGACACCGGAGGACTATCCTTTACGAGTCGAATTTTGCACATGGCTGTTGCAGAAACATCAAGAAAATGAAAACTTTGTAAAAAGCATTCTTTTTACGGATGAGTCTGGGTTTCAAAGAGATGGTTTTTTTAATTCAAGGAATTCTCATGTTAGGGGACAGGAAAATCCCCAGGCCTTCAGGCAAGGAAATCCCCAACGAAGGTTTTCCTTGAATATTTGGGCCGGAATATTGGGAGATGCTATAGTAAGTTATTTTGAGAAATAAACCACCATAAAATGCTTAAAATATTTGTTTTTAGGTTGGACCCCATGAGTTTCCTGGCAGATTGAATGGCGAAACCTACACTAACTTCTTAAGGGATGAAGTGGAAAATCTTATTGATGACATCCCACTTCAAAGTTTGGCAAATGTGGATAACATCTGGTTTCAACATGATGGCTGTCCAGTGCATTTCTCAGAAACGGCAAGAAGCCAACTCGACATCAGTTTTCCAAACAGTTGGATAGGCCGTGGGGGTCCCAGAAGGTGGCCTCCTAGATCCCCTGATCTCACTTCAATGGACTTCTTTTTATGGGGCCATGTAAAAAATTTAGTGTATAGAAATATGCCAGACACTGTAGAAGAACTAGGAGACCGAATACATGAAGCGCTTGGGTCAGTAACTCCAAATATGATTATTAATGCCAGGACAAGTCTGTTAAAAAGAGCTGCTTTATGTGTTCAAGTTGGTGGAGGTCATTTTGAACATATTCTTTAGCATGCTTCATACATTGAACGCGAGTTTGCTAAAAATAATGCGTTTCTTCATCTTTTAGAGTTCATTAAACACAGGACAGACATATCAAGATTTCTTGCCACGATACTAATGTTTGTTCCAGATTATTCTACAAAAGTCTAAATGACAGCTTCTTTATTATCAACAGTTTTTGCATTTCGCAAAGTGTCTCCAACCACTTTTCTGTTTGCGTTTAAACTTCCAAAATTCCTTGCCCTCTGCACCAATCTTAAAATTACATTCTAGCTAGAATGTTCTCTTTTCGGAACACCGATAAAAATTTTTCCTATGTTCATTACTTTGAAATAAATAAATAAAATTCAGTTATTGTATTTTTATTTTATTAATTTGTATTAAGAATTTATAGCCAGTAAATCAATTAAAAGATCTGAGTTTCTAATAAAAAAAAACACTACATTCAGCGCGCTGAATGGAGTTGCAGCGGCAGTTTGTTGCTGCGGTCTAAGACGGGTATCATAAAACCACCGCCGGATGGGATGACCCTATAAAAATAGAATATTTGATAACCTCTGTCGGTTTTGTCAAAATATAATAACCTAAAAATATTCTAAAGTTGAAAGTCTTAAACAATGCACGAGTCAACCATTAAAATTCAACCATAGTTACTAATAAGTAGGGAAAAACTAATTTTTAGGTAATTTAACATCAGCAACAGGATTGGTCAGATTAAATAGCTTCCTTTTTAATTAGTATTGAAGATGGATTTTTTTTTTAATTTTTTTCATATTTTCCAGAGGGTTTTTAATATACCCTCAAATTTCGGTACGCGAGTTCTGGAACAGGCTGTATATCCGCAAGTGCTCGGAGAACTGCTTTCCCTGAGGAAGCTAAAGCTCTCCAAATATAGAATTTACAGATCTGTAATTGTATATTCAATGAATATTATTCATAGCCTATAAAATTTACTTACAAGCTAGTTATGGGCATTTTATTTTTGTATCTATTACCTATTCAGGGAAAAGTTTGGACTTTTTCAGAATAAACCAAATTCATTATTCATAGAATTACATAAGAACGAATCTGTTGACCATTCGTCGTCAGTAGTTTTATTTATTTTTCGTAAGACCTAGTGTACACGAAATAAAGAAAAATGCATGTTCACTATGTATTCTCGTTAGGATATTTTTCTATCGCACGAGTACATAGTGCATATTTGAATGAAATGACAACTATGCACACTCATTTATCCAAACGATTACACATAGCTTTCATTTTGACAAAAGTTATTTGACGTTTATAAAAATTTGAAATGTCAAAATTAAATGCAGGTAATTCTTTAAAATATACATTTTTAAAGAGTCTAGACTGTAGATCGGACGAAAAATGTTGTTCGGAACTCGTTTGCGACAAGTCCTTAGTGCACTCGAATAAATTTTGACTTCGCTTCGCGTCGTCAAAAAAACTTCATTCTCGTGCACTAAGGACTAAAGTCGCTTACTTGTTACGAAAACTACTATTGTTTGATATATTTAAGAAACATGCTTAGTGTCTATGACTTATTTATTTATTTATAGGAATTTTTTTGAATGGAGGTTGGAGGGGGGAGTGTGAATAGCTCACTAATGGTGATGTCAGCTGACTGATGCTGTTGTTGCATCGGTTATGAATTGGTCACCATAACTGGTTGAGAATATTTTTAATCATTTTACTCGTCATTTTATTAGTGGTGAGAATTTGGTGTTCGTAATCTAGGAAATTTAAAATGAGGGGGTTTCGTGGATAAAAGACTACTATGACGGATGATTTCTCAGATCTATGCTAATTTTGGTGTTACTTATGAACTAAGGGGCATTGAGACTAATTCTGAATACATACCATCTTTTGAAGGGCCTGAACTTTGGATTAAAGCTATATTTTAAGGCTTTGTGGAAAAGTACTATTAGGTTGAGAAGAAGTTTGTTTTTAATGGATAGGGGGCTTTCCTATTTATTAAGGGATTTGGGTTTATTTGAATAGGCTGGGGTGGGGCCTTTCTTTTTCTGGAGATTAGGATGCTGTTAATTTAATTTAATTTAAATCCTTTACTAGCATAGCTATTAAATTTACAATGTAGGTACAGTTATACTTATATTTACATATTGTATTGTAGCTTAGACTAAAGCTAGTATTTTCCCTTAACATAATCGACTAGGTTTAATTTAAATCTTTTAAATCTTTAGTTTTTAAGTTCAAGGGGTAATTCATTAAAGAGTCTTATTTCACTATAGTGATAGATAGAACATTGAGTTCTGGAGTTTTTTAGTTTTACAAGTATTTAAGAAATACTACTGGTTTTGGCTTGTATTATGTTCATGAACATCATTAATTAGTACTAATTAGTAAATTAAATTTTTTTTTCGCTCAAGTAGGTACCATATTATTTTTTTATTTTGTTGATACTTTCTATTGTTTTATACACAATCCCTTGTTACATTCATAAAGTTTAATTCAGTTAATATATTTTTTATGGATGTATGTCTATTAAATTTTAATAAGTAACGTATATACTCCAGAGGTCAGGTAGTTTTACCTAAAAATAATTCAGGGAGTTTTAATTTTGGTTTTATTTTATAGGATATAGGGTCTCAAATAAAAAAAAAACAATTTTGAACTCGATGTGGAACTGTCATTTTTTTGACAGAAACCGATTTTTTTTAAATATCCAAGGACAAAAAAAGTTTTAGGGAACGTTCAAGTATTACGTAACGCAAAATTTGGCCATTTTTGAATTATTAATTTAATTATTTTAAAAATACAAATTTTAAAATAATTTACTCAATCGAAACATTTGGTACTTTTGGACCTATCACTAAAAAACTTTTGAACGAAGTTTGCCATAAACTGGATCAGACTTCACATAATCCTTATGAGGGCATGTATTTTAGGGAAAGGTTGAGTGTAGCAATACAAAGGGGTAATGCGGTCAGTGTTTTGGGTACTTTTAGGGAGAAAGGGGAAGATATTTAGTCATTTTTATTTTTATTTTAGTTATATATATGTATATTTTTTTTTATTTTTATTTTGTTATTTTAATTAATTTTTGGTAGTTTTATTATTGTTAATTATTATATGTATTATTTACTCATTTGTGTCCCATTATCTCGAGATACAGTAAACCGATTTTAGATTAAAAATCGCCATTGTATTAGGCATGAAAAAACCTTTAAATGTAACATGTTCTATATTTTTGATCCTTAATAATGCCGGCATAGATTTTTCGAATGTATAAGTTAAAAACCTAATTTTTTTTGCTAAAAATGAAAAAAAAAAAAAAAAATAAAAAAAAAATTATTTTAAATTTTATTTTTGCAAAAAAAAATAAAAATTATAGTATTTTATTTTTTTTTTTAGGTTTAACCCCCCATAACTTTTTTGTTTTTGGGGGATTACTTTCTAAATTGGTAGAATTGATTATTATAATAAAAGTAATTTTTCCTAAAAAAGGACGGACGGACAAAAAAAAACGAAAATTTTTTATTTTTTCATGAGACAAATTTGAATTCAAGAATTTTTTTTCTAGAACGATTTTTGAAAATTTTGGAACATTCGAAACTATCGAATATAGTAAACATTTTTTCCGAAGCAAGTCACGTGACCATATATCCTTCTCACTTTATTTATTTATTTATTTATTTATTTATTTATTTATTCATTCTTTTATTTATTCATTTATTTATTTATTTATTTATTTATTTATTTATTTATTTATTTATTTATTTATTTATTTATTTATTTATTTATTTATTTATTTATTTATTTATTTATTTATTTATTTATTTACTTACTTACTTACTTACTTACTTACTTACTTACTTACTTACTTATTTATTTATTTATTTATTTATTTATTTATTTATTTATTCACGGAAGATCCATCTTCACAATAAATTCATGCCTAATCTAAGTTAAATTAAATTAATATTACTCAGGTCACATGTTACTTAGCCGTTCATAATCATAGAGTGGGCAGAGACTACAGTTTATCTCTGGAGTGGGAGATAGCGCACGATAGTCACGTGACTTGGTTGCGAGAATATTATTCTAGCGCAGGCGCTTGGTTGAAATAAACCTACATGTATTTTTGGTCTTAAATAAACTCGAATACAGTGCTGTGTAGCTTTTTATATCGTATATATTTTAACTATTTGTTAGAAACTATAATATGAAAGGATAGTTGATTTCCTGTCACCAGATTGCATTGCTGCGAGCTCGGCTGCTAGCTTTGAGAGTTTTTCATGAAACAGCAGCAGTTCGTTTGATATTTACAGTCAAGACAAAAAGACTAACAAACTGACTGCATAAAGCGTTCTTTTCACTTTGCTTTGATTTTCATTTAATTTTCTATGTTATCAAATTGTTTTAACTTGTTTTAATAGTAATAATAGAATAACAAGCCGTGAAGATATGTAATTCAGCGCATTGCATAGAATAAACTACTCAAAATTTGACATCTAAAAATTTTCAGCAATTCAAATTCAAATATCTCTGAATTTAATAAAACGGTTTAAATAGTATTTTTTTTAACAAGAAAGGTACATATTTTTGACTATAAATCTGACTATATTTTCCAAAAACTTAGTGTAATTACCACGTTCAGTTTGAACAATTTATTTTTTGAACCTTGTTTCTTTGTAAAGATGTTGAGGATTTTGTGAAATCAATGCTTAATACATCAATTATGCTTAACACATTAAAATAGTATGATAGAGATAATTCAGTTCTTTTCCTACTGCAATAGTAAGGCAAGACCCTGTGTTCATACAAAAAGATTAACCTGCATTTGTCCCAATAACCCCATACAGTGTGTTAAAGCCCCATACATCGATTCACTATTTTGTCAAGATTTATGTAAACAATTGTTACAACTTAAATGTTTTTAGACTAAACTCGCTCATTTTTATTTAAGCCTGTGAGGAAATATAGCCCAGTTTGGAAATTGTTTGTTTGTTTGTTTGTTTTTTGTTTGTTTGTTTGTTTAACCTCGCTCTATTCTACTTAATTAAGCATCCCCTAAGTCCAGGACTTGTGTGGGCTAGTAGTAGAGGGAACAACCGGCTTATACTGACTTTTGGGGGGAGTGTCCGTTTCACTTATCGCCTTCGCCAAATTTCAATTATTAATTAACTGAAAAGGGCAAATCGGCGCCAGTGAGAATCGAACTTACGCTAGTAGGCTTGCTATACATACGCGCTAGCCACTACGCTATGCCTCCCATACGTGATAGTGACTCATATTTAAAGTATAGACCTCGCCGGGAACGAAACGTTAAGACGGAAGGCCAAGTATAGGCGTTGTGGTGAAGGAAGCGTAAAGCGACAGGGCGCTTTAAGCATGAGTCACTATCACGTATTTACTGATATATACCAATAAATCCGCCCATCTTTACTTCAAGAATTTCCATTTTAACATTTTAAAAGTTTATTGCCTCAGTTCTTAGACTATACTGATCTGAGTGCCCCAATCAGTGAAATTTTTACTCTATTCGAAAATTTAGAATTTGTTATTATATAATTTTCAGTCACTATTAATTATTGACTTTTTATATAGCCTAAGCGTAGCACGGTGGTAGAATTTCCCAGATCGATGGTCAAAATAGGTGGAAAGAAAATTAACGCAATAAACGAATAGTATATCATTTATATAACACTTCAATACATGTAAAAATATTCCTAGTCTCCCTAAACGCATAATTAATTTTTGCTAGTACTTCGACTTTTAAGGAAAACTTGATTTCATCGGCTATCAAAAAATACCTTACTTTAATCTGACAATTTAACCTCATCCTAAAAATAATTACTAAATGTTACACCTCATGTTCAGAGATTTAGTAGCTGATTCATCGTAATTAAGTTAAGATGTAGACACTGTAAGAAAGTCTGAACTTTTACCTACCTTCTAGCGCAAAAACATGTTCCACATTTTTTCCTCAATTTGAAAAAAATACAAAAAAAACTGTAAGGGAACTTTCAAGTATTACGTAACGCTCCTAGGGGGGGTCATTTTGGAGTGTTACGCCCATGTTAATAATATAGCGTTACAGGGGGTGTGGGGTTCCAAAATGATCAAAATTTGCGTTACGTAATACTTGAACGTTTCCTAATGATGCATTTTTAAAAAAAGTATTTTTTAAAAAAAGTTATTAAAAAGGGACCAAATTCCAACCATAACTAAATACTATAAATTGACATGGGTTTTTATACATTTTCGATCACCAGTTTTTTAATTTTAATTTGATAAGATATAATAACTTGATTATTTTCAATATAAGTCTTGCAAATGTTTTGGTAAAAAATAGTGTTTTCAAACAAATATCATTCAATCAGTGTATTAATAAACTCAAACGCCATTTTTTATCAAAAAAAAAAAAATAATATATCAGTAACTTTAAAAAGAATTTTCCAACAGTATTTTGAAACGTACACAACAGCCTTATTGTATCCGCCATTTTGTTTACACAAAAAATCAGCGAACTCAAAAATCCCATACTCATAATTTTAAATATATATTTTTCTAAACTTTTGATATGTCCGCAATATTGGATCCGCCAGTTTCTTAAAAAAATCAGGAACCTCAAAAATCTCCATATAGAGATGAATGGAATATTAGCCAGCTTTTTCAAAAATTCCACCAATATGCGTAGCTACTCAAAAAATAAGTTATTTGCATTTTTATGTGTTTACGAAATAGATTATTTTCCATACCAGTGCGTTAAAGTAATAAATATAATCATTTGCATACAGGGTGACACTAATATAAATTAACTCTACCAGAGTTATATACAGGGTTATTCAGAAATAAGTTCGAGAAATTTAAGAGGTGATTTTACGTCAAAAAATATGAATAAAGTTACTATAAAGGTTGGTCCGGAAATGATCCCTAAGGGAGCTACGACCCTCTTAAGGGTACATCTAAAAAGTACTTTTAATTTAATATTTCTAGAACCCTATAAACATGAATTTTTGCACATGCCTTACCATTGATAAAGGCTATTATTTCATGTAATTTTGATTCAGTAATTTTTCCCAGGGACGAGCAAAATCGGGGGCGATGTTACTTTTTGCCCCAAACTTTTTTACACGTAGATTTTTTGATATTTTCTCAATAAAATATTAATCTTTAATTAAAAATACATAAAGAGGCAATTTCACGTTCTGAGTATCAAAAATACCGCGGTTTTCGAGATTTTCAAAGTATTCTATACTATTGTGGGATTCCCGGAAACGAGAAGGCAGATGAACTTGCTAGACTCGGATCAGGGATGGCCTGCACGGGACCGGAACCTATACTGCGTGTTACAAGGAAGCAAGTAAAAACTGCTCTCGATGAGTGGGCTTATACCAAGCTAAAGGAGCAATGGAGAACGGTTGACGGTTGTCGGCAAGCCAAATACTTCCTGGCTGGCCCAAGCAAATCGAAAACCGACTGGTCGCTGGAAAATACAAACATAGGACACAATTATGTGAAAAAATATAATTCAAAGTCAGTTTTTAAAAATAAAATTTTTACATTGTAAATGTAAAAAATGTATGTAAATGTAAAAAATGTATGTAAAAGTTAAATAATGTATGTAAATGTATATAAAATAGGGTTTTAATAACCGAGATACCCATGCTTGAGGTCGAAAAACGGTCACCCTGTATGGGCATCTGCCCAGTAAAATGCATTGCCACTCCGACTCTGGACTTATAGTTAAAATTCTAATTTTATTATCACCTCCTGACAGGAAGATCCTGTTTGAAAGGATTCTTTAAGGAGTAAAAGCTGTGTTAATAGGCCGCCAAAGCTAACACTTTTCCCCTCAAGATTATAATAATTTTAATCTAGATTACTAATTATTATTAACCAAGAAAGTTAAGATCGTGATGATGAATATGATGTGAAGGATTTAAAACTTTTTGAATACCTAAAATAGTTTAAAATGGAGGATACAATATGACCTTAGAAGATTTATATTTAGATAAAAAGTGGTTCCTTATGGAAGCTATGAAATGATGACGTTTCGCTTCAAATTTAATTCAATTCAATTTTAACTAAAATTTATTTTACCTATGATTTAATTTTACTAGTGTCAAAACTTCACATTTACCAAAAATGCAAAAAATATATCAAAATATATTTAAACGCCTAATAGTCCTAGTCGTAGGATCCTACGAAAAATTTATTTTTGTAGGGATATAACTTTTATCTGTGTAAAAATGTTGGTACCTAAACCACTATAAGTAATAAGTGAGATATCGCTTAAAATGTTAGTTTTTGTCCGTTTTTGTCCGTTTTATCCCGCTTGCCCCACTCCAATGTTAACCATATTTGATGTGACGCAAATAACAAAGGTCCTAGATCGTTTGGTGAAAAAAAAATTAAATCGGATTTTTCGTTAAAAAGTTATGAGGTTTACAAACAGACGGACAGAGACAGACTGAGACAGACCGACAGACAGGCAGACTTTTTTAACACTCGCTTCTTCTTCTTCTTCTTCTTCTTCTTCTTCTTCTTCTTCTTCTTCTTCTTCTTCTTCTTCTTCTTCTTCTTCTTCTTCTTCTTCTTCTTCTTCTTCTTCTTCTTCTTCTTCTTCTTCTTCTTCTTCTTCTTCTTCTTCTTCTTCTTCTTCTTCTTCTTCTTCTTCTTCTTCTTCTTCTTCTTCTTCTTCTTCTTCTTCTTCTTCTTCTTCTTCTTCTTCTTCTTCTTCTTCTTCTTCTTCTTCTTCTTCTTCTTCTTCTTCTTCTTCTTCTTCTTCTTCTTCTTCTTCTTCTTCTTCTTCTTCTTCTTCTTCTTCTTCTTCTTCTTCTTCTTCTTCTTCTTCTTCTTCTTCTTCTTCTTCTTCTTCTTCTTCTTCTTCTTCTTCTTCTTCTTCTTCTTCTTCTTCTTCTTCTTCTTCTTCTTCTTCTTCTTCTTCTTCTTCTTCTTCTTCTTCTTCTTCTTCTTCTTCTTCTTCTTCTTCTTCTTCTTCTTCTTCTTCTTTGTTTGATGTTTGATTTTTCGTTCGATTTTAATAACGGATGTCTTCACCCGTAAATTGGCTTTTTGCCAAGATAAAGTGGGATATCCGAACTCCACTCGCAGTTGTTAGAGAAACCATGGACAGTGATCAGACCAACAGCGAGTTATTCAATATATAGTGAACCCACAGAGAAAATTATCAGTTATGTCAAAAATAGCGTATATCAATCGCTGGTTAACAAAATTTCATTAGTAAATTTTACTAAAAGTTGCTAGGGTATCTGTTCTGCTTTCGAGCGGATTTTTTCCGCACGATATTTCAGTGAACATGGAAAGAACTATGTACTATGAAATTGGCTTGTGGTTCCCCCAACCACATCGTTTTTCAGTGTATCTATTTTTCTATATATTCAAAAACATTTATTTTATTACTTTTACTACGTTATTTATTTGACATTTTTACGCTGGCAAAAAGGGCCTAGTTGCCTACACGTTATAGGCGGCACGCTCTTACTTGACCGACTGTACTATGAAGTGGGCTTGTGGTTTCCCCAACCACATCGTTTTTTCAGTGTATCTATTTTTCTATATATTAAAAAATATTTATTTTATTATTTTTACTACGTTATTTATTTAATATTTTTAAGCTGGCAAAAAGGGCCACACGCTCTTACTTAACCAACTGTACTATGAAGTTGGTTTCCCCAACCACATCGTTTTTTTAGTGTATCTATTTTTCTATATACTAAAAAACATTTATTTTATTATTTTTACTACGTTATTTATATAAAAATTTTACGCTGGCAAAAAGGGCCACAATGGCCTAGTTGCTTACACGTTATAGGCGACACGCTCTTACTTGACCGACTGTACTATAATGTTGGCTTGTGGTTTCCCCAACCACATCGTTTTTTCAGTGTATCTATTTTTCTATATATTAAAAAAACTTTTGTTTTATTATTTTTACTACGTTATTTATTTAACATTTTTACGCTGGAAAAAAGGGCCATAATGGCCTAGTTGCCTGGCTTATAGCCTCCCCACCCTTACTACTACTAATATTTTTACTACGATCAATGTAAAAGCTACATTTATAATTTGTAGATTTGCAGGTATACGTATAATACGAATTTAATAATTCAGTTCTTTCTAAGAATTATTATTTTCTACGAGAAGTAAATTGGTTTGGACTTTTAAGTGGATTTTTAAATATTTTTAATAATTGCTTCGCATCACACTCTTGAGTAGGGTGGGGTATTTTTTTTGTCAAAATCCAAGTAATATTATTTATTTATTATTTTAAATATGTTTTTTTTAAGTCTTTAAAATATATATAAATATTTAACTAAGTTATACATGTATATTTAAACTATTTTTCCAAAAATTTTAAGGACTCGGTGGACTTTAAAGACCTCCACTAATTTTAAAAATCTTTTGATATTCGTAATAAAGTCTGAATTTTGACTTTATTACCATTACCGCTCTACTACTAATTAAATTAAAAAAAAAACTCAGTTGAATTTAAAAAATATTTATAAGGTCTTGGAAAACCCTCAAGACCCCACCGATTTTAAAAATGTTTGTTGAGTCAAAATGCATATTTACCTCGCAATTACTTGTTAAATTACTTTAAAAATAGTTTTATTTCGGAAATATTTTGAAGTCCTCAGAGGAACCCCAGCGATTTTAAAAATCTTTTGATATTCGTTATTACTGAGTCAAAATGCAACTTTTTCGCACTAACTAAATTTCTTAAAAAATATATAGACCAAATCATTCCATCCTACTCTTAGCTAACTACGTCTCAAATCACTTAATCTAGCGTCGGTGATACACTACAAAGAGTTATTGTAAAATTTAAAGCATTTTACGTGGACAATTATAATTGATATATTCACGTAAAGATCAGTTAATTTTACAAAATTATGATAAAAAAAATTTAATTCTTGTTTTTTTTTTTACTTTTAAAACGTTGAATGACAATGCAGTGCTAAAATTGGACACAACGCTGTACGGAGTCGATTTTTCTATCGAGGCTCAAGACAGAACGTGGATCAACGTTCGATTTATTAGATTTACAAGATGTACTTTTTATAAAAAAACTTGTGCCCTTTAACTTTATTTAAATTTTTCATTATTTGCCATAATTTTGTAAAAAATTACATAATATGTAAATACTTAATAGTATATTATTCAACGAGCGTATAATATTTGCTATTAATCAATGAGGGTGAATTTTGGGACAAGAGCTGAAAGGCGAGGGGCCCAATCACCCGAATGATTAATAGCTATTATACGCGACCAGAATACTATACTTTATCCACTGCCGTTTTAAAGTTTATTTTTTACAGACCCGTGATTAATAGGCATATTAATCACGGCCGTGGATAAAGATATTTTTACGTGGACATAGTAAATACTCACGTAAAATATACTTTTTTTAGTGTAGTTATGCCATGGTAGTTTTTTATATATCAAAAAATTTCATTATTATTATTATATTAGTTTTTTTTTCTCAGAAATACAAATCTATTAAGATTATGACAATCAAATAAAAAACAGTGTATGATACACGGAAGAAAAATGTTTTTAGAGCGTGATCGCCTTAAAATAGTATATTATAACGAAAAGACGAAAAACCAAACTTTCCGTACAAATTTGTTATATTATATAATATAAAAAGTTGTGCTTTTGGACAAAATTATAGTGCAAGTTCAAAAAGTGAAGTTTTACAGAATGAGTACTATGGTCTGTTTCATCAAGCAAGAGAGTAAATTAAAAATCTCACAGTGAATATTTTCAAAACAGATTCGAATATTGGATGTGCAAATACACTGCGTAGTTTATTTTATAAAACATAACTATATTCTATACACAAACATATACTATTCACACCTGTTGTAAAAATATTTAGTCTGCGATTTTTAATTTACTCTTTTGCTTGATGAAACAGACCATAGATGATACTTATGGTAGGTACTATAAGAAGTTTGTCCGACGACATGTCGCTGTGGCATTGTTAGACAATGTGTTTTAGAGCTTAAGAATAGCCCAGAAAAAAACTTGATAAAGTATTATATGCCATTAGCTTTTAAACGTTTAGTGACTATTACTAGCAGATTTTATCCTTAAGTAATAGCAACGAAAAATGCTCATTAAATAATGTATTACGCTTTTGAGTTTAACGCTCACTGGCAGGGTGGGTGTCAGTAAAAATGTTACGTAACACTTAAAAAATTAGAAACTTAAAAAATGTTCAGCCGCGTTACATGGAGGGGGGTGGGGGTCAAAAATTGCCAAATTTTGCGTTACGTAATACTTGAACGTACCTTATTTGTACTTTCCCAATTTTTACAAGTTTTTGTAAAGTAAAAAAATAAATTTTGCGTAAAAATATAAATAATTGAATTATAAAATTAACAACTTTTTTATTTTTAGTTCTTTTTCCAGAAATGTCGAAGTATTTCCTAAAATTTCCTTTTACGAAGGTAGGATTTACCAAATTTCCAGCCCCCCCAAACCAATACAAGACAGCAGTATTATACCTACTATAATAGTAGGAACGTTTTTTTTACTCATCAACTTTTTTGTCGAGGAGATAAAAGTTTTAATTTTAGCAGTAGTGGTAACGTTTTTTTTTTAGTTATTAACTTTTTTGTCTTGGGGATTAAAGTTGTAATTTCAGCAGTAGTGGGAAGGTTTTTTTATCAACTTTTTTGTCGAGATAAGTTGTGATTTTCGAATTTCTCCCCTCGTTTTTTTTTAGTTGTTAACTTTTTTGCCCAGGGAATGAAAGTTCTAATTTTAGCAGTAGTGGAACGTTTTTTTTATCAACTTTTTCGTCGAGACGAAATAAATTGTGATTTTCGACCTTTTCCCCTCCACTATTTTTTTTCGCTACGACCCTGCTCGCTGGCAAGATTTTCCAGACAGATCAAGAAACCATCAAACCGACCGAGCTTCTGACATTATATTATTTTTTGCTTGAAATTTTGTTCCAGAAATATAATGCTTTCCCAAAATTCTAAAAATTTTCAAAATGGGAAAACAAAATACTTAAAACTCTCAATTTTTTACATTTATACATATAATAGTTATTTGTGCTCCTAGTGTGAGGTCGTATTTTGTAGACCAAAGACAGAGAAAAACTTACCTACGAGTAGTGCATTACGTTTTTCTCACTACCAAGGAGTTAAAATCTTATTTAATTAATAATATTTTTGACATTTATATGTGTGACAATTCAAGAAATTATTTTTTTATGGAATCACTCTATAAAATAAGAAATAGTATTCTTGTCTCTATATGTCCCTCTGCGGTAAGTGTTGCACAAAGTCCTTGCTCGGTAAATCGTTTTTTCTATCTTGAGTTACGGTTTTGTTTGTATTGATTTAGCTCAGTGGTCAATGGCATCGATATAGCCTGACACTGATCTAATGATCGTGAGTTCAAACCTCACTGGCGCCGATTGACTTTTTCAGTTAATTAATAATTGAAATTTGGCGAAGGCGTACTCCCTAGATATATTGGTTCTGGTTCGAAAGTCAATTAAAGCCGGTGGTTCCCTCTACTACTAGCCCACACAAGTCCTGGACTTAGGGGATGCTTAATTAAGTAGAATAGTACGAGGTTAAAAACAAACATAAACATAAACATAAACATCTATCACTAAGTGTGCTCGATATATGGTCCAGTCTAGCTCTAGATACGGTATGAATATTTAGTATCAAGTGTAGAATGAGCACATGTAGTGCCATCTCTTAAATATTAGTTTTTCTTAATATTTGACCAGTTTTTTATCAATTTAGCTCAACAAATTAAAACTGCTCCATCTATTGTTAAATATTTAAATCTCATATCTGTCACAACAATCTGACATAACCTTCATTTTTTGCATTATAATTTGTATATATGTGCTAAAATAAAATTAAATTCTTTTTTAAGTACTGATTTGATAAAATTATTAGATAACATTAATTGCTTTATTTAAAAATATGTGTTTTGTTGCATTTACAATGTCGAGTCACAAAAAAAATTGTTTTTAACCTTGTCCGCAGTTTAAAGCCATACAGTGTTTTATATTTGCAGTCGAAGAAAAAGTATAGTCTACAACACGTATGGAATAGTCGTTCCGCGCTCGTAAGAACGTCATTCTCGCCTGCCGGCTCGTATGAGAAACTTTCCGCTCGCGCGGAATATTGGCTATTCCATACTAGTTATAGAATATACTATGTCATCCCAGGAAATTTTGAGCTTTAGCGGGTTAAAATGCATTGCTATGAAGAGTAAACTAATATTAGAACTTGATTGTTTTCTTAATTGAAAGCAATTTCTAGGATTTACTAATAGTAAATTGCTCTTATTGTTTTCTTGGTCTAAACTGTAACTTAATTTTATCGTAATTAATTAGGTTACCCTACATATATGTGTTACTTTAATGGATACGTGTTCTAGAAACCCTTTTTTTTCAGTTTTAGACTTATTAACATATTTATTTTTAATAGGTTTAAAACCATGTTTGTTTAATTATTTCATTTATTTATTTAAAGTATTTTTGGGTTAAATTTTGAATAGATACGTTTTACATTAAAATGTAATATACTTTAAAACAATATTTAAACTGTAATTTCCGAGGTAATTTCTTTAGTACCGTCAGTACTTTAAAAGTTTTTTTTTTTCAAAATATTTAAATAACTATTAATATTGTCTTAATCCTACTGTTTTAACTATTTTTTTTTATGTATAAGGCAACTTTAGCTATGTCCAGGCATGGCCACTTAACTATGAAATCGCGAGTGGATCGTACTTTGGGGGTTTGTTCTACAACAGATTTTAGATTTTTTTTATATTTTTTTATTGCCATCGTACATCTAAATTAATCATAAATCTAAAATATTTCTTTAATCTGACAGCTAGTTCTGTCTCTAGGGGCCAAAGAATACTGCCCCTATAAAAAAGTCAACATTTAATTATTTTAGCATAATAATTTTATTTGGAAAGTTAAAAATTTGAAATTTGGTCACATGTTAGCTCTCATGGTTAGCTATGTTTTTGTAAAAAAAAGTTTCAAAACTTTGTACATAGAGGGCGCTGCCGCCAGTTTACGGTAAAAAAATGGCCTTTTTTGGACGCCAACAGTTGGCGTAAGCAACGCTTATCAGAAAAATCAAATATGCATTTCGGTAACATAAATATTTCTTTATTAATTTATATATTTCCATTAACTACACTTTAAGTGCCTGCCATTTAGCCTATTTTAAAGCGGGCCTGCAGCAGGGGGCCGCGGCTGCAAAGTGTGGTCCTTAAAAAAAATATTTCAAAAGTTAAAAATTAGAAATTTGTTCACAAGTTGACTAGCATTGTTAGCTATGTTTTCCTAAAACAAAGTTTTCAAGTATTTATACATAGGGGGCGCTGCAGCCAGTTTTCGGTGAAAAAAATTACTTTTTTTCGACGCCAACAGATGGCCTAAACAACACTTGTCAGAAAAACCAAATATGCCTTTCGATAACATAAATATTTCTTTATTCATTTTGCTTTTCCATTTTGAAAATTTTCAAAATTTCGGAAAGCCTTGTATTCGTGCAAAATTTTTCAAAATTAATAACTTAAGAAGGCTTTAAGCTAGAGACTTGAAATTTGGCATACGGGTATGTTACCAAAAGTTCTCGCTCGGGATTGTTTTTGATAAACTTTGGGGTGCGGCCAGGGGGGCAAATGGGGAAAAATACATTTTTTTAGAAAAATTTTAAAATTGCTATATATGGGTTTTTAAGGTTGTTGAAATTGAATCTGATAAAAAAACTTTTCTAAATCCACCCCCAAGGGGGTGAGTGGGTAAATATTTTTCAATATTATTAATATTTTCTTCAAAATTGGTATATAGGAGTTTTTGGGGTCGACGAATATGAATCTGATAATACTTTTTTTTCGAATTTCACCTTCTGAGGGGTGGGGGTAGTTTTCGTGAAAACTGGTGTATTGGGGTTTTTAAAGTTGTTGAAAGTGAATCTGATTATAAAAAAATTCTAACTTTACCCCTAAAGGGGCAGAGGGTAGTTTTCGTGAAAATTGGTATATTAAGGTTTTTATTGTTGCTGAAAAGGAAACTGATAATAAAAAATCCATTTTACGGGCGGAAGTGAAAAATGGGAAAGCTCTTTTACTGGGCAGTCTATTTTTACTTCCATTGGTTAAACTTTAAGTACCCGCCATTTAGCCCATGTTAAAGTTGGGTAGTGAAGCGCCACGGCTTTAAATTGTGGTCCTTCAAAAAAATATTTGAGAAGATAAAAATTTGAAATTTGTTCACAAATTGACTTGAATGGTTAAATATGTTTTTGTGAAAAAAAAAGTTACAAATTTTTGTTCATAGGGGGAGCTGCATACAGTTTTCAAAAAAAAATACTTATTTTCTTCGCTAATAGATGGCGTCAACAACGCTTATGAGAAAAAACGAGTGTGCTATAGATATTCCTTTGTTATTTGCGACATTTATATTTGCCCATTTTTGAAGTAATTTAAATTTGGATCTGGAGCAAAGTACCGCGGCGCATCAAACTATGCTATATCAAGGTAGACTTGATTCTTTTATTTTGTCTTATTTTTTTTTTATATATCTATTAAAATCTTATAATATAAGGGTAATTAAACTTATCCTTCTCCTAATTGGGCCCCTAAAATTCTAAAAATTGCGCAAAAACAGTAAAAATACTCTCGCTCCCTGGAGACGGCTGGTTTTTATCTACAATCGAACAACTGTGAGTTAAAATGTATTTTTAATTTAAAATGGGACCCCTTATTATAAAATTTTACTTTTATTATACCCAGTGTGACTTAAAATTTGTAATTAAAATATTTAACCAGTTTTTAGCTTAATTAGACCACTGCGCTAAAAAATTGAAAAGAAAATAAAACCTGAAAAACACGGTTCACCTGGGCGATTTTAAATAAAAATTTCGTGGACCCCTACATTTTGTGGACTAAAACATACCTGATGACATAAGAAATCAATTTCCATTTGAAAGAAAATCGTAAAAGATACACTTTTTTAGAAAGATAAAAAAAACGTTTTTTTTGAGTAATAGGGTGTGTCAAAAAATTCCGATTTGCAAAATCGAAAACGCTCTCTGGCTCAAAAGTTGCTCCTTAGTAAAAAACTGTGGCCACTCAAAAATGAGCCAAATTGATTAATGTTTAGAGGTACCTCAAAGCACTCAAACTTTGAAAAATATCGGTACCTGTTTTTCGGATAAAAAGTGATTGTATATAAAATTAAGGAAATTTTGGAGGGTTTCTTTGGTAATATTTAGAAACAATACTAATTGTGAGAAAACTAAAAAAATATATTTCCCCTTCCCTTAAGTTAGAACATAAAAAAATCGCCAATTATTTGAAGATTTTGAGAAAATTTATTGAAAATGGGCATATTTAAAAGGACATAACTTCCTTAGGAATGATTTTTTGACCAAGGTGCATATAAACTTTTTTATGTTTACTAAATTATTTGTTTTTTGCTTTATATTTTTAATTTTTTTTATTTTTGGTTCTTCATGCGTAAAAATTTACTTTTAAATGCATTTATCTTTAAAACGGTTAAACCTGCGATGTTAAACCACAGAAACTTTTTTGTGTATTTTTACATAAAAAAGTATTCTAACCAAAAAATCAAAAAAAAAAGTACATCGAAAAAGTTTTAGACAAAAAACAGAAAAAGAATAGAAATCCACCCGGTTTATAATCGAAATTAATTTTTTTTACTCAACTTGAGGAAAAAAAATATGTTTTCTGTATAGTCATGTAGGTTAACATGTATATATGCTTATATACTAATATATAATTCTGCATATTTTTTATTTAAAACTATTTTTTATGCACTTTTAAAAACAAAAATTAAATTTTCGCGAAATCTTCAAATAATTGGCGATTTTTTCATGTTCTAACTTAAGGGGAGGGGGGATATAATTGTTTTAGTTCTTACATTTAGTATTGTTTCTATATATTACCAAAGAAACCCTCCAAAATTTCCTCAATTATTATCGGTATCAGTTTTCATCCGAAAAACAGGTACCGATTTTTTTTTAAGTTTGAGTGCTTTGAGCTATCTCTAAACATATATCGATTTGGCTCATTTTTGAGTGGCCACTGTTTTTTACTAAGGAGCAACTTTTGAGCCAGAGAGCGTTTTCGATTTCGCAAATCGAAATTTTTTGACACACCCTATTACTCAAAAAAAACGTTTTTTTATCTTTCTAAAAAAGTGTATATTTTACGATTTTCTTTCAAATGGAAATTGATTTCTTAAGTCCTCAGGTATGTTTCTGCAGATTTTTTATTTAAAACTATTTTTTATGCACTTTTAAAAACAAAAATTAAATTTTCGCGAAATCTTCAAATAATTGGCGATTTTTTCATGTTCTAACTTAAGGGGAGGGGGGGATATAATTGTTTTAGTTCTTACATTTAGTATTGTTTCTATATATTACCAAAGAAACCCTCCAAAATTTCCTCAATTATTATCGGTATCAGTTTTATCCGAAAAACAGGTACCGATTTTTTTTTAAGTTTGAGTGCTTTGAGCTATCTCTAAACATTTATCGATTTGGCTCATTTTTGAGTGGCCACTGTTTTTTACTAAGGAGCAACTTTTGAGCCAGAGAGCGTTTTCGATTTCGCAAATCGAAATTTTTTGACACACCCTATTACTCAAAAAAAACGTTTTTTTATCTTTCTAAAAAAGTGTATATTTTACGATTTTCTTTCAAATGGAAATTGATTTCTTATGTCCTCAGGTATGTTTTAGTCCAAAAAAAGTAGGGGTACACGAAATTTTTATTTAAAACATCAATGGCGATTTCTCCCGTTAGATTAGACAGGGACAAAAGTTCTACCCAAAAAGGATAGAAGACATACATACACTCCCACTTCCACCCAACCAAACAAATTCTGTAGTTGTTCTTTGTTGAACAAATACAATATTTACTTGGCCGGGCGAAAAGTGTAACTATTATTTTTATTAAAGAAATTACTGGCGCCATCTAAATTTTAGTAGAATTATCTTATTCTACAGATTCACATTAGCTATGTTCGTTCGTGCCGCTCACTGCTACACTTTCCGGCCAACCAAATAAATACTGTATTTGTTGTATGAAAAACAAATACAGTATTTATTTGGTTGGCTGGAAAGTGTAGCACAAATAAGATAGAGATAGGGTAGACGTCTTTTGTTTCATAATTCTAGTTGTAAAGAGCTCTATTGACATCAGAATAATTAATTTATGGATCCATTTATGTAAACATTCTTGAATCCTGTTTACAGATTTTTTTATTGTGAATCAGAGCTGAGTTTTCACTTAGAGATTAACATTTTATATATTTTTTGTTAATCCTGGAAGCATGCTAGCAACACGTTTTAGCGACGACCGAATTCAATTAATTTAATTCAATTCAAATTTTATTTTATTTCATACCGGGGGTCACAGAAGGTATAGCCTACGAATTATCTTACTTTTGAAATTATGAGGGCTTATATGGCTCACAGAAACCCACACTAAAAAGTATAACTTTCGGTCTAATCGGAGTTATGAAATATCAAAAATTCTAACCTTATATATCACAGCCACACTAAATAAAAAAAGGTCAAGAACTCGTTTGGAGACTATTATATTCCTATGTATTTTGTGGCGATGAATCCAAATTTGAGGTCAAAATAGCGCTTTATCTGATTATTTTTAAGAAAACCTCAAAAAACTTAATTTTGAAGTAAAAAAAATAAGGTTTTTTGAAGTTATCTCCAAAACTAATCGTATGATCTGCTATTTTGATCTTAAATTTGGAGAGCCTCAAAATGTATAGAGTAATACCATGGTCTCCAAAAAAGTTTTTGACCTTTTTTTTTCTTTTTATGGCCCCACATGTAGCCACTGAAAAAAAGGTCAAATATTTCTTCGGAGACCATTGTATTCTATGTATTTTGAGGCGCTGAATCCGAATTTGAGGCCAAAATATCACCTCATACAATTAGCTTTGAAAATAACCTCGAAAAACGTTATTTTCGAGTAATAATAATAATTTTATTCGTCCAATACTAAAATACATTGTTTACAATATATAGTAGCTTGGATATGTCAATAAAAGACTGCCGTGCTAAGCTAAAAGGTCATATCTACAAAGGTTTAACATATACAGATAGGACCTTTCAGCTTAGGAAGGCAGAAGAGTGACAGTATAAAAACTCATAACCCTACCCGTTACTGCAATCTGAAAAAAAAATAATTAAGACAAGAAAAAAAAATAAACAGAGAACCTCAGCAATGGGGTATAAGTTTTTCTACCTAGGTTGTAAAATATATACACATAAATAAAACATAATAAAGTAAATTAAATATTAACATATAAAATACATTTAATACTATAATGCTATAATAGTATATTCTATAACTAGTATGGAATAGACAATATTCCGCGCGAGCGGAGAGTTTGTCATACGAGCCGGCAGGCGAGTATGACGGTCCCGCGAGCGCGGAATGACTATTCCATACGTGTTGTAGACTATACTTTTTCTTCGACTGCAAATATGAAACACTGTATGGCTTTAAACTACTGACAAGGTTAATAACAATGTTTTTTGTGACTCGACATTGTAAATGCAACAAAACACATATTTTTAAATAAAGCAATAATTGTTATTTAATAATTTTATCAAATCACTACTTAAAAAAGATTTTTATTTAATTTTAGCACACATTTACAAATTATAATGCAAAAATTGAAGCTTATGTCAGATTGTTGTGACAGATATCAAGTTTAAATATTTAACAATAGATGGAGAAGTTTTAATTTTTTGAACTAAATTAATAAAAAACTCGTCAAATATTAAGAAAAACTAATAAACTTTATGTAATTTTAAAGCAAAACTTTAAATTGCATTAAATTATTCAATATTTCATGGTAAAATGTATATATTTTTTCTAATTTTGCTACAGTTTTCTTTAATTTTATAAACAAGAGATGGCACTACATGTGCTCATTCTAACACTTGATACGGAATATTCATACCGTATCTAGAGCTAGAATGGATTCATTCTGTGTTTGAAAAGTGTGTGTATTTGCTTACATTCTAAAGCAGTCGTAGAAAAAAATTATTTTGCAACAAATTTTTTTTTATTTTACTTTTAAAATTTTTGTTATTCTTAGTTTCTTTAATATCACTTTCTAGATTATTAAAAAATTTACAACCATTATAGTAAAAACTTTTTTGATAAAAAGTGGTAGTTTGTCGTAATGGCAGTAAAAGATTTTTATGTCTAATATTATAATTTATATGACGATTACCAGAAAAAAGATATTTATTTTTAAAAACGTAAAGACAAACTTCTAAAATGTATAAGTCAATGGCAGTTAAAATCTTACGCTCTTTGAATACTCCAAGACAACTATCTCTATACTTTAAGTCAACTATTTTGCGTAGGGCATACTTTTGTACTCTAAAAACTCTATTAATGTGTGTGGCGTTGACTCATTTTATAATACCATACGTATGGTATGGATACCTAAGGTGTGAATGAAAATTAGCATAATAAAGAGTAAGTAAAATTTCTTTACTTCAATGATTTGATCAAAATTTTATAACGAGTATAAAGTTTTTTAAGTTTACCTTCAAAACTAATTGGATAAGGTGCTATTTTGACCTCAAATTTGGATTTAGCGCCTGAAAATTCTTATGAATACAATGGTCTTCAAAAGAGATCGTGACGTTTTTAATAATGGGGATACAGATTTGGCCTATCTCAAAGAAAAGGGGCGTCATCAATTTTCTAATTTTTAAGAACAACTAACATTATTTTTCGCCTAATGCATATTTTATCTAAATGTCTATTTTCTCTTCATTTTATTGCCTAATTCAATTTTTGAATAATTCTTTTGCACACTAAACAAAAAATTATCCAATTTAGTTTTTACCTAATTCATTTATTTACCTAAATTTGCTTTCTTCTAATAGTATTTTTTCAAATTTTTACTTTAAACTAAATTTAAAAAATTCTAATTTTTCTTTTTATCCAATAATAAGGTAAGGGGACGTTCAAGTATTACGTAACGCTCCTAGGGGGGGTGGGGGTTATTTTGGAGTGTTACGCCCATGTTAGTATTATAGAAAAATAGCGTTACAGGGGGGGTTAGGTCCAAAATCATCAAAATTTGCGTTACGTGATACTTGAACTTTCCCTAATATAATTGAGTATTTTTCCTTATTTTATTTTTGACTGTCTAATTAGATGACATAATGAAAAATACGCCTAACGTTTGCATCAAATATACAATACTTTCCGAAAAACTATTTTTCCGAACATGACAGCTGCCAAGAGATGGCGCAAGCGTCGCATTATTTTTATTACGATTCACTCACCGCAGTAATAAGAAGAATCCAGCGCATGCGCACTGATTTTCTTATTTTTGTTTTGACGTATACCAAAAATTATTTTAAGCTTATGTAACATTCTTTTGCAGAATTTTACAAAAATATCTACTTTTTTCTTATGCATATTGTTACACCAGGCGAGAATTTATTTTTTAATTAGCTAAAGCTAAATTATTTAGCCTAAATATAATCCTATTTTATTCTTAAAATATATCTGTAACTGAAAAATGCCTCCAATTAAAATAATCAACGCCTTCCATTAAAAAAAACAAAAACCAAACCAGCAAACTACCAAACCAAACCATTGTTAACGTAAACCAACGCCTCCCATTAAAAAAAAAACACACCAAACCTGCAAACTACCAAACCAAACCATTGTTAACGTAAACCAACGCCTCCCATAAAAAAAAAAACACCAAACCAGCAAACTACCAAACTACTACTACCAGTACACTAGTCGCCAAGTTACGCCGCCATGAATAATAACCATCACGGGATGGTTAAGAAACTGTGCCATTAAACATTAAAAACTTTTTTTGAAAAGAGTAACATTCGCGCGCCCCTCGTAATCAATACAAAATATCCGGGGTCTGCTAAGTACTAACGAAAAATAAAAGTACAACTCACATTATAACTAAATTATAATTTTATCTTTTAAATGTTTTTGTATATTGAAACTATGCTGATCTAAGTTTTTTTCATAATCATTATTATAAAATATTGTTTATATTGTTTATAGAAAAAAAAAATAGATTAACATTTTCAAATGCAAGAACATTCTAAAAGATAACAGTATAATTTGATATTTTACACAACTACCTAAATAATAAATATTTTTTGTTGCACTGTGTATTTTAAATACGTCATATTTTATAACTTATAAAATCCAAAAAAAAAAGCCTACGTTCGATAAAATCCACCCACTCGTACGAAATTATTTCTTTATAAAGCTAAGCTTTTAAGTTTATTTACTTTTTATTCCAAAACTACGATATTAAATTACCTATTTCTTATTAATAGTTATATTTTATATTTTATTTTATACGCGTGTTTGATATTTCCATAAAGAAGGAAAGAGAACCACTAGTCCAGCCTGCGCAAGATTATTTTGTGACAGAACGGGGCAACGAAATGACGTAGGGCAACATATCTGACCTTGCGCAGTACGCATCTCTATCAGCTGTGAAAGGCTGGCGGTCGTAAAACAATTCATCACCCCAGTATTCATTTGTCTTATCTCCAAAAATCCCCTAGTAAAAATCTTAAAAACCAAAAATAGAGATATGGCAAACCAATACTGGGGTGACAAATTATTAGTAGTTTGTTTATACTGTCAGTACTGTCAGATGGTCGTTTGTTACTGTTCATTTTTCGACTTCTACTGTGTTTTAATTGTTTTTTTTTTTTGCTGCATTTGTTTATAACTTTAAACCTAACCTGTATTGTTGCTTTATGAAGAGCAAAGGGTCAATCCCTGGTGTACTCAAAGTAGGTGTACAAAATCCCGAAAAATTCTTATAAAATCATTTTAAAAAACTATTTCGATGTTTCCTTCAAATGAACTTTTCTCGAAAACGGTTAATCCTACAGTATTACAACAAGAGTACCTTTTTTACGTATTTTGACCTGAGGAATCATATTTAAAAAATAAAATTGCAAAAAAGTTACACAGAAAAAAGTTTGGGACAAAAAACTGATAAGCCACCCCCGTTTCGCACACCCCTGGTTGAAATAAGTACATGAAAATAACACATAAAAACGGGCCTTGGTAGGATTAGTTGACGTGCAAAACCTTGTTGATATATCTCAAAGGGTTCCTGAGTTATTAAATAAACACCGATTTTTTTAGCCACTTTCAAAGGGGCGTAGCTCCCTTATGACGCATTTTTAGACATATGTTTATAGGAACTTTTTGTCATATTTTATCATGTAGAATCACTTGTTAAAATTTCCTACGCTATTTCAAATACACCGTGTATATTATTTATAATAAGTTACGTAATGTATTAGCGTTTACATTTTTGGCAATCATTTTAACATCAAAAATATTTCAGTTTATGGTTTTATATAATATAATATCATAATGTTTTCTTTTTCCCTTATAATATAAATTTACATTTAGACAGAAAATATATAGTGTTTTCATAAATATTTTATCGTTCTACTGCGATATATCGTTCAGATTGGGCAAGTTCAGCCGTAAGTTCAAGGTTGATCAATTAAGGTATGTTGTCCAAATAAGGCCCAGGTCCCCTAACTTTCACCCTTAATTTAAATGCGGTAGGGTGTGACTCTACTATTATTTTCGGGTGAGTACTGTTAAAATCTAATTTTAGTTTTAAATGTAATATATTATTTTAAAGCTTTTTTAGTGTACTATATGTATAATATAAACATGTTTTTGCACGACCAAGACTAAAACTTAATGTTACGCTTTCATTTGCGGGACTAAACTTACCAGTTTTCACACCAGAGAAGAACGTCGTTTAAATTACTTAAAATTTATCGTCTTCGTCCTTTTTTTCGAACTCAAGTTTGTGTCAACCATATTTAAAAACAATTAAAATGGCGATAGCGATGAAACTGACTTTTCGCGATTCACAGGGATCTTGATTAAATTACGAAAATAAAAAAATTTTAGACACATGGTTTTTAATTTTAATTTTATCTACCTGCCTAAGTTATGGTTGGTCGTTCAAAAAATAGTGTTTATATGTCAGGACTAAACTTGGCAGTTTTAGTCCCTCGTATTTCTGTTTCCCTCGTTCGCTACGCTCGCTCAGGAAACACTCATGCAGCTGGACTAAAACAGCCTGTTTAGCCCCTTGGTATATAAATAACTATTTAATAACTTTATATTTAAAGTATAACTATCGTTTGTTTGACTAAAAGCAGGGTCTTTTTCCACGCTTCCAACAAAGGCCGCTGGATCTAAATGAACCAAAACTAGGACTTTTCATCCAAAATGGAAAAACTATAGTTGGTACTACCCACATCTGTCCTCCAGATAAATAAATATTGTTTATTTATTTATAAAGCATTTTTTAGTACTCAGGGTTCCAAAACAGGCCAGGACGACAAATATTTTTCAAACTTTTTTTTATTGAGTATTTTGATATTTTAGAAGTTGAACTGCAAAACGTAAAATATCCAAATGGAGTTCCACTGCAAAATTGTGAAAAATGAGATTTTGACTGTAAAATTTAGTAACTTTTTAACTTTTTTTTATTTTTTTTTTTTTTTTTGATATGTTATTTTTGCAGTTAAACAGTTAAAGTCCTTTTAGATATATTTAGTTTTGCAGCTAAACTCCTTATTTATTAAAACAACAATAATTGTTAATTATTATTTTAAAACATAACACTATTATACATTATGTATAATATATAGTGTTATAGGTACATATTCAGATGATATTTATAATAAAGACCAGCTGAATATTTTTTAAACTCCTTTTACCTAATCTAAAATTTGGCAGACTAACATCTCTACTCTAAATTTCTCTACTCCCTAACATCTCTACTCCATAACATCCCTACTCCACGACAACTCTACTCCGTAACATCTCTACTCCATAACATCTCTACTCCGTAACAACTCTACTCCACACTATAGACACTCGATTAGCCACTTGTCTTAACTCAAAAGAATATTTGTCATGCTAAGTCACTGTCAAAAATGAATTCAGTTTATTAATTACTTACATATTAGTACATGTTAAGAGTACGCGGTCATTGTTGCTTTTAGAATAATTCATTTATGATTGTTCTAGATTTACATTTAAAGATAAACGTTTTCTAGGAAAAAATAAAATAATCTAGAAGAAGAATCTTTGTTCTTTGAACTGCTCATTTATTATTAAGTGGCTAATAAAGTGCATATAGTGTGGAGTAGAGTTGTTACGGAGTAGAGATGTTATGGAGTAGAGGTGTTACGGAGTAGAGTTGTTGTGGAGTAGGGATGTTATGGAGTAGGGATGTTAGGGAGTAGAGAAATTTAGAGTAGAGATGTTAGTCTGCCTAAAATTTTATAAAAATTTTAGGTGGGCATTTTAAAAAAAGTTTAGGTGGGCATTATTTGGACAACGTACCGTAACATAACTTACGGTATTAATACCTATAACATATTACCTTCTTTCTCACAAATTGGTTTAATTTTTGGTTTTAGCTTTAGCTTTAAATTTTTCAATTTTATTCTATTTTTTTACATGCTAACTTATACGTTTATGCAGTATCTTACAATTACTGAAATGTAGTAACGTTAGTCAGTAACTAAGCACATTAAAACTAAATCCGTATTAAACGTTTTTTAATAGCATATGATAAAAATGTTTGGTCTCTAGCCATAATAAACATTTTAAATACATTGTTTTATTTAAATAAGTTTTTAACAAATACAATTAGAGTCGCCACTAAACAACCGTATTTAAATTAAATAAGGATAAAACCATTACCGACGCGCGTTAGTTGCGAAAATATAAATTTCTCCAAACCCTTTTGTGTTTTTGTTTTCCTTGGCACATGGTTTTGTTTTAGTTAACTAAATTTAGCTTTAATTAAAATTTTACTATTTAACGTAATTGTTTAAAAATATATTTATGTATATATTTCTCGCAGATTTTTTGTTATCTTAAATACATGCATGTATAAAAATCGATAATATCCACATTATCATACGTAATACACCGGCAGAGAGGTGTATTTTCGATATATCCAAAGTTTTCACGAAGTGAACATTTCGAATGTATCGAAAATATACCGAATCTGGGGGTGTATTTGCAGGACTATTTTTTGAAACAATTATTTAACAATTTAAATCTTTAAAAGGTATTTAAATAAATAATTAATAATTACTGTTTTGACAATAAATACGTGTTTGACATTTTTAATTTTTTAAATAAAAAAAGATCTAAATTCGTTAAATTTTATTAATATTGAATAAAAATAAGTGAATATATTAGCTTATTTTTATTAATATGACATAAAAATTACCTTAATTTTTATTTTAGTTGATATTTCGTTATAATATTACATTGTCAAGCTTGTTATTTCAAGGAACTAGAAAAATTGCATATTTTCGATTTTCTGTGGTATATTCGTGGTGAAAATATCCTGTTTTTATGTTTATGCCTTGTTTTTTATTAAATCCGAAATTATGATAGCTGAATAAAATAGCCCATATAATAGAAAACCTTTCATAACTTCTCGTGATCCTATATTCAGTATATCTTTCCTGAAACTGAAAAAGGTCGTATGTTAAATTTTACTTCATTTAATTTTGGTGCTAAATTGTAGCATTTTAATAAAACGCCCCAATTCAGTAGGGTACTGTGTAAAGTATGACGTTTAATGTCAATTAATTAAGGTTTTCTAGAATTTAGAATAACAAAATAAAATTTAACATACAAATTTTGCACTTTAAGTCATGATATGCATATTAAACAAAAATTTTAAAAGATGTATTGCATGAAAACTGCATGTGTTTATTTTCTTTGTAGTTTAAAAGTTAAAATAGCTTCGCCCCGAAGGCAGGGGACTATTTTTTGAAACCTTTCCCCTTGGGTAAAAGATGGCACAACAATATAGATTTTCTTAACGATACATACCTATTTTTTTTATAAATCGCAGAAAAAATTTTCACGTTAGAAAAAGGGTAAATGCACGAAAAACAAGTATATGAAGGACAAAAGCACGATAAAATAAAAAATAATACGAAAGAAAAGGTACCCCAGAAAACCAAAATAGCTCGAAACTAGTGCACTAAATGATGGTCTAGAAACATCCTTAAAATATCCCAAAATGCACACAACTAGCAATAATAATATAGCTCGCATTGTTATTCTGTAACGATATAAATCGTCACTTTGTAATATAGCAAGGGTTAATTAAACTATTCGTTTACTTACGTTATAATTTATGTTTATTTTGTATATAAATAGTTACGTACGTACAGAACTATTTTGTATCTGGGACTATTTTGTAGCAGGAACTGAATTCTAACCATATAAGTCTCTATTCCATAGTTCTACCTGAAAATAACATAAAGAAAACATAATTAGAATATGATTTTTAATAATAAAGAATCATATGACTTATTTCTCTATAATACATTTGTCTATGGACTTACCTGGTTTTTATATGTTTCAGAGTCTATTGAGGGTTGGATTTCACTGGCTTTCATCTGTAGCTTGTCTCTCCTGGAAAGTTTCGTATGCTTATTCCTTCGGGATAATCTAGAATTTGTTGAAAATAGTTTGCTGGAACTGCTCACTTAGATTCAGTATTTTGTTTATACTTAGTTCACAGGGCACTTAGTATTCTGTTCGTATTTTTATTAGTTTTGCTGATAAACAATAAGTATTGTTTATATTTGTTTCTTAGAGTAATATTTTGAGGTTAGATATCACTAATACGGATTTATTAGGAAATATTCTTTTTGTTATTATTTTTGGTGTCGTTTCCGCTACCTTTATTAGGAATCCTATACGGTAAAACTGTAGTTGATAATGACTTGCATAGATGTCGCTAATAGTTCAGAAATAGGATTTTATTTACCTGAAGGGTTCATACCGGTTAATAAGGTCGATTTTCGTTCTTCTTGAAGCAACTTTGATACAAAATGGTGGTGTCGTATTGACGAGTGTTTATTTTCTGTAATCATCGAAGTAATCCTTCATGTATTTTTATTTAAAGTTAATGAAAATGAATATTTAAACAATGCGGAAGATATTGTAACTGTTATTTTCTACAATTACGCATTTATAACGTTTCGATGGATATCGAAGACAGCACGACACGTAAGTTAGGTTTTTCTGTTTCTTAGAATATTTCTGAGATATAATTATTGTTTTAGCACCATTACTACACCATTACTACACCATTACTGCACCATTACTCACCATTTCTATACCATTAATATGGAATTACATTAATTTAAGTTGAAGTTGGTATATTTGATATACAAGTTCTCCGCATGGAGTGATGTTCTGTTGGAACATGGTTCTGTAATTTTCGGCATAGATAAATTCTATGTAACCGTCTAGCAGACAATTTTATATTGGACATAATTTTCAAAAGCATATTTTATCCCGGACAACATTTTCAATAGTACATTTTATCCTGGAAGATGATTTTTCCAAAGTAGATGGGACAGCCTATTTTTTTTCTTTCATTTGAGAAATGAATTCATCGGCATAGGGGAGACTTGTACAGATGGAGACGATGGAATTCATACCTTATGGATTTTGCAGAAACCAGCTAAGTACTCTTTCTGAAAACTTTTGAAAGCATGATTTCATATTTTAAATTCTTTTATTTCAATATTCTTATAACTGTAAACTTTATCAGATCTGATATAGTATTGTTTAAGCCCTTCTGGCTTTTGTTCATTTTTAGGTACTTATTTTTTTTTAAAAACATTTAATCTCATTTATTAATTATTAAATATCATACTTTGATTTAATGATTTCTAATTTAAGCATGACTTTTATACACTGCAAGAAATGATTGCTGTTTACATACATTTCTTGGTGCTTGCTGAACTTCATGTTTTCTTTATACATTTAAGTCGAATGATTTCTGAATTTAGTAATTTTTATTAAGATTTCTTTAATTATATCTTAATATAATTACACATATTTTTTATATATATTAATACATTTCATTAAGTTTATTTATAATAAATTTCTCAAATGAATTATCTTATTTTATTTAAGGGTTATATTTTCTCAAACTGAAAAGCTTAAGTATTTACACTAGGTTGTTACTTACCTAAAGGAGTAAAAGCTAAAGTAACTGGCGCCCCTAACAACATTAATCAATTCTTTCTATTTTTCCCTTGCCCATACCCATTGCTCCGCTGTCAAAACTAGCCGTTGGCAGTGAACGTATTAATTACGGTACACTAATATTGGCCCCACGTTGGGCGCCAATATTAGTGAACGTATTAATTACGGTACAATTCCTTTCCTTTAATCCATTTAGAAACCTAAAAAAGCATGCTATTTTGATAATATAATAGATAGAAAATATTGACCTAAAATAGCGCCTGAATAGCATGCTAATATGAAAAAAAGTTTCTATAAAGGTTGGTCCGGAAATGAGCCCTAAGGGAGCTACGGCCCTTCGAAGATGACGTATTGAATGGGGAACAAAAAAAAGCACCAATAAAATTTTAATGCTGCAGGGTGATTCTTCATTTAAAACTGAGCAAAAAAGTATTATACACCAAAACACCTAAATTTAATATTAAAGGAGTAATAGCCTTTTAAAAAGTAACGTTTTTGGTGGCACAAAATGTTACTTCCTCTTAATTGCATTTTTTTTTGATAACGGTTGCTCCTACAGTGTTACACTATATGATATTTTATATGTATTTTTACTCTAGAAATCTATATTTTTTACAACAAATCCAAAAAACATACACATAGAAAAGTTTGGGGCAAAAATGTTTTATGCCTCATATATTTTGTCCGTCTGGGCACGCCTCTGGATAAATTAAAAAAATAAATTAACATAAACTTATTGCCCTTATTAATACTAGTATACATGCAAAAACTCGCCGCTCTAGCTTAAACGGTACCCGAGTTATTAATTAAAAACCTTATTTTTATTATAATTTTAAAGGGCCCTAGATCCCTTAGGGCTCATTTCCGGACCAACCTTTATAGGAACTTTTTTTATATTTTTGGATCTAGAATCACCTCTTAAATTTTGGCATGCCAGTTATGGAACACCCTGTATTTATTTGTGGTTCAGACTTGTATCACACCACACTTTAGATATATTTTTTTAAATATACATCTACATCTAAACGTAAAATTTAGCAGACTTACTTAAAAATTAAGAAATTCTTGATCCTTACTCATATTGGAGTTGATTTAAATAAACCAAGATAACAATTTTTTCTATGGTTTACTTGACTTGAAGGATTCTACGAGATTGAAACAAATATAATTCTGTCGTTGCTATCTTATGCCTTTCTTATTTATTTCTCAGTTTTATTTGAAAAATAAATTTATCAAAAACATTAATTTCAATTTATGGACTCCCTAAGTGCTTTGTTTAAAGCATTTCATTTTAGCAAGCACTGTAAAAAAAGATAATTTATTTACGCAAGAATGATTTTCTTTTATGTTATAAAACAAAATGAGCTCTTAAATTGTATAGCAGTAAACTATAGATTTCTTTGGATTTAATGCCTTTACGATGCTTATATTATTTTGTCCTTCTGAGCTATTTACGTGTTTCTTTATCTTTAACCTTAATCGTTATAGTGTTTAACTTAATCTATTTTAATTAAGTAAAGGCTAGTTTACCATAATTATGAATTAATTCTCTATGGTACAGTGTATATCGAAATATACATTAAAAATAGTTTTGTATTGTTAAAAAAAAAATAAAAAATTGTTAATTAACGGACAAGGGCTTATGCCTTAAATATGTAACGCAAATTGTGCAAAATTCATTTACATATGCCTATTTTGCGCTGGTAAGGGTAGTACAGATATTTATTATTGTCTACCCCCTCAATAGGGAAGGTGTTAGGGGGTAGCCGGAAGGAAAAATCTATACCACTCTTACAAGAGAAACAATAATAATAATATTTAGGTGTTTAGTATAACTATTACATGTATACTGGGTGACACAAGAAGTATTGCCTACGAATTATCTCCGTAACTATAAAAGATAACTTTTTAAAAATTAAAGAGCTTGTATGAACCGTAAATACCCTTATTTTCGCATTGTCATTATAAAAAATATCACTTCCGGTCTAAGCGGAAGTGATACGAACTTTTGATTTTTAAATGGAACTCTATACATTTTTATATTCGTCTTTAAATTCTCTTTTCATTGATATATTGATATTTGCATTAAAGATGGCGCCACAGGAGCCGTTTTTCATAAAAACAACATGGCGGTCCTATGACGTCAGTATTGGAATATTTCTGAAACTTGACATTTCAAATCTTTTAGTAGTAGGCTAAGAATCTACTGTTCATGTAAAACTGATTTTCTTTTGTTTTTATGGATATGGCGTTATTTTAAAGATTTTTTTTTTAATCATCAACTTTAACTCCATTTTGTGCTAAATTTTTAAATAGAACGACCTATTTTTGATTTCACTAAATTAAAAACTCAGGTATACTCTACAAGAAAAACGTACAAATACCCTAATAGGACTGTCTCTTTTCGGGGAAAAAGGCCAACGCTGTTAGAGTTTTTAATTTAGTGAAATCAAAAATAGGTCATTTCATTTAAAAAATTACATACAATGGCGTTATAATTGATAATTAAAAAAAAAAGTTTAAAATAACACAATTTTCATGAAAACAAAAGAAAAAGAAAAAAAAAATGAAAACAGATGAACAAGTTCTTATTTAAAGGGTACAAAAGCTAAAATCTTGATAAAAACGATTAATTTTCGTCTATCTGTCTGTCCTTCACGATTTTTGTGAACACGAACGAATAATTAGAACGACTTAAAATTTTCAGAAAAAAGACTTTTTCTAGTTTCTAGTAGTTTTCTAGTAGTTCTACAAGGAGAAGATCCCCATTGTTTTTAAAAGTAATCCCCCAAAAAAAAAAGTTATGAGGGGTTAAACATTTAAAAAAATCAAAAAAAGTTGGAAGAAAATTCCGATTACTTCTATTATAAGGGTCAATTCTACCAATTTTAAAAGTAAACCCCCAAAAGCAAAAAGTTATGGGGGTTAAACTTCAAAAAAATAAAAAAACTGTTTCGAAGTTACAGGAATGTCTAAACTACATCTTTAACAATTTTTGAATTTTTTTATTTTTTTTGAGGCAAAAAACCTTCATTGCTGGGGTTACTAGGCACTGACGAAGGTAAGCATCCCGAATCTGTGCAATCTACTAGTATCACTCTATACGATGATTAAAATATAGATTGATGAAGTATTTAATTAATATTGTTAAGATTTTGACAAAAATTAAAAAATCTTATCCTGATCAAAAAATATTTATTTAGCGTGTTTGGAAGAAATATCTTGTTTGAGCCATTCGGAATGGGCATTACTTTTATTAATGTTTTAAATTTGGGACTTACTTTTAAAGTCAACTTAAATTTATAAATGATTATTTTATTATTCTTGAATCAAGCTTGAAATTTAAATTTTGTGGGCCTTAGGGTTGGACCCAGGTTGGAATTAGGGGCCAATATTTTTATAAGATACCTACTAGGGCTACTAGCTTTGTATTGTTTTTTTTTTAAATCCAGAATAGCGTAGAATCACCTCTCGAAATTTGGGGCCCAAATTTAGTAACCCTATTTTTGAAACACTCTGTCCACAATTTAAAAAATAAATAAATGCGTTGCTTTGGCTGTGTTTGATTAAATATATTTTTTAGTGAGGTATGCTACGTGTTTAAAAACTGCTAAATTAAAGGCTAGATTAAGCTAGATTATAGATTGGCAAAGGAAAAAGTAAAAATAAAATGGTAATGCGTAAAGCTTTGCATTGAAACGTATTTCACGTATTCAGTTTAGCATGATTTAACAGGGTTATTTTTATAAATCACAAAAGGTTTTTTTTCTAAAATGTTTCCACTGCACAAAAAATCTGTTGGTCGCATTCACCAACGTTAGAAGTTACACCATACACCATAAAGAAATAAAACATTAACAAGAATTGTATTTGGTCGGAAATATTTATTTATTTTTTTGCAGAAATAATATGAAGCATAATGAGACTTTGCAGGGAAAACGTTTAGTTATTATACTATTCACAGCTCGTAGCGCTAGAATAGTATTATACTGTAGTTTATAAATTCTTGGATACAAATGAGTTTCATGAAAAAATAAGAGAGTGAAAATTTCCGTCTGTCTGTCCGTCTCTCCGTCTGATGTCGCGTTTTTTGTGGACACGATAACTCAAGAAAGAATAATCTGATCGACATGAAAAATCAAGTTCTATGAGGGTTCTATTGGTTTTAAAAGTATTTTCCCCAAAAACAACTTAATTTATTCGCGCTCTCTTCTTTTCGTCAAGAGCGTTATAAGGCGTGCGTGTCTACATCGGGTCTCCCACTTGCACACACATTCCAAACATATTTCCCGTAGCCACAGATCCGTGCGTCAAACTATAACTACTAAGCTTTATCAACTCCCCAATTTACGGGTTATCCAAATTTATAACTCAGTTTTTAAATTTTGCTTTTACTAAAGACAATTATTATGTTAAAGACTCTTTTGAATTTGTAAAATCTATTCAAAATGTTAAAATTCCTAGCGGATATATTCTTGTGTCGTTGGATGTAGTATCGCTTTTTACAAATATTCCCATAGACCTAACCATAGATTATAAAAAATAGAAGATAATTGCCCTTTTTCTTTAGATACTTTTATAGAAATTTTAACTTTTATTTTCGATAGTAGCTATTTTAACCACAACGGTACATTTTATAAACAAATCTTTGGACTTGGGATGGGTAACAATATGTCACCAATTTGCTCTGACATTGTCATGTCCTAAGCGCAAAATAAGAGTATTCAAGCCCTTATTTTGTACTTCCTCTTTTTAAGCGATACGTAGACGATATTTTTACTAGCATTCCCAAAGATAAAGTCGACTATGTTTTAAAAGTATTTAATAGTTTTCACCCCAAAATAAAATACACTATAGAGATAGAAAATAATAATAAATTACCATTTTTAGACACTTTAGTCATTCGTAATAACGAAAACATATTACAAACCGATTGGTACCACAAGCCCTCTTTTTCTGAAAGATTCCTTAATTTCCACTCAAAACACTCCTTCAAACAAAAAATTAATATTATTTATAACCTCAAACAACGTGCCATTAAATTATCAAATCCACAATTCCAGGAAAAAAAATTGAAATTGATTAGGTCTGACTAGAAGACTGAAGTTACAAAAATAGCGTTTAAAAATGAAATTTCCAAAAGTCATTTTATTCTAACTTAAAAACAAAAACTCCCACAGAATATGAAGCTAATGTCATTTATAAAATTCCTTGTCTAGACTGTAATTCCATGTATATTGGCCAAACCGGCCGATATTTGAATTCGAGACTTGTTGAGCATCAACGTGACTGTAAAAAAAATTAGAGAAAACCCCCAAAAAACTGCTTTAACTCAACATTCTTTTAATAATCACCATAAGTTTAATTTTGAAAATGTACAGATTTTAAGTCAATCGAGAAAAAACGTGTTTTTCAAGAAATGATTTGTATTAAAAAATTTAATTATAGTGTAAATAAAAGGACAGATATAGAAGACTTAAATATAGCATATTTTCCGCTTATTTCAAAAATAAAAAGTAAAGTCTAGTTTTCATAAAAAAAAAATAATAATAATAATAGGATATTTTGGTTTCTTTACAAGTCTAATTTTTAGTTTAAACCACAAAAAAAAATCCCCCCCCCCCCCGTACCTGTATCTGTCAACAATCCGAAATTTCCAGTATACGTTTGTATAGCACTGGTACACGACTTGAAATTTCTTATCTACATGTTTGTTTATTTTCTTGTATTTCGAATACCCATTATGTATTATATATTTATTATTTCAATCCTTAATTCTTATATTTTAACGAAGAAAACGTAACTTACTGTAAGTACCATATTTTTTACCTTTTTATTGCTTATACTGATCATAAGTCCACGTTAATATAAATATTTGTTCTTATACGAGGTTTTATTAAATTAAACCGTATTTTAAATGTTTTTATTTCTATGTTTAGATTATAATGCATAGTTTAATATAATTAATCAATGCCTTTTTTGTCTGCAAAACAATTTTAAACATTTTTTTTTATTACATATAAAAAAAGAATCATATTTTATTATTTTATTAACCAATTTTTAAACTTATATTGTTTTCTTTCTGGCTCTTTGAATTGTTAAAAAGTTATAACATAATTGTTACATTTCTTGTAGTGTGCCTTTTGAAGAAGTTGGAATAAACCCAACGAAACTTCGGCAGTTTTAGTAAAAAAACGTTCTTTAATATAAATAACCCTAATCCAGCCATCTACTATCTAATATAACTACTTAGTTATAATAAGGAAACTTTACCTAATGAAACTTTAAATCAAATTGTATAAATTGTAGGCTGAAGGACCTCGGTCGATGGCCATTTTTATGTATTTTTATATGTACAATAAAGAGCAATTTATTATTATTAGAGGAAGGGTAGCAAATGTGGGCTAGGTCTTGTAATATGGGCTAGGTGGGTTTCTCAGCTATCCGATGCAGTTCTCTGCATCCGACTATCGCAAATCGTAAATGGCGAAGTTAAACTTCCACAGTAAAGATTCATTAATTAATTCATACATTCGTTGACGTTTGAGAATTTATTTTTATTTTCCGTCCTTTTCAGCAAGCTACAGATCTTTTTTAGGTAAGTTTATAAATTCCGTTACCTGATAGATAACAACGTTTTCAAAACCATTTCTGCAACAAATTAAAGCCACATAATCGGGCTTTGATGTGTGCTTATTAGTTTTCTTCTAATTACTGAGTTTTAGACATAACCTCTTTTGTTGTATACACCGAGTATTTTTGCAATATGGGCCATCCCTGTGTTTCTATTATGGGCTATATAGAACTAATGTATTTAAGCCTGGAATTTTTCTAGGAGGCCATTAAAAGATCAGCAACAGCCAAGAATAGAAGAAAATGGAACGAGGGCGATATGGAACGCGCTAGAATAGCGATGAGGCAGTACGAGATGGGTACCTTCAAAGCTTTAAAAATGTTTAATATATATACCACGTTCTATATTAGGAGTTATTTGATTTATTATTTCATTTTAGATATAACTTTTATACTTTTAACTTATTGCGACCAATAAGATTGATTTCCACTTCAAATCTAATATTTATTACACAATTTTGGGGGCAGCCCATATTTAGGGCCAATTTCAAATCGACACAAAAGTGCACCTTCTCACTATTTACGAAATAATGAATTTATTATTTGTTTTAATCAATATGAATTTATAACAGGTTGTGACTAATTAATATAGCTATCGTTGGGTACGTTTGGTATTGGAACTAAACTTTTATTTATTTTTTTACAAGAAAAAATAAAATGGGTAGCCCATATTTGCTTCCTTTCCTCTATTATTATTGGATTTTTAGATATATTCCAATCTGGTATCCTTGTTTAAAAAGATCATCCTGCCTTACTACGGCAGGACGACATTGGGCTTTTAAATGCCCATAAATATAAGCAGTTAATATGTATTGATAGCTTATTTTAGAATCACAATATTCATGGCCATAAGGGTGGTCGCGAAAATTTAAGTTAAATACACTGACAATTCGTTATCGTAGTAAATACTAAACGTTTTTGCCTATTTGGAACCCCAGGCAACATTCGTTATTAATTACAAGTTGTTACAGTAAAACATAACAGAACAACGTTATTACAGTAAAACATAACAGAACAACTTTATGTTTTACTTGAACAACTTGTAATTAATAACATATGCTGCCTGGGGTTCCATATAGCAAAAACGTTCAGTATTTACTACGGTAACGAATTCTCAGTGTATAAGAATAATAATAATAATAATAATAGTAATAGTAATAGTAATAGTAATAGTAATAGTAATAGTAATAGTAATAGTAATAATAATAATAATAGTAATAGTAATAGTAATAGTAATAGTAATAGTAATAGTAATAGTAATTAACAGAAAACAATTTGTAAAGATTGGAAAAAATCTCAGCAAGCCAATGTCACCAAATTACGGGGTTCCGCAAGGAACAATTTTGGGACCTTTACTATTTATATTATATATAAATAATCTGTTTTTAGTCAATACCAAGGGCAAAATTTAGTTTTGCTGACGACACAACCATCTTTTACAGTGGTTTTGACTGGAACATTTTAAAAAGTCTGATTGAGGAAGATTTTATTATATTCAAAGAATGGCTCGACTACAACGTCCTAACGCTAAATATAGAAAAAACTAATTTTATGGCATTTGGTTCATATACTATTAGTTTACCGGATTTTAATACGCTCACCTTTAAAAGCAACGTAGAAACCTTCACCATTGCTCTAGCAAATTCAACAAAATTTTTGGGCATTACTATAGATCCACATCTTAGGTGGGATTTACAAGTACAACAAATAACAAAAAAGATTAGATGTCTTATTCCGTATTTTAAAATACTCAAACCCATTTTAAGCATCCCTCAACTAAACACCGTTTACAACGCACTTGTAGAGTCTCACCTAAGATACGGTATCCTAGGATGGGGTGGTGTTTATAAAAACCAATTAGATGATCTGGAAACTGCGCAAAAAAGACTTCTTAAAATAATTCATAAAGTTGATATAACTTACCCGACTGATGATCTATTCCGGCTTGCTAATAAAATGGATTGCAGACAATTATTCTACTTGAACCTCCTCACATATTCACATTCTGAAAAAAAGACATATAAATTAGTTAATACCAGAAAAAATAAAAATAAATACCTACCTGTTCCAAAAGTTTTTAAAACTATCGGTCAGCGAAGTGTAGCATATCTTGGTCCTAAGGTTTATAACGACTTGCCTGAAAACATTAAAAATACGTCGATAATTAATTCATTTAAAAGAATGTGCAAAAACTATATACTACAAAAACCAAGGAAATTCGTAAATGATCAAATTGATCTTAAAAATATTTCATAAAAAAAAAACTCCAAAAAAACTCATAAATAATACTTACCCGATTGCTAAGATTTTAGCAACTATTTATTTTCAAAGCCTCAAATTACATTTATTTATTTATTAATTTATTTATTTATTTTCAAAGCCTCAAATTACACATTACACTGTTTCTTATTGTATTAATTCATTTTTATTACTTAATTATTGTGTATATGTATATGTATATGTATATGTATATATAGGTGTGTGCATGTGTGTCTGTGTGGATGTGTATATATGTATAAGTATTTTTAGAATTAGATTTAGCATTATTTTTTGTAATTTTTTCTTACACGCACAAATGTTTACATTTTAGTGTATAATTAGCATATTTATTGCAAACTGTTGTACTTATATGATTTGTAATTATGATTTTTCAGCAATAAATATTATTATTATTATTATTATTAATAGTAATAGTAATAGTAATAGTAATAGTAATAGTAATAGTAATAGTAATAGTAATAGTAATAGTAATAGTAATAGTAATAGTAATAGTAATAGTAATAGTAATAGTAATAGTAATAGTAATAGTAATAGTAATAGTAATAGTAATAGTAATAGTAATAGTAATAGTAATAGTAATAGTAATAGTAATAGTAATAGTAATAGTAATAGTAATAGTAATAGTAATAGTAATAGTAATAGTAATAGTAATAGTAATAGTAATAGTAATAGTAATAGTAATAGTAATAGTAATAGTAATAGTAATAGTAATAGTAATAGTAATAGTAATAGTAATAGTAATAGTAATAGTAATAGTAATAGTAATAGTAATAGTAATAGTAATAGTAATAGTAATAGCAATAGCAATAGCAATAGCAATAGCAATAGCAATAGAAATAGCAATAGCAATAGCAATAGCAATAGCAATAGCAATAGCAATAGCAATAGCAATAGCAATAGCAATAGCAATAGCAATAGCAATAGCAATAGCAATAGCAATAGCAATAGCAATAGCAATAGCAATAGCAATAGCAATAGCAATAGCAATAGCAATAGTAATAGTAATAGTAATAGTAATTTTTATTAAATCCGTAGGAGATTATACAATCTATCGATAAGTCACAAATTAGGAATAAAAATATATAAGTAATATGTACTACATGTCACAAACACATTAAAATCATTTGTTTACAATAATTAATTAATTGGGTAAGTCCAGGAAATTATTTTCCCTGACTTTATCATAGTACTCTTTCAGTGTATAAAAGGGGTTATTTAAGAAGAAAGCCTTAATTTTGTTTTTAAAGGTGTTAAAATTAGTTATTTCCCTAATGAAGGGTGGAAGGTGGTTGTAAACCTCCATCCTCCTGCATCGCGCCCCTTTTTCGTAGGTTATTGTCCTATGTCTTGGTGTGGATACTGCTAACACGAAAATTTGTTACCCTTTAGGGCAGTATGAATTACTCAAAATTTGTAGTCGACATCTCACAGTGGTCCTAAAAATTTAAAAGTAAAATAAAAAATGTTAAATTGTTATGGCCTAAAATTGTTGCCCAATATGTGACTATTATTTATATCAAATTAAGGATGGATTACAAGTCATTTAAAGTTGTCTCTAGAACCTTAAGCATAAAAAATTCCATAATTTTAGTAGCTTTTTTCATTAATTCTCTAACCTTTTAAAATATTGTGTAAAATTAAAAAAGCTCGTAAATAGGGTAACTTTTAAATCTGTAGGACCACTGTGCGATTTATTAACGTAAAATTAATGGAGAGCCCCTAGCACAAGCCAAAAGCTTATTTGGGGCTCTCCATGACTCTGTAATTAATTAAATAAATAAATAAATAAATAATTTGTATCGACATAAAAAATTTTATAATTCATATTGCCCTAAATGGCACAAATTTTCCTGTTGGTATCACTCGTATATCACTTGAATTTTCCCGACCACCCTAATGACCATGCATGGATTGATCAAAACTTATGTCTTATAAGCGTAGACCGAATATATATATTTACATATTTATATATTTACTCTATGCTTATAAGGTATCCCTTATGACACATAATTTTGCCTTAATTTTGAAGAAATACTGACAAAATTTTAATTCTTCAGTACTGTGTCCATAGTTAAATAAAAATTTTCATTATTAATATTGCATTGCATTTAAATGTTGATAAATGCCAAGTAATGACTTTTACAAGAAAAAAAATCCTATAATTTTTAATTACACACTGGGTAACAAATCACTAAGTCGTCCAGAATTTATCAAAGATTTAGGGATTACTTTCGATAGTAAACTTTCCTTCAATAAGCATATTGGAAATGTTGTGCAAGCGGCTTTCAAAAACTTAGGCTTTGTAATACGCAATTCAACAGGATTCACAGACATATCTTTGTTAAAATTACTTTATACTACGTTTGTGCAGTCTAAATTGGAGTATGCATGTATTATTTGGAACCCAGGTTATATGACACATGCCGATCACTTGGAAGGAATTCAACGGAGGTTCTTAAAGTTTTTAAAGTTTAAGGTAGATGGCGTTTACCCTCCCATTGGGTATCCACACACCGAACTGCTTAATAGATTTGGCTTCGACTCACTTGAAAACAGGAGAAAAAGATTAGGCCTTACATTTTTATTTAAAATTTTGCACTTTGGTATAAACTGCCCAGATATATTAGATAAAATACCAATACATGTACCAAGAGTAGGAGCTCGTGATAATTTAACTTTTTATCTAAGAACTCCTAGGACAAATGTATTGAAATCCTCCCCAATTTATTTTATATGTAGTACCTGCGATTCCCTGCAAGATAGTCTTGACATATTCAGTACTAGCCTAACTGCAATTAAAAGGTTAAATTTAAGTTAGTACTATTCCTGTTCTTTCTTTCATTTTTATTTTTTTTCTTGCAGTATTTTAATGTTTAAGTCTTAACTCTAAGTATTATAATGTTTCTGTATTTGTATATATATATGTGTATATTATATTGTATATATTTCCCACCCTGTAATTGGCCTCGGCTGTTGGGTGGTGTATCTAAATAAATAAATAAATAAATAAATAAATAAATAAATTGTGGTGTTTTTTCTCAAAAGAGATCCACATTTAAACCTTTTTTTTTCTAAACTGGACTAATATTTTAAACTCTAAAGCAACGTCAGTAGTTTTGTTTTAGGTCCCCAAACACTGTCGTTTGCACTATTTTAATTTCCTACTACTTTCACAATTTTTAATTTCCAACTTTCCAAACCTAATACAGAAATAGTATATTTCTAACCTAATAAGAAAATTAAACATTTCCAACTGGAGAGATGCTATTTGGCCTAGGCGTAGACCATTTTAAATGAAGAAAAACTCTATAATTTTTGTCTGTTTCTTTAAAAGTTAATAAAGCTTTTCTTATCTAACCTAGGTTAGATATGAATTCATATCTAACCTGTTTTTTTGGCTTTTCGAGACTATTTAGTCCATCTGTTACTGAGTCTACCAGGCGAGCCACCTGGTGGACTGTGGAGTGTCTACTTCGGAAACCGAATTTCTCATTTGGGAGGAGATTTAGTTCTTCGACTAGAGTTTGTAATCTGGTTAGGATGCTCCCTTAGGGCTCATTTCCGGACCAACCTTTACAGGAAATGTTTTCATATTTTTGGGCCTAGAATCGCCCCTTAAAATTTTGTAACTTATTTCTAATTCACCCTGTATAATAATAATAATAATAATATGTTTATTCCGACCACTAAAGAATCATATACAAAAAAAAATCAAGTGAAAATAGTAATAAGAGCATATGCATATTTACATACAGTTTTTAAAAACTATTTATTAATTGTTGGTAATAATTGTTGAGAGTAGGGTTTGCTGTGCTATCGAAGTAACTTGCTGTGTGTAACTGTTGCGGGGAATATTTAAAACTACATAATCACAATTTTCACTCCCTTGCACCCGCCCATTCCAATTTTTTTTTCAAATAGTGACCCATTTTTTTAAAAAGTCCTTTGCCAAATAAGGCTTTATCATACACCATTAGAAGGCTTTTTAACCTTTTTAACGATGTGTCACAAGGGGTGGGTTGCTGTTTGAAAAAAAAAGTTGTGTTGGGAGGGTGCAAGGGGGTGAAAATTTTGATAACTTTTTTTGCACCAAAATTTGCAAAATAAAAAATAAAAATCGACCTGTCCGAGCGTTTTTTTTTTTAACTAATAAGTTATTAATCGGGTGACTTCAGACTTAATGTACACACTGTATATTGTGTTATATTATTTGGTTTAACTTTATTGTTTAGGGGAAATATATTCTTATTCCTTGAAATTTTCTCAATATCGCTTGAATATAAAAGGTATGTGGATATAAAATGTTTCTTTCTATAACACTCTTCACGGCACATAGTGCTAGAAAAGTGTTAACTTATATCGTCCAATTTAAAAAATGTAGGGTGAATCCCCCAATCGTTGGCACTCCGCTAATTATTGGCACTGGAGTGATATTTTCGTTTATATAAAAAAAATCTCTATATATAATTTAACTTTTTTTTATGAAGTGGCAATATTGCTAAATATTATACTTTAAATGCGAAAAACATATTTTTCCCCCCCTGGACAGTAGAGTCTTACTAGTTTCGTGTGAACTACGTAAGTGTGAATTTTTAAGGTTTGTGCTAAGGAATTGCTTTGAGTAGAAGGTTAATAAAAGACTTTTTTTGACGGACTAACTATTTTTTCTCGATAATTTTAGTAAGTATATGCATTCTATTGATTAATTAGCATTAGAAACTTTATTTTTCTTTCCATTTTTATTTAATTTCGACGGTGCCAACAATTGGTATACAAAATTAAACTAAATTCTAATTATTGGTACAGGTGCCAATAATTAGCCTCTTTAGTAAAAATCCTATTCCAATTATTGTCAACCAGTTAAAATTCTAAATTACTGGAATCAATAAAATAAAATTGAATAGATTTATTACTTGTACGGTTAAATATACATACGTATTGCCACATCTGATATAAGACAAAACCAAAACCGTATTTTAAAGCGGGTGGGCTATTATACAAAAGATACAGTTTTAGCTAAAAACCTATTTCAAATAAATGCGTTCTAAACAGCGTTTAATGAAAAACTTACAGTTTTTCCTCAATACATATCTACGTATATACATTTTACACTTAATTTTTCTCTATAAACCTAATTTTTCTTTAGAATTTAATTTTTTAACACGGTGCCCATAATAGGTGTCCAAATTATATTAAGCTCCTATTATTGGCACATGTTTATTGTATGCAAAACTTGAGCATCAAAATTAGTCTAAAAGCATAATAATTCTTTTAAATAAGTGTACCTAGGTAACTAGGTATTATTTTATAGATACAAATTAGTATTAGGTAATTAATATTTTAACTTTAATATAAATAAAGATATGTAGAATTTTGTAGTTCAAAAATAAATTTGAGTTTTTGTTTACAGCCTTTAGTTAATATGTATAGAACTGCAATATTCCAATTTAAATATTTTATTTTGATACTAAAATGTTTATTATTCAACAAAAAGTAGGTACTCAGTAATTTTTTTCCGTTGCTTTAAAGCAAAAATTAGGTGCCAATAATAGGAAAATTTGGATGCCAATCATTAGCAAAAAGGTGCCAATAATACGAAATTGTGTATTCTTGTAATTAATTAAAAAAATTCTTTAATATTACTAAGATCTCAGTTTAAATTTTATATTATATATAAAGTAGAATAACTATCCAATGATGTAAAATATTTTATTCTTGATAACATGAAATATTTAATAAGTTATAATGAAATATATGTGAAAAATTTCTTAAAGTGCCAATAATTGGGGGTTTTACCCTATATAGAATTTTTTAGGATAGCTTAAGAACAGAACAAGCCATGTGAATTTTTAAGAAAAAGTTTTATAAGAGAAAGAACCCTATATCGTCGAGAGAAAACAAAAAAATACTATCAGTATGAATGCCGGACTTTCTGGTAGCCACAAATAGACCAAGAGTTGTTAAGTAGGCAAAGAAAGTGTCCTAATAGTATATTAAAATACTAGTTTCATAACATACGTTTTTAGTACACGAGTACAAGTTTAGAAAACGAGCCGCTTGCGGCGAGTTTTCTAAAGTACTACTGCGCTAAAAACGTGTTATGAAACGAGTGATCTATACAATTTTTTATATTTTGCTCTAAAATTAAAAAAAACTTACATTTAAATTGATGACTGATTTAGGGATTTTTGTTTTGGGTTGGCATTACAGTTTTCGCCAGGTTTAAAATTTTAAGAACAAATGATATTTTGATATATTTTATAGTCATCTCTTCTCTTTATCACTGCAATTACACAAGCCACAATTTTAACACGATAAAAAATAACCTAAACACAAAATTTTGTAGAAAATTAAACTTTAAAGCGACTTGGAAAACTCCAAACGATAGGCTTATGTCTGTTGCCAACCCAAAAGAAAAAAAGTACACACCTCTTATGGGCCTATAAGAACACGCAAAATACCTGTGATAGTGAGCTTATAAGTGTAGCAAAATAGAAAAAAAAAATATCTTTGAGCTCGATATTAAATAATCTGATTATACCGTTGGATAAATATTTTAATAGGGAATCGAGGCACATAAACTTTATCCAAATGCCAAAAACTCTTAATGGTCAAAAACTAATAAGGAATTGTTGAGTGTATACAAAAAAGGTTAGTTTTTGCCTTAAAACAATAGTTTAAAGTACAGAATTGATGTACCATTGCATTTTATATTTACATGACTTATTAAAAAAATTAAAAATCCAGGCTTTTTCAATAAAGTACTTTGTAGGAACTGTTTTATTCTATTAATATTTAATTATTACTTTATATACTTGCTAAGGATTATAATATACATAATTTTATAGTTAAATATTAAATTATACGAATAAAAACACCAACATTTAAAATTGTTTATGGGGAATATAATTGTAGACTGACCATAGACAAAGAACATAGATGAGCTGTCATCTCAAGGTTATATGCAAATTTACGATCCGCCATTTTGATTATAAGTGAACCGGTAAATTTAAATTAATGGGTAAATGTTCAATAAACGACAATAACCACATAACCTCACTTAAAAAAAATATATCATCTACTGTAGAGATGAATTGTGCTCATAAAAAAGTTACATATGAATTCGTGCAGTGCAATGAAGATCATAATTTTTCATTTACAATACTGTGTAGGACTGTCCTACTAGGATATACATTCCAGTGTGTAGTCATGTAACCATGAAAAAACCTAAAACATTTTAACTAAAAACTGTTAAACTAAGCCAGAATTTAAAAACCAGGTACATTACACGCTTTTAAAATATCTACTATAGTAGATTTTTCATTTTTTTTCAATCTCTTTTCACTCGATATGTTATTTGACATTATTACTATAGTATACTTTTACTATGTACTATTAAATAACTACCTCTTAAATTCATGAACACTGTACAATGTATTTTATTTACTTTAATAAAAAACAATCTAATCAAAAAGAAACGTTTACTGAGTACTGAAATGAGATGAAAAGTCACATATATAACAAAGGAAATAATGTTACACAGTGTTACCAACATTAAATATATATTTTTTTAATTTATGTTGGACATTTAGAATCAAAATGGAGGACGCATTTAGTCGGGACGCAGAAATATGCGCGGACGGTAAAAAAATCATTCTAGTTTGTTATTTTATCTATGAGACTGACTCACATCAAAAGTGGTTGATAGAATTTCGGACGCTAGCTTCTGCTTCATGTATACTACGGAATGTGAAGCATTACATATCTTTACAGCTTGTTTGTTTAATAAAAAACAATTTCATATCTTCGATCACGTTTTGTGTGGTAAAGTCAACATACACTTTTCTGTTAGGTGCTACGTGCTCAAAGGCGAAAAAACTATATTGCCCTTTATTTTTTTGTAGTAATTATGCCATTTTCATAATTTGCTTTGTTTAGGAGTTACTAATAGCCCTACTTATCAAAATTGAAGACTAAATATGAAATAAAATTTAAAATAAATATTCCATCGAAAAATTTTTTTTTTTCATAAAGTTTATGTTTAATGAATTAGTCCAAATTTATGCAAAAGTGCAAAAATATACTATTTTAAAAACATAATTTAGATCCTATATTTTTGGTCAAAAAATCTGAAAAGTAAAAGGTTTTGAAAATTTTTATTTTTTAGACGAGCAGAATAGTGAAAATAGGCTAAAACACTTTTTGCCACACTTCCTTTACCTTAACACTTTTTGCCACACTTCCTTTACCTTTCCCCTCCCTCAGAAACTCTTGTTCTATTCTTATCCCACCGTACCCACCTTTTTTCACTCTTCCCACAACATTCTCGACATAAAACGTTAATAAAATTTTGCGAAATACAAGGATTTGCCTAGTTCGCTTAATAAAGAGACGTCATAGACTGACGACGTCACACTGTGACGTCTCTGTGACTGACACACAGTGACGAGTATTTTGTTATTTTACTAATAATATTATCGGACAAACGGACAGATGGATGGACGGATAGAGAGACATACTTTTTATAACATAAACTTAAAAGTCTTAAAAACTTAGGAATCGTCGAGAAAAGAGGAAAAAATCTTTTTATCCAATACATACAGATAATAAGACAATTACCAGCTTTATTTTAAATACATAAACTCAATAATAACCCCCGCGTGGCTTTTACTTTATTGAGTAGATAATTTTTTATTTTACCCACTTAACTGTCACTTGTCAAATTATTTTCTTTTAAATGTCATTAAAATTTTTAATAAAAATATGAATCCTAAGCTATTTATTGGATAAAACCATGTATGGCACTCATCGTACAAAATGATCAAAATTTGCGTTACGTAATACTTGAACGTTCCCTGAGGGGCGGGGGGTAGTTTTTGTGAAAATTGGTATATTGGGGTTTTTGAGGTTGCTTAAATTGAATCTGATAATAAAAAAATTTAAATTCCACACCCTGAGGGGCGAAGGGTAGTTTTCGTGAAAATTGGTATAAGAATTTTTACGAAAACCCCCTCAGGGGGTGGGTTAGAATTTTTTCATTATCCGATTCAGTTTCACCAACCTTAAAAACCCCAATATACCAATTTTCACGAAAACCACACCCGTCCCCCTGGTGGTGAAATTATAAAAAATTTATTATAAGATTCAGATTCGTAGACACCAAAAACCCTATACAGGGTTATTCAGTTATTCATTGGAAAATATAAAAAAAAGTTCCTATATGTCTAAAAATGCGTGGTAAGGGAGCTAAGGAGCTGCTCCTTTGAAAGTGGCTAAAAAATTCGGTTTTTATTTAATAACTCAGGAATCCTTTAAAACACAGCAACGAGGTTTCGAATGTTAACTAATCTTAAATAGGCCCATCTTCGTATGATATCATCATGTACTTATTTTAATCAGGGGTGTACGAAACGGGGACTCCTTATCAGTTTTTTGTTCCAAACTTTTTTTTGTGTAACTTTTTTGTAATTTTATATTTCAAATATGATTACTCAGGTCAAAATACAAAAAAAATGTACTCTTGTTGTAACAGTGTAAGGTTAACCGTAGAATTCATTTGAAGGTGAAGTTTCACGGTTTGAGGACGAAAAATTAAATACTAATATGTTTAAAACCAAAATTTCAACGTTGCAGGGTTATTTTATATCAAAAACTAAAAAATTCTTTACATGTAGATAGAAAAATTGCTTTTAAAGCTACTATGGCCCTTTTCACCATTGAAATTTCGGTTTTCAACATTTTAGTATTTAATTTTTCGTCCTAGAACCGTGAAAATTCACATTTAAATAAATTTTTCTCGAAAACGGTTAATACTACAGTATTACAATAAGAGTACCTTTTTTATGTGTTTTGATCTGAGGAATCATATTCCAGAAATAACATTAAAAAAAAGTTACACAGAAAAAAGTTTGAGACAAAAACTGATAAAGCCCCCCCGTTCTGCACTTTTTTTTGCAAAAAGTACATACAATAAGTACATGGATATAAGGATGACTATTTCTTATATGTATATTGTACATCTTTGGAAGTAAATATATAATAATAATAATAATAACATAAGAAGATGGGCCTTATTAAGATTAGTTTACATTTAAAACATTGTTGCTATATTTCAAAGGGTTCCTGAGTTATTAAACAAAACCGATTTTTTAGTCACTTTCTAAGGGGCTTGGCTCACTTACGATGCATTTTAAGACATATGTTTATAGGAACATTTTTTCATATTTTCCAATGTAGAATCACCCTTTAAAATTAATGACCCTATTTCTGAATAATCCTGTATACCAATGTTGATGAAAATATTGGAAGTATTTAAAAATATTTACCCCCTCACTCCCGCGGAGGTGGAGAGAAATTTTTTATTATCGGATTCAATTTCAGCAACTTGAAAACCCATATATAGCAATTTTCAATTTTTTGCAAATAAAATGTATTTTTCCCCGTTTGCCCCCCTTGCCGCACCCCAATGTTTACCAAAAACAACCCCGAGGGAGAACTTTTGGTAAAATACCTGTATGCCAAATTTCTAGTCTCTAGCTTAAAGCGTTCTTAAGTTATCGTGCTTACGAGAGCAATAGGCCCACCGACGGACCGATCGACATTTTTTTTTTGCTCGGAATTGATTTATATCTACATAAAACGCAAATATACACAAAAAAATTGAACATTTTCAAAATGGGAAAGCAAAAACACTTTGGGCTGATGTAGGTACTGGTAGCCAAAAATTATTTATATTCTCAATTTTTATGCATTATTTTTATTGTGGCCGTCTAAAAAACTTTGTGTGTGCCATGACCGAAACTACTTATTTGCTGGTCTCATCTATTTTTAGGCCTCGTACTTTGAAAATCAAACTTGTCCAGTAAAAACGCTCTTTTGAGACTTGACACACAAATAACTATTTATTTGGTTTTTGGGTATCTATATTAATGTCGTTTTATAGTTTTATTTATTTGTAATTTACAACAGAGAAAAACTCCTGTGTGAACTACCTTTTTACTATTTATTTGGTTAAAGCAACAAATTTATAATATCAAATAAATTTAATTTTCTGGTATTCCTATAACATAATTTATGCCATACCCTAATGTAATAATAACTCCCATTCACAGAAATATGAGCTGACTTATAAGTATTTTTGGTATTCAATTAGGTTGTTAGTATTCATTGCATCAAGCGACCTAGTCTTAAAATTTTCTGTAAAGATTTCTACTAAACGCCAAACTTTAACGGGCCTAAAACTTTTATTACTGGAAGCCATATTTAATTTAATTACAAAAGTTATAACTAAACACGTGATCTTTTCAGGAATTCATGAAATACATAACGAAATTAGTTTCCTTTATAACCGACTACAGCAATGCGAAAGTAAGGATATTTTTTATTGGATTGCCGTCAGATCCTTAACCAGGCCAATAACTGGATAAATATCCAGAGGTGCTGAGCAAATATTTCCCAACCAAAAATTTAAAAATTGAGAAATTTTCCAAATAAAAAAAAACAATTTTACCCCTGACCGTGAAGATTTTGCTGACCAAAAAAAAAAGGTTCTCACCTCTGGTAAATTCCCTACTCAAAAAAGCTTTACTACCCCCGAGCGTAAAATTTTGATGACCAAAAAAAAGGTCCTCACCTCTGAAAAAATTCCAACCTTTCCAATTTTCCCAAGTAAACAATTTACTGACCAGTTTCCCTTTACCCCTCAATTCTTTCAACATACATTTTACGAAAACTGCCACTGAATTTTTACCAACTGGACTTGAGCACCCCCTGTGGGGGGCAAAACTAGAAAAAGTGCCTGTTTTTTGGCGTTTGGGCCCATTTTGAAGGACAGAATAATGAGCTTTGGTTAATTTTTATACTGAATACATAGTAATTACTACTTAAGTAAGTAAGGTTTTATAAAAAACTCAGCTTATTTGGAATTAATTTTTAAAATAAGGCCTATTTTTATATGTTTTTTTAATAAAACATTTTTTTTGCCACGATTATTTTACTTTTTAGATTTATTTGTTTGCATTCGATTACTGAATAATAAGAAACAAGAATTTTTTATGGAGGTTAGGTTAGGTTTAGATACATCCCTTTTGAGTACGCCGCGGCGCTTAAAAAGTACAAAATGCACAGGTATAAAAATATAATCATTTGACCACTAACACTTTCTCATAAATATTTTATTCAATATAGGTCTTGTAGAGAAAGAACTGCTCTCAATTTTGATCTTTTACATTTTTTTTTGGTCACACTAATGGTTTTCGAGATAATCGCCGCAAAAGACAGCGCTGAACTCAATTTTGTCTTCGCGCTGAGAAATATTTGTTTATTTTCCAACTTCATTTATAAGCCTTGGGTGGGAGATACACAAAAACTTTATAGAACAAATTTAATGCAAAATTTAATGGAGAAAATAATAATAAGTTTTTTAATATTTTCTTGTCTGAGTAACGGTTTACGAGAGAAATGCAGAAAAGCGTCATGAAGTTACGTGTGGGGGTGGTTTTTTCAGCAAAAGGGGATGGGAACTCTTCGGATCTGTAGTTGGGTTCCTACTGAGAGTTCACAACCAAAATTTCAAAACTTATTTCTTCTAAAAAGTCTAATTTGCTTGAACTATTATCAGGAAACCCAATCTGTTAAATATTTCTTCGTAGTAAAGTTCAATAACTAACATATATATCTCTGTCAAAAGTTTCTGACCTTTTTGTTATATCAAATTTCTAAATGAAAGAATTCTACAACTACTACAAACTGTTGTGCAATAAATTAAATCCAAACCAAATAACTCAAATAGCAGCTCCTCTATTTTTTTACCGTACACTTAGAGAGCGTTATCACGGTGTTTTTTTATGAATAATAATCAGTAGCCGGCGTAAACTCAGTTATGACTCATCAACGTTGAAAATAAACACAGAAACATAGGATTACGGAATAATTTTGCCAAATTATGAGGGAAATTTTTATAAAGGTCACTAAACGAAAACATTTGACGACTAATTTGTTACAAGTAACAATATTGACTATACATATTAACTATACATATGTATATAGATCTGTATTTTTTAAAGAAAAAACCGACATTCAATTCGATTTTTATCTCAAGAATAAGAAAGTTTTTAATTTTTATTTATCGATAACTTTTTCCTCCTTACTCGTTTAAATGGAATCATTAAAAAAAATCAAGATAAAAAGAAATAAAAATGTAAATATTTAAAACCTCGCCTCAACGCTAGAATCGACGCGGCGCCTATGCGAGTACTGGAAATTCGCCGACTACTGATTATTTATGATCACTACATTACAAAAATGCTTATCTTCAACGCCAAAGGGCGTATCTTTTTTTCTAGAGCGTTATTGTTTTATGGGCGAAGTCGACCGAAAAATCTTTTTTTTTTTGCATATGCAGACTTAAAATGCCATGAAACGTCCAAAAAATGTGAAAAAAGGGGGTGTTAAAATATCGTTTGTATGTATGTATATCTCTAAAACCTTGTAACGAAAGGTCCGATTTAAAAAATTCTTTCAATGTACGATTCAGGACCTTCGTAATTTTTCTCATGTCAAATGTGGTTAACATTGGAGTAAGGTAAGGGGGACAAAGGGGACAAAAACTAATATGTTTCCTATAACTCGCTTATAATTGATCGTAGAATAAAAATTCTTGCAACAAGTATTTTTTTATTTTTCACTAAAATTTTAATTAATCTTGTCGTAGGATAAGAATTGTTATCTTTCGATCAATAATAAACCATTTACCGCCAACAATATTGGTTTTTGCCCCCCTTCCCCCCCCTTCCTGCTCTCCAATGTTAACCATGTTTGACGTCAGGTAAACTACGAAGGTCCTGAATCGTACAGTGAAGATTTTTTTAAAATTTGCAAAAAAACACCATGTTATCGTATTTAATAACACAACTGGCTAACCATTACATGTAATATATAATAAGGGGGAGGCGTAGCGTAGTGGCTAGCGCGTATGTATAGCAAGTCTACTATCGTGAGTTCGATTCTCACTGGCGCCGATTTGCCTTTTTCAGTTAATTAATAATTGAAATTTGGCGAAGGCGCTAAGTGAAACGGACACTCCCTAGAAACTGGTTCGAAAGTCAGTATAAGCCGGTGGTTCCCTCTACTACTAGCCCACACAAGTCCTGGACTTAGGGGATGCTTGATTAAGTAGAATAGTACGAGGTTAAACAAACAAACAAACAAACAAATATATATGTAATAACACGGAGATAGCATAATTTACTTTTAGTTTTTTTTTACACCTATATCGGTTACGGTCCGTAACCGTTACTTACGGAAAATGATAAAATAAAAATTAAAAAAAAAAAAGAAAGAAATACTCATCAATTATGAAGTAATCGGAGTACTTAATAGAAACATTAAAAAAAGCTCCTGCTACAATTTTGATGGATGTATAAAGTTAATGCAAAAGAAAGCCCGGTTCATTTTTTTTTTTAATTATAAATACACAAATACGACTCAATTACCATTTAGCCTTTTCTAAAATTTACGATTTGAAGATGGGAAATTTTTTGAGTTTAACATTTTAACTGCCGAGCAGTTAATAGCAAATAAATAAATAATGATAATTTTTGTTTCATTAAACCACCCCATATATTATAAAAACAACTCCAACCATTTTAGTGATAGATCTATCTAAGTATATGGATTTATCACATTCATCAAATGAGATTATTCAAGACCAAATAATTTATCATACTATACATTTCGGCAATGAAAGACGGCTTTTAAAATATACAGTGTAATATTAGAACCAATTGAATTTTACGTAAATTATATCGCACTATGAGTTCAAGACCACCATAACTCAAAAATGAACAACCTGAGAAAATGACGTTTAAAGTTTTCAAATTTTTTGTATTACAGTTTTTTAATTACCACCATTTCGTGATTCTTTAAACCCTCATATATGATCTTTTCTTTAGTTATTTAACAAATTTGTATTGACAAATTGTTAGAAAATAGAGTTATGTTGTTATTACATTAACTTTATTGGTGGTATTGTGGAAAATTTTCGAAATAAGGCACCTTAACGGTGGCTTTCTTAAAATTATATAACAAACCATTAGCTAATCAGATACTTAAAATATGACAAATTGCTTTGGAATGACATTATACGAAATGACTCTAAACGTCCATCAGATTTATCAGGGATTAAACGTTTCCAGAAACCGACTGTAAATGCAATAAAAACGTTTATCCAACACCTTCACAGAAACACTTTTTTTGAGCACTATTTTAAATGTCAAAAGTCAGTTTTTTTCCACTAGTGACTAAAAATTTTTTCACCTACTCTTTTACGTACAGCTTTTGTTTTCACCCAAAATTAGTTACATATGTATATACCCTATTAATTAAGTATTATAACTATTCTATAAATAGAAGCACGTTAACTAAACCATAAAAATTAAAGAAAACCCCAAATTATTCTTTAGTTTTTGAATAAAATACTGTTTTAATTAAAAATTCTGTCATTACCGCGTCCATTTTGACGTTTGTAAGAAATGTAAAACTAGCAATTGTTTATTTTTGATAGGCATACTTAGGCCATGGCTACCTATTATTTTAGTATTAAGAAAACTTAATCCTAATATTTTTGACATAATTTTTCGCAAAATTATAGATTTTTATTTAAAAATAAAAGGCGTTGGATAAAATTATATTCTCAACTCGTGTATTAAGTGATTTTATCCACTTAAGAATATTAGCCCACTCGGCCTGACGGCCTCGTGAGCTGATATTCTTTGAGATAAAATGCACTAGTTAAGAAAATAAATATTTTTCACTGCTAGCTTTAGAACATACCATTATTAATCATATTTTTAAAGTGTAAAATTAATTTTCTTCACCTATGCAATAATAATTTTTATCCAATACATACAGATAATTATAATTATATTTTAATGATAATTATCATTAAAATGAGACAATTACTAGCTTTATTTTAATTAAACTCAATAATAACCCCCGCGTAACTTTTACTTTATTAAGTGGATAATTATTTATTTTACCCACTCAACTATCACTTGTAAAATTATTTTCTTGTAAATGTCATTAAAATTTTTAATAAAAATAAGAATTCTTAAGCTATTTATTGGATAAAACTTTGTATGGCACTCTCGAAAAAATAATATTCTCATGGGCAATATCTTACTTTACCCACTAGTATCATAAATAACTATTTTCTTCTAGTAGGAGTAAATTTTATAAACAATTGATTTCTGTCACTTTAGATGTTTCAGTTCTTTGTGCAATTTTTACTAATTAAACCCAAGAAAATAGTTTTAAATAACTTTTTATTTATTAATTATTATTAATTATAATTATTGCCAATTAATACAGTCAATAGCTAAGTATTATGATAAAATTAAAAAAAAAACTAAATTTTTAAAGTCAGTTCAATGTATTTATTTAAGCAAATGTCATTGATCAAGACTACTTGATTTTGATGAAAATTTCAAGAAATTACATTTCTGTTAATAATTTATTGTATTATTTGAATAAAAATAGTTAAAGAGTGCTAGTAGTGAAAAATAGTAATTATATACCAAGGTAGAGTGAAAATTATAGCCGATCGTATTAAGTCCTGAGCTGCGAGCAGCGAGGGAATTAAGAGAGCGAGGCTATAATAGTCTTTTCTACAGTAGTTTATATATTAGTTTTTTCACTACATTATTTAACTATTTTTATTCAATTAATAAAATAAATTATTAACAGAAATTATATTTCTTGAAATTAAGGGGATATAGTATATGGGGTTACCAAGTGAAGGGATTTTGAGGTTATGGTGTTAGGGGATTTTGGGGTTTGGAAGTTACTTACCTATGACTATGTTCCTCAAAAAAAAAAAAAAAAAAAAAAAACTGGAGAATTTGTTCTTTTTTACCAAACTAAATTTTTCTATGATAAAAAGTCCATATGAGTTTACGAGATTTTGATGTTATGCGGCTATGGTATTATGAAGTTAGGGGATTATGGAGTTCTGGGGATATAGAATTAGTAATTTGGGGATAGAAGGTATGGCATAGCGGTTTCAGTAGTTTTTCGGGTGTTTTTTGAGGTTATGTCAAAATCCTGACGTGTAGGGGTTAAAAGGATTGCGGATTCAGTTTGAGCTGGAAAAAATACATAGGAATATCATATTGTTATGCAAGACGTTTCATAATTTTTTGTTAATTGAAAAATAAAATTACTTGCAATATAGGGTAAAATAGAAAAAATACTATAAAATATGCTATTGAGGCACTTTAAAAAACTAGCTGCAAGTGTCTCGTTTTTAAACTTTTTTAAACTAGTATTTTAATATACCTATTATTTTTAAAAAAAAAGTTTAATTTCTTGTCTCTGTTTCAGCTGAGATGGGCGAATCCACATTAACGCTTAACAATCTATCAAGATTAAAACAAAAATATACCACTGGCAATAAACAAAATCATCATGGAGACATAATTAATTAAAACAAGTGGCAATGACTAATAATACCTATTGTGACCTGGACAATTTTAAAACCAGTTATAAAAATGTACACGGAATTTTAAGCCTTATAGTTTGTGTATTTGGATCGTTAGCCAATATTATTAATATATGTGTTTTACGGACAAAACAAATGAGAAGTTCAACAAACTGCATACTAACAGGACTAGCTGTGTCGGATTTGCTCGTTATGTTACAATATATTCCGTTTACAATTCACAGAAACTATAAATTCTTGTGTAGTCAAACTATATATGCTTCATCTCATTATAGTTATACATGGGCCGTATTTTATAAGTTTCACGCGTTGTTTACAATAGTGCTCCATTTTATATCTTGTTGCTTAAACATCATATTAGCGATATGGAGATACATATTTGTTTCAAAGATCAACGCAAATAGTATATTATCAAACAGTGCAAACACTAACTTGGTCATTGCTATGACTTATATGATTTGTCCTTTGATATGCATTCCACTATTTTCCACGTTAGAAATAAAAGATGAAATACAAAGAGTAAATGAAAAAGGAGTTATGGTGGAAAACAGAGAAGTTCAAAACTATAATAGTTCAGTGTTTAGAAACGTTACAATTTACATGTTATATCCAAACGATCCTCATCATTTAAGCATTTGGGTGTACAGTCTATGTCTCAAACTTATTCCGTGTATTTTGCTTAGTGTGCTTTCATATTTAATCATTAAAAAGCTCTTGGAGACGAAAAAACGTAAAATTAACTTATTGTTATCCTGTTCACCGATGGAAGGCCTCAGTACCAAGCCAAAGGCTAATTCGATTCCCGTTTACAAAGAAAATCAGCCGGATAGGACTACGAAGATGCTTCTGGCAGTTCTTTTGCTTTTTCTCATAACCGAATTCCCTCAAGCCATCCTGGGTCAGATAAGTGCTGTATATGGAGATGTTTTCCTGCTACAATGTTACGCTCCACTAGGTAAGAGTAAAAATATTATGTTAAAGTAGAAAAAATTCTTTAAAATAAAATTTATTTTTGTTCCTTAAATGCTCCTTAGTTTTAAATTACACTTAAGTGTAAGAAAACTTATAATATTTCTTGCTCCAAAAAAGGTTATTGCTTTTCAACGTTTCTCGATATTTTTCTTACAAAATAATTGTGTTTTTCGGTCGGTCTGTCTGGCGTTCTGTCTGTACGTCGGTCTGTCGGTCTATCTGGGAAAATATTTAAACAGGATAACTCAAGAAAGTTTTGAGCTAAATACATTGAAATAAGTTCCCTATTCAAAGTTTTATGCTAGGACTGTTTTTGGTAAAAATTGGGGTGGTTTAAGGAATGAAAGGGTTAAAAACTAATGTTAAAAAAAATTCGTTTTAAGAAAAAAAATTAAATAAGAAAAGTATTGTTTTGTTAGACTAAATCACAAATATGTATTTTTTGTTTAAATTTATAGCATATTTTATTAGGGTAAGTTAATCTTGTTGATAGCTGTTCAGTTTACGATTTGTTTTATGAGTTGCTTTCACTGAAAAGTTTTCTTTAATGGTTGATGAAATGATACTAATTTTTATTGCATATTTTTTATTAAATACCTAAACTAATAAACATTGTATTTAGGTCAACCTGAATTAAACGTTTTCTCTTTTATTACTCTCCAATTCTTTTAAACGCTCAGGAATTTAAATAAAATATTTATAATTTATAGCTAGGTAGTGGCACTGGGTTAGTGCCCTATTAATATTATATTATTAATATATTAAGAATTGTATATATAGTAATATAGTATATACATGTATATATGTATAGTAATATATAAGGAATAAAATAAATGGAAATGGATATTGATATTTATTTATAAAAAAATTTATAAAACAGAAAACAAATGGATACAGGGGAAACACCCTGATAGTCCAAAAAAACTGATTTTGAGTTAAATGCTTTTCAAAGTTTTCCAATGCATGGATGAAACTGTCACTGGTGATGGCAACGGGCGCGTGTTTGTTGGACTACCGGGGTTTTTCCACGGTACAGCGTATTTTCAAATGTATTTTAGAGTGATGGGGTTTGCTGATGATGATAGCTGATTCGGAAAGCACATTTCAATAACGAGAGGATGGCATTATTACCCGTTTTCGCGCAAAAATGGACTACCGGGGTTTTTCCCTGTACCCTTCAAATTAACAAGTTTTTATCAGGTGCACCCATTTCTGGATGGGCTGATAAGTTTTGCGGTTAAAATAATGCTTATCTGCTATATCTTCTACACTGAAAATATAAGTTTATAATTACCTTACCTAAGTTTAAGCTATAAGTTTATTTAAACTACAGGGTGACCCAAAAAGCGTATCACTGGCTAAATCGATTTTTTTCGTAATCTGTAAGTAATTTAGAGGGAGTGGTCGACATTCTAGAGAGCACCTATATAACGATTTTGGTTTTGGTTTTGGTAAATAAATAAATAAAATAGGTAAATACATTTTTCTTTCAAGTAATTTTTCGAGTATTTGGGACATTGGGGTTTAAACCATGCGCCCTACCTACAGATTTCGATTTTAGTCAGTGACACTCTTTCTGGGCCACCCTGTATATTATTTAAATAGTATGGACGTTATTGACACATGCGTCCATGGATCCAATACGCGAAAAACTTCCATACAAAACAAATATTTTTTGCTTATGACCGAGGTTTTACTACCCGTCAGTTACATTGCAAAAAAATAAATTTTTAAATTAAATTATTCTGTTTGCGTTTCACTTTTGATACTTTTTTACGTGCACCCAGCGGTATTTCACTGGTCCCCTCAGTGGATTCGACTGAAATTTTTGCTTGTGCTCCAAACGCAAAGTCGTGATTTTTGCTTATCTTTGCATAAAAAAAACAAGTAAAGCACCTTAACACCTTAAGTAGTCAAAAGTGAACTTTGTGAAATACAAAGAAAATACATTTGCACTTGTTTAAAAAAAAAAATAATAAAAAACTTGCTACAGAAACTTGTTTATTTATAAACAAGTTTATTTACAAACTGTGTCTGTACTGAAACACAAAACTATATGTAGTTGTTAGGTTTTTTAGTACTTTAACTAAAGTGCATTGTGGAAAAGTTTAAAAAAGTTTTAATTTAATACCTACTCCAGTAAAGATGCACTTATAACTGAATTCTACAAAAATTGCGATACTTATATTTCTTTTATTGATGTTAAAAAATACCATGTTCGTCAGAAAATAGTACAAGAGAGATATTTACTTAATGGAAGTTTAAATTAAGTTTTTTATTTTTTTTTCTTAAATGGTTGGCTTAAAATCACTCTTTATCATGCTTACATAGTAATGCTTTTTCCTGAGGCGGTAAATGTATTTAATTTTATTCTAATTATGCCCTTATTGCAATTTACACCCATTTAAATATTATACCTAATGTCCATAGACAAAGAACATAGATGAGCTGTCATCTCAAGGTTATATACAAATTTACGAGTCCTCCATTTTGATCGGAAGTTACGTCAGGAATCAGCCTTGAAATTTAAATTAGTGGGTAAAATGTAAATAAATAAACGACATAACCTTACTTTTTAATGTTTTTATTATTTTCTGTCAAAGTATATCATTCTGTTTCTGTAGGTATGAAATTATTTAATTCAAATCATAGTTAAGATAAAAATATGTTTAGAAAACTAACATAGGTAACCTTAGATTTCGAATACCTATGATATGTATGCGTGAAATGCAATTTTATCCTGTATCACAGGCAGTTAATTGTTTTTATTAAGCATTAGGTATATAAAATTTTATTTGTGTCTTATGTTTATTAAAAAAAATCAAACTTAACTAAAAAATATGATACTGCTGTCTGCAGGTAGCAGTCGTTTTATGTTTCTACAACTTTTTATAAAACACGTCATTGCAAAGACTTTACTAGTTCTTTGAAAAAGCACTATAAAATATACAAAAAACACAGAAAGACTTTAAAGGTTCAAAAACGCTATTATATAGTCTATAATAAAATAAAATAAAATTTTCACCCTTCTAGCACAAAACACCAAACGCGTAGAAAAAATAATAGAAAAACCTCGAAAACAAACTCAAAACATACATAAATTAGGTTATATTAACCTGTTGCACGAATATGTTAGAGGTGTGTGCGAAGAATTATATTTTTATATATAAATTACTGGTAAAAATAAATAAATATCTGTGTAGTATAACATATTGATTTAGTTTTTACATATATAACAAACTGTTGCAACAAAACAACGACAAAAAGAAACTTTTACTGACTACTGAAGTGAAATGAAAAGACACATCTCTAACAAAGAAAATATTCATATCTAACGCAGCACAGTGTTACCAACATAAAATATATATTTTTTTACTTTATGTTGGACAATTGGAATCAAAATGGAGGACGCATTTAGTCGGGACGCAGAAGTATGCGCATACGGTCAAAAATCAATCTATTTGTTTATTTTGTCTATGCTAATGTCATAGTAAAACTAGCCAAAATTTAGTTTTTATTGGATTGTATCTAAAAGCGTTACTTTTTGTATGATAAATCTGTATGAAAAGTTTGATTTTTCGAACTGGTGCAAAAAGTAAAATAGTCGACTGATTGGCTGATCGATATGAAAACTGATGCCATTTGAACTCAAGCGTCAAATTTTTTGCTAAAAATGTATTTATTAAGTTATTGCAATCCAATAAAAAATAGTGTATAATACACCGACGAAAACTCTTTTTAGGGCGATTACGTTTGCCATCCTCGCTCCCCGAGCTAAAAACGGTATTTTTCGTCCTTTACTGTAAAATAAAAATAACAGACGTAAAATTTTTATAACTGTAAAATAAAAATTACATTAGGTGTAAAATTTTCATATCTGCGATACCGTAAATCGTCATGTATTTTTTTTGTAAAATTACATACTTAACCACTTCAGTCCCAGGTCTGGCCAAAAAAAAAATATTTATAACATCATCATCAGAAGCGGTGTGGTTATTACCAAGTAATAGCCACGGCACTCAGACCTGAGATCCATTGTGCATGCCGCAGTCATCTAGATGACACATCATTTGATTAGGATGATATTCCATGGGGGCAGGCATCTAAAAAGGCGATGATCTGCCCCAATAAAAGTTCGACTAAATCGCTAGGTTGCACTGATGGTGAACCTAAAAATCGCAGTCTTTTTTGTGAGAAGACAGGACATTGTCCCAAAATGTGGGATGCAGTTTCTTTGTCATAGTCGCAGAATCTACAGCGTTCGCTTTGGATAATTTTCATTTTATAAAGAAGATTTTTGAAAGTACCATGACCAGTTAGAAAACTGGTAATAGTTCTGAGTTTGTTCTTATTTAGTAAAATAAGTGTTTTTGTATTGGAAAATGAGGGCTCTTTGATGAGCAATTTTGCTTGAACCTGTTGGGAATCCCAGTGTTGGATAAAACTTCGATTAAGCCACGTTTTTATATCCCTTTTAATGACGCAGTTCGACAACCCAAGCGAAGGCTCAGGTCCAATAAATGGACTGGCTGAACCCTCCCTAGCAAGCTAGTCGGCTGATTCATTACCGGGGATATCGCTGTGGCCGGGTACCCAGATTAGTCTAAGATAGTTGTTAGTTGCAAGTCTGTTTAGGACTTGTTTACAGTTGGCCACAGATCTCGATGTTATCCTGCAAGAGGATAACGCAAGGAGAGCAGCCTTACTGTCGCTACAAATGTAAATGTGTTTATTAGAATATTTTCTGTTAGTAATCTCAGAACCACAAGCAGATATTGCAAAAATTTCTGCTTGAAATACTGTTGGATACGTACCGAGGGCAAAACATAACTTAACCCTAGGTTTGTCCCCATATATCCCGGTACCTTTATCCGTTTTAGAACCATCCATGTACCAGATTAGTCCATCCCTTCTGAATAGTTGCTGAGGTGATATTCACTGTTCCCTACTTGGAAATGTGACGGTGTATTTCATCTCGAAGATGTATATTGGTAGACAGATGTCTTTAGACATTATTGTTAGAACACTATATTCTTCGACATGATTCAGAATCACAGCATATCCAGTTTCACGAGTAAACCATAGACCAGCGCTGTTCAGCCTTAGTGCCGCTTTTCTAGCTTCGAACTCTGCCCTCAAATGGATAGGTTCAACTTTAAGATACTGCAATAATTTTATAATGTTTTCAATATTTCCTTAAAAGTTCATGTATAGGAGTTTTTGAGGTCGCTAAATCTAAATCTGATATTAAAAAAATTCTAACTCCATCCCTCACTCAAACTAAACCTGATAATAAAAAAATTCTAAACCTACCGAGGCGGGGAATAGTTAATTTTTGTTGTTTACATTGTTTTCAGGAAAATTGGTGTATCTATAGGGGTTTTTGGGGTCGATGAACTAAATCTGATAATAAAATTTTCCAAACTCCACTGTACATAGTTTTTTTTTTTAAATCCTTTTTGCCACATATGGCAAACCTGGTACTGAAGAGGTTAATCCGTAATTGATAATAATTGTAAATTAATGTTAATCTATGTAATTTTAAATGATTTTACATTATTGTTGTAATTTCATTTAATTTTAAATGAGTTTAGAGCGCTTTACAAAAAGTTACCAGTCTTAATTTAATTATTTCAAAATAAATTAAATTTATTCACACAAATCATATGGTGCATTCATACCGAAATTAACTACACTAACGAGAAAAATAATTAATTTTTGGTCTATACTGCGCAGGCGTAGTGAAAATTTCAACTTAACTAGAAAACTAGTTAATTTTATGACTACACTGCGCAAGCGCAATTATAAATTACTTACCTGTACCGAAGCTCTAATTAATTACGCGCGAAATTAAATAAAATTAATAAAATTTCGAGCCTGTAGGGTTAATTTGCATTCTGTGATAAAAAAACACTATAGGTGCCTAATATTATGCCAAAATCTAGATGACTTTACAGCCGTTTGCCCAAAATATTTCGAAATGTTTACATAACCTTAAAATGTTAGTGATTTGTGGCTAGTGCGAGTTGTGTTCTGTGGCTCTCTATAATATGTAGGCCTTTATTCAGTGCAAGTGAATAATTAGACACAATGTTTCTTCGAATGTGCTCTTCAAAGTCATAGCTGGTGAGCTTGTCAACAAAAAACTGTGTACCTAATCGAATGGCAAATTTATGCTGATGTATTTTGATTTCAGTTTAACTATTAGTACCGTAGACAGTCTTTCACTAAAGGAACCAAATCTAAGAGTTGTACAACAATATGGTGCTCAAACAACAAAAAGAACGCATGACGTTCTTGAAGGAAAAATCTAATGTATTAAGGTATGAATATTATAATAATTTAATTATACATATTATACAAGTGTTTTTATGATATATCACAAAATGATAATAGTTTCTGTATATGATAGGAGGATTTCACACCAGTTTTATATGTTAGTTTTTCTATAAGTAAGCTATGAAATAAAAAATAGCTTATTAAATTAAAATTTTGAGGTTAGGTTTTAAAATTGTGTTTTAAATACTACTACAGAAAAGATCGTATCTATATTTTAGTATTGTTACTTCGACCTACTGCATTTTTTTTGCAGAATATAATTAGCCTTGTTATCCAGTGAAGAAAGAATATACCAGGTGTTTCAGCTAAGATAGATCAATCGTTTTTTGGTATTATTATTGAGGCTATCGGAATAAAATTTATTTTGGTCAGTGTAGTATTATTATAAATTGTAGATCCTGGGATTTTCAGGACTGATGTTAGAAATTACTAAAATCGTAAAATATAGTTGTATAACTTTTTTTTTAGAGGCAGAAGTACATGGTGACATAAAAAAACTTGGAAGTACATGGAAGTACTTGAAATAAATTAGTAAGTACTTCCACAACCAAATTGGAAGCAGATGTACATTTTTTAATGAACAAATTTCCCCTCGATTTACTATTTCTACTTCAAGGAACTTCAAGAAAATACAATAACAATTTTTAAAGTAAGTACATTTTTTTATATAATTTAACGTGACGTAACAATAGGGGGAGGGGGGAGGGTCAGTGCTGTGTGGCTCAATGTGACAAGGGGGTCAAAAATTACCAAAAAAAGTGTGACATACTTTATTCACGTCCCCTATGGTAAATTTTAGAAAACTAATTCAGTATTTAGGTCTTTAAAATTTGTTTGATTATTTGAGTTGATGACCAATCCATCAATTCCAAATACCCGGGATTATATCCTTCCTTCTTAATGCTGGGATTGAAGAGGCCAGAACTGATCCTGGGTTAGAGCTTTTGGGGTTCAGGAGTTACGATACAACTAGCTAACCAACTAACCAAGTGCACTTGGTCATGACACCCTTTTATGCATGAAATTATATATATTTTTTTTAATATAAAACGTTATAAAACGCAAAAATATGAAAAAAAAAAATTGAAAATGCACAATAATATTTAAAAAAAGCTTTTTCAGAGGCTTTGGGGGCGTCAAGTATTACGTAAGCAAATTGAAGCAAAATTCATACATACCCTGGTTCTCGCTCCTAATAAGGGGGTGTTAGGGGGTAGCCAAAATATGAAACCTCTCAAGTCTTTAATAAAGCAAGACCCAGGGTATAAAGTGTATAAATTTGGCCCCAATTTGCTTTCATAATACTACCTAAATTAAAAAAATAGGTAAAATGAAAGCAAATGGAGATTTGGCTGGAAAATAAGTTATCATTTTTTTTTAGCTAATTTTAAATAGAAAATGGTATTTTCATGAAAATAGCAGATATGAGAAATAAAAGTCTGTAGTGACTATGTATGATGACAAAAGGACTTAATTACAAAAATCTCTAGATGGACCAAATCTGATATTTATAGAATATGGTGCTGCACAATAGGCCGGGACAATTTTGTTTTAAGAAGATCCAGGACAACTAGTAAAAAAAGTTGTAGTATATTTAGAGCAACTCATTTGCAAAAAGGACTAAAAATGTAAAAATACCTTCTAAGCTAATATTGGTCGAAAAAAATGGTACCTATATGTATGGTTCTTTAGAATTCCCTAATATGTTCCATAATATTTTTTTAAGGGTTTCTAAAAAATAGTTCAAGATATGTAAATTTTTGATACATCGGCAATCGCCGCTCTCTGTCTTATATAATAATAATATACTGTGCTGCCCAAAAGTTCCCCCCCCCCCTATCTTAACTTTTGAATGAGTTGAGGTATTGACATGAAATTTTGAACTCGTAAATAAGACAACTGAAACTATGTTTTTGGGTATATTAGATATTTTTAGCTTGTAAAATGTGAGCAGGGGGCCATGTTTTTTTTTAACGGAGCACGTTTTTTTTTCGAGACAATTTTTGGGAGCTTAAAATAGGATTGAAAATGGGAATTTTTGTCAAAATTTTTTAAAGAAATTTTCTTCACAAAAATTATACAATTTTTGAAAAATGGTTTATTTTATGATGCAAATATGTCAATTATACTTTTAAACTAATTATTATGATCGTATTTTTAGTAAAAAAAAAATTGACAAATGAAAACCTAAAAAAAAAGTTTAAAAAATCAAAAGATATATGGTCAAATAGAGAATTTTATTTGCTTTAAAATGGAACTAAAAACATTAACTAAGAATAAAAAAATCTTAATCAATGCTAATATTAATACTAAAATAATATTTAATGATACCTATATAGACTCTAGGGACCCACAAATTAACTGTTTATATTTTTTAATAACTTTAATTAATTAATGTTTTTTATTGGTTACCCAAAAGGCCACTGACCGAGGTCCTTCAGCCATGTTTACAAAATATTACAGATATTAACAAAATCAAAAACTTAACAATATGTATATTATACAATTGGATAATATAAAAAAAAAGAGATAAATATGTATATAAATAAAACAAAAAGTTTAATATTTTGTTTACAAAAAATACCTAATATTAAATCAAAAAATATTTAAAAAGTCCTAGGTCCTATTATATATGTTCTTAATTTTTGTTATATAAATATTTTAAGAAAAAATACTTTAATTGTATAGTAATATGAAATATTGAAAAATTTGAAAACTGGTCATTAGGGCCTGGTCCTATTTAAGTATTTTTCAGAATACATATTAGTTTTTATCAAATTTTAAAACCGTGTCTCTTTTAGAACAGTCAAATAAAATATTTAAATGTTCAAAAATTGAGCCTTTGCATGTCAATACTTTAAATCAATTTTTTTAGACACCCAGTACAATATTAAAACAAAAACTAGGTAAGATTAACATGCTTTTCTTTGACCTGTAGAAGTTAATGGGTATCTTATATAAGTTTCTTTTATCACGATATCAAGGGTACTTGAACTTAATTAGGGCGCATTCGCCATTTTTAAGTTTTTGCAAAAATATTTCTCTGTGAAATAGTCTCCAAGACCCTTCTTAAAATCGCCACTGTGAACAATTTTATAGCAAAATATAGTGTTTACATAAAAAATATCACAACTAGATGTAGAGCTAATATAATGCCTCGTGAATATCCAACCCTGAATGTGCAGAAAGATAAGTCCACCCCACCCCATCTTAAAAACATTCTTTTTATTAAAGTTTAATGGCGAAGGCACTAAATCCCAATAATAATAATAATAATAATAATAATAAAAAAGTTCCTAATATGGGGCAAGGTGGAGTTATTTTATACATTACATGATTTATACTAGTATATTTTTTAATTTATCAAGTCAAGGGGGTGCCCTTGTTCTGTCTGCCTTCTCCTCCCTCTTTAAGTTTTAAACTGCTTAAGATATAAGCTTGAAATTTACATCATGTAAATAAGATAATCTATATTATTATTAATATACACAGTGTATTTGAAATAGGGTCAGTAGTTTTAAGGGGTGATTCTACATCATAAAATATGACAAAATGTTTCTATAAACATATGTCTAAAAATGCGTCGAAAGGGAGCTAAGCCCCTTTGAAAGTGGCTAAAAAATTCGGTTCTCATTTAATGTCTTAGAAACACTTTGAGATATACACTGATAAAAATAAATTTGCTAAAAGTAATTTTACATTTAAGATGTAAATTATATACATAATGTTTTTTTTACATCTGAAATGTAAAAATACTTTTTGAAAATCCATTTTTATCAGTGTAGCAATGATCCTTTGCATATGAACATTGACTAAGTAGGGAACCAATGATATGAACTAATCTAAACTTAACTATACATACAATGGCTTGCCTAGTCATATAAAGGGTCTGGAAATTACTTCTTTTAAAAAATCATTAAACATTTTTTTTTTTAATGCAATGCTGTCTTGATATGTGTTATTTTTCAATGTATAACTTAAATGACATAAAACCAAATGTAAAATAAAATAAGTAGAATAAGGAAAATTAAAAAAAGTGAATTTAAAAATATTTAATTTTGATATATTATAAGCAATGTAAAATTAAATATATGTTATCTATATATAGGAAGAGCCTGTGAAAAACATTTGAAGGTGAAATTTCAGGTTTTGAGGATGAAAAATTAAATACTAAAATTTTGAAAACCAAAATTTTAATGATGTAGGATTAAGTACATCAAAAACTAAGAAAAATACCTTATATACAGGACTTGTATTACAGGTACTTTCAAAAATCAACCCTAAGGGAGCTATGGTCTCCTAAAAATCTAAAAAAGCGACTTTTCGACCTACATGTATATATAGAAACTTTTTTTCTTAGTTTTTGATACAGAATAATGCAGATTGAAATTTTGTTTTTCAACATTTTAGTATTTAATTTTTCATGAAATTTCACCTTTGAATACATTTTTCTTGAAAACAGTGAATCCTACACTGTTACAACAATAGTACCCTGTTTATGTATTTTGACCTGAAGAATCATGTTCCAATAAAATTAAAAAAAGTTACACAGAAAAAGGTTTAGGGCAAAAAACTGATAAGGCCCCCTCAGTTTCACATGCCTCTGGTTAAAATAAGTACATGAGCCTCATTAGAATTAGTTTACATGTAAAACCTTGTTGCTATATTTGAAAGGGTTCCTAAGTTATTAAATAAAAACCGAATTTTTTGACTACTTTCAAAGGGGCAGCTCCCTTTGTCATATTTTCTGATGTAGAATCACCCTCAAAAATTATTTACCCTATTATGGTGTATATTTGTTAATTTGGATCATATTATTTACGTGTTCTAAATTTCAGGTTAATATCCTAATCCATTCAAAAGTTAAATAGAAATACTATTATTATATATACATGTATACAACAGTAAATAAAATAAATATAAAATTAATTTTTATGTCCTGGTTAATTTTTTTTTATTGAAAATTATTTCATTTATATTATTATTAAATACAGCCATGAGCAGCATAGCCAATGAAACTGTGTTCTACAATACTACTTGATTCTCCAACATTTGAATAAAAATTATTAAGGTGTAACAACTTTGACAATACTTGTACTCGAATGATGATCCTTGCACTTGCTTGAAAAGATGATTTTATAAATGACCAATGATCACTGATCATTGACAAATTGCCAAACACTTTTTTTTTTCAATACCGCCTTGTATTAAATTAAAAATAAATATGTATATTACACAAAAATGTAAATAATTTTGATTGTGTGATCCATTAGGCGTGTTCAAGTTCACGTTCAGAAGCCATAGTACCCAGATAGGAATTTTAAAATATTTAAAAGTTAAGTAAATTAGTCTTTTTTTTCTCCTACTTCCTTTATTGTAATGGGAACATGTTTCAAAGCATTATATTTGCTTCATCTTCAGCCCTTGAGACTAAAAGAATAATAACGGTAAGACATTTACATATAAAAATTACAATTTAAAAATACAAGAAAAAAAAACAAGATTTGTCACGGAATATACAAACATGTTTGTTTTATACTGTTTAACGTCGTTTTTTGCTGTTATGGCCTAATTATGTGCCCTCCGAAGCACGGTAATATACAAACAAAATTTCAAAGTTCAGCTTGATATGAGGGGTTTATTTATTGGACAATGCTTGTACACCTATCCAACAATATTCTACAATCCTACAATTTATTATTCCATAATCATCTACAATCCCCCACAATCATCTGAAATCTTCCTACGATCTTTAACAATCTTCATTAAAATTTTTGACAATCTTCCACAATCCTTTGATTCTCACAATCCTTGTACACTTTTTTTTCAATAAATAAACCCCTCGGCTTGATACATTAAGAGATACAAATAAAATACAAACATTTCAGACAAACTCCAGCTTGACATTTCGAGGTTAAGTTGTGGTGTTAGACCGTGTCTGTTGAGCCGCAATTTACTAGTTGTGTTGTTCCAAGTATATTTTTTTTGTTTTGTAAATCGTATACAGCGCCTGCAGTAGATTCTATCGCTAGAATAGTATTATACGGTACTTTCGAATTTTCAACAAATTTCAAACTGTCCTAGACAAAAAATTCTTGGTTATAAATTGAAAAAATAAACAACTACTTTACGTTCTCAAATTAATTTTTTTTTTCTTAAATCGTCTTATTTTTTCTAAAACATCGAGAAAAATCTAAAATAAAAAAAAAAAATGATATCTGTCGGTTTGTCTGTCTATCCACGATAACTGAACTATTTGAGCTAGCAACTTGAAATTTGGTATGCAAATGTATTTTTATATTATCTTGGACAAGTTCCTATTTGAGCAAAATTGGTTGGGGTGAAGAGGGGGGGTTAAATGTTTGTTTTCATCGTAATTTTTTATTATTTACATAGAAAAAAATATGGACCACATAAAACGTTAAATAAAACTACATAAAAATGTTATCATATTTATTTAATTCATCCAATAATTTTGTATTTTTTTCTTTTGTTTCCAAACCATCTTCATCTGTCGAATTTGGAACATATTTTTCCAATTTTTGACTCTGGGATGTTGACATTTTCTATTCTAAAAGAAAAATGGGAAATTACATTTAGACACTTCCCTGAGGGAATTTACTAAGAAATAGGGCCGGATTCAAGGGGGGTGGAACGGTGGGTAAGAATCCTCGGGGCCCGGGCTTGCAAGGACGGCCTGGCGAAAATTTTCTGCTAGGAGTGAAGCTTTTTTTTTCAGAGGCGAGGACCTTTTGGAAAAATGGGGAGCCCAGGAATAAAGTATCCCAGGGCCTGGGCTGGCTTTGTCCGGCCCTGTTTGGAGGGGCCATATTTTTAGGTAATAAATATATTTTTTTATATTCTAAAAGAAAAGTCGGAAATTAAATTTAACTTCACCAACCTAAAGGGGAGGTGTAGCTGAAAGTGACAATATAAAATATTCCAATTATATGTGACGATGGAGCATTATAAAACTATTAAAAATAGCAAAAATCGGTGAAATACAGTTCGAACAGGCAAGTCAGCGTCAAAACAAGTTACTAAATTCACACTATAGTTGGTAACTATTATTGTGTTACATGGGGGAGGGTTTTTAAAATATATTAGCTATTAATAGCTAAATTTTGCATTACATATTTAAAGTATCACCCCTTTTATGTAGGCATTTTTTAAAGCAGGAATCCATGGCCAAGAGACAAATGTCACAATTAGCATAAGGAGAATAAAAGTTTTATTTGTACAAATATTCTATTTGTACTTTTAAAATTGATTCCTTTTTTTATTGAAGATGTATGGCCACCCCATTTGTTGTCCGTTAATTTTTTTTTGTAAATATATGACCACCCCAACACTTTACCTGGTAGGCCATCATGGTGTCAGTCTGACACCATAAACTTAAGTAAATTTACATACCTTTTATGCTGCATGTGATGGATTTTTCTGTATAATTCATTGTCATATCGTTGCATAACTCTTAAATTTCATATTGGATGAATCATCCCTATAATGTAATAAAGACTTAGTCTGTTTCTATATAAATGGTTATTTTTGATCTGATCCTAAAAACAAAAACTAATAGCATATATTATTTATAAATATCCTGTTTACTCTAGTTATTTTAATAAGTTATTGTTTACTTTTTTGTAATCCTAACTCACATTGCCCTTAAGTTATAACTTAGCTTATCTCGTTCAAAACATAAATAAAAAACACTTATACAGAAACTTTAAATGAATAAACAGGATTTGGATCATATATTACATGGTACGAGTAAGATAATAGGAATTATTCGAGTATTATTTTGCTCTTCGAATATAAAAACTAACTTACCTACATTATAAATAACTAGGAGACAGCGAATGAATACGTTAAAACACCTTTTCACTTATGATAAGTGACTTATCAGAAGTCTCCTTCAGTGAACACCTCTTCTTTACGCCGTATTTTGAGGTTAGGTCAACCTTTTCTTGAACTGTAGCCAGAGAATAGCAATTTTAGCTTGGTGGCTTCATTATTTCACTCAACTATATTGTTTTTTTTATCACAGAATGTAAATTAACCTTACAGGCTCGAAATTTTATTAATTTTATTTAAATTCGCGCGTATTTAATTAGAGCTTCGGTACAGGTAAGTAATTTATAATTGCGCTTGCGCAGTGTAGTCATAAAATTAATTAGTTTTCTAGTTAAGTTGAAATTTTCACTACGCCTGCGCAGTATAGACCAAAAATTAATTATTTTTCTCGTTAGTGTAGTTAATTTCGGTATGAATGCACCAATAGTAAAGTGTAGTAAAATTAATTATTAAACTGTGGTATTTTTACAATATTTTACATTTTTTATTATGTTTCACCATAAACTACTATTTTAATTATAAATACTAACAAAAAACACTGTAATAATAAGTTTTATAAACTTGGGAAACGTTTACCAATGGGTTCTCCGTTGTCCCCATTTTTGGCTGAATTTTTAATGACTTGGTTCGAGAACAAAAGAATTTTTTCAGATAACCCTTTCTTGAAGTACATTCATTTTTGGTATAGATATGTGGATGATGTTTTAGTTTGTTGGTTAGGGTCTGTATATCAATTATATGAATTTTTGAAATTTTTAAATAGTCTCCATACTGATATTAAATTTACAATTGAAATAGGGAACAGCGACAATCCTTCCAACATTAATTTTCTTGACCTAAATATCTCAATTGTTAATAACAAATTTGAATTTGACATTTTTAGAAAATCTAGTCAAACAGATAATGTTATACCTTACAATTCTTGTCATCATTTAAATCAAAAATATTCTGCTTTTCGCTGTTACATTAATAGGTTACTTAACATTCCTCTAAGTTCAAAAAAGAGTTAGGAATTATTAGGCAAATAGCCCTTAGCAACGGTTTTCACTCAGATTTAATTAATAAATTAATTTCAAAAAAACTTAACTCTCAGCTTAGAAACTTAGCTTATATTAATTTAAAAAAACCTTTGAAAAGCAGATATATAAAACTTACTTATTTAGGGGCTATTTCTACAAGCTTAAGTTATATTTTATCCAAATTTAACATAACTTGTTCTTTTAAACCCCTTGTTACGATAAAATCTCTTTTTTCTAAATTAAAAGATAGTATTCAGATGTTAGATAACAGTGGAGTATACCAACTGTTTTGCGACAACTGTAATTGCTCATATGTTGGTCAAACGGGAAGATCCCTCCGTTCGCGCGTTGAAGAAAATTTAAAACCCAGATTTAGTTTGGGTAAATATTTAAAATTCAACAATCATAATTTTGTTTTTGATACAGGAGTTAAATTGTTACACTCTTGCTGGAAGGGTTCCAGACTAGATTTTTTGGAAAATTTGGAAATTTGTAGATTATTAAAAAACAAAAATCTGTTATCCTTAAATGATAAATTAAATACCCCAAAAAATTCCAACCCCCTCATTTCCTTCCTTGTTGAGGAATAAATAATTTTAGCATCGGCAACACCGCTTTTTATGATAAAGTTTTCATTCTTACCAACACTTCATAATTTTTTGACATTTTTGTATAATCAAAATTTTAATTTATTTTACTTTTAATGTTTTCAAATTGTGATTGATATCTTGATTTTTACAAATCACAAATATGTGCTTTACTTTTGTTTTATGTTGTTTGACGTGAACATGTTTATTGTAAGTAATTTTATATTTCTGTAAAATGTAAGTACTAATGTTTATTAACTAAAATCATGGTTTCACACTATGTAAAGAATATGCTGAAGATGTTGGTATAAAACATAGAACAATGGAAAAAAATGGAATGGTAAACACGATTGAAGCACTGAAATTTATAGATGATGGACATTCCACTTCGTGGTATAAAACACCTTATTGTAATAGGTCTTTTTCGAAAACGAAAAAAAAAAATAAATAAATAAATAAAAAAAATAGTTTTTTATAGACATTCGGCTGAACTCAAAAATGTAAAAATTTACAGGGTGTTCCATTAAAAAAAAACATATTTATGCCACTTCCGGCGAAACCGGAAGTGAAACAAAAAAAAAATCCGCCGTTTTATAGCCAATGTTAAATTATATACACCCAAGTTATCTTAATTTTTGGGGTGGACATAAATAAAACTCACCCGGTATATCTGCCATTTTTTTATATTAGGTATACATACGTATAAGGAACCAAGGACAAATTAATGATTAAGTACAAGTATTTTTCTGTCCCAATTTTGTTTAGTGGATTAATCAAATCGTTTAATTGGGTTTATTATTTTTTAGCAGGATATTTTTGATAATTGGATGGTATTATGCTACAATAACTTTATTTATCCTAAATGTACAAGATTGTGGATATACGTCAATTAATTACTATGGGTTATTGTGCCTCTCACTTGAACACATCCTGCCTTATGACGCTTTAATCGTTAAGTTGAGAGCACGCTGGGCTATCCATAAAAATCTACGTATCCAGTCAAATAACGAGAAATTCCTATGTTAAATTGCAATAAATGTACACTAGTTGATATTTTAAAGGGTAATAGTGGATAGGATCAGAACACTCCTCTTAGTTTTTCACCGGGTGATTTGCGTAAGGGGTGTCCGCTATCTTGAATTTTAGGGGTGTGTGCTGTTATCTCGCCAAATATGCATCTTACGATAAAAATGCATATAACCAATTTTGTTAAGGAAAAAGATTCCAACAATTTTTGTTTGACTCATTTTTTTAATATATTAATAACAATCGAGTTATAAATATTCAAAAATGGTCATGTTGGGGGTGAAATTGGATTTTCCCGATTTTTTAGCCAAATTATTAATCGGAGGATTGATGTGGTTATAGGCAAACTTGTAGCTCTTGAGATTCTCTATAAGTTTTATATATTATGCATTTTCGTTTGTATTATGTTACGGTTACAGTGGGCGCTAAAGGTCGAGTTGCGCCCTCTGTAACCGTACCAAAGTACCTTGAAAATGAAAATTTACAATATATAAAACTTATTGTTTATTTTAAGAGCTACAAGTTTGCTCAAACCACTTTTATGGTCCGATGAATAATTGGGCTGAAAAATGGAAAAAACGAATTTCACCTCCAACATGGCTATTTTTGAATTAACTCGATTGTTATTAATATATTCAAAAAAGATCCAAAGAAAAATTCTTGGAAATTTTCTCCTTAACTAAATTGGTTATTTGCATTTTTATCGTAAGATGCATATTAAGCAACTCACCCTTAAAATTCAAGATAGCGGACACCCCTTAAGCAAATCAGCCGGCAAAAAACTAACAGGGGTGCCTGTTACCATGCATTGTACATTTATTGCAATTTACACTTATTTGACTGGAATAATATTGATATTTATTTTTGTACCCTATTGTATTATTATCCTCTTCACAGCTCGTTTACGCAATAGAAGAGTATACAGGGTCGGACCCTGAAGCCAGCATTGGTTTGGACCCCTATCCGTAAAGAAGATAAAATTTTTCGAAAAAAGTGAGGATACCCTTAGGTCGCCTAGTGAACTATAATGGCGCCCTCTGATGAGATTAACATTAGCGCCCCACATTATCTATGCTATAAATTAATGTTAACTACACTGAAAAAAATAGGGGTAAAATTACACAATAATTAGTAAATTTAAATAGCAATAATAATGACATTATCTTGGTGAAAATAAAAAAAAAATATTTTTACAAAATGTTGCAACTTTACTAATGTTATTTAGCAAACTGTTGTAAGTTTTATACAATAATCAGTATTTTTACTTTACCAATTAAGAATTTTACTATAGGCATTGTACAAGTACAAATGACTTTTAAAGAACTTTTTATATTTTAATGTAAATTAACAAAACCTTACTAATTTTACAAACAAAATTGCTTTATTACTACACTTATTGTAAATTTACCTTAATAAGACTAGTAACGAAGCGGATGCACCAGTTGAGGCTAAGAACCAAGATGGTAGCACGTTGTTGTGAGACGCCGGAAAATGTTTTTTTAATTTAGCTGTTTTTTGTTTAGTGTTGTTATATTAACAATAGGTAAGTAAGTTATCCTTGTTATTTATATGTTAATTTATAGTTTTTGTAGGTTTAGGTTAAATTCTTTAACCGTTTACGAGATAAAATGCATGGGCGGGACATTTGCAACACCCTGTACACAGAAACAATTATTCTAGTTTAGTAGTATAATAGTATACTACTACTAGTAGTATAGTTTGTTAAAATATTTATGTAATAAAAACACCTTTCAGTTTATAATGTGTTTTATTTGTAGTTTCAACACCCACACCATTTTTTCCATTTTCTTTTCTATACATAGTAGTAAAAATGTAAAATCAAGTTTAAATTTTTCAAAAAAATTTAATTTCATTATTAATCTTCAAAATAATTTTAAATTTCGATAACAATTTCGCAAATATACACTGCGTTTTTTTAAAAATATATGTAAACTTCTTGTTTGCAACTTGTAAAAACACTGTAATAGTTATCGTAAATATGTGAAATATTTGTAATAATAATGTGTAGAATTACAAATAATTTTTTTATTTAAGCAATAAATTTACAATATTTTTGTAAATATACTATAAAAGAAATTAAAACTGCTATTATAAATTATGGTAATTTTACTCGTCTCTTATTTTAAGTATTCTTTTGTAATATTAACAATACTATTGTCATAATTCTAACAAATGTTTGCTAATTTTAGAAAATAATTTAACACGTATTTTTACATAACTAGTAGTAAAAATATATTGCGCTAATAAATTTACTTTGATAGTGTTTGGCAAAAAAATAACCAGCAATAGTTATAGTAATTTTACAAAATATTTTTTTCAGTGTATTTATTTATAAATGAATTATAATTAATTAAAATAAATAATATGTTTGATATTAAATTTTAAAAGCTATAGGCTAAATAAATATTACTATTATTGTTTAATCATGTTGGGTTAAACCAGGGCACGGCGTATCCAAAAGGGATTTATCTAAAATTTTCACCTCCATCAACAATTCTTATAAATTCTTATTAAGTGATCAAATACGAACAAAAAAAACCAAAAATTAAAATAATCGTGGGAAAAAATTTAAAGTTATGACAAAAAACGTTTAAAATACAGGCCTAAAACTGGGCCTTAATTTGAAATTTATTTCAAATTGGCTGAAATTTTTAAAAAACATTACTTATGAGGTATTTTTTATTCAGTATAAACTTTAACAAAATCTCACTTTTCTAAGACCTTCATAATGGGTCTAAACGCCATAAAACCGGCACTTTTTTTAGTTTTTGGGCAATACTGGCGCTTAGACCCGTTTTCTGAAAAAAAGTCAAAGGACATGTTTTCTTAACTGTTTTATTGGCTGTAAAATGCTGTTTTAATGTTTAAAATCGGTAAATAAACAAAAAAGTTATGCATCTCCAAAGGCGACAAAAGGTCGTGAAAACATGTACAAATTGTGTAGTGTTTTATAAATCCTCCTATAGTGCCTATATGGCAAATGTTATCAAAATTTTCTATTAGACAAACTAATTGACTATGAATTAGGCTACAAAAGCTCTTTTTAATTTTTAAAATCGGTTTAAAAATAAAAAAGTTATGTACTAATGTCGCTGAATAAGTACATAGTTTATAAATTAGCTAAGCCTCCCTTATAATTTTTTAGACACAATAAAATTATGATTATTTTTATTTAATAGTAAATAATAAGGCAAATTAATAAAAGAAAGAATCGGATTTTTTTTTATTTATAAAGTACAGTTTACGAACCTTGTAAACTCAAAAAAGCAAACAGTATGTTAAATTACTTTTATGTAACTTAATAATTAAATAAATGCATTTTTTTACCTAATAATAATTTTAAAAAAATAAAATGAATTAATTAAAAAAAGAAACTGTTATTATTAATGGTTTGAAAAAGTAGTCGAGTACGTCGTTACTAATTACATAACTTTCTTGTTAGACAAAAACAACTGCTATTTTATAATAGATGATTTTCTCAAAAAATACGACAAAAAAATCCTCGCCAAGATATTCATATAAACAAGCTAGTCATTTAAACCCTTTAATTTGACAGGCAGTCAGGCGGACGGACAGATAGACAAACACACAGATATTTATGTATTTTTAGGTCGATCAAAATACTTTTTGTTTAGGAGAAAGTAAAAAAGCGCCATATTAAAAAGGCACAAAGCTTACGTAAGCCTAAATTGAAAATATTTCAAAAATAACATTTCTCCACGGATAATGACAAAGAAAACTAGGTATTTAAACAAAAACAAGATTAAGATATACCACAATAGATACCGTTTTTAAAGAGTAAAAAAATATTAAAAGGGTTATTAACTGTGCTTACTGAAAACATTTAAAGGTTATTGCAATTAAATTCTAGTAATGCTCGCATCAGTTGGTCAATAAAATTTGGATGTTTATGATGACGTTTAAACCGTGACCAAACTTGTCTGAATTTGGCATGTGAACTTTCTATTGCCTGTTCGTTAAATGGCCCTAGGCTCATATTTTTTTCTTTTATAAATTGTGCGAGGTGATCAAAAATAAGATGTAATTTGGGTGTTACATTTATATCTAAGTCAAAGAATGTTTGTTTAAAGTTGAGAATGTTTTTTTCAAAATTGTCTTTTAGTTCACTTCCAAAACAGGAATTTAATAATTCTTCAAATGCCTTAAAAGCGGCCACATACTTCAATGTAAAGAGAGAACCAATTCTTCTTAATTGATCAACCCCCCGTAATAGTTTAAGGCATTTATTCCCATCATATTCTTTGCGATTCTGACAAGCAAGAGATGGCAAACCAAGAATGGCCACCCATTCGTCCGCAATTATTTTGTGTTCTTTATCGAGTTTTTTGAACAATGTATTGGTCACTCCCAACACTAAATGTAATTCTGGCAAAGGAATTATGTTCCATATTCTTTCATTGCTTTTGATAATGGGATAATTAACGCAAAAGTCCATTTTTTTTATGAAATTTTTCCATGTCTTTCGCAATTTTTATAATTTTCCTCTATTTTTCGTAAAGTTCTTAGTTCGCCCCTATTATTAAAAGGTTTTGGAGAATTGCAGTATCAGCAAGGATATTTAGAACTATGCGGACCCAAACCAAGAAGTATATTAGCCATTTTTAAGTCAACTGTGAATACAGTGGGAAAACTTATATCTGATATATCGGTTAGATCCAATAAATTCAAAAACTTGGAAATATTAAAATGATTTTCCTTGATATGATGTCCAATTCCTATCATTTGTATTTTATTAACTCCTGCTTCCTTTTCATTTTTTGGGGCTATATCTTTAAACATAGGCTGGAAACTGATTGTTATTTTTAAAAAACCACCACCATTGTCTATTCCTAACTTAAGCATACGAGGCACAGTGTTTCCTAAATCACTTTTTGCGGCCATAAATCTGAAAAAGTACCTTTTAAGGGGTTTTCGGGGTCGCTGATTACGAATCTGAAGTCAAAATTTCAAAATTCAAAATGGCGGATTCAAGATGGCGGACACTTTTTTGTTTATTGAGTTTTTTCTTAATTTTTAAATGTACTTGGGGTTTATTGGCCTTGCTAAAAACGAATTTGACATCTAAAATTTCCAATTCAAAATGGCGGATGAAGGCTAGAATTGATATTTTATTGTATTTAATAAAAAATTACGAAAATATGCATTTGGGTTCGTTTTAGTTCAAAGAAAAAGCATTTGTTCGCAAAAGTTGAAAAAAACTTTGACAGATGTCAAATATCGATTTTTGGCAAATGACCCATTTTTGCATCAAATTTCGGCAACTTATGAAATTTTTAAGAGTATTTTTGGATTCTGCGTCAAAAAATCATTTTAAAACTTTATTTAATTAGTAAAGAGTTCAAATAGTTTTATTTAAATAAAGCTTAATTCAAAAATGAATTTATGACAAATACCAGTTTTCATGTATTTTTTCATTTAAATTTGTATAACTTTTTACCGAAAGCTGCCGATGACGTAATTTTTAGTGAAGTTGTTCCTTATTATATATAGAATAATTCTTTTACATAATTGGCTGCCACGAGGTGCCTCTGCAGGGTCCACCTGCATCAGAAAATTAACAAAAGAATATTTATAAATTTTTTTATAATACAAGATGCTTTTGAAATTGCCTTGAGAACTTGGGCCGTAAGGGAGCTACACCCCTGTAAAAGGGGCTAAAAAAATAGTTTTTATTTAATAACCAAGGAACCATTTGAGCTATATAATAGTAAAGCTATAAAAAGCCTATGATCTAAACCTAATAAGGCCTATTATCTTATATATAGTTATTTTAAAAACGGGTGTGCGAAACGGGGTACCTTGTCACTTTTTTGCCCAATTTTTTTTTCTGTGTAACTTTTTCATAGTTTTATTAGAATATGAGTCCAGGTTTTTACCATAAATAAGTACCCTTACTGTGATTAACGGTTTTTTTTTTCATATTTTTTTATGTAGTATATGTACCTTAAAGGCTGGACGCGAATTCTGGGACACCCTGTATATTATAAGAAGTTAAAAAGTACATAATTCCATCTAGATGCAAATAATTAATTTGTTTATAAAATAGGGTCCATATTTACTTTTAAACGTGTTTAGAGAATAAATTAAACTTTACACCTATATAGTAGAACATTTTGCAACATGATTTATTTTTTACTATAGCAAAATTTTGAATTATATACTAATACGTGCTTTTTTGAATTATATACTAATACGTGCTGTAAAATTGAATTTAATATCTAAATACGTTCAAAAGTTAGAAGACTTTTGAACAGCTTTCTATAGATATTTTTTTATATTTTAACTCATAATTGATCATTTCAAAAGACTTTCTACTTTTGAATCAATGTCATTGGACTTGCGTTTTATTTTTTTTTGTTCTTGGCGCAAACTAGTTATGAAAGGGTCAGATGAAATTAATAAGTTATGTATAATATCTGCGTTACTTGACTCACGTGAAAATTTTCTACTATTATTAAGCCTAAACTTTTTAAAATCCTTATTTCGGGCCTCTTGAGCTTCCTCACTCAATTTTCCGATAGGTAAAAATGCATTTTTAATTACCTCCCCTCCATGACATAAAATTTTGTGTAAAGAAGAGGGCATATAATACCATTTATACTTTTTTATATATAATTTTGCTGTGTCGTTTGCATAAATATTAAATAAATTACTATCAATTTCTTCCCCGGATGCCAAAGTCCTTAAAATTACTGATAACCTCTCTATTAGTTCTTCCTCTACACCTGTTATTTCCGACGTAATTTTTGGATTTTCGATAAACCTCCTAGCTGTATTCCCATCATTAGTTGTTCCCGAACCCTGTTTTGGAATGTCGACAAGTAAACCCAATTTTGCCCTAAACTCTTGCTGGATAAAAGCCTTTCGAATTTTAAATATTTCTTTATCTGCTGGAGCTCTAACTGCCCAAGTTTTTATTTCCAGTCTATAAGCTATGTTTAAAATACACTCCATCGATCTTATCCACGCATGAAGTGTGGATAATCCATATTCCAATGCCTTTGGATTAACAACTTTTTTATATAACAACTCCAGGTTGTTCATTTCCGTCGGTTTAGCTTGGCAAACAGTACAACATGCTGAAGACGATGTTCCAGTTATTGCTTGACATACCTTACCATCAATCATGGTCAAAAAAAGTTCATGTGTTACATTAAAAGAATAGCCATTAATCATTACATGTGTGACTGTTAATTTTTTTATTTGGTCTTCAATATTTTTTACCTCCAAAATTGTTTTTTCTTCACTTTCTTTGGCAAATTCGAATTTAATGGGGCGGCAGTATCTAGTGGAAGAAGGTTTAGGATTATCCCAAAATATAATTTCATTATCCTTTTTTGAAAGCTGAATTGGAACCAAGGACATCATAAATAAATATTGGTCGGTAATTTTGTCATTATTAAATTTTTGCTTATAAACACTTTGCCCAGACGCACCATCACAACCCCATTTCGAATATAAAACTAAATCTCTATTATATTTTGCTATACAATTTTTTGAAACAATTTCAGTTTTTAAAAGTCTGATTACTGTAAAATCTAAAAGTTGTTGTAGATCAAGCTTAACTTCATTTTCCGCAATATGGATAATAAAAGGATAACAATCTTTTTTACATATTAAAATCTCCTTGTAACTAGGATAAATATCGGCATTTTTTGCCTTTGAATGAGAACGTATATAGTTATATTGATATGTTGTTAAGTTTAAGTCAACTATTAGGGCTAAAGCCTCTTCCTTTTTAAATAAAATAATTTTATCAGGCAAATCACGATATTTTTCTGTTCCGTTTCGCATTATATCATGAATTAGATCAGCTTCATCCTTCTTTCCACTTTCTCTTAGTTTCTTTTCAAAAATTGCCTGTATTTGATTTAAAGTCATTTCTTGTTTGTCTGAAACTTGTTGGGTTTTCCTTCTTTTTGATCTGTCAGAAGACTCTTCATATTTCAGCACAGGTCTTCCTCGTTTCTCAGTTTTTTTACAAACAAGTTTAAAATCTCTTTGCAGCCAGTCACTAAATTTTGTATTAAAACGATCCTTTGTTCTCTTTACTTTTTTCCACTTATTATTAAATTGTGTAACAAATGTTTGGTTCAATTGTTGCTGAACCTCTTCCAATTGTTCTCTTGATAGATCATAATTTTCAGTAAAATATTCTTCCCATAATTCGTTGTATGGTAAATTATTGTCATTACTTATTAAAATGTCTGATAATACACTGTTTTTAATAATAATCTCCTCCATTTTACTATCAAATTAGCGAAAATAACATTATTCAACTTCAATGAAAATTAAAGTTACTTAAGTCAAAAATGTAAACATAAGCCCTCTTATTTTTTTTTTATCGTAAGATGTTATTTTTGTATTATAATGATTATTATTTAATGTTTGTGTACATATAAAAAACTTTAAACTTTAAAATTAGCGCAGGAGGGAGGGCTGAAGAGCTGCATCAAACCAGTTTTAGGACTGATAACTTTTGCTAATATCCAGCAAAAGATCTATATAAACTATAAATAATTGTAATAAAAAAAATCAAAATTTACAATAAATTTTTATTTTCTGATGCAGGTGGACCCTGCAGAGGCACCTCGTGGCAGCCAATTATGTAAAAGAATTATTCTATATATAATAAGGAACGACTTCACTAAAAATTACGTCATCGGCAGCTTTCGGTAAAAAGTTATACAAATTTAAATTAAAAAATACATGAAAACTGGTATTTGTCATAAATTCATTTTTGAATTAAGCTTTATTTAAATAAAACTATTTGAACTCTTTACTAATTAAATAAAGTTTTAAAATGATTTTTTGACGCAGAATCCAAAAATACTCTTAAAAATTTCATAAGTTGCCGAAATTTGATGCAAAAATGGGTCATTTGCCAAAAATCGATATTTGACATCTGTCAAAGTTTTTTTCAACTTTTGCGAACAAATGCTTTTTCTTTGAACTAAAACGAACCCAAATGCATATTTTCGTAATTTTTTATTAAATATAATAAAATATCAACTCTAGCCTTCATCCGCCATTTTGAATTGGAAATTTTAAATGTCAAATTCGTTTTTAGCAAAGCCAATAAACCCCAAGAACATTTAAAAATTAAGAAAAAACTCAATAAACAAAAAAGTGTCCGCCATCTTGAATCCGCCATTTTGAATTTTAAAATTTTGACTTCAGATTCGTAATCAGCGACCCCGAAAACCCCTTAAAAGGTACTTTTTCAGATTTATGGCCGCAAAAAGTGATTTAGGAAACACTGTGCGAGGCTCAGCTTTATATTCACGTCTAATTGAAATGCATTCCAAATATCCCCGAACGTTGTTACAAAAAATTATTGGAACAGATTTGAATTCATCCTCATTAGTATAAAATTCAGCTTCTTTAATTGAAAAAAAAACTTAATATTTCATTTTTATTTGCAATAACTTCTTTTGCAATTTTGGAGGGAAATGCATTTCTTGAAACTCCTAGTCCTTTTAAACCACTTTAAATTGAATTTGTAGCTCTGTAACTGATTCCAGCTTTATTTTTAAAACTTATAATTGCTTTTGGTAAATTACTTTAGCTCTTTTCAATTTTGGTTTCTTTAATTTTAATAAACTTAAAGGCCGTGTATTAATGCGTTTTAAATTTATAACAGATGATTTGGAGCTAGGTGGAAGTTTAGATATTATATTTGCAGCAAGAATTTCTTTTTGTTCCGAATTTCCGGTGAGTTGTTCAATATTTAAAAGTTTCGTAGTTATGTTGCATATGTGATTTATACCTTTTTGTATTATTGTAAGGCACTTATCGCAGCGATTTTTAAGTTGTATTGGCTCCAAGAGGGTTAATGTCATTGGTGTTTTAGAGGCAGAGGTTGTATTTAAAAGTAGAGTTGGATTTAAATCTGTCAAATTATTGGGCTGATTTATGGAGGATTCCGAAGCAATCTCACACATTAAACAGGAACAGTTTTCGTCTCTTGATCTTACATTTTTTAGTGTTGCGAAAGGAAGTCGAAAATCAAAAATATGTAGTTCTTCACTTGAAATTCCTTTTTCTTTATTTTGAATTATCATTCAGCACGATGCACACCAAACATTGGGTAGAATATCGGAGTATATGTCATATTCTTCAAAAATTGGCTTACAATATATTTTTATTAAATTTATTTCCTTTTTGAAATCTTTAGGTAGAGGTCGAAGATTTTTTGTCTTCCGAAAACAAACTACACAAACTTTACTACGATTTTTTGAATGCATGATGTAAATTCATGCAAATTAAAAAAAAAATACATAAACCGAATTTTGTTGTTACTCAAACACTTAAAACTGTCACATTTTATGTAATTAGTTTCTAAGGTGTCTAGATTTCATATTTATACATTTCCTGTCATTGTAAAATAATATCTGAGCACTCTTGATATTCTCTTGTTTTTTTTTTTAAGTGCGGCTTAGCTGATTTATAAACTATGTATTTATTAGGCGACATTTATTGCTATATAACTTTTTTATTTTTTAAACCGATTTTAAAAATTAAAAAGCGCCTTTGTAGCCTAATTCATAGTCAATTAGTTTGTCTTATAAAAATTTTTGATAAAATTTGCTATATAGGCACTATAGGAGGATTTATGAAACCCTACACAATTTGTGCATGTTTTCACGACTTTTTGTCGCCTTTGGAGATGCATAATTTTTTGTTTATTTACCGATTTTAAACATTAAAACAGCATTTTACAGCCAATAAAACAGTTAAGAAAATATGTCCTTTGACTTTTTTTCAGAAAACGGGTCTAAGCGCCAATATTGCCCAAAAACTAAAAAAAGTGCCGGTTTTATGGCGTTTAGACCCATTATGAAGGTCTTAGAAAAGTGATATTTTGTTAATGTTTATACTGAATAAAAAATACCTTATAAGTAATGTTTTTTAAAAATTTCAGCCAATTTGAAATAAATTTCAAATTAAGGCCCAGTTTTAGGCCTCTATTTTAAACGTTTATTGTCATAATTTTAAATTTTTTCCCACGATTATTTTAATTTTTGGTTTTTTTTGTTCGTATTTGACCACTTAATAAGAATTTATAAGAATTGTTGATGGAGGTGAAAATTTTAGATAAATCCCTTTTGGATACGCCGTGAGGGGTTAATAATTACACTACCCCACAATTTGAAACTTTTGAAATATACTATTTATGATATATATTGGGTCTAGAAGTGTTTTTTCCCCTGATTTCATATCCGTTTTCAGAATTTTTCTATCACTTCACAGTTTTGATATACAGGGCGTTTTATAATAAAAAAAGGAATTTTTTTAAATGTCGGGGGATTTTACATTTATAATTTTTTTTTTCAAATTTGGTACACTTGTTAAAAATTTGTGTGCTTTTCAAATATTTTAATTTTTTTTTAAATATCGATTGTCATTTATTTTTTATAATAAAAAGAAAAAGTTTTTTCGTTGCCAAAATTTCAAAAGATGGAATTTTTCGATGTAACTATGAAAAAAACACTGTATTTATCTGGCTTCATTTCGATTTCAATTTTTTTTTGAAGGACCTTCTGGAAGCGGCGCAATATTAATTTTAAGTCCGTTATGTCAGCTATTTTAACAGCAATTTGCATAGTTCAAGAACAATAAGTAGGCTTTGGACCAGAATTTGACATTTTAAGTCAATGTTCTATTTACTTCTTAAGATACAGTTTATTTATGTTTAAAAAGTTAACCTTATTTATTTTTATCATTTATTTGTTTATTTTATTACATCAGCACTTAGTGCTACTAAGAGTGCCGATGTATTGAAATCTTCGCCGAAAAGTCAAAATCTTTGACCACGTTTTTTTTTTCACATTTCTCGACGTTTTAGACCATTCTGAGTCGAAAGCAGTAAAAATTTTTTTTGCTTCCGTGTCTGTCTGTCTGTCTGCCTTTCTGGGTGTAAACTCTCTAACTCCATTTCTACATGAGATATTGACTTGCGGTTTTTTGCATATTGTTTCTTATCGCTGATTAAATTTTGGGGGTAAACGTTTGGGGGTAAGGGGGTAAAAATAGGGTAAAACTCCTATTTTTAGCGTTTTTTGTTTATAATTAAGGCAATTATTATTGTATTTGGTTAATTTAGCACTTATATAAAAGATAATTTTAAATTGGTCAAAAAATGTTATAAACACGTTTTCCTAAAACGCATTGTTTAAAAGATATTGGCGTTTAAAGCAGTAAAAGGTTTTTTTTAGCATATTTCACATATTTATAACCCGATTTCAAAAAATTATATTTAAATAAAAGCTCTTTTTAAGTTTTTTTTTTAGCGTACAATAGTGCCGATGTTTTGACAGGGTGCTTGCAACGTTTCATCTAGTTAATTGATTAATTTAACTTGACTTAAAACGTCAAATTTTTGTACAAAGCCTACTTATTGTTCTTAAAGTAGGCAAAACGCTTTTGAAATATCTGACATAATTGACCTAAAATTGATATTGTGCCGCTTCCAGAAGGTCATTCAAAAAAAAATTAAAACCAAATTGAAGCCATATAAATACAGAGTGTTTTTTTGTTAGTTACATCGAAAAATTCCATCTTTTGAAATTTTGGCAACGAAAAAACTTTTTCTTTTTATTATAAAAAAGCAAATGACAATCGATATTTAATTTTTTTTTTAAATATTCGAAAAGCACACAAATTTTTAACAATTGTACCAAATTTGAAAAAAAAAATATTCATAAATGTGAAATCTGCCGACGTTCAAAAAAATGCCTATTTTTATTATAAAACACCCTGTATATCAAAATTGTGACGTGATGGAAGAATGCTAAAAACGGATTTGAAATCAGGAGAAAAAATACTTCTAGACCCTATATATTTCATCAATAGTATATAAATCATGTCGGGTAGTGTTATTGAATTAAATTATAATTTAAGGTAAGCATTACATATATTTACATCATAATTTATTATTATTTAATAAATTATAAATAATAGCTATTTATATTCATATTTTTAAATACTTAAAAGTACCTAACTTTAGTTTTGTGGGTGGTTAAGCGAGAATTTTAGCTCGGTGGACCTGCACCATTTTTACGTTTGAGGCCTTTTTTTTTCTAAATCTCCTGCACATCTAAAACAAAAATTATTTTTTTTTTTAATATGAACATGAACATAAACATTTTAAAATAGTCAAAAAACAAAATTTAATTACTGGCATACCAATTTTAATCTCGTGATTTTTTTTTTAGGTGAGGCAATATCAAAATTTTACGCCCTTGGCAAGTGTACGAACCCCCTAAGTGGTCAGTTAATAACCAAAAAAAAAGTTAACCAAAACAAAGTTAACAACTAGACACAAAAACGCCCTATAGACTAACCGCCCGGGAGCGCCCTGAGGCAATCGCCTCAATTTCTCATCCACAGCACGGTCCCGATTTAAATAACATAACTAAAAAAAATTCCGACAACAAAAGAATACTTTCCCTTGTAGGCATACAAGTTAAAAAATCTTGAAAAAAATATGTTTAAAAAAAAACTCATTTTTTTTTTTGAAAAACAAAAAAATCTTTATTAAAAAAAAAATATTTTTTGTTTTAAGGAACTTATTTGGATTTTTTTTTTAATTTTTAATATTTTTTTATTTTTCGAAAAAAATGTTTATTAGAAAAAAAACTTTGTCTTTGTTTTAATGACCATCAGAAGATTTTCGAACAGCAGCAGTTTTTTTTTTAACCAAAGGTATTTGTTGTTAACCTTAAGTAGGTAGGTCTACAACTTTGTTTTTTGCAAATATTTGGTTTGGTACTTTCAGGTATAGAAGTGGACAATTTTTTTATTTTAGTTTTTACCCACACCACGTTCTACGGAACCTTTTAAAAACAGGGCCCTAATAGTCCAGTCAAATAATAAATGTAAATTGCAATAAATGTACATGGGCTGATATATTAAAGGGTAGTAGTGGATGGTAACAGAACACTCCTGTTAGTTTTTCACCGGGTGATTTGCGTAAGGGGTGTCCGCTATCTTGAATTTAAGGGGTAAGTTTATTTTTATGCATCTTACGATAAAAATGCATATGACCAATTTAGTGAAGGAGAAAATTTCCCACAATTTTTGTTTGGATTCCCGGGGCCCGGGCTCGAGGGGGGGCCGGCGTCGAAAATTTCTTTTAGTTAACAAGAAACGGTTTATCTATTTATACTCCCTCCAGAATGATAAGGGCGCCAAAACAAGCAAATATACAGAGCCTTTTTCAAGTGGGCCATAGACCTTAAAAGTCGTAAAAATTTTCGCTTGCGGCACTAGGCTGTTCTATTTTTAAATTTAAGATTTTTAAACTTAAAACGTATAAATTCTGAATATTTTAGAAGCGGCTCTTGAGCCTTCTTGCATATTTGTGAAACTTTAAATTGTAACAGGGTTTTTAAATTAAAATGAACTATCAAATTTATAAAAAAATTGCCTGCGGAGCTAGAGCCCTCTTGCATGTTTAAGAAATTTAAAACTGTAAGAGTGTTTTAAAATCAAAATGAACTATCAATTTGTAAAAAGTTTCGCCTGTGGCGCTAGGGCTTTTTTACTTTTTTTAAATTCAAGCTTGTAAGCTTAAAAAAATTGTCTGCAGCGCTAGAGCTTTCTTGCAATTTTATAAAATTTTAAACAATGTTTTAAAATTAAAATTACCGTTAACCGTTACCGTTACCGTTAAAATTTTTGCCTGCGGCGCTGGGACTTTCTTATTTTTTTAAAAATTGTAAAGCTTCAGTTTCACAATTCTTAATTAAAAAAAATAATTAAATAAATTAACATAATTCGTCAAAAATTTGGTTAATAATAATTTTCTTAGTAGACACTTTTTTGTCAGGAAGAGCGCCTCTTTCCAGTAAAAGTGCCTTAGCTACGGTCCTGGAAGGGAAAACTATTTTGAAAAAATGGGGGGCCCGAGTAAAAATGTTTCCCGGGGCACTGGCTCACTCTGTCCGGCCCTGTTCACTACTATCCGTGTAGCCCGTGAACATTTATTGCAATTTAACATGGGAATTTTTAGTTATTTGACTGGTCTATAATTCCAACTGCTTTTAATATTTAGGTGAGCATTTTCTCGTTTGGGCGCGATAGATGATTCGTTCTTGGAATAGTCTGACTGACTCGCAAAGTATGTTAAGATCGAGTGAGGCGACCTTGCCGCCAGTGTTGCTTCTCCCTTCTCAGCTCTTTCCTTCCGCCACATTCTCATGGGCAGCTATGGCTTGCCTTGTTTAGTTTATATTTTAAGTAATAACCGATACGTGCTACTTAAAAATTCGTTTATACTGCTTTGTTTATTTTTAATACGTACTTTAGTGAATAAAACAATCTCAGTAAAAAATACTATAGTCATGTGAATGAAACCGAAGAATTCCAACGAAAGGAACAAGTTAGTGAACAATAAAAATTAAAATTAGAAAGTGAACAAAATTACTTAAGTCAAGTGTATGGAATACAAGGAAGTTTAACATGAAGGGCTGGTTTGATGCATTCCGCTACGATGGAGGCCCAACGTTATACAATTTCAATAATAGAACAGCTGTTACTGGTGACGTCACGTTAATTACATTTCTAACTATATTTATTACACTATATTTGGCTTTTTTAATCATATTTCCGGGTATAAGAAAAGAGAAATTTTCAACATTTTGTACAGTGACATTAAGCTTGTTTGTAGGAGCTACAATATTGATTTCCTTGTTTGGATCAACATGGCATGTTGCAAGTACGTCCATAGTAAGCTCATATCGAGCATTTTCCAAAGAAAAAATTTCTGCTGATTTAGGGGTGTTTATTGGATTAAATCATGTTAATATTACGCTCCGAGTGTCACCTTCTACCAATTGGACAAACGATATAGATTTCAACGAACGATTCGATTGGCTGAACTCTTGCCAAATGGGCAACAGTTTTAAAAATGCCCTGTTTCGTGGCTTGCCATATCCTATTCTAACCGTAGCAGAATATTTTACGACAGGGCAAGAAGGCTTAGCATGGGGTGGCGAATACAGATCTGCAGGATACTTTGCTACTGTTATGCTTTGGGCATCGTTTACTGTCTGGATATTAATGAACCTAATGTTGATAGTTGTGCCAAGATACGGAGCTTTATTAATGACTGTATGTGGATTGTTACTACTAGCCATAACTTTTGGATATTTTGGAATGTTACCAGACACTCCCTTAACTATTAATTTAGAAGGAGCAATTCTCAGTTTTAATTTTGGCTGGAACTATTGGCTAGTTGTGCTGGCAGGAGGATTATCTTTATTATTAGGAGTGATAATTACTACTATAGAAATAATACACCCACATAGTTTTTCGACAATTTTAGAAGTAGACTATGACACACCTTACGATCGGTTTGTTATTATCGAAGATAGCAGAGGAAAACGATTTCAAAAGAAGAAAACAAGCAACGAAAAACTAGATAAAACTGATGTTAGTATAGGGTCAAGAATTTTAAGACGGCTTTCATCTAAAACTAAGGACAGAGAACTTCCGTCATGTTCTAAAGATAGTACCCGAGATAGTAACTTAGGTAAAAACCAATTTGAGATTATGGAGCGTAAGCCATCGTGGAGATATTCCTATAGTCAGGATAGTAGTAAACACTCAAAAATTATAGGATTGGGTGCTTCTGATACATCCTCCTTTACAAAAAATGAGCTACATTTAGGTGACAGTAGTAATAATTCAAGCTTATACAGATATCCGGATAAACATACACCGGTGACAATGTGGTAGTTCCTGCTAGACCGTTATATTTAAAGTATTTTTTTATGTTTAAGTAGTTTTGTGATATTATGTTTAAGGACAAGCCGTCTAGATTGATCTTTTTATTTCCTATAAATCTTAAAAGCAAAATGATATTTTTGACCTTTGATTTTAATTAAAGTCTGAATGACCATGAAAGTATATGCTGCGAACAAGTTAATTTTAATACATTTAATATAACATGCCTCTGAAACGGTCCAGCAGTTCCGCTTAATAATAACACTGGCCTGCGAATATTCGGTAAAAAAAACTGTCTTAGATTTACCAACTGTTTTTAGTATTTTTTAGGGTATAAGCTTTAGTTTTTCTTTGTGTCGTGTAGTTTATGCATAAAACAAGATATAAAACAGAAATAATACAAAATAATTATACTATTAATAATACTTACATTTAATTAATATATGCTTACACTTCGAATATAGTTTATCCACCGCCGTGAATAATAGGCCTATTAATCACGTAAAAATTAACCGTTTAAAATTTTAAACGGCCGTGGATAAAGTATGATATTCTACTCGCGTATAATAGCTATTAATCAATGAGGGTGAGTTTTAGGACACGAGCTGATAGGCGAGTGGCCTAATTACCCGAATGGTTTATTATACACTCATGGAATAATATACTATTGGTTTTTTTTATTTATATATAAAAAAAGTCATCACTGGAATGCATAACAACAAAAAACCATTGGTTATATTTCTTATTTAAATATTGGTGTTCCTGCTCCCATCGGTGGTAAAAGAGGGGTCATTAATTTATTGTCAACGCTTTTCCCTAAAATGAATCAAACTTGCCTCTTTTCCAGATTCTTCGTGATAATCAAAGTGGAGCGTCAGCGTTTAAAATGGGTAGTTTTGATAATAAAAAAATATAAATATACCAACAAAGTCCTATAAAAAAAACTTTCTAATAACTTTTTATGGTTATATTCCCTATTTTAAAATTGGTCCTTGTTGACTTTTAAGGGGTAACTTTTTATTCCATAGCTTTTCCCTTCGATAAATCAAATTGACCTCTTCTTCAGATTTTCGGTATTTTTTGTTTTGTTTTTAAGATATTTAGGTTGGTACCTTAGATGGAGGACCGTACCTATGAGGGGAAGGGGGAAGAAGGTGTAAACTTTACAACTTTTATATTTTAATTTATTTGAATTTTCGCAAATTTAAAAGTAAAAAAAATAAATCTTGGGCAAAAACACAAATAACACCGGCACAAAAAAAAATAATCTCGAGTGCGGTAGACCAGACTAGTCAATTCTTACGTATTTTGGGTCTCTGAATCTGAATCCGAGGTCAGAATTAAAAAGTTAGCGTTTAAAATGGCGGATCCTTTACGGCGGATTAGATTTTTTAAAGTTGCTTGGATTTGCTTGAACCTTGGTACTCGAGGGTTTTTGGGGTCGCTGATTACGAATCTGGTGCCAGTTTTCCAAAGTTGAAAATGGCGGATCCAATATAGCGGATTAGATTTTTTAAAGTTGCTCGGATATGCTTGAAACTTGGTACTCGGGGGGTATTTAGGGTCGCTGATTACGAATCTGGTGCCAGTTTTCCAAAGTTCAAAATGGCGGATCCAATATGCCGGATTAGATTTTTTAAAGTTGCTTGGATTTGCTTGAAACTCGGTACTCGGGGGGTATTTGGAGTCGCTGATTATGAATCTGATACCAGTTTTCCAAAATTTAAAATGGCGGATAAAATATAGCCGATTAGATTTTTTAAAGTTTCTCGGAATATTGGATCGGATATTTTGAATTTTGAAAAACTGGCACCAGATTCATGACTAGCTTCCCCAAAAACCCCCGAGTACCTAGCTTCAAGCAAATCCGAGCAACTATAAAAAATCTAATCCGCCATATTGGATTTTGGAAAACTGTTGTTGTACCCATACTTCAGGTACGAGTTGATAAAAGTAATTTTAGCAGAAGTGGGAAAGTTGTTTTTTTTTTGTCATCAACTTTTTTGCCTAGGAGATAAAAGTTGCTAAAAAAGGTATGATTTTGGACTTTCTCCCCCCTACTAAATCTTCTACGCTACGGCCCTGCTTTGCCAGTCAATACACAATACCAAAAGGTTTTTAAAAAATCATCTTGCTTTTTGATAAAAGTGTATTATTTCAAACAATGGTCTGTGATTAACTAGCAAGTTTAAATTGTCTTATTACCACAAAAAAAAACACACAAAAAAAAATACTGGGACAAGACATATCCATTCCTAGTAAACGTTGACCTTCTGGTTCGGAAATGTTGTCCATATTCTCCAATCATGACAAACTGTTTTGTTACAAGGAAAAATAGCCAAAAAATGGGTAATATGGCTCTCAAAAATCCTCCAGAAAATTTTTAGCTGCACCTGTTTCAGAAAAATGTATGATATGTATTTTTAAACTACAAAACCGATATTTCAAACTGCTCGAGACCTATAATTTTTTGATAAAAGCCTAAAAAGTTATGCAAGTATATAAGTTATATGTTATGCTATTTACATTGTAGGTAAGTCAAAGGACATGGCACAATTTATAGGGAATTTTGGCCCTCGGTGAAATTCGCTAAATTTTTTATATGTTTTAGTTTATGCTTTTTAAAAAGGAATTAGGAACGTTTCAAGCACTTTGTATGTACAGTTTTTTTTCTATAACGAAAATAAAAAAATATTTTTGCCCCAAACTCCTCATAAAAATAAGTTTAATTAGCTTAATGATTAAGAAAAAAGCTTGATTGGTATAAGTCAAACTGATGTATGTCAATTTTTTTATATATTATTAGTAATATAAAATTAATTTAGAATGGCTTTTAGAGCCTTTTTTCAAGTAAATTGCTTTGTATGCAACCGTCAAGGTGGTCAACAGCAGATGCCCCGAATGGGAGGAAATGAAAACATTTTATTTTTTTTATAAAAATGTCCTAATGTAATACTGTTAAAAAGAATTGAATCAAGAACACATGTCTTTTGATAAGTACAACACCATATTCTCTTATTTTAAGGCTAACATCTTAAATGAAGAGCGCGGATTTCCATTCAAAGACCCGCGCCAGTTATTAGGTTCATAAGAAATGCTAGTCCAAAAATAAGAGAATTTGGCTTAAAATATAATCGAAAGATGCATTTTCTTGATTCATGGATCCTTTTTTTTAGTGTTCATATTTTAAATCATATCGAGGGCTTCATAGCAAAGGGGCATATCTGCTACATGTTAACACGGTTGATACAGCCCTGTTATGAAGCCCTCGGTATGATAGTTATATTGGATAATTTATTCTATGCAGAAACACAGTATTTCACTTTCAACTTAGTTTTTCTCTTCTGTTTTACTTCTTATTTTATTATTTTATTAAGTTCTGGAGTTTTAACATGGGTTCCAGTACATTATATTACAAAAACACATATTCAATTTCTTCTATGTAGAATTTTGGAAATAATTGTTTTTTTTTGCCTTACAAAAAATAAGGGATACACTTTCGGCATTAAAATTGCTTATTATTTTACAAACGATTCCCTTAAAACGTATTTCTATTCTGCTTTTCTTCTTATTTCATTCTTTAGCTTTTATATACGTTTTAGTACTTTTTACCAGGTTAGCAAATAACTTATTTCACGTATTTCACTAATTTAGTCCTTAAGAAGTATGTATTTCATTACTTTTTCCCAATAAAACTGACAATTTAGTCTAAAAAACTTCAAAAATACGTCAGAATATCCTTCACTGACAAGTTGTCAAACGTCAAACGAAACAAGAAAAATATTTTTATGAGGAGTGTAGGGCAAAAATATTTTTTTATTTTCCTTATAGAAAAAAAACTGTACATACAAAGTGCTTGAAACGTTCCTAATTCCTTGTAAAAAAGTATAAACTAAAACATATAAAAAATTTAGCGAATTTCACCGAGGGCCAAAATTCCCTATAAATTGTGCCATGTCCTTTCGAAAAAACTCGAAAAAACTATAAAAATAATGATGATAACAAAGGTGAAAAACTAAAAATTTTAATGAAAAAGTGGGTACGCTTATAGAACTCGTTTAACTGATTTGAATATTATGCCAAATTATTAATCAAACTTTTAGTTTGGCCATTAACGCCTTGAGATAATTATTTAAATTTATTACGCCATATTACACCTTGTACCAAGAAAATTTGACGTGATGGGAGAATATCATTTTCGGATTTAGCAGGTACCTGATCAGTTTATCATGGATGATAATACCAGATATATTATATCTGGTCCGAGTAATGTATATATTTTTTGTGGTTCAGTGTTATTTATAGGAAATAGCAACAGGCTGTAATATAAAACATTTTATTATGAAATCATCGATAAACCAGTTCAACTACTAATTGAAAAGCCATAAAAGGATATACAGTGCCATCTTTCTTCCTTGTGTAAATGTATCAATGTGGTCTTAGATTAGGCAAGTTTCATTATACAGGGTGGCCGAACTAAAACAAAACAGAGACAATATCTCAAGAACCGTGTAAATATAACATTTCTAGAAAGTAGTTCAATTTCATTTATTGAGTAAAAAACCTAAATATGAAGTCATTTGGATCCTAACCTCATCCTCTTACCACCAACTACTCCAACTTTAAAACCACAGACTTTAGGTAAGGGATAAACCAATTTGACTTTTGCTTAGTATCACTAAAAACATTTCATACGCTCCTTTTTAATGATGTATAACAAAAAGGGTGTTTCCATTTAAGATATTAAAGTTCGGATGGTTGGTAAGATTAAGAATCTTAATGATTTAATTCTTTCGATAAATAATATTAACCTTTTTATAAAATTTTTATACAGGGTGTTTACTAAGTACGGTACGTAACTTCAGGATATTATTCTTTACCCAAAAATTAGAAAAAAACAAGGGTACCTTTTTAATGGGTCCTGTGGGAAATCCTATTCTGATAATAAATTCATAAAAAAAGTTACACAGAAAAAAGTTTGGGGCAAAAAAGTGGTAAGGCCCTGATTAAAGTAACTACATGCAAATACCATTGGTTGATGGGCTTTATTAGAAATAGATCACATGCAATATCTAGTTGTTATAACACTAAGGGTTCCTGAGTTATTAAATAAAAATAAAATTTTTGGAACCCCTTTTGAAGAGACGTAGCTCCCTTACAAGTAGTTTTAGGACATAAGTTTATAGGAACCTATTTTCTTATTTTTGGGTAAGTTACCTATCATACTTAGTAAACACCCTGTATATCGTACGGTTCGCGAGATATTGGCTCAATTTCTTTTTTGCTCTCTTCTTCTTTGCACTCTGTAAGCAAAAAAAATCAGCTTATAGAATCTTCTAAATTTAAATTGGTATGATTCTATTGACTGATTTTTTCTGGAATATCAAGAAACTTGCCTAATATAAGACTGCTTTTACGTAGCTAATTTCATTTAAGTAATATGTATTGCCGATTTGTTTTATCTTTTAAATATTAAATTTTATTATTATTAATTATAATAATTAAAATATAATATTATTTAATATAATTACTTGAAAGTGTGTTAATAGTGCTATTTCATAAATCAGTTAAATAAAATAATAAAAATATTAAATGGCTATTTTATCTAGGGAATAAAGTTTAAACTGCAATACTATTTTTAATAAACCGGTGGCTAAGGGAATGTTCAAGTATTACGTAACGCAAATTTTGATAATTTTGGACCCCCACTCCCCCCTGTAACGCTATTTTCCTATACCATTAACATGAGCGTAACATTCCAAAATAACCCCCCCCCCCCTAGGAACGTTACGTAATACTTGAACGTTCCCTAAGTAACAATAGGTCGTTTTACAAAATTACATTATGAATTTAGTATTTAAGAAGCCGTGAAGATATGTATGCTACGCATTCAATTATGTACTATTCACAGTAAATGGTATATTGCATTTTCCCAAATTTTCCCAAAAATTTTTCAAAAAAAAAAAAATAAAAAATAAATTTTTTGGATAGATGAAAAATAAAAAAATAAATAAAAAATGAAAAAACAAAAAATAAATAAAAAATTTCATTTTTTTTTGCAAAAACAGAAATTATTTTGATTTTTTTTTTCAAAAAAAGAAAATTAAAAAAAAGAAAAAAAAAAAAGTTTCAAAATTTTTCATTTTTTTTATTTTTTTTTACAAAAAACGAAAAATTGTTGAAAATTTTTTTTTTAAAATACTTTTTTTATTTATTTTTTAAGTTTAACCCCCATAACTTTTTTGTTTTTGATTATTCGTTCTTGAGTAATCGTGTTAACAAAAATCGTGAAATCGGACATGGAACGGACGGACAAAAAAATATCAACAAATTTATATCCAAGCATTTTTTGTCTTGGACGATTTTTGAAAATTTTGGAAAATTCAAAACTATCTGTGGATAATATAATAACTGTTACATATTTAAAATAATGTTCATTGAAAAACAATTATATTTAATTAATTTTATTAAAAAAAGAAAAAATAGAAAGAGGAGGATTTTTTTATTTAGCGCTGAATCCGAATCTACGCCTCTTCATCAAAAGATCTATTTAAGCTCATTTTTAAGAAAAAGCATTCTTTATTTGCTCAGAAAATTTTGTCTTTTTTTGTTTTTTATAAAATACTTAAAACAGATGTTAGGGGTAATTTGACGGGCTAAATCCAAATCTGCCAAAAAAACATTTTTCATCACACCTTTTGATATATTTTTGTTTAACTTCATTTTCTCTGGTTCCCGAAAGGTCAGATAATCTTTATCATAAAGCTCGATTTTAAGAAGGCTTTTTCTTTGCTCAAGAGTCAACCATTATAATACACACAGAAAAATATTGTCTTAAATCAAGAATATGGTGATTTGAATATAACGAAGAGAATATATTCTTCTTTAATGCATACCATATTCTTATCCTTTCATATTTAAAGCATTTTTTGCTCTAAATGAGGATATATTCTCTTCGTTATATCCAAATAACAAATTCTTGATTTAAGCCAATATTTTTCTGTGTAAAATATATAATAAAATCAAAAGAAAAAAAAGTAAACTAGTGTATTTTTAGAATTTATTCGTTTTTTTCCGTTAACCTTACAAGGTTCTTACCTCGGTTCTTACTTACCAAGTAATTAAAATAAGTATTTTAATATGTATTTTAATAAGTATTTTATTAAACAATTAAATTTAAATTTAACTAATTAGTAGACATCGCAGTAATAATTTAGGTACTTAAACATACAATGCGTGCCAAAAGTCCGCTCCCTGTGACTTTTAAAAGGTTTAAGATATTAGCTTAAAATTTAAAACACTTTAACATATTTTTATATTATATATTTGATATTTTAGGGGGTACTATGGAGGCAGGGGCAAAGGGGGATTCTTTTCAAACAAAAATTGGGGTCGTTTGATACATCATTTTAAAGCTTATAAATTTCCTTATGTAAGCATATATTTTTTATTTTTTTCAACATATTTTTGAGGCAATGAAAAACTGTTGAACATAGTAATTTTCGTTAAAATTCTTTAAAACACTGCCCAGTAAAAAAGCTTTTCCATTTTTCACCTCCGCGCGTGAAATGGATTTTTTATTGTCAGATTTACTTTAAGCAACCTTAAAAAGTCCAATTTTCACGAAAACTACCCCCCGCCCCTCGGGGGTTCGATTTAGAAAAAAATATCTTAAGATTCAGTTTTAGCGTCGTCAATAACCCCAATATATAATTTTTCAAGAAAACTACCCCCGCCTCTCAGGAGGAGTTAGAATATGTTATTATCTGATTCACTTTCAGCACTCTCAAAAAGCCCAATATACCAATTTTCACGAAAACTACCCCCCGCCCATCAAGGGGTGGAATTAGAAAAAAATTATTATCAGATTGTTTCGTCGACCCTCAAAACTCCTACATACCAATTTTGTCTAAAAAATTAAAAACATTTAAAAATATTTACCTCCTCAAGCTCGCGGGGCACAGTGCGAAATATGGGAAATCTAGCGGAACTAAATTAATTGTAAGATAGGGTTAATAATAAAATGAATAAAAACTTATGCATATCTATGAACGGTATTAAAAATGTACATAGTATTATTTATTTAAATGATAATGCACTGTGTTTTTTTTTAATAATTTTATTATATCTAATTCTTTTTTTTAAACAGGTACACAAAAAAATTTACTGGCGTAAAATAAAAAAAAAATACTATCGCTCATCATTATTTGGGTTTTTATAGAAAATGTTTGTTTATAAATATATTTCTTTTATTAATATTTTGATTAATTTATTTTGATATTTATTAAGGGGGAGATACCCATGAATTGTACATTTTTTTTAAAACGTTGCCAATATTTTATTTTTAATCTTTTAAGGGCCACTTGCACCAATTTTATTTTGATCAAGGTTTAATTAATCTACGTTTAAAAAATAATCTCTGGTTAAATATGTTTGCATTGCACCAATGAAAGTTAAACAAAGTTTAGTTAAACCGAACACACATCTCTAATTTTAGTGTTATTTGAATGTAGCTAACTTCACATTATTTTGACGTTTGACGTTTATATCATTTGGTTTATTATATTTTCAAAAAAAAGCTGTTAGTTATTGACAGTAACTTATTGTGTTATGTGTTATTGTGTTCTGTAAGCTAAAAAGTAGCAATGGATATGCCTAAAGAAAAAGATGAAAACAAAAAAAAACGTTCGCCCAATTATACCATAAATGATAAAGCTTTATTAATTAAAATTGTGGCACAATACAATAGTGTTATCGAAAACAAAAAAACGGACGCAATTGGGATATTCCAGTTGTTCTTCAATACGTACAAGAATATTGGCCACTGTTTCTTTATATAACCTAAATTTTTGAAAAAATGTTAGATCATCCATACTTTCAAAATAGTTTTGTCGCTCATGATAGGTACGGAAACCATCATCCAATATTTCCAATTCCAACAAGTCTTCATCTAATAAATCGGCTTCTGCCATCATTGCAGGTAATTTCGTAAAATCAAAGGAAAACACTCACGGGTAGGAAATGACAGATAAAAACCTAAAGTTAGGTTATGTTTTGATATAACCCAGGTTTAAGTGACATAAACCATTAAACTCGAACGATTACATTTATTCTGAGATTAAGACAAATAAACTTGGTTTAAAAAATGGTGCAACAGCGAAACGTCAATTAACTCTTAAACCATTAACTTAATCCGAGTTTAAGCTTAAATCATGTTTGGTGCAAGTGGCCCTAAAAGTATTTGTTTTTTAGTTATCATATTTGGAAATATAAGAACACAGTCCAAGTGTTAAACCTGAATAATATTTATTTTTAGCAAAACTACAAGCACTCTTAGTCTATCAATAAATTGTTTTAGTTGTTTATTGTCTAGCCATTTTTAGTTTAATTGTAAAACCTTAAAAATGGCTAGACAATAAAACCCGTAACCTTGGTAGAAGACCAGAGTGTTCTAAAAAGCAAGAAAATATATTTAATTTAATACAAAAAACAGAAAAAATCTTATATTAATTAAAGTTTTGAATAAATACTCATTGAATTTTTGTAGTTTTGTAATAGCTACTAACTTGTGGGAAAATGCGCATCTAGTTTGCACAGTAAGGCGCCAACCGAGTACTGCAATGGAGATCTCTACAACTAGAATTATGAAACAAAAGACGTCTACCCTATCTCTATCTCATTTGTGCTACACTTTCCAACCAACCAAATAAATAATGTATTTGTTATTCATACAATAAATACAGTATTTATTTGTTTGGCCGGAAAGTGTAGCACTGAACGGCACGAACGAACGTAGCTAATGTGAATCTGTAGAATAAGATAATTCTACTAAAATTTAGATGGCGCCAGTAATTTCTTTAATAAAAATACTATAGTTACACTTTTCGCCCGGCCAAGTAAATATTGTATTTGTTCAACAAAGAACAAATACAGAATTTGTTTGGTTGGGTGGAAGTGGGAGTGTATGTATGTCTTCTATCCTTTTTGGGTAGAACTTTTGTCCCTGTCTAATCTAACGGGAGAAATCGCCATTATGCAAGTAATAATAATAAATAATAATTCATCATTTTCCCATATATTAACAACCTTTAAGTAAAATTCCGAAATAACGGGGTGAGAAAATTTATCGTTTTTTCTATTTATATTTGTTGTTTTTTTAAGGGGTGATTGGAAGGCACGAGCCACAGCTACGGGGTTCGTCTACAGTTGGGTTGTTATAAAATACCCAGAGCTGGAACCCTATTAACTATACTATAATAACGATGTTTTCTACATTCCCTGTACATTGATAAAGGCAATCATCATATCCCTATATATATTTTTGTTTGGTAACTCTAACCATGCAGTATTATTTTTTTTACATTCGGATTTTTTAGTCCCTAAGTATATGAACTAAAAAATGTCTGCTTTTTATGCCTAGAAAGTAAAATCGTTTCTACCATTTTCTAGAAACCCGTAGATTCTACGATGTTATAATATAGTATAGTATATAGTATAACTCGTAGAATCTGGAATATATGTAACAAATTAATGGAGAGCACCTAGCACAAGCCAAAGGCTTATTTGGGGCTCTCCATGACCCTGTCCCAGCAAACCACCATACGATAATCGGCATAAATAATTATTGGCCCATTGCTGGTTTTCCGATTATCGGCTAGCCTGTAAAGGACCGATCTGTGGCCGACGATACAACGCCAATTTAAAATATGATCTTGCGTAGAAGGAGAAGAAGTCAAGACGCATGCGCAAGTTTTGCGCGGGTTGTGTTCTTAGGGCCGTTTGAGTTGAAGCTTGGAGCGCTCGGAGCATAGTTCTATCTCTTTTAAAACAAGTAGTTAGAAAGAGATAGAACTATGCTCCGAGAGCTTCAACTCAAACTGGCCTCTTGTGTTGTGATTTTGCTGCGTCAGTGATAATTATAACTTTAAAGTTCATTAATGAAAATTTTCTGTGGCATGTGTTTATTTACAATTCTTAATGATGATTTTTGAAGATAAAATGTAAGTAATTACATTTTTTTTATTAAATACTAAATTAACAATTAATTCACTTGCATTTAAGTCGCATTTAAGATCCCAGGGCGGGAAAGAAGCTCGTTAAGGTTCCGTATGTACTAAAATATAAAAACTTATTCAGAATAATATTCTAAAACGATCGATATTATCGTTCTTTTTTATGCAATGGTAAAATACTGATCCAACCTCCAACAAAAAGTGTGCCGGCTAGCCATTACCGGCCCGTTATCGGCTTGCCATTACCGGCCCGTTATCGGCTTGCCATTACCGGCCAGTTATCGGCTTGTGCGACACTTCCATTACCGGGCCGGTAATGGCATGTCGTCAACGGACCGATGACTCTTTATCGGCTTACGGCATTGTGCCGTTGCCGGCCCATTGCTGGTGTGTTTGCTGGGGTAGTTATATAAACAAATAAATATATACTAAAAAGTTAATTTTTATATATTTTTAACGATCAATAAATATGATATGATATATATGATCAATAAATATGCATATAGGGTTAACATAATATCAAAAGAAACTATAGACAAAAAAGTTACCAAACAAAAATTACACAGGATGATTGCCTTTATCAATATTAGCATGTCTTTTTGTAGTCCATAGGGTTCCAAAGATAAGGGTCTTTACAGAGCAGTCCATTACCTCGACACCGTTACCGCGCAAGAAACTACCGCACATAGATTTTAACGCGAAGAAAATTTCTGCGAGGTGGGTCAATACCGCGAATAGGCTTTAGTGAACATGCAAGTATTACGTAACGCAAATTTTTATCATTTTGGACTTTTTTTGCAGAAAATAATATTAATTTTTAAAATTTTAGTTTTTTAAATTACTTTTCAGAAAAAAAAGAAACATTTTATTGTAACAAGACACATATTATAAAAATAAAACAAAATCTTATTTGAACAAAATAATATATTTGTTTGAACAGAAGTGATCATGTTTCTACAAATTTAGATTTACATACCCAAAAAATTATGGAAAAAAGCACACATAAAAAAACAAACACAATAAAAATACAAATTAAATATTCGCCCTCTGTTTTTGTTTGAAAACCTAAAGAAAACTACCATCAATCCCTCAGAAAAACCCGTACATAAAAATTAAATATAAAAAATGGCGCGGTAAATGATTTTTGCTATAGAATTCATACGCGTTAAAGTCGTTCGCGGAAATGTCTGCGCGGTAATTATCTTCACGGTAAAAGTACATGCGCGATAATGGCTTGTCGCGGTAATGGCGATCGTGGTAATAGCTGCCCGGTAATAATGGTCTTCACGGATTTTTTTTTCGCTGTAAAGTCCGGCTTATGAAAAATCTATTTTAGACGGACTTACAAGGTAGCAATGACTCTTGTATAAGAGGAGAGTCATAGTTCCCTTGGCGTTTATTTTGATCAAAATCTTCATACTTTTTTCGTAATTTTAGATGTATAATCATCCCTTAAATTTATAACCTCTTTTTTAAACAGCCTGTACTGTGGAAAACATTGTTTAGCGGTGAGTTTTGAGCTCCTGTGTATATGAATATTAACTCGACCCAAAACACCTACATTTTACTTTTAATACATAAATACCTATATCTATTTGCATGATAATAATTTACACATACGCTTATCTGTATACAACGGTTCGTTTCATGAGAAAGTGGAACAGTGCAGGTTTCCGGACAAAACTTTCTTTAATACGTTTATATTTTAGTTCAATGCATGAAAAATTGTGTTTATTAATTTATAAACAAGCCGTGAGGATTGAAAAAACTTTTAAAGAATTTTCAAAAATTTTCATTTTTTTTTATTAATTTTCTTCTTTGCGAAAAACGAAAAAAAAAATAAAATTTTAAAAAAATAAAAAAAAAATTAAAAAAAAAATTATTTTTTTTATTTTATTTTTACGAAAAGCGATTTTTTTTTTAATTATGGTTTTTTATTTTTTTAAAAAGTTTAACCATAACTTTTTTTTTTGTGGAGATTACTTAAAAAAATAAGGAATCTCCCCTCATAGTGCACGGGTAGCCTTAAACAAAGTTAAATGGAAAGTCAAACCACACCGGATTTTTTGATTTTAGGTTGTTTTTGGGACATTTCCAAACATTTTTGACAAAAATTGAAATCTCAGGAAGCGGTTTTTAAATAAGGTCATTCTTCTTCTTCAAGTTTTTTTTTGATATCACAATACGGAGTTTTTTCTATGACACACCCTATAGCATAGGTACTACCCATGCTACTCAATATAATCACGACCATTCACACGCCTACTTTGTTAATGTCCAAAATTACGGTCGTCTTATTTTGGACATTAACAAAGTAGACGTGTGAATGGTCGTGATTATATTGAGTATCATTGGTAGTTCCTATGCTATAGGGTGTGTCATAGAAAAAACTCCGTATTGTGATGTCAGGAAAAACTTGAAGAAGAAGAAGAATGACTTTATTGAAAAACGGCTTAGTGAGCGATTTCAATTTTTGTCAAAAACTGTTTGAAAATGTCCAAAAAACAAACTAAAATACAAAAATCCGGGGTGGTTTGACTTTCCATTTAAATTTGTTTAAGGCTACCCGTGCGTGTCTACAAAAATCGTGACATCGGACAGACGATCGAACGGACGGACGGACAGACGGACAGACGAATATTTTCAAAGTTTCTTATTTTGTCATGAAACACATTTGTATCCAAGAATTTTTTGTCTAGGACGTTTTTTGGCGATTTGGGAAATTCGAAACTACCGTATAATATTATTCTAGCGCAGGCGCTGTGAATAATATAAGAATAATGAAGATATTTACATGCATAACTGCAAAAAGTTTTTTGATTTATAACTATAACAGTTTTAGAAAAGAAATTATATTGTTTTTTTTTTCAGAATTCTGTTCCCTATCTTACAGCACTAAAATATAGAGGGAAACTAGTTATCCTGTATGAGATCACTTAAAAATCAAAGTTGAAATTATTTCTAAAAAAATCGAAAGGGGCAGATTTGTAAATTATGTTATCAATTACACAAATGAACAAGCTTTTCCATTTTATACATTTTTTCCGTCCCCCGGAGTTCTAGTTGGATTTTTTTAATATTATAATCAAAGGTGTCATTTCGTCGTACAGAGAGGACCCTGATATCACAAAAACCTTCCAAGAAGATTCTTAAAATAAATAGCCGGAAGAACAGCATGCTTCTTAGAAGCATGTCTATTTTGCTCGGTATATTCTAATAACGATTAAAGAAATGCAAAGGACACCGTTTTAATCGTGCTGGGAGTTTTTTAGAAGCTTCTTGTAAACCTCTGCATTAAATAAGAATATTTTAAGAAGAATGTTCTTAGAAGTAGGTACATGTACTTTTAAGAATATTCTTAGCATGCTTCTTAAAATATTCTTATTTGATGCATTTAAGTAATAATATTAAATATTGCGCATGCGCAAACAAAGTAGGTAGGCGTTTTAGAATTCTACATTAATGTAGTTTTTCTCTTTCTTTCAAATATATTTTAAAATACTCGATCATTTTTATGGAGTGATATCATAAATTTGGACATGGCGAAAATTTTTACGTCTTTGTGTTAAACCCAATAAAGTTTATAAAAATCTTTAGATATAGCATCCATCAGGTAAGATTCATATGCGATATGCAGTTTTACTGTGAAAGCAAACTTTCTACCAGACATAAAAATCATGCGCCACACGAGGCGCCACACAACAATCCAATGTTTAGAGAAAAAATAGCAAATAATTATTATTTAAAAAAATAATAATTTTAATTTTTTTTCTGAAACTATATAAAATCACTTTATTTCTAAAAATGCATCCATTTCGACTACCTAAGTGTAAAACTTTTATTATTAACAAAAATTTTAAGAAAATTTGTAATTCTAACCTATTAAAATAAAAATAATCTAGACGCCATATTACTATTCTAAACATTCCATTAGAATATTTTGGGAATATGTATTTGAGAATATGCTTAGCAAAATACTCTAACATGCTTAGCATGTGCACTATAGCATTATTCTAAAAATATTCCCATTAGAATATTTTGAATATGTATTGGGAATATTCTTAGCAAAATACTCTAATCATGCTAATAATGTTTAGAGTAGAAGCACTTATGCTACTACAGCAGTGCACCTTTTAAGAACATGATTAACATGTTTACAGCATTATGCTAAGAACCTTTTTAAGGGAACGATTAAAAAATCTTCTTAGGATGAAGTGTATTATCAGGGGAGCAGGGGGGGGGCAACAGCCCGAGCGGTTGCCCCCCTGGCATTTTAGAATTAGGCCATTAGGTCTTAAAAATTAAGAATGTTTAAAGCAATAAATATCTCTCTTCTTATAAATTTTGAGTTACCTTTTAATGAGTAAAAATTATAATTAAATTAGTAATTATGTTACCGGTAATGTAAAAAAAAATCCGGCAATGTGCAAAATGACTAGATATTCCGCAAACTGACCAATTCCCCAAACATTATGCAAAATCACTACAACTTTGGAAGATCTGCGAATTTACTACACTATTTTTGGCAATCTGCAAAATGCCTGCTGAAATTTAAATTTAAAGCTTGAACATTTAAAAATCTCACATTGTCTAGGCAATTTGAAGATAAATAAAAGGACATTATTTAATCTGCGTGTTAAATTGAAAAAAATATATGTATATTTGCTACATGTTTATGTTAGAGTAAAAGCTTGAAATTTGGTTAATCCAAGGATTGACGTGTTAAAACTGGGATTTACCAATTAAACCAACGAACTAATAACTCTTCTCTCTAGGATAGGCATTTCATTTGTAAAAACTGAAAAAAACGTAGCCAACATATACATTTGTCTGTATTACTCTCACAGCTTTGTTCTAACAGAGACAACAATAACAGTTACTGGTAATTGTTATTGTTCAAGCCTGAATATACCTACTATTTGTTTACAAACAAACTGAGATGTTGGCGATACTTTATATTAACGGTATGCGTATTCTAGAGAGAAGAGTTGTTAGTTCGTTGAATTAAATGCAAACCAACGCCCCGCCATTAAAAAAAAACACCAAACCAACAAAAACTTACTGCCCTTTACTTTAACAGGGCAGTAAAATACCAAGTTAACCTGACAACTTGTCTTAACAGGGCAGTATATCATGTATACAAATATCTGAAATTAAAAAAAAAAAAAAACAAATAACCATGAACGTTTAAAATATTATTAAGAACCCTGAAAAGTTGGTACTAAACATGTAATATTGTATTTGAATTTTAACAATAAGTATTATTACGCAATGGCATTGACACTGAGTAAAGAAAAACCATTCAAAATACTAAGATATTATATCGCTGCTACTTCCTAATAGGAAATTCTTATTCACTGAATATTATACAGGGTTATTCAGAAATAGGGTCATTAAAAAAAAAGGAGCTCCTGAAGGTTCCAGAAATCGATTTCAAGAATTAAAAAAAAATCAAAAATTTTATTTAAAAAAAAGCCTTATCTGAGCTACTCGAGAGGCTGTGGTGTCACCTTGCTTTTCTATCTCGTTTCCAGGTTTTCTCTCTCTCTTAAAGCAAGTTGTTTTGCAGGTTGTCAAATTTACCAAGGTTGAAAAACAATTTATGTGATTTTAGAGCCGATTTTTACGCAATGGCATTGACACTGAATAAAGAAAAACCATTCAAAATACTAAGATATTATATCGCTGCTACTTCCTAATAGGAAATTCTTATTCACTGAATATTATACAGGGTTATTCAGAAATAGGGTCATTAAAAAAAAAACAGGAACTCCTGAAGGTTCCAGAAATCGATTTCAAGAATTAAAAAAAAAATCAAAAATTTTATTTAAAAAAAAGCCTTATCCGAGCTACTCGGGAGGCTGTGGTGTCACCTTGCTTTTCTATCTCGTTTCCAGGTTTTCTCTCTCGCTTAAAGCAAGTTGTTTTGTAGGTTGTCAAATTTACTAAGGTTGAAAAACTATTTATGTGATTTTAGAGCCGATTTTATTATAATAAATACAAAAAAAATCAACTTCACTTTAAAATTCAACTCCCCATCATCAAACAAATCAAAACAAATACAAAACAACTTTTAAATAAAAACTTTCGCAAAAAATTAACCGACTTCTGTCTCTAAAAAGTAAAAAATTAAAAATAAACCGGTGCCAATTTTAATACTCCCTAAAATAAATACTAACAATTATTTTTGTTATTAAATTGTTTGCTGTGAAATTGGCACCGACTTATTTTTTATTTTTTACCTTTTAGAGACAGACGTCGGTTCATTTTTTTTTTATTATCTTAAAGATAAATTTCTAAAAAATAAAAGTAATATTTTTATTTCAGCGCCCAAGAGTCCAACCAACTTTATTTTAAACGAAATACTAAAGAAAATCTTGTAAAACTTTAAGCGTTAAGTAATAATCAAACAACGCTTTTTGGTAAAATCACAAAATTTATAATTTTATATTGGTATTTTCATATTACAGGTCCAGAGAATCAAGTTTAGCGGCATTTAAAAGATTTTCAGTGTGTCGTAATATTTAAGTGACCCCTTAATCAAGTTATCCGGCTTATCCGAGTTATCCGATATTTCTCTAAAAATTTGGCTGGTAGTAGAACGAAATAAAGCCGTTTTTAAGTGAAATTGCGTTAAAATGATTAGATTTATCCTAATTATCCGGCTTACCCGGCATTATCAGAGCCTCAAATTAAAACGGAACCACCCCATGAATGCCCTCTTTAAGTTGCAAAAAGTTTCATCAAATTCCGTTCATTCGTTCCGTTATTAAATTGTTTGCTGTGAAATTGGCACCGACTTATTTTTTATTTTTTACCTTTTAGAGACAGACGTCGGTTCATTTTTTTTTTATTATCTTAAAGATAAATTTCTAAAAAATAAAAGTAATATTTTTATTTCAGCGCCCAAGAGTCCAACCAACTTTATTTTAAACGAAATACTAAAGAAAATCTTGTAAAACTTTAAGCGTTAAGTAATAATCAAACAACGCTTTTTGGTAAAATCACAAAATTTATAATTTTATATTGGTATTTTCATATTACAGGTCCAGAGAATCAAGTTTAGCGGCATTTAAAAGATTTTCAGTGTGTCGTAATATTTAAGTGACCCCTTAATCAAGTTATCCGGCTTATCCGAGTTATCCGATATTTCTCTATGGCTGGTAGTAGAACGAAATAAAGCCGTTTTTAAGTGAAATTGCGTTAAAATGATTAGATTTATCCTAATTATCCGGCTTACCCGGCATTATCAGAGCCTCAAATTAAAACGGAACCACCCCATGAATGCCCTCTTTAAGTTGCAAAAAGTTTCATCAAATTCCGTTCATTCGTTCCAAAGTTATGCGGAAACAAACATAAAAAAGAAAACAAAGTCGAATTGAAAACCTCCTCCTTTTTGGAAGTCGGTTAAAAAGAGGGCAAGACCCGATAAACACAGAAAAAAATAATTTGATAAATTGAAATACTTCTACGAATTTTGAAAAAATCCATTCAAAAAAAATTATAGATGGCGCAAGTTTTTAATAAATTATGAAAAATACGTAGTCCTGGGCAATGCCCAGGACTTTCCATAATGGAATGCGAAGCATTACATATATTCACGACATATTTTTATTAATTTTTCTACAGTGTAGCTGACTTTTTTTTAAATTTCATATATCGAAAACAAAAAATACGATTTAAATTTGGTTTTAAGTAAGCGTTACGTACAATTTAAAAACATAAAATTTCTGGTCCCCAATGCGATTGCTAACAGAAAGCGTATTTATTAAATCAAATTAAATATTTCTTTTAGTAGGGGAGAGTCGTACAGAACCGGGTATCAGTTGAAAAAGTTTCTGTACAGAGTGCAGTTTTACCGAAGCAAACTTGGTGCAAAATTCAGCCCAATCGGAAACGGTTTTCCAAAATTCTCTAATTCTATAGATCTAGGCAAAAAAAAAAGTTTTTCGTTATAAAAAAAAATCCTTAACAGTTTTTTTTCACTTTTGGCTCTTTTTACTCGCATTGGGTCCCTGACAAGAACCGCCGATGGTGACGATAGGCCCTAGCCTGGGGCCAAGCATGATAGCCAAGCATCTAACGCCAGCCTTTTCCCAGGCTTGATCCAGACTTGGCTTTATCTTGGGAAATAGATATCTGACCGAGCATCGAACGTAAGTCTGGGCCTAGGGTGACCGGATTGGTCCCCTGAAAACCGGGGACAGGCATTGAAGTTTTTACTCAAAAACGTGTGAACTAAAAAAAAAATAGGTAAAAATATCCTATTTAGTTAGGGTGAGCAGATGAACTAAAAAAAAATACGTAAAAAAGTCCTATTTAGTTAGGGTGAGCGGATGAAAATATTGATGTCCTCAGAAATTCGGGACGTATGGTCACCCTATCTTGGCCAGACTACTGATCCGTAGCATTGCCAACTTTAACACTTATGTAATTTTATATTTAAGTTACCCATTCTTTCAGTTTAGTGACTTTTTTGTACATATTTTTAAAATGTTAGATAATGACAAAAAAAAAACAAAAACGAAGGGGCAAAATTCAATAATTAGAATTGGCCCAAGACCAAAATCCAGTCTCGGGACGAAGTTATTATTTGGATACTTTCCCAAGATCCGCCGAAGCTTGGTACCCACGGTGGGCCAGCTTCTAAATGACAGGCGCCAATACTCGGCCGAGACTGGCCTGATTGTACTTTCTTGTTAGGGGTCCGTGAACACGAATTATCATGATTCGTTGATAGAACGGTAAATTTTGGTTTTTTCATTTCTGGGGTTTGGACTTTTTTGGAGTATCCGGTTTTGTAGCAATCATGACTACCCGGTTTCGTAAAACTGCACATTAAAAGATTAAATAGTAAGTCAAAACTTTAGGTTTTAAAATGTAAGCCAAAATCTTATACCAGATAATTTATTAGGCTGTATGCAAAGGGTTTCAAAAACAAGATTAATATGTCATTTCATAAAAAATATGATTTGAAACTTACCTTAAAAATCAAGTTAAATGCACCTAAAATCTGAGATTATCGACACCATGCAATTTATGAATGCAGATACCATCACAATAACTGACTCTATTTGCATTACCGTAATTTCACACAATTATAGTCCAGCCACACAACTATAGTCCATGTTTAACTCCACCCCCAGGGGTTGGGGGGTAATTATTTTTAAATGTTTACAATTCTTTATGAAAGTTGGTGTATAGCATACGGCAATACGTTTTACATATTTTTTTAAATACGCTGCTCATGGACTATAGGTTTGTGGCTGGACTACTGTCCTCTAATCTAGAAAGTAGTAACTCCATTTGTCGCATAGCAACGTTTTCACGTAATTTAATATTTTGAAAAAACTGCTATTGTTAAAGAGAGTTACTGCTTTTCAGCTTAGTGGTTCTGAAATATTGTTGTGTGAAATTACGGTATTATTTATGGGTTAGCGGACAGATGACAGCAACTGTTTATAAAAATGGGCCAGTTTTATCATGATATCCGCCTTTGTAAGACTCTCCCCTACTTTTTGCATAAATTCAAAATGTGTTAAAATTAAAAATAAACATATTTTCTAATTGTTGTTGACATAATGTTACTATCTGTCTAGTCACTGATAATAATAAAATGTGTATTTATACGTGCATAAATTAGAAAATATGGTGTAGCTGGAGCTAACTAAAGTGGTCTAACTAACAAAATGTAAATATGGAGAAAATGAAGAAAACGCGTTTTGACTTATAATTTAATCATATGTTAGCTTAAAATATAAAAAACTTATCTCATTAAAATAACTTTAGTTTTGGGTGCCTTTAATTATTACGCGACACTTTTTAGGAAAAAACTCATAGTCTCTTTTCACTTTATTTTTTTTTGGGTAAGTTGGCACAGTAGGTGTAAAATAATAATTAAACCTAACCATATAATATAATTTTAATTATTTTAATGCCATTTTAAAGCTATTTCATACATAAATTTTAGAAATTACTATTTTCGCCAAAAGTAAAAAAGCTAAAGTGGTCTAACTAACATTGTTTTCAACACTCATTATTTATACGTAACACTTTTTAGGGTATACTAAATGAGCCTGTTTTTACAAAAAAAAAAGGTCACAATATGAATAATTTTAGCTAAAAACGCAGAAAAAATGTTGTATAGAATATTAAAAGATCCACAAATAAAATTTTAATTAGTTTTAAGCCACTTTTAAGCTATTTTACACATAAATTTTAGAAATTGCTATTTTCGCCAAAAGTGAAATAGCTTAAGTGGTCTAACTAACATTGTTTTCAACACTCGCTATTTCCCAAACAAAAGCAACTATTGCAACAGTTATACATGAAACAGTGTAGTACTACCTTTAAACTATACTATAAAATTATTTTTGGGTGTATCCAAGTATTACGTAACACTTTTTATGGTATACTAAATGAGCCTGTTTTTACAAAAAAAAAGGTCAATATATGAATAATTTTAGCTTAAAACGGACAAAAAATGTTATATAGAACATAAAAGACCCATCAAATAAGATTTTAATTAGTTTTATGCCACTTTTAAGCTATTTCACACATAAATTTTAGAAACTGCTATTTTTGCCAAAAGTGAAATAGCTAAAGTGGTTTAACTAACAATGTTTTCAACACTCGTTATTTCCCAAACAAACCTTCATACTATACTGCATTTTGCATTTTGAATGCACGTTACTGTACACCCTAAATTGTGCCAATTTGCCTTTTGGGAACAAGTGAATAGATAACAGTGACCACATTAATAGATGGCACCATGCTTTTATATCTATCTAACGTTTTATTTAAATATTAGCAACATAAAGGATACACAGTGCTGATCATTCCCAAAAAGAATTAAATGGTACTATTCACTGTTTCCTGTCCATTTGATTTTAACGACAGATAGATAACTTTCTTATCATTTTTTTTTGCTTATTTTGATTTTTCTCGACGTTTCAGGAAAAAATAAGATGATTTAGGTAAAAAAATATTTGCTTTTTTTTCTATCACAATACTTTCTTTATGAGAAAGTAAAAATGGGAAAGAAAAATATATAAAGACTATTAAAATGGATTTTTAGCACTCAAATCAGCAGCTCTGGCCTTTTTGCCTTCTTTTAAATTACCCCTCGTATTAGTCAGATACTACCGTACTTACTATAAGCCTTATTAGGTACTTAGTGCAACTGCCAGTTCATATTTTTATATCTGCTATAAAAATAGGACAATGTTGAAGCAATTACTGCTTGCGATACGATTTAAAAAGATAAAGCCTTTTACTAAGATAAATGCATTTTAGTCAGTTTTGACATATTCTTTTTAAATGTGACATTTGAGTCAAATTCATTTAACTAATATTAGATGGCTGAAATATTCAACTTTTACGCTGGAACGATAAGTATCGTTATAGCGAGAGGTAGAAGAGAGGTAGGCTTTAACGAGAGGCCTCTCGTGAGAGACGATAATTTTTGAACTATCGCATCGTAGTTGCGATACCAGAGGTATTTATTGGCGATAACTATCGCTTTAGGCGGCAACACTAATCCGGTCCTGGGCACATGCATAAGAAATTGACTCCTTTTTATTAAAAAAAATAAGTACCGAAGAATGGAAGGATTGGTGTAGTGGACTACCGCGTCGTACTTGACGAGTTTACTACCCAAAGTAGCGTGAGTTCGATTCTCACCGGTGCCGATTTGCCTTTTTCAGTTAATTAATAATTGAAATTTGGCGAAGGCGTAAGTGAAGCGGACACTCCCTATAAATTGGTTCAAAAGTCAATTAAAGCCGGTGGTTCCCTCTACTACTAGCCCACACAAGTCCTGGACTTAGGGGATGCTTAATTAAGTAGAATAGTACAAGGTTAAACAAAAATGTAAAAAAATCTAAAGAAATATAAGTACTTTGAAGTATGGCCGTCTAAAATTTTTATTTTCTTTACATTAAAAAAAATATATTAATAATAAAAAACTGTTATCTAATAACAATATCTAATAACATTATCTAGATATTGTTATATTATATCAAGCATAAAATTTAAACAAAACATAATACATTGATAAACACCTTAAAATAATAAGCAACAATAATTTTATTTTGGACACGATTTCGCATCTATGCAGTCTCCATTGGAATCCCTGGCATAATCTTCATCACAATAACAGTCATCATTACATCTTATGTTAACAATAGGGCAAGGTTCACCAAGGGTCTTACATTCCGTTTGACAGGCACTGCCACATTCATAGTGTTCATGAGGTCTTGTGCAGTTGATCTCATCTGGAATAATAATAGTATATTAAAGTACTAGTTTCATAACATACGTTTTTAGCGCACGAGTACAAGTTTAGAAAACGATCCGCTTGCGGCGAGTCTTCTAAAGTACTAGTGCGCTAAAAACGTGTTATGAAACGAGTGCTTTATACAATTTTTTCTATTTTGCTCTAAAATTTAAAAAAACTTACATTTAAATTGATGACTGATTTAGAGATTTTTGTTTTGGATTGGCATTACAGTTTACACCATGTTTAAAATTCTAAGAACAAATGATATTTTGATATATTTTTTAGTCATCTCTTCTCTTTTTTACTGCAATTAACCAAGCCACAATTTTAACATGGTAAAAATAACTTAAACACAAAATTTTGTAGAAAATTCAACTTTAAAGCGACATTGACATTTGCACGGAAAACGTCAAGCGATAGGCCAGGTCTGTTGCCAACCCAAAAGAACAAAAAGTACAGACTTCTCATGGGCCTATAAGAACACTCAAAATGTGATTATGACCTTATAAGAGTCGCAAAATAGAAAAAGTAGCATAAACTTACTTTTTGATAAAATATAATACTGAACAGAGCCGTCGCTACAAAAATGACAAAAGACAAAAATGTTAATCGGGCAAAACACTGATCTGCCTTTTTCCAAACCGCTCTGTTCGCCCCGTAAAATACCGTTGGTAATGCTATTACCTACTAAACATATAAAATTAGCTGCCAAATATAAATTTTCCATTATTATAAAAGTAGGTATACTTATACAGGGTGATTTAGAAATACAACATTTTAAGGGGCGATTCTAGGTTCAAAAATATGAAAAAAAGTACCTATAAAAGGATAAGGGTACATCTAATAAGTAGTTTTTATTTAATATTTCTGGAACCCTATAAATCACAGTAACGGAATTTTGCACATGCCTCAACATTAATAAAGGTTATCATTTATTGTAATTTTTATTTGGTAATTGGTAAAAAAGTCCAAACAGGGGCGTGTAAAATGGGGGGTGATGTCACTTCTTTACGCCCAAACTCTTTTATCTGTAGATTTTCTGACAGTTTCTCAACAAAATATTAATCTTTAATTAAAAATACGTAAAAAAAGTACTCTTTAACACCGTACGGCCAACAGTTTTCGAGAAAATTGCAATTAAAGAGGAAATTTCACATTCTGAGCATCAAAAAAAAGGAACTAAAAAATGCACCAATAAAAATTTCAGTACTGCAGGGCAATTTTACATCAAAAACTCCATACACAAAGATCTACAAATCGCTTTTAAGGGAGCTACGGAGCCTTAAAAAGTGTTATTCTTTAAGAGGCCGTAGTACACTTAAAACTGATTTTCGAACCTAGACGTATAGGAGATGTTTTTTTATATTTTTAATTTAGAATCACCTATCAGAATTGATATGTTTGTTGTTGCATTTTTTAGTTCCGATTTTTGATGCTCAGGACTTGAAATTGCCCATTTAATTGCAATTTTCCCGAAAACGGTTGGCCCTACGACAACGTATCTTATTTATGTATTTCTAATCAAAGATTAATATTTTATTGAGAAAATATCAAATAATGTACAGATAAAAAACTTTGGGGCAAAAATGTGATATCGCCACCCTATTTTGCACGTCCCTGGTTAAAATTATCAAATAAAAATTACATAAAATGATAACCTTTATAAATGTTAAGGCATGTACTGTGGTTTATAGGGTTCCAGAGATAATTAATAAAAACTACTTTTCAGATGTACCGTTTGGAGGGTCGTAGCTCCCTTAGGACTCAATTCCTGACCAACCTTTATAGGAATTTTTTTTCATATTTTTTGGACCTAGAATCGCTCCATAAAATTTTGTAACTTATTTCTGAATCACTCTGTATATAAAAACCAATATTTATATATTTTTTATTGCCAACTTTTTTTTTTTCATGAATTTGCCATTTTTTATTAGTTTCAATTGAGGAACTGCCCCATCCCAACCTTAACTGAAGATCTGTCCTAAATTGAAGAAACTGTAAAATAGTAAAAAAATCTAAAATTAAATTTTTGGACTATTTTGTTGTTTTTTTTTGCTTTGTTATTTCTTTTTTGAACAAAAATAAGTAATTAATCGGTTTTAATTTAAATATTATATTGCATGTAACTTTTAGATAAAAAATAAATTGGTTAGAAGGGAGGGTAATTAAAAATACAAGGCCTTCCCAAAATTTTAAAATTTTTCAAAATGGGAAAGCAAAACACCCTGTATGGTAAAAAATATATACTTACTGGCTACAGTCAAGGTACAGATAATTAAACAACTGAGCACAATTATGAGTAAGTTCCTCATCGTGGTTTATAACTAAACTTTTTGAATCCAAGTATCAGTTTTTTTTTAATTTTATATGGTTTAACTAAACAGAGCCGTACTTCAAAAAACAATAATTATAAAAAGTTATAATATAATTATATACAGTCACGTATCATACAAGTTAATGTCGATAGATTACTAAAAATATAAAATAGGTACGGATCATATAAAATAGGTATACATATCATACATACAGGGTGATCAATAACTGGCATGCCAAAATTTAAGACGTGATTCTGTATTCAAAAATATCAAAAAAAGTTCCTATAAAGGTCGGTCTGCAAATGAGCCCTAAGGGAGCTTTAAAGCCCTTTAAAATTGCAATAAAAATAAGGTTTTTAATTAATAACTCTAATACCCTTTAAGCTAGAGGGACGAGCTTTTGCTTGTATACTAGATTAATAAGTGCAATAAGTTTATGTTAATTTATTTTTTTAAATTTATTCAGAGGCCTCCCTAGACGGAAAAATGTATTAGGCTTAACACATTTTTGCCCCAAACTTTTTTATGTGTATTTTTTTGGATTTTTTGTAAAAAATATAGATTCCTTGAGTAAAAATACATAAAAATGTCATATAGTGTAACACTGTAGGAGCAACTGTTAAAAAAATGCAATTTAGAGGAAGTAACATTTTGTGCCACCAAAAACCTTACTTTTTAAACGGTTATTACTCCTTTAATATTAAATTTAGGTGTTTTGGTAAAAAATACTTTTTTCTTCAAGCGTACTAAAATCTTCATATTTTATAACTGAACACAGTAGTTAGAAGTGATCTATTTTTTTACAGTAAAAAAATGAGTTCATTGTTGTATGCCATGAAAAAAAGTTAGTTAAAAACCACCACTGGCGGCAGCACTCTTTGACTTTGATGACAGCCATACTTCAAACTTGTTTGTTTAATATGTAAACAGATGGAAGAAGAATATATGGTTTATACACCTACAAATCTCTACGAAATTGCAAATGTTCCATTAAACAAGTTACCATCGAATCGCGAAAGGTGTACGATTTAGCCTACGAAAAAAAAATAAAATGAGCTAAGGAAGGTTTAAGTTTATTTCGAAAGGATTTTATTGGGATATTGTAATAAAAAAAAACATACTTTATTACTGAATAAATTCACAAATTAATATTAAAATATATATATATATATATAGGACGCGTCGTCCGTAAATTCTACAGACTAGTAAAAACAGCTTCACTTTTCCTCTTAGTAAAACAATATATATATATATATATATATATATATATATATATATATATATATATATATATATATATTAAAATATATGAATGTTTTTTTTTGTTCCCCATTCTATATGTCATCTTCGAAGGGCCGTAGCTCCCTTAGGGCTCATTGCCGGACCAACCTTTAAAGAAACTTTTTTTTCATATTTTTGGATGTAGAATCACCTCTTAAATTTTAGCGTGGCAGTTACTGATCACCCTGTATAAACATCAAAAGCCTTGATAAAATTTGTAAATCCCAGAATAAATTGTTTATGTAAACTTAGAATATTTCAGTGGCGCAACAATATACTTGCCTTTTATAGGTTTTTACTTTATGAGCTATTGGAGCGAGGGGAGGGGAGCCGACCATATATTTCTCAACTTAAAATTGAGAAATTTTCTCTCTCAAACCGTGCAAAATTTTATTTTACCCCTGCAAAAATTTTGATGACTAAAAAAAGGTCCTCACCCCAACAAAAATGTTCCTTACCTCCAAAAATTCACTTTACCCCTGCCATAAATTTTGATGACTAACAAAGCAAGGTCCTCACCCCCAAAAATTATTTAAGAAAAATGCTTTACTCCTGCCGGAATATACTGGCCATAATTCCCAACTCAATTTTCCCAACTTTTCTATCAATTTACGAAATCTACTACTAAATTTACTCAATTTAATTATTTTAACCTAACTTTTACAGCCTCTCTAATTATTGTTGTCTTACTTTTCACAGCTAAGCCATGAAGATGCATCTTCATCATGATCTTTGATCGAAAGCGCTAGGCCCATTTTAAACAAGTATACAGGGTGATCAGCAACGGCCGTGATTCTACATCCAAAAATATGAAAAAAAGTTTCTATAAAGGTTGGTCCGGAAATCAGCCCTAAGGCTTTTAAAAAGTAAGGTTTCTGGTGGCACAAAATATTACTTCCTCTTAATTGCATTTTTTTTTGAAACCCTTTGCTCTATATGACATTTTTTATGTATTTTTACTCAAGGAATCCATATATTTTACAAAAAATCCAAAAAAAGTACACATAAAAAGTTTTCCGTCTAGGGACGCCTCTGAATAAACTCAAAAAAATAAGTTAACATCAGCTTATTGCACTTATTAATACTAGTATACATGTAAAAGATCGTCGTACTAGAGTTATCAATTAAAAACCTTATTTTTATTACGATTTTAAAGGGCCGTAGCTCCCTTAGGGCTCATTTGCGGGCCAACCTTTATAGTTTTTTTTTTTATATTTTTGGATATAGAATCACCTCTTACATTTTGGCATGCCAGTTATTACCCTGTATATCGTCGTGTTACCTTAATTACCTCTTATCTCCAAAAATTCTATTTTCGGTATTTTGCACTAATCAATTCTGTACATGATTAGTAATGACCTTAACAAAGTCCTAATTTAAAATTCCAATTGGTTTATAAATTATGTGAAACTAATTATCTCGTATTTCCTTTACTACTTAAAATTAATAACTGTAACTACCTCGTATCTACAATATTAGGCCTAGCAAATAAGGAATTTCCCGTAGGTGAAAATATCTAAGAAGATAAAACTTTGCATATTTATATGCGGAAAAAATATTGGTGAAGTAAAAAAAGACCTACCACCATCTCACCATCTCACCCCCAGTGGTGAAAAATATCCCTTTTATCGTTTTTTTTTTCTTAAAATGTTTATAAAATTTATATCTACGCGGTGGAGTTGGAATTTTCTTATCATCAGATTCACTTTCAGCAACCTCAAAAACTCTAATATACCAATTTTTACGAAAACTACCCTCCGTCCCTCAGGGGGTGGAGTTAGATTTTTTTTATTATCAGTTTCGCTTTCAGCAACCTCAAAAACCCCAATATGCAAATTTTCAAGAAAACTGCCCCCCAACCCTCAGGGGGTGGAATTAGAAAAATTTTGTAATCAGCTTTAGTTTCGTGAACCCCAAAAACCCATATGTACCAATTTTTACGAAAATATTGAAAAAAATTAAAAATATTTACCCCCTCACCCCCTTGGGGTTGTGGTTAGAAAATTTTTCATCAGATTCAATTGCAGCAACCTTAAAAATGCCTATATTGCAATTTTCAAATTTTTGTAAAAAAAATGTGTTTTTCCCTATTTGCCCCACTTGCCGCACCCAAATGTTATCGTGCTTACAAGATTTCCCGGACAGACCGACCCATCGACCGACCTACCTATCGACTGACAATTTTTTTTGCTCGAAATTCATTTATACTGAGGCGCAAAAAATAATTTTGAAAATTTTTGCAACAATACAAGGCTTCCCTAACTTTTGAAAATTTTCAAAATCGGAAAGCAATAATCACCCCCTCCCCCTTAGGGTGGAGTTAGAAAAATTTAATTATCAGATTCACTTTTAGTAACCCCTCTATTCACGAAAATTATTCCCGCCCCCCAGGGGGAGGGTTTGGTTAAATTTAATGATATAATTTAATTTAATGCTAAAATACAAATTCGATTAAACTTTATTTAACTGCTTTTTTGTTTTGTTTTTTTTCCACTGTGAAAAGTATATAATTACATGCATTGCATATTTTCATAACTTGTTTTTTAATAATATAATTTTTTTTAATCTCTATTTGGTCATAATAATTGCAACTACAATTTTTTATTTTAACAACAATTACATACACAAGTCTACAAAAAAAATCTCTGTCCCAAGTTTCTAACCCATCATTTCCTATGTTTTTTGGCGCGCTAAAGTCGATTTCACAATAAAAAAAATTCATCTCCCAGTTTTTCCACAAATCGTATATAAAGTGTATAATTATTAAAATTTATACCCTTTTTATATTCTATTTGTAAAAAAACTGCGCTATAAATAGTTTTTTTATGGTAAAATCGGTTTTAGCGCATCAAAAAACATAGGAGATGATATGACCATAGGACAGAATTTTTTTTTGAAGACTTGTGTTATTGTTATTGTTATTGTTATCTTTATTGTTATTATTATTCACAGCGCCTGCGCTAGAATAATATACGATAGTACCGAATTTTTAAAAAATTTCATAAATTGTCCTGGACAAAATATTCTTGGATAATAAATTTGTTTCATGTTTTAAATGTCCGTCTGTCTGTCAGTATGTCTACGATAACTCAAGAACAAATAATCCGATCGACTTGAAAATTTCAGAAAAAATCAATTTCTATGAGGGGAAGATCCCTATTGTTTAACTCAAAAAAAATTCAAAAAAGCTGAAAGAAAATTCCGATTAAGGTAAGTTTTTTAGGAAAAATTACTTTTATTATAAGGATAAATTCTACCAATTTTAAAAGTACCTAATCCCGCAAAAAAAAAACAAAAAAATGGGAATAAAAAAATACTGAAAAAAGCTGAAAGAAAATTCCGATTAACGTAACTTTTTTAAGAAAAATAAATTTTTTTATAAGCATCAAGTCTATTAATTTTGAAAGTAATTATAACAATAAAAAAGTTATGGGGCGTCAAACTTTTTTAAAAAAATAAAAAATATATGTTTTTTGCAAAAAGGAAAGGAATTAAGTGCTCTTTAATAGTTACTAACACAAATATAAGGGTGTTATTTGAAAAAAATAATCTTTTTTCTACCATCTAATAGAAAATTTAACATTTGCACAAAAACAAATAAAGTTTTTAGGCCGCAAAATAACCTATTTCTTAGCATTTTACTTTTATGCCTGTTACCATAACAGCAAACACAAAATTTGCGAGTAGGCAACCGGTAGGTGAATCCTAAAACAGCTGTCAGACATAGATGTGGTCCGCCATATTTTTAATATATAGTTATTTATATACCAAGGGACTAAACTGGCTGTTTTAGTCCCGCTGCATTAGTGTTTCCTGAGCGAGTGTAGCGAGCGAGGGAAACAGAAATGCAAGGGACTAAAACAGCCAAGTTTAGTCCTGAGGTATATACACTATTTTTTGCAGGACCAAACATAATTTAGGTAGGTAGATAAAATTAAAATTAAAAGCCACGCGTCTAAAATCGGTTGTTTTATTTTCGTAATTTAATCAAGATGCCTGTAAATTGCGAAAAGTCAGTTTTATGGCTATCGCGATTTCAATTGTTTTTTAATATGGTTGACACAAACGTCAAAAAAATGGACGAAGATGATAAATTTTAAGTTATGTATAAATTGTTATAACAATGTTATTTTTAAAGGTTTTCTTTGTTTAAAATAAAATAAATTGGTTTGAATTAATTTATTACAAAACACCACCAACCCTTTTTTTTGAACCAGCAAAGCACATAGTAAGGATAAATTCTACCAATTTTAAAAGTACCTAATCCCGCAAAAAAAAAACAAAAAAATGGGAATAAAAAAATACTGAAAAAAGCTGAAAGAAAATTCCGATTAACGTAACTTTTTTAAGAAAAATAAATTTTTTTATAAGCATCAAGTCTATTAATTTTGAAAGTAATTATAACAATAAAAAAGTTATGGGGCGTCAAACTTTTTTAAAAAAATAAAAAATATATGTTTTTTGCAAAAAGGAAAGGAATTAAGTGCTCTTTAATTGTTACTAACACAAATATAAGGGTGTTATTTGAAAAAAATAATCTTTTTTCTACCATCTAATAGAAAATTTAACATTTGCACAAAAACAAATAAAGTTTTTAGGCCGCAAAATAACCTATTTCTTAGCATTTTACTTTTCTGCCTGTTACCATAACAGCAAGCACAAAATTTTGCGAGTAGGCAACCGGTAGGTGAATCCTAAAACAGCTGTCAGACATAGATGTGGTCCGCCATATTTTTAATATATAGTTATTTATATACCAAGGGACTAAACTGGCTGTTTTAGTCCCGCTGCATTAGTGTTTCCTGAGCGAGCGTAGCGAGCGAGGGAAACAGAAATGCAAGGGACTTTTGCCTACGAGCAGGGTTAAAATAAAATATACTTTATATTTTATCAAATAAATAGAAATAAATCTTATTTTTATAATTTTTCGATCAGAAAATCAATTAACAGGTAATAAATTTAAACAGTTTTATAATATTATAAATAAATATAACAAGAATAACACTACACAAGTAAGAAATTAAACAATATTTATGCGTGTGGAAAAGGCTTTCTTTAGACAAGCATATGCTTGCGTATGAGTGATCTTTCCGCATGCTCGTAGGAAAAGTACTTTTCAGTATGGCCGTCAAAAATAATTATTTTCTTTACATTAAACAATATGTATTAATAATAAAAATTGTTGTTAAATATTGATGTATTATATCAAGCATAACATTTTAACAAAAACAATATACACGGTGTATTTGAAATAGCGTCGGAAATAATGATGCAGTGATATTCTACATCAAGAACTAAGAAAAAAAGTTTCCATACATGTAGGTCGAAAAAACGCTTTTAAAGCTACCATGGCCCTTTAAAAATGGTGCATATTTAGGAGACCATAGCTCCATTAGGATTGATTTTTGGAAGTACCTGTATATGAGGTTTTTTTCTTAGTTTTTAATGTACATTCGCCCTGCATTATTAAAATTTTGGTTTTCAACATTTTAGTATTTAATTTTTCGTCCTCGAATCGTGAAATTTTACCTTCAAATTAATTTTTCTCGAAAACGGTTAATCCTAGAGTATTACAACAAGAGTACCTTTTTTATGTATTTTGACCTGAGGAATCATATTTCAAAAATAAAATTACAAAAAAGTTACCCAGAAAAAAGTTTGGGACGAAAAACTGATAAGCCCCCCCCGTTTCGCACACCCCTGGTTGAAATAAGTACATGAAAATAACACACAAAAACGGGCCTTGGTAGGATTAGTTGACGTGCAAAACCTCATTGATATATCTCAAAGGGTTCCTGAGTTATTGAATAAACACCGATTTTTTTAGCCACTTTCAAAGGGGCGTAGCTCCCTTATGACACATTTATAGGAACTTTTTGTCATATTTTATAATGTAGAATCATCTCTTAAAATTTCCGACGCTATTTCAAATACACCGTGTATTCGTGCGCGTCTCAAGAGAATAAACAACAATAATTTTATTTTGGACAGAATTTAATATGTATGCAGTCTCCATTGCAATCTCTGGCATAACCTTCATCACAATAACAATCATCATTGCATCTTATGTTAATAATAGGGCAAGGTTGACCAAGGGTCTTACATTCCGTTTGACAAGCACTGCCACATTCATAGTGCTCATGAGGTCTTTTGCACTCGATCTTATCTGAAATAATAAAGTAGCATTAACTCCGTTTTTAATAAAATATAATACTGAGCACGGCTGGCAGAAGACAAAAATGTTAACCCCTTCCCGCATGATTTTTTTTAATATTTACGAAAAATAAATATTTTATGTATTTTGACGTGCTAATAACCGGAGAAATATTTAAAACAATCAATTATTGTATTATTTTTTCTTACGTTTTATATAACTCGCCAATGAAACATAATATTTAGATCCCACTTGTGCTAAAATATAAAAAATAAAAGTTCGCAATATTGCACAAAATATTGAACTCTTAGAATAGTCAGTGGCGTACCTGCAATTAAGTGAAAATGGAAAATAAAAATAAAATATCCCTTTTTCGTACACCACTGACTTTTAAAGTTTATTTTATTATTTAGTAATTCAGTTTAAGTTTCATCTAAATATCTTGTTTCGTTTGGACAGTTTAATAAAATATTTGTACACTCAGAAAAATACCATCTTGTAAAATCAATAATAAATTATTTTAATTTAAAAAAATTGCCTTTTAAAATATTAAAAGTAAAAACTTTACGTTTTAGTTATGAAAAATATTAATTTAAAAAAATAATTTTTACACCCAACCGTTTTTCACTTTAACGTAAAAGTATTGTCCCTTACTTTCTTATTTTAATGTTTTCTTAATAAAATTATAATATTTCCCTTTACATTGTTGAAAAATATCAATATATTAAAAGAATCCTTTTTAAAATAACCAGTTTTTGTATTCAAATCATTTACAAGTTTAAATTATTTAAGAGGAAACATTTTTCAAATTACAATGAATATTTTTATTTTTACAATGGGTTATATAATTTAAAAATATCTTTTTGAATTAACAAAAAACACTGTCGGAGCAAAAACATATTGGTTTTCTTTTAAATCATATAACTTTTGTTTGATTTTACAACGATTTTTCTCTGAGTGTAAGGCTCTAGCACAACAATTATAAGACTTAGAGCTTGGTGCCCATGTAGACTTTTTATCAGTCAGTTAAGAACTAAAACATATTCAAATCTCAACCCGGGATCATTTCCCATAAGGTGTATACGTGGTACTTTATATCTGACATACCTCAGCCATGATATAAACGTTTATAAAAGCCCATTAAAATAAATTTAGGTGACTACATTATTTACATGTGTCTGTAATAGGCTTCTTTATTCATTTGCATATGGGTAAAAGTTTGTTTTAGAGATGGCATTAAAGATACACTAAAAGAACCGTGTGTGCCATATATGGCACAGTATGCGGTAAGGGGTTAACCGGGCAAAACCATTATTTGTGGCCCTTGCAAAAAAAAAACGACTAAAAACAATTTACCTCAAAATACAACCAAGGCATTTTTTTTAAACCGCCCTGTTCGGCCGGCCCTTCAGAAGGTCCTAACACTAAAAAATTTTTTAGAAATAATACCCAAAACAAAAAAGCACCAAAGTGTAAGATATATGGTAAAATACTGTCGGTAATACTATTACCTACTAAATATATAAACATTATTAGCTGGCGTGGTCAAATGAAATTCGTCCAGCATAGGGCGCTCGACTATTTAAATTCAATAATTTTTTGTATGTTGTTTACCCTATACCGGGTGTCCCATCTCTATTTACCCAGCCATTTTCTCGTAACTAAAAGAGATAATCAAGTTCTGAGAAAACCTTCTTAAATAAGACAACTTAAACTATCTTTCAGCTCTTGAAATGTGGGCAGGGGGGCATAGAGGGACATTTTTTTAAATGGAAAGGGGGGTCGTGTGATACATAAAAAAAACAATATAAATTATATAATTTTTTCATAACTTTTTTATTAATTTCAATGGATTAATTTCAATCGAGAAACCGCCCCCTCACACTCTTGACGGCAGATATATCTTAAAAAACGTTCAATATTGCAAAAAAAAACAAAAAATAATTTTTGAACAAAATTCTTTGTTTTTCTTATTTATTATTGCCTATTTCTTTTTTTGGACAAATTTAATTAACAGATATGTTTTAATTTAAACAATATATTGCATATCACTTCAAAAAAAAATTGAAAGAAAGGTCAATAAAAAAAAAACGATATACTTAGTACAAAATATATACTTACTGGCCTCAGTCAAAGTAGAGATAATTAAACAACTGAGCAAAATTATGAGTAAGTTCCTCATCGTAGTTTATAACTAAAGATTTTGAATTCGAGTTTCCTTTTTTTTTTATTTTATATGGTTTAACTAAACAGAGCCGTATTTCAAAAAAATTAATATAATTATATACAATTACGTATTATGCAGATTAATGTCGATAAGGTTATAAAAATATACAATACATCATACAGTGTGTGTCCAAAGTTCACCCCATTTTTTCTTTTGAACGGCAGGATATTAACTTGAAGTTTAAAACACAAATAATACAACGAAAAAACTAACATTCCGATGTGTAAAAGTTTACATGTGATGAGTAAATAAAATTACGTTTTATACTTTTTACCGCATTTGTATTTGAATGTATACTGGAGAGAGGTCCCCCCCACCTCCTGAAACCGAAATCCTAAAATCCTATAAGAAAATCTAAAAATGTTATACTTCTTTAGAACGATAAGGGCGCCAAAACAAGCAAATATACAGGCCATTTTTATTGGACCATTTATGGTCTATAGTCTTTCAAATTCGTAAAAAAATTTGCCTGCGGCGCTAGGGATTTCTTATTTTTTTTTTTTTAGTTAAGCATCTCCGGGGCCTGGGTTTGATGGTCCCCCAGAACGATATGGACGCCAAAATCAGCAAATATGCAGGCCCTTTTCCAAGTATGGTCCACTATTGATCTTCAAATTCGTAAAAATTTTCGCTTGCGGCGCTGGGACTTTTTTACATTTTTTTTATTTAAGTTTATAAAACTTTAAATGTAAAAATTGTAAAAAATTTCGCGTTCGGCGCTATTTAGCTTTAAAGCTTTCTTGCATTTAAGTGAAACTTTTAATACTAAAATATACTAGGAAATTTGAAAAAAAAATCCACTTCGGCGCCAGCACTTTCCTGCATTTCTATGAAATTTAAAATTATAGCACTGTTTTAAAATTTTAGACCATCACAATTGTAAAAAAAAATCCTGCGGCACTAGGGCATTCTTAGGTTGTATTATAACGGTAAGGGCGCCAAAACGAGCAAATATGCAGGCCTTTTTTTGTGGACCATAGGGAACGTTCAAGTATTACGTAACGCAAAATTTGATAATTTTGGACTTTTTTGTTTTTTTTAGTGTATAATCCAAATGTTTTTGGTATATAATTCATATATTTAGGGGGCAAAGTGGTGGCACGGGGACAAGGGGTAACATTTTTTTAAAATGGATACGTTATTTTAAAGCTTAATTAATTCTCTTTTTGACCATATGATTTTTAATTTTTAAAAATAAGGTGTTGAATTTTCCAGTGTTTTGTTAAAAAATGCGATTTATTTTTGAAATTTATCATTTAAAATTGTTTTAAAACTTTTGACACGCACTGTATAAAATAGGAATACAAATTATACATAATATGTGCTTATACATATTATAAACAACATAATCCTTTCATATTATAAACAACAGAAGCTTTGATAAATTTTATAAATGTCAGAATAAATTGTTAGGGTAAAATAAGAATATTGCAGTGGCGCAATTTGCAAAATGTACTTGACGTTCATAGGGTATTTTTTTATTTATTTATTTATTTAAAGTCGTTCGGGACCTTCGATCGAAGGTGTTTTATACTATACTGGACTGACAATAATACAAATAATTTAAGTTCTACAAATCTATTTCAAACCATTCCATTTTTTTCCCAAAAAAAATATTCCTTCGGTCAATGTTATATACCATACATATACCATATACTTTAGAGCGATTTCGGCTAGAAGATAGGTTATGGTTTTTTAGATTTTGGTATATTTATCCATTTTAAGGTCTATACATTCCGAAAATGATGTCCGTCCGTCCCGTCCATCCGTCTAAAGGCCTACAGGCAAAACAGTTCATATAATATAGCGGGTGTCACAGATCCAAAATACACCCCCCTTAACTTCTGTATTTGTAAAGATAACATTTTTAAATTTGGTACCTTTAACGCACTTAAGGAACCTCAACTCTAACATATAAAAAACATTTTGCTACTTCCGATTTTACCGGAAGTGCTGACAACTTTCACTTTTCAGTTTAAATGCGACATCTAATTATGTTAAATTTTTGGAATCTGTACACTTTTCTAAAAACATTGATATCACATAACTGACATTTTAAATGTTAAATTTAATAACTCTAATGGACACCAGAAAGGCTAAAAAAAATGTTCTTTTATATAATTCTATATTGGTTCGAAAGTCAATATATTGGTTCGAAAGTCAATTAAAGCCGGTGGTTCCCTCTACTACTAGCCCACACAAGTCCTGGACTTAGGGGATGCTTAATTAAGTAGAATAGTACGAGGTTAAAAACAAACAAACAAAAAAACTTGTATAACACAGCCCCACAAAAAAAAAAAAAAGTCTGGATCTCTAGACCAGACATGTGTATCCTTATGTATTTTTGCCCGCTGAATCCGAATCCGAGGTCAGAAAAAGCCCTACACCCCAGGAATTGGCCCCAGAGGCCGAAAATTCCCGTTTCACACCTTTCAGCGGCCATTTTCGGCCTCTGGGGCCAATTCCTGGGGTGTAGGGCTTTTTCTGACCTCGGATTCGGATTCAGCGGGCCAAAATACATAAGGATACACATGTCTAGTCTTGAGATCCGGACTTTTTTTTTTGTGGGGCTGCCCCACAAAAAAAAAAAGTCTGGATCTCTAGACCAGACATGTGTATCCTTATGTATTTTTGCCCGCTGAATCCGAATCCGAGGTCAGAAAAAGCCCTACACCCCAGGAATTGGCCCCAGAGGCCGAAAATTCCCGTTTCACACCTTTCAGCGGCCATTTTCGGCCTCTGGGGCCAACTCCTGGGGTGTAGGGCTTTTTCTGACCTCGGATTCGGATTCAGCGGGCCAAAATACATAAGGATACACATGTCTGGTCTAGAGATCCGGACTTTTTTTTTTTGTGGGGCTGTGTAATTCTTTATTAAATTAGAAGCTTTTAAGAGATTCTTGAATTTGGTACCTTTGTACACCCCTGGTACCATGGTACCATTTAAAAGTACAAGAAATAAAAAAATAAAATAAAATTTGACATTTGAAATATCACTTATGTGGTAAAAGTCCTAACCAATGTTTTCAGAAAAGTGGACAGATTCCAAAAATGTAAGACATTTAGATGTTGCACTTAAAATGTGAAAGTTGTCAGCACTTCCGGTAAAACCGGAAGAAGCAAAATGTTGTTTTAAATGTCAAAAGTTGAGGTACCAAATTTCAAAATTTTATCTTTACAAATACAGAAGTTAAAGGTGTAAATTGGATCTGTGACACCCGGTATATCAAAATATAATATCAAAACCAAATTCTAAACTTAATCTTTTTAGGGGATTTTTTAGAGGGAATTTTCTTAGTTTTTTCCGTCCCTAAATAAGGATAGTTAACTGTCAAAAAACGTTGATAAATTCAAACTCTTGAGAAAGTAGAACTGGAACTGCATTATTTTCAGTTTATTTTAATTACCGTCATAATTAAATACTTTTAGACAATTATTAGTTAAGTTACCGGAATGATTCCTGGACTATAAGAATGATTGCCAGAAAGTATAGCTATGTTTCTCAAAAAATGCTATATTTTATTGAGACAAAATGCTATTTGTTTTCTATTTCTTTAAATTATTTTTTGATGTTAAATGTAATTGAATTTTATATTTTAAATAAACTTATTTTTAAAATTTATATTAAAATACAGTCTAAAATGAATATTATCAGCTTTGTATATAGGGGGCATATCTACATTTTAGGTTTCGAGGTTAAGTTTATTTTCTGATAAAGAATATTATGTTCTATGCGATACTACATAAAAAAATCTCATAATTAGTAAATAAAAGAAGGCCCTAATTAAGATTTGCTTAAATTGATCATTGTTTGTAAAGTTGCCATTTTGATTTCACAGTCTGAAAACATGATAAATAATAGTAGTGAATAATTATTTTAATAGTTATTAAAATAACTTAATTATAATTTAGTTAATTAATTATTTAATTAAACATTTATAATTTAGTTATTTTAATAACTATTAAAATAGTTTATTTAATTATTGCTATTAACTTACCACCTAAATAAAAAAAAAATATTAAAATGAAAACCCTATTTTATGCAAACCATCATAGCTTACGTTCGCCAACTTAGGGCCCTTTCTCCTAAATCCAGACACTGGACTAAGGTATTACTGTTTTCATTTAATGATTTTAAAAACTCATAATTAAATCATTTTTGGAATTCTACCACTGGTAGACTACCAGGCAGGTTAGCATAAAATTACATTAAGGCACGCAGGTACAACACGTCGGCAGAGTCGTAATCAGATTATTTTTTAATTAATATAGCCAATAGCGCTAGGTTTGGACTTTTTTTTTATTTAAGCTTCCCCGGGTCCTTTTCCAAGTGGACCATATAAACTAGATCATCAAATTCTTAAAAATTTTCGCCTGCGGAGCTGAGACTTTCTTACCTTTGGTTTTATTTAAGGTTTATTTATAAAACTAAAACGTAAAAATTGTAAAAATTTTCGCGTTCGGCGCTAAAGTTTTTTTGCATTTAAGTAAAACTTTTAATTGTAACACTTGAAATTAAAATATACTATGAAATTTGAAATAAAAAATTCGCCTGCTGCGCTAGAACTTTCTTGTATTTAAGGTTTAATTTAAGGTTTATTTATAAAACTAAAACGTAAAAATTGTAAAAATTTTCGCGTTCGGCGCTAAAGTTTTTTTGCATTTAAGTGAAACTTTTAATTGTAACACTTAAAATTAAAATATACTATGAAACTTGAAAAAAAAAATTCGCCTGCGGCGCTAGAACTTTCTTGTATTTATATGAAATTTAAAATTATACTACTGTTTTAAAATTATACACAATTATACACAATTGTCAAAAAAATGGTCTGCGGCGCTACGGCTTTCTTAAGTTTTATTTTAAATGTATGTTTGTTTTTAAAACATGAGTTTTACTACATTTAGATTAAAAAAAACGTCATAAATTAACCGAATTCGCTAGGTTTGGACTTTTTTTTTATTTAAGCTTCCCCGGGTCCTTTTCCATGTGGACCATATAAACTAGATCATCAAATTCTTAAAAATTTTCGCCTGCGGAGCTGAGACTTTGTTACCTTTGGTTTTATTTAAGGTTTATTTATAAAACTAAAACGTAAAAATTGTAAAAATTTTCGCGTTCGGCGCTAAAGTTTTTTTGCATTTAAGTGAAACTTTTAATTGTAACACTTAAAATTAAAATATACTATGAAACTTGAAAAAAAAAAATTCGCCTGCGGCGCTAGAACTTTCTTGTATTTATATGAAATTTAAAATTATACTACTGTTTTAAAATTATACACAATTATACACAATTGTCAAAAAAAATGGCCTGCGGCGCTACGGCTTTCTTAAGTTTTATTTTAAATGTATGTTTGTTTTTAAAACATGAGTTTTACTACATTTAGATTAAAAAAAACGTCATAAATTAACCGAATTCGCTAGGTTTGGACTTTTTTTTTATTTAAGCTTCCCCGGGTCCTTTTCCAAGTGGACCATATAAACTAGATCATCAAATTCTTAAAAATTTTCGCATGCGGAGCTGCGACTTTGTTACCTTTCGTTTTATTTAAGGTTTATTTATAAAACTAAAACGTAAAAATTGTAAAAATTTTCGCGTTCGGCGCTAAAGTTTTTTTGCATTTAAGTGAAACTTTTAATTGTAACACTTAAAATTAAAATATACTATGAAACTTGAAAAAAAAATTCGCCTGCTGCGCTAGAACTTTCTTGTATTTATATGAAATTTAAAATTATACTACTGTTTTAAAATTATACACAATTATACACAATTGTAAAAAAAAATGGCCTGCGGCGCTACGGCTTTCTTAAGTTTTATTTTAAATGTATGTTTGTTTTTAAAACATGAGTTTTACTACATTTAGATTAAAAAAAACGTCATAAATTAACCGAATTCGCTAGGTTTGGACTTTTTTTTTATTTAAGCTTCCCCGGGTCCTTTTCCAAGTGGACCATATAAACTAGATCATCAAATTCTTAAAAATTTTCGCATGGGGAGCTGCGACTTTGTTACCTTTCGTTTTATTTAAGGTTTATTTATAAAACTAAAACGTAAAAATTGTAAAAATTTTCGCGTTCGGCGCTAAAGTTTTTTTGCATTTAAGTGAAACTTTTAATTGTAACACTTAAAATTAAAATATACTATGAAACTTGAAAAAAAAAATTCGCCTGCTGCGCTAGAACTTTCTTGTATTTATATGAAATTTAAAATTATACTACTGTTTTAAAATTATACACAATTGTCAAAAAAATGGCCTGCGGCGCTACGGCTTTCTTAAGTTTTATTTTAAATGTATGTTTGTTTTTAAAACATGAGTTTATAAATTAACCGAATTCGTAAACAATATGGCCTGCGGTGCTAACGTAGTTAACCAAGACTTAACGATCATTTTTTTAGTTGTCACTTTCTTGTGCTTTTTATATTGTTTGTATTATATCTGGTTATTTTATATACAATTATTCTTTTATATAATATATTAAAAAAAAAAACATATTATTTTTTCTCCTATGGCGCAAGATTTTCTATGTTTTTACTAATTTAAGAAAATATCTGTATAATTTCGCCTAATTAACCATTTCAATAAGTTAAAAAAAACATGTAAAAATTTTCGCCTGCGGCGCCATTCTAATTATTTTCCACATTTGGGAAAAATGTGTTGAGCCGCCCCGAAAAAAAAATCCTGGATACGCCACTGAATATAGCCAAAGCCAAACCGGCATATACGGAGCCAGAACTAATAGCTATTATTTCGAGACATTTTAATCCCAATGTCTCTTTCGTCCTCATAGGAGTGGCCACTGTGACAAAAGCTCTAGGAGGATTAAGGTTGGCGGATCACTTTAATGCTTCTCACTTTGATTTTTATTATAGACCGAATAATTTTGACAAAAGAGGCGCCCAAGATAGCAGTATTAATAGAAAACCACTATCTTATAATTTATAAGTTATAAAATTAATTAATTAAATGAAAATGTAGAAAGTGATTTTTAAACCCAAAATTTAAAAAAATAGTTGAACTCATTGTGTAGATCCGGATCTACTAGGTAAGACTTAAAAATAATATACCAATAAAGTATCTGAGTATGACCACAGTCTTTCCACAACAGAAGTAAGCTGTGCTGTGGTGGAAATCGCTATTGGAAATGATTGTGAGTATCCCTGTTTAATTGATGAAAATAAAGAGCCCCTCAATACAAAAAATGTTTTGTTACATGTATGAAAAAAATTAAAAATATATGTGTGGTATTTTCCAATTAATTTTTACAGTGTATATTATAATACAATGACGAAAATCACTCTTATTAGGGGGATTACGCAGATAAAATTAGGGACTACCTCATGAGAAGTGAGCTCACGTCATTTAAAAATTGGAAAATAATTTACTTACTAATAAGTTATTTATTGACCTAAAATTGCTACATAGTCATGGAGAGCCCCAAATAAGCTTAAGCTTGTGCTAGGGGCTGTTATGATCACTTGACAAACGGTCATATTTAAATTTTTACGGCGGTAGGTTATGACGTTACATGTTAGTAAAATAAAAAGATTTCTTGCTCAAAATAAAAATCTACCTTCTCCAAGTAATTTTTTTAAAAATGTTATTTTTGAGTTATCGATATTTTTAATTTTAAAATTTTACACTGCCTAGTCGCGCCTTCGCCAAAATTTTAAATATTTGTACTTATTAAAATAGGTACAATTCATATGCCTTTAGCTCGGAACTGGTATATGAATGCCACAGCGAGCTATGTAGACTGGCTGAATATGACAAAGTAAATTTGATATGGGTACCAGGACATCAAGGAATATATGGTAATGAGAAGGCAGACGACCTGGCAAGAAAGGGGAGTGAAGCCGTACTCACAGGACCAGAACCGTGCTGTGGGGTATCTTATTCCACTGCCAGACACGAGGTCAGGAAAATGTTGAGGAATGAACACCGGCAACATTGGATAGATGCACCTAAAATGAGGCACTCTAAACTCTTTCTAGGGGGGGCAACCAAGAAAAGAACCAGCTTACTTCTAGGCATGTCCAGGAGTCAACTGAGAGCAATAACGGGTATAATAACTGGGAACTGCTTCCTGAACAAGCACCAACACCAAATGGGACAGACTACGAGCCCCGTGTGCAGGAGATTCGGGGAAGGGAACGAAGAGCCCTACCAACTCATATGTGAATGTCCATCTCTAATAGACCTAAGATGGAGGTACTTTGGGAACGACTCGCTGGAACCAAACGAGATCATGAACACTTCCCTGAAACCGTCCCTTGACTTTATAAAAGAAACAGGGATGTTATGAGGAGATCTGTGCGGTTAACACAAAGGTCCCTAGGGACCACGTGTTGAGGGCAGTGAACCCCGCACTGAACTAAACTAAACTAAACTAATAATTAATAAGTACAAATAATAATATGTTTTTTGGAGTTATCATAAGAAAAATTTCATTCAGGCTTACTAAATAAATTGGCAGACTAACATCTCTACTCTAAATTTCTCTACTCCCTAACATCCCTACTCCATAACATCCCTACTCCACAACAACTCCACTCCGTAAAATCTCTACTCTATAACATCTCTACTCCGTAACAACTCTACTCCACACTACAGACACTAGATTAGCCACTTGTCTTAACTCAAAAGAATATTTGTCATGCTAAGTCACTGTCAAAAATGAATTCAGTTTATTAATTACTTACATATTAGTGCATGTTAAGAGTACGCGGTCATTGTTGCTTTTAGAATAATTCATTTATGATTGTTCTAGATTTACATTTAAAGATAAACGTTTTCTAGGAAAAAAATAAAATAATCTAGAAGAAGAAGATTCTTTGTTCTTTGAACTGGTCATTTATTATTAAGTGGCTAATAAAGTGCATATAGTGTGGAGTAGAGTTGTTAGGGAGTAGAGATGTTATGGAGTAGAGATGTTACGGAGTAGAGTTGTTGTGGAGTAGGGATGTTATGGAGTAGGGATGTTAGGGAGTAGAGAAATTTAGAGTAGAGATGTTAATCTGCCAATAAATTAAGCTATTAATTCATATAGGAAAGGCGCCTAATTTCGAATACCATTTACGATGGCCGATCCCGGCAGTCTAGTGGCTTCGGTGCTAGGGATCGTGGGTTCGAATCCCACTTAGGGCATGGTTGTTATGTGTTGTCTTTATCGAATATTATAATGTATATTGAAAAATAAAAATAAACTGTATCTGGTTAAAAAGGAATTTTCCTAAGACCAAAAAAAAAAAAAAAAATAAAAAAAAAAAAAATACCATTTACGATTTATGCAATATTTACATACGTCCCCCCAAATGGAAATAGGTTTTAAAAAAATAGCAAGATTATATGACTATTAATTATGTTAACAAAGGGTCTGTAAACTTCAAAACCTCTGAGAACTAAATCCTAATGAGCACTAGTTCTTAAATAGTGGTAAAAGTTCTTCCGCAGACTGCGTGCTTAACAACAATAACAAACTGCAATTTCTTTTGAACAATTCTAATTGTGTTTTTATTGCTGTTTCAATTTTGTTTAGACCAAATCTCTATATGTTTCCACTTTTGACAAAAGCAGTTCCAAAATTTAATAAAAATTAAAATTTATCATTTTTGGAGGCTCATATTTAAATTATTATAGCAGCTACAAAAGTTTGTTCCTAGTTTAAATTAAAGTTATATTAATGCTCTATAAAATAGTTACGAAAAATGTCTATTGTTCACCTAAAATTACATTTTTTAATTTTTTCAAATTTTCGGCAGCAAATTTCTCAAAAACGGAAAGAGATAGAGATTTGGTCTAAACAAAATCGAAATCAGCAATAAAAACACTATAAGAATTGTTCAAAAAAAATTGCAGTTTGTTACTGTTGTTTAGCACGCAGTCTGCGGAAGAACTTTTACCACTATTTAAGAACGAGTGCTCATTAGGATTTCGTTCTTAGAGGTTTTGAAGTTTACAGACCCTTTGCTAACATAACTAATAGTCATCTAATCTTGCTATTTTTTAAAACCTATTTCCATTTAGGGGGGGACGTGTGTCTAATAGGCGGTATTACTTTTTGACGAAGTAATCTACAACAGTGATAGAACCTGAGATGAAAACGTTGAATGTCTACGAAATTGGCTCCGTGAAGCGAGGTTGTCAAATTGACGTAGTAAAAGCGTTGCCGCTATAACTACTTATTCCCGTTCAAGTGAGAAATTAAAAATAAAACAAGGTAAAAAGTTTTTTTGATTCATCGTTTATTTGCTTAAACTATCAATGTTTAAAACGAAAACTGATTAAATATTTAAAAGCAACTAAATTGCATTAATTACAAATACAAATCAAAAATAATAAGTATTATTGAAAAATACAAATCCAGTGGTGCTCCGAAGAAATTTGGGGGGGGGGGGCAGAACAAATATTTTCCAACTTAAAATTGAAAAAAATCCCAGTTCAAAAGAAAGCGCTTTACCCCTCACAAAAGAAAATTTTGATGAAAAAAAGGGAAAAAAGGGGAAATTCCAACTGTACTAGAATTTGCGAATTTTCCAACTGTGCCCTTCAATTTTCCCAACTATACTACCAATTTCCTAAATTGACCACTGTGTTTTCCCAAGTCGAGTGATTGGGAGGGGGCGGTGGTGCCCCCTCTACCTCCCCATGGGAGCACCCCAGTACAAATCAAAAATAACCAGTATTTACATACTTATTGTTTAAAAATAATTTTGGTAATTAAACAAAAATAAAATAGGTATTGTAACTTGTAATTGCACTTTATTCAATACCAGGCCCGATGAGAGGGGAAGGGTCGAAGGTGATTCCCCCCCCCCCAGGCCCCGAGTTTCTGAGGGGGCCCGAATTTCAATATGAAATCCGGGGAAAGTTAAACATGCATCTGGAAAACTTATTATTTATTTTACCCACTCAATTGTTACTTTTTCAATTATTTAAAAATTTTAATTAAAGTATGAATTTGTAAGCTATTTATTGGATAAAACTTTGTATGCCACTCATGAGTAAACTACTATTGCCCTCAATAAAATTAACCCACTTTATAAAAGCTTTGTGAGTTAATCTTCTCTTATGGGCAATATGCTAGTTTCCTCTCTCGAACCATAAATAACTATAATACTTTTTATCCCCGGCCGGGTTTAATAGGCTTATTAATCACGTGTCTGTAAAAATAAAGCATTTACAATTTAAAACGACCGTGGATAAAGTATAGAATTCTACTCGCGTATAATAGCTATTAATCATTCGGGTGATTAGGAGCCTTTCGGCTCGTGTCCCAAAATTCACCCTCATTAATTAATAGCAATTATTATAATATCATTGAATAATATGCTATTGCAACTTAACCAAAGAAGAATATTTTATTTATAATATTAAGGTCATGCTACAGAAAATAATAATAAAGACTGTGTGTTGGGTAAAATGAGTCAGATAGACTCTATTTGTCCTAAATAATCCTGTCATTTGGTCAAGACAACCCTGTGACACTCCTATGACTGAAATCCACCAGATGGCGAAATAGTCTACGAGCAAGATATGGAGCACTCTATAGGGTCACTTCATCTGTACTTGGTCTGTTCTTGCTCTGGTTTTCGTTTTTTTCTTCCTTCGGGTAGCGCCACACAACAAATGAAAATCGAAAATTTTCCCTCTTTTCCCCTTAAGCTTAGGGATACGAGATTTGGAATTTCATTTTCTAAGGTTCCGGTGCCGGAGCTTAAAAAAATATATGTAGAAGCCTTCATTAACTCAAGACGGCAACCCTATTACATTGATTTGACAATGTAAATATTTTGATTTAGACAGGTATCAGTAGAATAGGATTTTATAAATAAGGTATAAAACCTTATTTATAAAATCCTATAAGATTTAAAACCCTAATTCCCATTAAAAATCTAAAAAATATACTTATCTATTAAATAAAATACTAAGGTAAGAAAATTATGTATTATCTTAGCAATAATATAAGAGGATTTAAAAGTAATTTTTGAACTGAAGTATAGTCACTCCATATAGCACCAGCTCACCTTACGTCACCCCGCAAACCTGTAACTCTTGACTTTCCTCAATTGACCAATAAGCTTAAGCCAATTTACTCTATTTTGTTTCTATTTCCTAAAGTAAAATATTTTTGTAAATATAATATATATTACACAAAAATTATTATATTATTACATAAAAATATTTTAAAACCATACACCATGCACACATATTTACCTCCACGAATTTTAAATAATTTAATATTTTTATTTGAATTGCTAACGAACTTTTCCACATAGCAATAATTAACCATTTTTTCTTCAATATAGTCAACAATTAATGATAATTATTTCACAATCTGTCTTGATAAATATTTTGATTATACTGCCATGAATATATCAATAAATTTTGTCGCAAATGCCCGTATACTACAAACTACTCCTAAGATCGTGGGTTCGAGTTTCCGCAGTGGACGACAATTTTTCATTCATGCGACGTGTCGCGACGTGGCATCGAGACTTGCGGCCGACTGTGCATTATGGCTACTCTCTTTGTATTATGGAGAATTGTGGCAGACTGCTCGCCTTGTAACGTGATGAATTGTGGCCGACTATACAGTAAGGCTGCTCTTTTTGCGCTATTATTATAAATTATTAAATTTAATTCTACTTGCCTTAAATTAAGCTAGGGAGCAGAAATAATACTTTGTTCAATTTCTATAAAAGAAGGAAACCTATCGGCTGAGGGGAGAAGAGGGACTACTTTAAGAGTTGTACAAAAATTTTATTTGTGCCTTACAAACAGTGGTTTGGAAGTCACTATAAGCCGAAGGTCCACAGAAGGTAGTATGCACTATCATAGTGGGCATAATGGGCATTTGGTTTGCGTGCAAGTGATATTATCATGCATTACTGTGCACAGCAAGGCCGTATCCCGGGGGCCCGCCCCCCCCCCCCCCGATATCCTAAATTTTTATACGATAATCTAAAAATTCATAGTTTTTTTTGGTTTATAATAAATAGTTTATACTTTATTTTTACTTCCCCAGAACGATATGGACACAAAGCGAAGCAAATATGCAGGCTCTTTTCCAAGTCGACCGCACACCTTCAAATTCGTAAAAAAATCCGCCTGCGGCGCTAGAGCTTTTTTGCATTTAAACTTTAAATACACTTTTAAAATTAAAATAGACTATAAAATTTCTAAAAAATTCGCCTACCGCGCTATAGCTTTTTTACTCCCCCAGAACGGTAAGGGTACAAAGTACAATACACAATACACCTTCAAATTCGTAAAAATTTTTGCCTGTGGCGCTAGAGTTTTCTTGTATTTAAACTTTAAATACACTTTTAAAATTAAAATAGATTATAACATTTCTAAAAAAATTCGCCTGCGGCGCTATACCTTTTTTACTACCCCAGAACGATAAGGGCACAAAGCGAAGCAAATATGCACCCATATGGACCCTACAGCTTCAAATTCGTAAAAATTTTCGCCTGCGGCGCTACAGTTTTCTTGCATTTAAACTTTAAATAGTAATACTTCTAAAATTCAAATAGGCTATAAAATTTATAAAAAAAAATCGCCTGCGGCGCTATAGCATTTATACGTTCTTTTTTATTGGAGTTTATAAAATCAAAGCTTGAAATTTGTCAATATTTTCGCCTAAGGCGCTAGAACTTATACCACTAAATTCAAATTTAATAAGACCAGCACAGTTGTAAAAATTTTTACCTGCGGTGCTAGGGCTTTCTTATATTTTTTTACTTGAATTTTTAAAACTTGAGTTTTACTACATTGAATTAAAAAAAAGGCCGGAAATTAAAGTAAAAAAAACATGAAAAAATTTTCTCCTGCCGAGCAATTTTCATTCTTTTCGAGATTTGGGGAAAAAATATTGGATACGCCCTTGGTGCACAGTACCACATTTGGCATTAGGCATTAAAATTTTATGTAGTAATATTATGTAATAAATATACTTAATTACATAAGATTATAGTTTATTTTTATAATAATAATTTAGTAAGATTTATATTCAATAACCAAGAATTAAAAAATAATTCTAGTCCTGAGTAGCGCAAGATTGGAACATGATGCTAGAATTACTAATAATTTTCTTAAATTTCAAAAAATTATATTTTATTTAAAACTATAAAAAGGTATTCATATTATTTTTTCAGTCCTTATTTTTCTTTTAAATTGGGATCTATAAGTCATGTGTGTCCTCATTAAATGTTGGCCACCTCCTGAGTGTAAATCATCGCCCTTGTATAGTAGATTAGGAATTATCTTCATTTTCGAAATGTTGATTAAATTAAACTTTTAATTCTTGTTTTAACCCAATATAGTATTTATGTGTAAAAATATATGTGTAGAATACTAAAAATATGAAAACTCTTCTCCCATTAATGGTATGTTTCTCTAAAATGAAAATAAATCGTTTATTGCAGTATAAAAATGATTAATTATTATTAAAAATTTACCTTTTCACAATATTATTGTATTCTATGAGTGCAGATTTATTTTCAGGCTGTTAAGAATAATTTTAATTAAATATTGTATATTGAGATCCTATTTAGTACACTAATGTATTTTATAACTTTTTACACCAAAATATACTTTAAATTTGTATTACGTTAAAAATTTAAACATTTTGTAAACTAATTTAAAATTTGATAGATGTCCAAAATTACAAAGTTTAAATGTCAAAAATTATTTCTGGGGCTGCCAAAGCAGGACAGAGCGCGTTTCTTCGTCATGATTTTTTGACAAAATTGCGGTACTTTAGCCAAAAAAAAAATCCACGTATCGTACCCCTAAGCTTAAGGGTAATCGAGGGGAAGTGCGATGCTCTTTTTTTGTGTGGCGCTACACGAAAGGAGAAAAGTCCAAAACCGGAAACTAACGAAAGAGAACGAAAGAACAAAGACTAAGATGAAGTGACTCTAGCACTCTAGACTTATCATTTTATAAAATTCTATGACACATAACTTTAAATTTTGTTTATATTAGAAATAAAAGTCAAAATATTTTATAAGTTGCTACTAAACTATAATACTTTTTTTATTGGTATTATGTGATTACTTTTAGTATTTTGTGATAACAATAGTTTTACTATAGTTTGGTCACATTAAATGTATTTATAGTTGACACAAGAAAATATAGTACTTAAGAATTCAAAACTAAATCACCAGAATCATGTCTTACAGTTTTTCATGTGCCACATATAAAGATCTCTACGTTAATGAATAATAAAGATTTAGAGACTTGATTGGAGCCTTTAATATAACTTAACCTGTGATAACTTTTTATAATTGCAGTGCAAGTTCGCTTTTTTAAATTGACTAAAAAAATTAATAGAAATGAAAAATAGTATATTGTTTTACTAAGAGGAAAAGTGGAGCTTTTGTTTACTAGTCCGGAAAGTACAGACGAGTAAAAAAAGCACTTTTTCAAATATTAATTTTTGAATTTAATTTATTCAGTAATAAAGTATGTTTTTTTTTATTAAAATAGGCCAACAAAACCCTTTCGAAATAAACTTAAACCTTCTTAGCTCATTTTAAATTATTTTCGTAGGTTAAATAGTGCAATTTCGGAGAGATTTGTAGGTGTATAAACCATATATTCTTCTTCAATCATTTTTAATCAATTTCACACAAGGTTTTTGCAAAGAATTTCGAGTCAACCACCTGTTTACCTAATAAACAAACAAGTTTGAAGTATGGCTGTCATCAAAGTCAAAGAGTGCTGCAGCCACTGGTGGTTTTGTTAACTAACTTTTTATACGGCGTACAACAATGAATTCATTTTTTTACTGCAAAAAATAGATCACTTCCAACTAGTGTATTCAGTTATAAAATATACATTTTAGTACGCTTGAAGAAAAATATAATTTGTGCATTCCTGCCTGTTTTGAGTTTTCAAGCATAAGCAAGAACTTAGAGCATACGAGTAGGTTGATTCCTGCACTCTAGTATTTTACAGTTTTAACTGTTTAAAAAAAGTTCTTTGCCAAGTTTAATATTTAAACAACAAACAAACCTAGTACGTTTGTTCCAACGAACTAATAACTCTTCTCTCTAGAATAGGCATTCATTTGTAAAAATTGACAAAAACGTAGCCAACATATACATTTGTCTGTCTTACTCGCACAGCTTTGTTCTAACAGAGACAACAATAACAGTTACTGGTAACTGTTATTGTTCAGGCCTGAATATACCTACTATTTGTTTACAAACAAACTGAGATGATGGCGATACTTTATATTAACGGTATGCATATTCTAGAGAGAAGAGTTTGGTTTGTTCATTCACCGGAAATTAAGTCAATTTTATTTTTTTTAATGACACCCCCTGTATATTTTTGCATTTTGGACCCAGAAAACAAATTTACATTAAAAAAAAAAAACATTTAAAAACTTTTTATTTTTTTTAGTACGTTTTTTTTATAATTTTTTTATAAACATACAAGATTTATTTTTGTATAAATAAAATCTAATTTATTTTTTAAATGTGGAAAAACTACAAATTTTAGGCAAAAAACTAAATTTGGTATTTTTTTTTGTAGGTATGTACTTCAAATTTTTTAAAACGGGTTTTCCTTCATAACTTTTTTTTAAACGGGAACCCCCTTGGACGGCCTTAACTTTTTGATGAGCTATTGTAAGGGCTATAAAATGGTGTACTTTTTTTTCTTTCACTTCCACAGCCGGATTAGGCTTTTTTTAATAAATAAAAAATTCATTAAATTATTTTTTTTTTAGATGTTAAATCGTTTTCTGAATTCAAAAACGCAAAAATATACAGGGATTGTCATTAAAAAAAAATAAAATTGACTTAGTTTTTGGCCAAACCGGAAGTGCAAAAAAATAATTTTGTACGCCATTTTGTAGCCCTTGTTCAGAAATATAAACTTCAAAAAAATTGCTTTGATCGGGCTAAAAACAATCCTATTTTAGAGGGTGTACATGGATTGAAGCTTGCCGGGAATTAAACAGAGATTTTTGAAAAAAAAAATAGAAGCCGATGGGACTTTTTACTTACATTTTATTCTTCATATATGTAACTGTCAAAGTTATTCATCAAAATTCTCAAAAATTGTTTCATATACAGTATGCCCCTGGATGAAATTAGTAAGAGGAATTTATTTTTAATTTTTGATATCTCAAAAGAAGTCACTCTTGATAACGTGCCCTGCTTGATTTTAAAAGCCCAAAACATTAAGCACTTTTTGTATAAGTCTTGTGGTTCATGAGCTAATGTTTTTTTTTTCTTTAAAATGGCGAGTTTGGACTTTATATAACTCTTACGGTTCATGACAGAATGTTTTTTTCTTCAAAATAGCGAGTTTGGACTTTATATAACTCTTATGGTTCATGAGAGAATGTTTTTTTTTCTTCAAAATAGCAAGTTTGGACTTTATATAACTCTTATGGTTCATGAGAGAATGGTTTTTTTCTTCAAAATGGCGACTTTAAAATTTATCATTATCTCATAAACCGTAAGAGTTATACAAAAAGTGTTTAGTATTTTGGACTTTACATAAATCTTATGGTTCATGAGAGAATGGTTTTTTTCTTCAAAATAGAGAGTTTGGACTTTATATAACTCTTATGGTTCATGAAAGAATGTTTTTTTCTCTTCAAAATAGCAAGTTTGGACTTTATATAACTTAAGGTTCACGAGCTAATGTTTTTTTTTTCTTTAAAATAGCGAGTTTGAACTTTATATAACTCTTATGGTTCATGAGAGAATGTTTTTTTTTTTTCTTCAAAATAGCAAGTTTGGACTTTATATAACTCTTATGGTTCATGAGAGAATGGTTTTTTTCTTCAAAATGGCGACTTTAAAATTTATCATTATCTCATAAACCGTAAGAGTTATACAAAAAGTGCTTAGTATTTTGGACTTTATATAAATCTTATGGTTCATGAGAGAATGGTTTTTTTCTTCAAAATAGAGAATTTGGACTTTATATAACTCTTATGGTTCATGAGAGAATGTTTTTTTTTTCTTCAAAATAGCAAGTTTGGACTTTATATAACTTAAGGTTCAGGAGCTAATGTTTTTTTTTTCTTTAAAATGGCGAGTTTGAACTTTATATAACTCTTACGGTTCATGACAGAATGTTTGTTTTTCTTCAAAATAGCGAGTTTGGACTTTATATAACTCTTACGGTTCATGAGATAATGGTTTTTTTCTTCAAAATGGCGACTTTAAAATTTATCATTATCTCATAAACCGTAAGAGTTATACAAAAAGTGCTTAGTATTTTGGACTTTATATAAATCTTATGGTTCATGAGAGAATGGTTTTTTTCTTCAAAATAGAGAATTTGGACTTTATATAACTCTTATGGTTCATGAGAGAATGTTTTTTTTTTCTTCAAAATAGCAAGTTTGGACTTTATATAACTTAAGGTTCAGGAGCTAATGTTTTTTTTTTCTTTAAAATGGCGAGTTTGAACTTTATATAACTCTTACGATTCATGACAGAATGTTTGTTTTTCTTCAAAATAGCGAGTTTGGACTTTATATAACTCTTACGGTTCATGAGATAATGGTTTTTTTCTTCAAAATGGCGACTTTAAAATTTATCATTATCTCATAAACCGTAAGAGTTATACAAAAAGTGCTTAGTATTTTGGCGACTTTTTTTGAGATACATAAAATAACAAAAATGAAAAAATCAAACCTAAAAATATTAAAATCTCAAAATGACAAAAATGGTGCATACAACTTTGTAACTCTTGCCTGAAGATATATAACCCAAACTTTTCAAATAGGTACCCTATATATTTTAACTGCATAAAATTAGTACAATTTAGGGTCACTTTATCTGAGCTTATCTGGTTTTTCTGTACTCGGTCCCTTTTTACTTTTTTAGAAATGTTATTTTAATGAGTTTTTTCTTTAAAAATAAAAAATAACTAAACTAAAAAAAACATATTTTCGAAAAAAAACTTTTAACAAACATAAAGGTAAAATTGTATACATAAGAAACTAGTTTTTGGTAAAAAAACTAATATCAGGTAAACCACTCTCTGCGTTCTTTGCATGCGAAAACAAGGTTTTTTTCTAGAGTGGTCCAAACCTGTAGGTATTCGTAAATTAGCTATGGAATGTTAACCATTTGTATCGACATATCTTCACGGCTTGTATAATTTTTACCTTAACATAAATTATGAATTAAAATTAAATGAATCATTATATTACTTATTTAAGGCCATATTGCTACAACTGCAATGAAAAATAAAAAAAGTGAAAGAAGCCAGTGTAGGTTTAATACGAAGGCGTTACAGTGTCAACTCTTGTTGTCTGGCGCCCAGTTACATTGCAGTCTGTAGCCGGTACAGTCAACTTTTTGGTATCCGAAGAATTTCTCTTCTTAAACATGAACGCAAACGTAAATGTTGGTTTCTTAGACCAGAGAAATAGTTCCAGAGTGTTGAAACCTCCAGGTGGTGAAACTTCAGACATATTTGGTTTCCGTGCAGTGGCTAAAGTTGAAGAAACCAAAAGACAAGTAAACTGCAAGGTAGAACAGCATGTTACACAAACAATTACCCAGACAAAAAGTGAAACAAAAACCGAGTCAAATAATGTACCAGAAGTGGAAGTTTTTACAGTGCAACAAAGCGAGAGCAGGGAGAACAAAGTTGAGATGAAAACAGAGGCTGATCCGGTGGAAAAAATGGTGGAAATTTTGACAGAAAAATGCACCATAGATGGCAGTGAAAATAATGTAACAGAAAATGGTTATTCTCAAAAACAAATTACGGCAGAAGAAGTGCAGGAAGTGGTTGAACCCGAATCTGTCATTGAAGAAAAAATTATTGAGGTAACGAAAGAAATTGAAAGTCAGAAAATAATCCCAAAAGGACCTGAAGTTGAAAAAATAAAACCAAAAGGGCGTGTTCCTCCAGGTGGATATTCATCCGGTTTGTGGTAGTATCTAACTGAAAATTTATACATTAGCTATTTTAATTATAATTTTAAGACTTGGTATATTTTTCTGCTTTAAAGCGGCACGAGAAAATTATTTATATTGAAAAACCAATGATTTTTAAGAGTCCGTCCGTCATGATGGACGCGTCAGTCAGTCTATACTGATCACAACAAAACTTTTAATTTATTTAATTCTTCAAGCATAGTTTGTTTTTTTTTCTAGCCCCCTAATATGGGTAGTTTACTGATGAAAAATATCCAAAAAATGCGAATTTCACGAAATATAATTTATGACTACATTGTAGTCTACATCTGCCGCACTTATTTTTCTCGGAAAAATATTTTACTATTATTAGGGTTATTTAGATATTTTTAATAGGGGCAGAAATAAATGTAAATTGTTACAAATAAGGATTAATTAATTAAAAGTGCGGTGAAACCGTCCATTTTCACTATAACTCTTTAATTATTCTAGAAGGTAACGATAACAAATAAAGGGGTCACAGAACTGCAGTGCGGGTCCAACGCTCTAACTTTCTCGTATAACCTTGAAACTGGAATACTTGGATGCCATTTTTAAGTAATTAATAAATTTAGGATTACTAAATAAGAAGATTTTAGTCTAATTTAAAATCAGTTACAATTGCAATTTTCTAGAAAAAGTCTAAAATGATTTTTAAATTTTTTATTTAATACAAGGCGTACTATACAGAGCGGTCCAAAAGTCACCCCCCCCCCTCTTAACTTTTGAACCAGTTGAGATATCGACTTCAAATTTGGAACTTTTAAATAAGACAACTTAAACTATCTTTTAGCATATATTTAATACTTTCAGCTCTTAAAATGTGGGCAGGGGGGCATGGGGACACATTTTTTTCAAATAGAAATAGGGGGGTCGTGTAATACATCATTTTAAAGCTTATAAAATTCTCCATTTAACTCCATATTTTTAAATTAAAAAAATTAAATTTAAATGGGGTTGAAAATGGGTATTAATGTCAAAATTACTCTAAAAAAAACTAATAATTTTTTAAAAATGCCTAATTTCATCATAAAAAAATGTTAATTATACTTTTAAACTAATTTTAGTTGACATAAAAAAATAATTATAAAAAAAAAATTAAAAAATCGAATGTTTTAGCACAAAAAATTGAAAAAGTCCAAACCTTAAAAAACATTTTTAAAAAAATTAAAAATCTTAGTTTAAATAGAGAATTTTATAAGCTTTAAAATGATGTATCACACGACCCCACTTTCCATTTAAAAAAAATGTCCCCCCATGCCCCCCTGCCCACATTTTAAGAGCTGAAAATATCAAATATATGCTAAAAGATAGTTTAAGTTGTCTTATTTAAGAGTTCTAAATTTAAAGTCGATATCTCAACTCGTTCAAAAGTTAAAAGGGGGGGGGGGGTGGGGTGACTTTTAGACCGCACTGTATAAATGATTACAATATAGTAAAAATAGCAACGACCCTAGCACGTACATTACATGTACATGTAAGTAATATTCCTAAAAAATTGTAAAATTACAAGTTTAGTCTCGTAAATTTTACGTTAAGCTGCTTGGAAATATAATACCTCTGATTTAACATGTAAATTTACACATTTTTTTTACAGTGTACCCCTAGGAGAGCCGTAGCTCCCTTAGGGCTCATTTCCAGACCAACCTTTATCGGAACCTTTCGTCTTATTTTCGCATAGGGAATCTACCATTTTCGTTTGATTTACGAATTATGTATCACCCTGTAGCGTGTTCCAGAGAAATTATTGTTTAATTAAACCCAAAATATTTTAACAATGCTAAACCATAAGGATCCCTTGCTTCATATTCTATTAAATTATTCTTTTAAGGCTGTGTAAGAAATGTCTAAATATGGAGCTTAGAATGCGACCAGCCTGTCCTTCATCTTATTATGGGCAGACGAAAAAACCATAAAGATACGTTAAATCTTTATTAAGTTACTTTATAATATGTTTGAAGGCTAAATTATGTATAATTAGACTGAATTATCTAATTTAAGAATGGAAACGAAGAAATGAAGGATGATACACACACTGTAAAAAATCTTGATAAAATTAAAGAGTAATATTACGATTAAATAATATAGTATATTATTATTAAAGTACTAGTTTCATAACATACGTTTTTAGGGCACAAGTACAAGTTTAGAAAACGAGTCGCCTGCGGCGAGTTTTCTAAAGTACTAGTGTGCTAAACACGTGTTATGAAACGATGGCTTTATACAATTTTTTCTATTTTGCTCTAAAATTTTAAAAAACTTACATTTAAATTGATGACTGATTTAGGCATTTTTGTTTCGGGTTGGCATTACAGTTTTCGCCATGTTTAAAATTCTAAGAACAAATGATATTTTGATATATTTTATAGTCATGTCTTCTCTTTTTCACCGCCACAACCAAGCCACAGTTTTAACACAATATAAAATAACGTAAACACAAAATTTTGTAAAAAACTAAACTTTAAAGTGACGTTGTCATTTGAACGGGAAACTTCAAGCGATAGGCTTTTGTCTGTTGCCAATCCAAAAGAAAAAGAAGTATAGACCTCTTATGGGCCTATAAGAACACGTAAAATGCGTGCGATATTGAGCTAATAAGAGCCTTCATATGATTTAAAACGATCTTTTACTGTTTTACTGAATCTTTAAATTTACTCTACAAATTTACGATGACGACGTAATATCCTATAATCAAGTTTTAAAATTAAGAAATTATTTTTCAATTACGGCATTAAGTTCAGAAAAATTAAACAACTTTATTTTAAAATTCTGTACCGATTGCCAGTATTTAATTGCGTTGTATACACATATCGCCTCCATTGGTATTTAATACTTTACTTGTACAAAATGTTGTCATACTAACATAGAGACCGTGCTGGTACATTTGGATCCCCACGCAACGTGTTTATTAATACTGTAACATTTGGTTAATTATATCACAGTTATAGTTTGGTATACTTTAAGTTGTAGTTGTAGTGTTATTGATCTAATTTAAAGTATTTTACAGTATTTAGTAAAATAACAATCGGTAAATAATACCAAAATTTTGATTAGTAATAATACAGAGAAAAGTAAAAAAAAAGGATCGATTATTTTATAAGTGTTTAATTGTGTCTGGTTGCAATCTTTATATTATTACTAATCAAAATGTTGGTATTATTTACCGGTTGTTAATTTTTCTGAATACTGTAACATACTTTAAACTAGATCAGTAATACAACTTAACAACATCTCAGTACCATACTATAAGTGTGATATGCTTTACCAAATGTTACAGTAATTTTTACTATAACATGCTAGTATTAATAAACACATGTTGGGTGGGGATTCAAATGTACCGGGCTCTATGTTAGTATGACAACATTTTGTATACAACACACACATTTGTATTTAATATTACAAGTAAAGTATTAAATACCAATGGTGGCAATATTAATTACAAATAAAATTTAGTATTGAAATTACAATGACATTTTCTGAGTGTATGTTTTAGAGTGCATGACAATTAAATGTGATATTTTATTGGTCAAACTCTTAATTTAGTGATACGGTATCACCAAGGCCTCCCGATGATATTACTCATACCTAGTTAATTCAGTAAAAATTATACATAAACTATCCATAAATAACATTATAACAACAACTTTAAATTATAATTACACAGGTTTACAAAACAAAAAAAAAGTCAGGACTATTTGACCGGACTATGATATTCCTAGGTATTTTGGCACCCTGAATCAGATTCAGGGGTCAGTTTTGCCCCATCACGTCAGGAAAACGAGATTTCAAGGTCATTTGAGGTCAAAATGGTGACCCCTGGACAATATCTCAAGCGCCCTGTTAACTTTACGCGTAACTGTGTAGGTCTTGAATACTTTCTGAATTATTCAATAACACAGGTTTACAAAAAAAGTCAGGACTATTTGACCGGACCGTGGTATTCCTAGGTATTTTGGCGCCCTGAATCAGATCCCGGGGTCAGTTTTGCCCCATCATGTCAGGAAAACGAGATTTCAGGTAATTTGAGATCAAAATGGTGATTTTTTTGGGAGCGGCCCCGAGACAATATCTCAAGCGACCTGTTAACTTTACGGGTAACTGTGTAGGTCTTGAATACTTTCTGTCACCATTTTGACCTCAAAATGACCTTGAAATCTCGTTTTCCTGACGTGATGGGGCAAAACTGACCCCGGGATCTGATTCAGGGCGCCAAAATACCTAGGAATACCATGGTCCGGTCAAATAGTCCTGACTTTTTTTTTGTAAACCTGTGTAATTAATAATTAAAAAAGCTAAGTAATGTAACTTTAAATTATTATTCAATAATAAATACTTAAAATAGCTAATGTATATATAATAGAATTATTGATTTGAAAGTTTAACAATTATTTCTTGGTTAGAGAAAACTTGTTTTGTCATAACTTAAGGTAATACTTTTAATTTAAGAATAATTATTTAAATTAAGAAATTGTTGTTTTGTGTAGTCCAAACCTAACCCCCCTCTTCTTAAATTTTAACAATTTGAGATATCAACTTTAAACTCGAAACATTTAAATTGGGCAACATAAAAAATCTTTGATACATGATATGTACTACATACTTGATATTTTTATCTTAAAAAATATTGGATTATTTTTTTAATGGAAAGCACATATTATGTTTAATTTTTTTTTAAATATTTTTTAAGGAGGTTAAAGAAAATTGTATTTTTAACGAAAAACTTAAAACCTCATTATTCAATAAAATAAAATTAAAAAATTTATGGTCAAGTAGAGACTTTAATAAGCTTTAAAATGATGTATTACACGACCACCTTTTTATTAAAAAAAAAATAACCTCTTGGCCACATTTCATAAGCTAAACATATTGTTTGACACACGGATGTGTGGCTATGGAAAATATGTGAGGAATGTGGGTGTTCTCACTTGCACGCATTCTATATGACGCTTATGACGTAAAAAAGAGATCCCGACTGATAATCCTCCTTTCGTCGTAGCTATTCACCCGTGTGGAGAACTATATCAAGTATGTACCAAAAGATAGTGAGATAATATAATAAGATAGTAAGATATTATTATGTTGTCCCATTTGCGTGGTATAATGTGAAGTTGATATATTAACTGATTCAAAAGTTAAGTGGGAGGAGGGTGACTTTTGGACATGGTAGCATTTTACGAGAATCAAAAAATTTAAATTTTAAAGTGAAGACTTTCGATTTTCGGGAGTGTGGATTTTTCAAAAATTTAAAATTCGTTACCTTAAACATAAAATTATTAATATAAATTATAATTTAGCTGTTTTTGTTTATTAAAAAATCCAAAAATGACTCTTGATATCGTGTCAAGAAATTTAATTAATTTTAATTCTCGTAAAACACACACAAAAACATTTATTTAACGCCGTAAAAGGACTTAAAATTTAGGCCTTTTTATAAATAATATACTTTTACTGTCTAGGCAATACTTAGACAAAACACATGTGTTATTTTTGTGATAAATTTTTAAAACACATAGCATTTTTTTGGTAAACGTGAAATTCAAAAATTTTCATGCAGTAATATTTCTAACCACAATAAAGTGCTTGAGGTTGTATTTATTTTTAGTAAGTTAGTGAAAATGTTATTTTTAATTAAGTAAAAAACTGTTTCTACAAATAAAATTAATATTTATATCCTTTTATATCCTATAATAAATTAAATATTATCGTCTACCTAAAATTTATTTCATTTTCCAACTTTGGCAACATTAATAAAAGCTAAACTGCGAAACCAGTTTTTAAAGTACATTAAACTTTACTTTTGATATACAGAGTGATTCACCTAAGACAAATCAATTCTTTATTTCGTTATTATGAAAGCTATAAAAAAAAATACTAGTTAAAATAGGTAAAAAAATCTAAAAGACTTGTGTGCTCGAACAAAAGTTTTCTACTTTTTATTTTGCGAATCTGAGTATTTAACAGCCATTTTATTTGTTATTTTAAATAATATAATATAAAAATACTGTTTATAAAGTCTTAATAATTTTATTACATACTAAAAATCATATTTTTTTAATAAGATTTCTATGAATTTTAACTATTTTGTTCCCATTTACATTTTCTATATAACAACTTTAAATGTCATAAGTTTTTATAAATTGTCAAACCTAAATATTCTTTATCTTGGTTATGAATTCCTTAACATGCGAAGAGAATATATTTTTTCTACTACTGCTTTAGAATGTAAGCAAATACACACACTTTTCAGACACAGAATGAATCCATTCTAGCTCTAGATACGGTATGAATATTCCGTATCAAGTGTTAGAATGAACACATGTAGTGCAATCTATTGTTTGTAAAAGTAAAGAAAATTGTAGCAAAATTAGCAACAATATATATATTTTAACATGAAATATTGAATAATTTAATGCAATTTAAAGTTTTGCGTTAAAATTACATAAAGTTTATTAGTTTTATTAAAATTTGACCAGCCTGCCGGTTCGTATGACAAACTTTCCGCTCGCGCGGAATATTGTCTATTCCATACTAGTTATAGAATATACTATTTCGTACGACCTAGTGTACACGAAATAAAGAAAAATGTATGTTCACTATATATCCTCGTTAGGATATTTTTCTATAGCACGAGTACATATTTGAATGGAATGACAACTATGCACACTCATTTATCCAAACGAGTATACATAGCTTTCATTTTGACAAAAGTCGTTTGATGTTTATAAAATTTTGAAAAGTCAAAATTAAACACAAGTAATTTTTTAAAATACACATTTTTAAAGAGTCTAGACTGTAGATCGAACGAAAAATGTTGTTCGCAACTCGTTTTGCGACAAGTCCTTAGTGCACTCGAATGATTTTTTGACTAATTAACAGTCATCGGCGAATTTCCAGTGCTCGCATAGGCGCCGCGTCGATTCTATCGTTGACGCGAGGTTTTAAATATTTACATTTTTATTTTCTTCGAAAAACACCGATATATTTACATATTTATAGTTAATATGTATATTCAATATTGTTGTGTGTAACAAATTAGTCGTCAAATGTTTTGATTTAGTGACCTTTATAAAAATTTCCCTCATAATTCGGCAAAATTATTCCGTAAGCCTATGTTTCTGTGTTTATTTTCAACGTTAATGAGTCATAGCTGAATTTATTCCGATTAATGGTAATTAACAGTCAAATATGGTATAAACTACCTTCGAGTAAGGTCCCAGAAAAATTATAAACCAATAAATAAATAAATAAATAAACAAATTCTAGGGCACTAAGGACTAAAGTCGCTTACTCGTTACGAAAACTACTATTAATATACAGCTTCAAATGACCAAAGGGAGGGAAAAAAACTCAAACTTTTACTTTGTTAAGATTTAAATACATGTATAATAAGTAAATCCATTTAGCTAATTAAGGGCTAGTTTAGGTACTTAACGTTACCTAATTAATCACATTCTTTTAAGCTACTCTCCGAGGATTGTTAAATTGTATTTTTAGTTAAAATTAGTTTTAAGTTTGATACGAGTTTGTTACGGTTTGATAAGATATATACCTTATGGCTTGCGAAAGTTAAGGGTTTTTATTGATTTTTTTCACAACTTTATTTGAAAGACCTACAAAATATCAAATAGTATATGTTTTGAGTTGTTTACGAAAAAAAAATTATTGGAAAATTTCCACATTAAACCATGGCCCTTGCCCCGAAACGCCTTTTTTTTCTATCGTTTGCGGTGACCACTTTATCTCGAAAACCAATTACCGATCAATCTGAAATATGTGTTGATCCTAATTACAATAGCTGGTTCGTAAACGAAGGATTTTTTCCGAAAATTGAGTTTTCCGGCCGGAAAAAGTAGAATTTTTCGTTCAAATAAGAATCCCTTCGTAATTAGGAACAACACCTAAAAATTTCAGATTGATCTGTAAATTGATTTTCGAGAAATCGTGGTCGTGGCAAAAAAAGGCGTTTCCACAATTTTCCGAATTTTCCAATAATTTTTTTTTTCAAAAACACATCAAAACATATACTATTTAAACTTTTTGTAGGTCATTCGAATAAAGTTGTGATTACATACCTGAAAAAAATCTATTAAAACCCTTAATTTTCCCGAGTTACAAGGTATATAACCCCTCAATAACTTTTTCGAAACACACAAGCTGACAGAAAACTTTTTTTTAAGCTTCTTGGGTCTATACTGACTGGTATGAAATTGTTTTGATAGCTTTGGTGAATCACATTGTATTCCATTTCCATTTCTAGACATGGGTGTGCATGCATGGAGGCGTATGGTCAAAATTTATACATACATACATACATATACATTATACAAGATATCCCGAAAACATACCGACAAACTTTAAGGGGTGGTAGAAGACATCAAAACAAACTTTTTTGTTTAGAAATGTCCGCAAATGAGCCGTTTGGGCTGTAGAGCAAAAATAATTATTTAAATAACCGATTTTCAAAAAAAATACACCGTTGAATGGAGAATTAAAATACCTTTACTTAATATATAATGTCATTTAGAATTTCAAAGTTGGTGCCTTCACACGGTGGAGAGGTAAGTGATTGGTGGTGAAGATATCCTCCAAACATATCCCCCTTGAAACAAAAATCGACCTGTACGAGGATTTTTTCTAAAAACATTTAGTTTAAACATTATTGAGGGTTGGACCTTTATATGGGGGATCGAATATATATTTTTTTAAAGCCCTATCTTGAACAATCGCAACTGTTCGGCACAAATTTTATGACTTTTCTAAAGAATAAGTCTCTAGCTTTCTAATAAACTTAATAGTGAGTAACTTTGGGGAGTACAACTACTAGACTCAAATTTGGAAAAAATACACTAAAAAATAGCACTTACTGAAAACGTATTTTTTTAGTTAATGTAAGAGATATAGCTACAAAAAGCTACGTAAAATAGGCACACTTACCTGCTGCATCAGAATTCATGCTATTTATTTAAATAGCTACTTGTAGGCGAAGGAGGCCGAAAAACAAAACTTGCACTTGAAATGACCACTAAGTTTCGACCGATCGTAGTGGGGCTAGGAATGTAAGGGGAGTGGGGGATATACTGTATCTCATTTAAAAATCTCTCGACTTTATATAGGACCTTCCCTTTTCTGATTAGGCTAAAGTTTTTATGACCGACTTTTGGCCGGCTTGATCAGCTCAATACCCGTCTGTGCGACGGTGCAATCTTTGTATTGAAACAAATGGTCAACATTTTGAAAAATTATTGTAAACCATCATTTATTTGTCAATAAAACATAGGACTTTGAATGAGCAAAAAGTGATTTAATTAATGTCCTCCTAATAGTATATTAAAGTACTAGTTTGTACGTTTAGTTTAGTACTTTAGAAAACTCGCCGCAAGCGGCTCATTTTCTAAACTTGTACGCGTGCGCTAAAAATGTGTTATGAAACGAGTGCTTTATTCAATTATTTCTATTTTGCTCTAAAATTTAAAAAAAACTTACATTTAAATTGATGACTGATTTAGGGATTTTGTTTTGGATTGGCATTACAGTTTGCACCATGTTTAAAATTCCAAGAACAAATGATATTTTGATATATTTTATAGTCATCTCTTCTCTTTTTTACTGCAATCAACCAAGCCACAATTTAAACATGGTAAAAATAACCTAAACTCAAAATATTGTAGAAAATTCAACTTTAAAGCGACATTGACATTTGCACGGAAAACGTCAAGCAATAGGCCAGGTCTGTTGCTAACCCAAAAGAACAAAAAGTACAGACCTCTTATGGGCCTATAAGAACACGCAAAATGCGTGTGATTATGAGCTTATAAGAGTCGCAAAATAGAAAAACATTTTTTGTAAAAAGCCCAAACGGCTCATTTGTGAACATATATTTATTAAACAAAATTTTTTTGTTTTAATGCGCTCTACCACCCCTTAAACTTTGTTGGTATGTTTTCGAGACACCCTGTACATGGGATTGCTTATCTAAATACCTAAATGGAGTGCATGTTTTTTTTATGGGCGCCACTAAAATGGTAACTTGATAGTATTTTAGGTTGGCTATGCATAGAATTAAAATTTTGTTAATAGCTTAAGTAGCTTCTGTTTAATCAGAATTTTTTGATCATATATTTATTTTATTTTGGTCTGAAGAATTACAGTCGGGTATTTGAAGAATTTCTAATTTTAGATTTAGACGATATTTAAGAATTTGTAGGTAGGAACATTGTTTTCTTTACTCACTTACTATTAAAGGATGCACAAAATCATGTACATTAAAAATAAATTTCAACCATTTTCCAAAACCCTATTTATCTTTTTATAATTAAAAAAAAAACTAAGTTTTAATTTTTATAATCAACCAATCACATGCCACCCCGGTATGGAAACGATTTTTAGCTCAACTTTCATACAACCCAAGTTTTTTTTTCATATTTTAATTATTTAGAGCTTTGGCATGTTTTTAAGACCAAATTTAAAAAAATCTATCGATGCGTTTTTAAGAAAAACAATGTTCATTTGTTTTAACAAAAAAAGATGACAAGTTGTTTTTGGACATAATATGTTTAAAGGAACTTTTTTTTTCATATTTGTTGATCTAGAATCACCCCTTAGAAAGAAACGTAGCTATTTCAAATCATCCTCTATATCAACATATATGAGAACATTTTTCTTAGCTCTTGTTGTCGAATTACCCTGCATTACATTTATAATTATTGAAATTTTGTTTCAAAAATTTTATTGTTTAATTTTTAATTCTCGAACCGTGTAAATTTGCCTCTAATTAAATTATTTTCAAAAACTGTTAACCCTACGGTATTACCACAGAAGTAAGTAATACAAAACAAATCATTTAGTTCACATTTTTTTATAAAAATAACTTTTAATAAAATCGTTGCATTTTCGTCATTGAATACCAATGACGAAACCAGTGGTAGGTATTAATACTAAAATTTACTTTTACATGTACATGTACATAATAATATTATGTATATAATATGTACATGTACATAATATGTATTTTGCGCATTGTGTAATATGTGCACAGATTTTACATACTAGATAAAATATTAACTTATTCAAAGTGACTAACACATGCGACTCTCCCTCTCTCTCGAATTTTCGTGTCTCTGTTTACAGTAACATCCACAGTTTTATTGGTATTATCTGGTGTTTTTTTTTACGTTGGTTATCTTGGACAGTGAAGTTTTAACACAGACGTCAAAATCACAAGATGAGGTTAACTTTGAAAAATATAAATAAACTTTTGATTTTTACTGAATATAAATCTAAAAACAATATATGACTATATATAAATATATAAGATATGGATTGTGGGGAATAATGTTTTATCACAGATCTGTGTTGACTATGGATAAAAGGTAAGTTAAAACAAACCAAACCAAGTGGTGTAGTGACGATATCAGCTTTCTCAGTCAAAAAGGACCTATTATAGAGACTATAATAGAGTCCTATTGGAAAATCCCTATGCATAAACTTATTCAATTGTTTTGTTTTGTTGTTATAAGTTTAAGTAGAAAAATCTGTATGAAACGTAGGCATCTATAAGTTTTCTATGTTTTTGAACAGATATTTTCCTAGACCTACTGGAAATTTTTAGTAGGACAATCCCTATGAAACGTGTAAGTATCTATAAGTTTTCACATTTTTTTTTGGACAAAGGTTTTCCAAAAAACCTATAGGTACACAATTCATAAAAAAATTCCTACTTCGACCTATAAAACAATTTTATAGGATTACATAAGTTTTCTATAAAACATGTAGATATTTATAGGTTTTGGATGGGGATTTTTCCATTACTTTTTAATTGATAGTATTAATGTCTTTAATTGTAGAGTAATGAAATTATGTCATCCAGTATGATAATAACCAACAAACTTATGGAAATAAAAATGCGAGTTTATGTGCAGATAAGCATAAGGAAGTATGCATCAAAGAAAATATATAATACTAAAATAGCCTTAGCTGGAGCAACCTTGGGACATACGAAGACCTTTAAAACCAAAATTTTACTGTAGTAATCTTAATCTATATCAATTTTTATTTAATGTTTATACAGAGTGGTTCAAAAGTCACCCCCCCTCTTAACTTTTGAACCAGTTGAGATATCGACTTCAAATTTGGAACTTTTAAATAAGACAACTTAAACTATCTTTTAGCATATATTTAATACTTTCAGCTCTTAAAATGTGGGCAGGTGGGCATGGGGGCACATTTTTTTAAATGGAAAGGGGGTCGTGTAAAACATCATTTTAAAGCTTATAAAATCCTCCATTTAACTCTATATTTTTAAATTAAAAAAAAATGGGTTTAAAATGGGGTTGAAAATGGGTATTAATGTCAAAATTCCTCTAAAAAAAAAAAACAAATAAATTTTTAAAAATGCCTAATTTCATCATAAAAAAATGTTAATTATACTTTTAAACTAATTTTAGTTGACATAAATAAAAATTTATAAAAAAACTTAAAAAATCGAATGTTTTAGCACAAAAAATTCAAAAATCGAAACCTTAAAAAACGTTTTTAAAAAATTAAAAAATGTTAGTGTAAATAGAGAATTTTATAAGCTTTAAAATGATGTATCACACAACCCCCCTTTTCATTTAACAAAAATGTCCCCCCATGCCCACATTTTAAGAGCTGAAAATATCAAATATATGCTAAAATATAGTTTAAGTTGTCTTATTTAAGAGTTCTAAATTTGAAGTCTATATCTCAACTCGTTCAAAAGTTAAAAGGGGGGGGGGGGTGACTTTTGGACCGCACTGGATACATATTTCATATAGGATTAATCTTGGTATAAAGTAAAAATGGATAGACGAGTAGTTAATTTTAAAAATTGTTTTAATAAATGAAGTATATAAATATATTAATAAATTTTATTATAAAAAAATTGTATGTAAAATTTGGTAGAATAATATCAGAAACTAACATAGAGATTCTCTACTATGTAATATACAGAGTTGATACTTTCATTACGATAACAGGGTTGGACAAGAGTAATTTTAAATTATTTTTGGTGAGTTTCTTTAATACATACCTATGCCGAATAAGAAATAATAATGACCAAGTTGATACTTTCATTACAATAACAGGGTCAGACAACAGGAATATTAAATTATTTCTAATTTTTGGGCTATTTGTTTAATACATATCTATGCCGAATAAGATTATGTCTGTATACAGACAATGCGGAATAAGAGAATAAGATTATGTCTGTATACAGACATATAATCTTATTCGGCATAAATATGTATTAAACAAACTGAACAAAAATTAGAAATAATTTAATATTCCTGTTGTCCAACCCTGTTATTGTATTGAAAGTATCAACTCTGGTCATTATAAATATGATTTATAATATATTATATCTTATACACTGTATGAAAAAATACAAATCGCACTTCACAGTGCGTAAACTAAATAGCACTCTGTATGGATATTTGCATATATTTCTGAAGACTTGATAAATAATTTTTTTTGGTATACATTTTCTATTAAAAAAAAATGTATTATGTTAAAAGAAATAGATGCCAGTGACCCTACAGAGTGCTATTTAGTTTACGCACTATGATGTCATATTCGTATTCTCATAAAACGGTGTATACATATGATTTATATATCAAATATTAAAAATATTCTTACACAAGTGTCTATCACAAAAGTTTTTGTCAAAAAACTTTTTGATCACAAAAGTGTCTGTCTAATCACAGTTTGTTTTACTAATAAGGGAAAATATAAATATCAATGATAAAAAAATAGTAAAATATTATAAACTGAATATAAATATACAACTGAACACTCCAATCCAATTCGGGTTTGCTCTAGGCTCTCTGGCCAGGTCATGTGGACTTCTAAATTCTGGTAACTTCCTTTCCGATATCTTTCCTCTTCTGATTTTCTACAATTAAGTTTTTATTTTGAAGGAATTTGGTTATTTCTACTGCTATGGATTTATTGGGGTCACAAGCAGGGAATTTAGGCTAATAGGGGTTGGGCATGTCTTAGCTAGGGCCCCATAGAAGGATGAATATTGTTGGGAGTGTCTTGGGCATTCAAAAAGGATATGTTTGATGTCTTGTATATTTCCGCACCACACCATGGGTCTTCCTTTATGTTAATTTTAAACAAGTGGGAGTTGGTAAAGCAGTGTTTACCTCTCATATGACATATTTTTGTTGTTTTTTTACTGGTTAGTCCTAAGTTATTAACCATGTTCTCTTTTTTAATTCTGTCCTTTCCCAGTACATGCGTCCTTTTAAGGGACTCCCTTAATTTGTCCCATACTGTCCCATTCTTTTTTCCACTTCATAAATAGGATTTCTTTTGTTTCTTGGTTGTAATCACGGAAATGCGTTTTGACTCGAACCACAAGATTTTCCAACTAGTATATGAAATCTATAATTCTTCATAAATAGGATTTCTTTTGTTTCTTGGTTGTAATCACGGAAATGCGTTTTGACTCGAACCACGAGATTTTCCAGGCTTCATTCGCTATTCTGTCGGCTGCTCCATTTTCCGTAATTTTTGTATGTCCCGGAATCCAGCAAAAGTTAACAAAACACATGAACAAAGCGAAAAAATCCACAAGCCAAACAGATTACTGAAAGGTAAACAAAAACAAAGGAGCGCCTAGTTATAGCTACCCGCACCCGAAATGCGCCTGCGTAGTAGAGGGCTAACCGTTTTTCAATATATTATTCTAAATCCAAACCAACTTTTTACAAAAAAAAAAAAACAGGCACAAAACCACCGTTAACCAACGCTAAAGTAAATTAACGTCCCGCAAACAACAAAAAACCAAAACAATCTCGGTGCGAGTAGCTATAATTAGGCGCTCGTAAAAACAATACAGAATAACCAACGTAAAAAAAATCACTAGGGAAATACCACATAATACCAATAAAACTGAGGATGTTACTGTAAAGAGAGAAATGAAAATTCGAGAGAGAGAGGAAGAGTCGCATGAGTTAGTCAAATTTTTTTGATCTGGCAATGGAATCCCCAATCTAGTATATGAAATCTGTGAATATGTGTAACAAAAAATACGGATATAATACGTAACCTTTTTCAAAGAATCGTGGCTTTTTCCTTTGGAAATACTTAACCTAGTATTATTTATTATCACAATCTATTGTTATCGCTGGTACTGATGACAGGAACGTCAAAACAATTTTTAAGAATCGAAAATTTACAGGTTTGGAAACGGAGTCTCTGATTGGTAGGTTAATTAAATACTGAAAACAGATTAGTGAATGCCCTAAAAATTAAAACTTAAAATAAAACTGAGTAAAATTAACTCATAATTTTTAATAGTTTTAAAAATTTTATTTAATAGTTATTTTTGTATTAAGAGCGCAGCGATTTCTTTCAGCAATCATGCGAAAGCAAAAATCACATTTTGCGCTCCTAATACAAACAACATTTTTTCTACGATCTAAAATAAACAGTAAATTTATAACCTTACAAGGTCGTAGCACTTATAATTTTCTGCAAATCTGGTGGTTTGGAATTAAAATCCTCATCACTGTCACTCTCCAAAATTCCTCCATAACAACAAATATTTCGCACACAAAATTGAGATTTGATTCAAAATAAATAATAATTTATATTAAAAAAATGGCGGAATACAACATCTCGTAGCATATACTTGACAGCTGTTTTACAATTGACATGCTGGACTCTAGCGGGCAAAATTCAATTTTGCGCTTGCTGTCATGGTAACGAGCAGAAAAGTAAAATGCTAAAAAATAGGTTATTTTGCGATCTGAAAACTGTTTTTGTAGAAATGTCAACTTTTCTATTGGATCGTAGAAAAATATAATTTTTGGTTTAAATAAATTTTAAGAATATGCTTGAAATGAATCTACCTTTTAGTAGAGGTCAAAGAAAAAATATATCTGAGTATAATAAATAAAATAGCACATCATTTACATTATCAAATAAATCTTATTTAAGTACTACCTAACTAAAAACCTGTTAATCTAGATTGCTTGGAACAAATTAAGTAGCGGCGGACTGGTCATAATGCAAGGTCGGTAAAAGCCAACCAGTTGGCCCGGATGCAACCGGGCCCACTGCTAAATGGGCCCTACCACGGCCATTTGTTCTGTTTTGGCCACTTAATCCAATCAAATTCCAGTATGGCTTTTCCCTTTGGGTAGTTGGCCAGCTCGATCTAGTATAATTTTCGGTCTCGCAGAAACCGTCTCACTCTGTAGTGATGTTTGAGCAGACGCCAACTTATAAAAAAATTTATCTCTTTGAAATTCATAAAAAAATATCCACTTGTATAACGAAATACATTAAATTTAAATTTAACATCACATATTAATAATCACGACTAACTTAAAACTTTAAAATTAAACGAACACTTTTACGACATACATAAAATAAAATAAAATAAATAAAAAGTCCTGTGCATATCAATGATTGCGATGCTGATGCTGGAATAAATCCGCCAAAGCGGTCACACCTGTCCCTTACAAAGATCACGCTGCGATTGGGCCACTTAATTTAAATCCCTATAACGGAATTCACCTATTTGCGCAGTTTTTGGCGCAGGATTTTTAGAGGATAGAGAATCGCCATTTTGATACCCTGCCAATTTGCCAGATGGCATGTTTTTTCCCTCGAAGTGTGTTGTTTTCTCTTTCTAACTGTAAGTACGAATAATATATGTTTACAAAAATTTGTCAACAACGCTGTTTAAACAAGTGTTTTGTTTACTTTTTAAGGGCATATCCACATTCTCGTATAACAACATAGTACATAAGAATACGATGCCGTGATTGCCGCCTTGTATCTTGTAAGCCAATCACGGTACCGCATTCTTATGTACTATCTTGTTATGCGAGCTTGTTGATATGCCTTAAGGTGTCGTTTGTGGAACATTTTTTCGAGTTTTTACGTTCTTCTATAAATTTTCTTCATTTGTGCTTTGTTTTTTAAGACATTTTGGCATTTTCTTAATTACATAAGTGTTGTTAGGGTATAAATTTAAATTTACGCGGCCAGGGTATCAAAATGTCGAAATATTTATATTGGTTTGCCTATATTTCGCATTCTCGATATAAAACTGCTATCTCTCTCTTAAAGCCGTTATATGTGATAGAATTATGTGGTTTTGGCTAATCTGGGCGGCCAGGACCGGGCCCTCAGTTTTACTAATTTTCCCATTTTTAGGCCGTTTTCGGGCACTTAAAGAGCCAGTCCACACCTGAGAGTAAGTACAATAATTTTTAGTCTACAGTACTATTTAGCCTTGACTGGAACTGTTCCGTATATTACCTACACTAATACAAGATATGGCATGTTTCAAACAGGATGTGAGTAATATTTACTTAGTGGGTATACCCAGAGTATTAATACCTGGTATGACCATGTACTGACATTAACATGTATTTGCACAGGGTCTACTGGAGTTTACAGTTAGGTTTTGGTATTTATAATCAAGTTAATATGACGTCAATTTTTTATAGTTATAATGACATAAAATAACACAGGCCCACAAAAAAAAAGTGGGCTGTGCTGGGGTTGAGACCTAACTATTCTTATGTATTTTGGGATGCTCAATACGAATCTGTCATAAAAAAAAGCACTTCATCAGCTCATTTCTTTGCTACACTGAAAAAACTGTCTGGACCCATAAAAAAAATTGGTCTGTGCTGTGGTTAAGACCCACGGATTCTTATGTATTTTGGGATGCTGAACACAAATCTGCCATAAAAAAGGCACTTCATGGGCTTATTTTGTATCTACTCTGAAAAAACAGTCTGGGCCCACAAAAAAAAGTGGTCTGTGCTGGGGTTGAGATCCACTTATTCTTATGTATTTTGGGATGCTGAACACGAATCTGTCTTAAAAAAGGCACTTCATCAGCTCATTTTTTTCTACACTGAAAAAACAGCATAGACCCACAAAAAAAAAATATTCGTCTGTGCCGGGGTTGAGACCCACCTATTCTTATGTATTTTGGGATGCTGAACACAAATCTGTCATAAAAAAGGCACTTAATAGGCTCATTTTTTTCTACACTGGAAAAACTGTCTGGGGCCACAAAAAAAAAGTGTGGTCTGTGCTGGGGTTTAGACCCACCTATTCTTATGTATTTTGAGATGGTGAACAAGAATCTGTCATAAAAAATGCACTTCAATGACTCATTTCTTTGTTACACTGAAATAATATGAGATTTTTACCATTTTAGATAGTTTTTTCAGTGTAGCAAAGAAATGAGCTGATGAAGTGCCTTTTTTATGACAGATTCGTGTTCAGCATCCCAAAATACATAAGAGTAGGTGGGTCTCAACCCCAGCACAGATCACTTTTTTTATTTTGTGGGCCTGTGTAATCAGTTCCGTGTTAAAAGTAGATGATTGCAAAAATATTTTTTGCAATGTAGTCCTATTTACATGAAATCTGAACTTTTGGTTTTGAAAAGTAGTTTAATTAGTCTTTCTGTTTATGAGTCTGTAGACGCTTGGAAGTTTTTGCTAAAAAATTCTTTTTGTTTTATCAATGATAAAATTATCATTTAAGAAGTATTTTTGATGTCCGTAATAAATTATGAAAGAAAATACTAGTGGCATATAGGACAGAAGAGAAAATTAGAAAAAAGTCAGGTCTCGATCTGGATTCGAACCAGAGTCCCCACGGTTTCCGGCCTGGTGCTCTACCAACTGAGCTCTGCTTCGAATCTAGACTGAGACCTGACTTTTTTCTAATTTTCTCTTCTATCCGATATGCCACTAATATTTTCTTTCAAAATTATCATTGCACGAATTTTGTCTATCTAGATGATAAAGCTAAACTCATAGTAACTTACCTTTGTGTGTACTAACAAACGATATTATATTGAATGATTTTCGTATTTATTTTTTTAAGCCGTTTTTTTTGTAATTATCTTGAAACCGATTAACAAGAAAAACTAATTTATGTCAGGGCAATGCGCTCTGTAAAATTTTAACTTTTTATTTTAAGATCCTTTTTGGGCCCAGCCCAATCAAATCTTTCAAACTGTTAAAGCTTAAAATTTACACGAATTATTATTAATATTCTATTTATAATATTTATTATAATTAATTCAGAATAAAATTTTGTTTAATTGCCTATACATGGATATAATAAATCCTTATAAATAAATATAAACATTATTTAGCTACTAAGTTGAAGGCTGTTTTTAACCTGACCACGCATGAAGAAAATTTTTCTATTATATCGTCGGCTTACAAGTAAAAGGCACTAAGTCACTTTTTTGCAAAAATGGGATTTTAATAGCACTGTAGTTAATTTTTGATGATCTGTGTATAGGTAAACCGAACTAACTTCTACGTGGACTTACCAACTATACAAAACGCACCAATTTGATTTTGATTAAAATTTTATCCGGCAATAGGCACTTAGTGCACTTAGTGCGTTTTACTTGTAGATTATTTCAAACGTTTCTGCATTAAGCGAATTTCTAAAAAGAGTTAATTTATATAAAATATGATAACTTGAATCATTTATATGATACAATATCGCGTTATTTATTGTATTGACAAACCCATTCAAATTTTAACTGATAGATTATTTTAATTTTGCTCTCGAATCCTTGGTTCTACATAAATAACAAGAATATAAGAAAAAAACTAAAGTTAGCGGCAAGTCGGGAAAACAGCCCTTAGAATTGCACCGTGAAGTGTTTTATCATTAATAATGATTCATTATAATTATTGACTTTAGGAGATGCTTCTTTGCCGGCACAGCCGATGGCCTCTGAAAACTGTCTTAGTTCTGGCATAGTAAGCAGTTTCATATAATTAATACTAATTAATTTTATTAATTTTGGAAACGTTCTTTAACAATCAAAAAGTCCAAACCCTTCTTTTAAAAATCTAGTTTTTGAAAATGTATGTAAACATCTTGTTTTCTACTTTATAGTTATACATTACGTTTAATTAATAGAAGGGTTTTAATTTTAAATAGTTGTTTTTTATCCCTTGCGACCTTCAACTTACTCTGGAAACACTCTGGAAACAGAGTCAGAGTGAAAACATTCTGCTGCCAACGTGTTTCCAGAGTGGTTTTGTGCCATTTTGTCAGAGTTGAATCAGAGTGGTTCCAGGCTTGATTCACAGTAGATCCAAAGTGGGTTTGGACTTTTTTTTTTTTTAATCAGAGCGTTTTCAGAGTGTTTTCGTTTGGACTTTTTTTTTTTTTTTTTTTTTCAAAAAAAAAAAGTCCAAACGAAAACACTCTGAAAACGCTCTGATTTTACTCTGGGAACGTTATGGATAAAGGGCACAAATACACTCTGGAAATACTCTGGTAACAGCATGATTACAAAATGTTATTAGAATGTTTCCAGAGTTTTTTCAGCGTGATTGTAAAGTCGCAAGGGATATTATTTTATTGACTTAGTGCTCTTTAGTTGTAAGCCGACGTCGTGGGCCTACAAGTAAAAGGCACTAAGTCCATGTCTTTTTTCAAATTTAGTTGAATTAAACTACTTAAATTTTTCTTTATTTAACTGGAAATGGGACATCATTATGTCCAAACATGTCATTGCATTTTGCGGTAGTTTTTTTCAAAAAAAAAATTATTACAAAAATAAAAAACAACAATGAAAGTTAAATTAGTCAATATCTCAAAACCATGTTTTTAGACTTAGTGCTCTTTACTTGTAAGCCGACGATATTATATACTAGTGCATTACTGGTTTATTGCTCCTATTTTCCTTTCCATTAAATGTTTATTTTATGTGAAAAACTGAGGATATAATATGTCACATACCGGGTGTCCCAGCAATATTTTAGCTAAATTTTTAGCTCCAAATGATTTTTTCTCGAAAAATGTTAATCCTAGAGTATTACAAGAAGAATACCTTTTCATGTGTTTTTACCTGTGTAATTGTAATAATTAAACTACAAAAAGTTACACAGGAAAAAGTTTGGCGCAAAAAAAAACCGTTTCGCACGCATCTGCTTAAAATAGGAACCTGAAAATACATTCTATGATAGTTTTGAGCCAACCTGTATATCTCAAAATAAAGCTAGTAGGAAACTTTTGTTTATTTAAACTTATAGCTTGTTGGGTTTACTACTGACTGACATAAATTTTATTCCGATGGCTTTAATAATTATTATAATAAATACCTCTAAAAAATTATTGATCTCTCTTAGCTGGGACATCCTGTATAAGTAAAATTCTAGTCCAGTAACTATATATTTTATAAAATTCAATATTTTATTTTAAAAATTGTTTAAATTGATTAATCTTTCTTGTTTCATAATATTTTATATTTTATTTTAAAAATTGTAAATTGATTAATGTTTGAGATGCAGTAGAGCCTTATTCAACAGGGCCATTCCAGCGTGTCGGTAAATACCCGTTAAGACCAAATTTTTGAGTTTAATAAGATGTCATAAATACTATTTTAGAGCTATTAACCTCTTTTATACCCATGTATCAAACATGATAAAAAACCAAATGTTTATCTCTAAACGTTTAAACCCTATTATTAACCTTTAAAATGTTATATGGGTATTTCTTACAAATGGTGTAAATTTGTGTCCCCAGTTAATTATTTACAATAACTATAATTTTTCTTTTTTATTGTGGTTGCATGTGTAAGGTGTTTAATGTTTATTATTGAATTATAACATAATATCTTAAAATAGGTAATGAATATTTCATTATGCTCTTTTATATGCCAAAACTCAGTACCCTTGTCCACAATCCCAAACCATAGACAAAGATAATATTTTCATACAAAGGTAGTAGTAGTAGTAAATTTTTGGGTTGGCCAAAGCCGGACAACTAGGCCCTTTTTGTCATCCCAGGCAATCCCAGCCATTTACTAATTTGAGTCCTCCTTGAACCTGCCCGTCGTTTCAATAAAGGTCAGCATATTGGCCCAGGGAAGATCTCTTAGTTCATCTTGGTTGAGTCTTTGAGTTTCAAAGACTTGCAACCTGATCCAGTCGTATCTGACACACTCGGCTAAGTAATGAGAGGATGTTTTATCCTCTCCGCACTCTGGGCATAGCGGACTCTCTAGAATCCGTATTGTTGCCAGGTGCTTCCTTAGCTTCCTTTGCAGTGGCCCGTGAGGACCCCTACAAGTTGTCTGAGTGCAGTTCTTCCTTTTTCAAGTAACCAGTCGGTCTTTGATTTGCTTGGGCCAGCCAGGAAGTCTTTAGCTTACCGGCAACCGTCGACCGCCCTCCATTGCTCATTTAGCTTGGTATAAGCCCACTCATCGAGAGCGGTCTTTACCTGCTTCCTTGTAACACCCAATATAGGTTCCGGCCCCGTGCAGGTCATCCCTGATCATACATACATAATACAAAGGTATGTAATTAAAATTTTTAATCACAATGTACCTAATTTTTCAAATTCTCTAACCATATTGTTTGTGATTTACATGGAAATTTATTTTTTTTTATTTGTAAAAAACTTTGAATTGTAAATCCTAAACTTTTTTCTATGACACACCCTATAGCATAGGTACTACCCATGGTACTCAATATAATCACCACCATTCACACACTAACTTTGTTAATGTCCAAAATAAGAAGATAAGAAGAAAAAGTCTTGTTTTGGACATTTACAAAGTGGGCGTGTGAGGATGAAGTCTTATTTCGGACATTAACAAAGTAGGAGTGTGAATGGTCGTGATTATATTGAGTATCATGGGTAGTACCTATACTATAGGGTGTTTCATAGAAAAAACTCCGTATTGTGATGTCAGGAAAAACTTGAAGAAGAAGAAGAAGAAGAATGACTTTATTAAAAAACGGCTTCGTGAACGATTTCAATTTTTGTCAAAAACTGTTTGAAAATGTCCCAAAAACAACCTAATATCAGAAAATCCTTTGTTTAGGGCACACCGTGAATTAAGCGTTTATCTACGAAAAACATGATTTGGCTTGGTGGCATTACAGTCCCCTGGTAAGAAAATAAATATTTTTATATTAAATTTATTTACTTAAAGCTGGCTGATTATAATAATTATTGTTTTACTAAGTAAATTTGTGATACGTTATTAGCATATATAATATTTTCATATTTTTTTTTAAGATTTACCAGTCCCCTGCCATCTTAATCCTGCCAGGGGACTGAAAAAATACTTTACTAAGGTTATTTAAATAACAGCCACGTCACCTAAAAATAACATACAATAAAGAAAAGAAGAAAACCTGACCCAAACAGATGGTGACAAATGAAAGAAAAATTATAAAAAAACTGAAGGGACAAAGAAAACTTGTGAAAGACTAGAATTCAATACAACATCAAGAAAGAAAAGAAAAGAATATTCTTCTTATCATTTATCAGAAATTTTTATTATAATGTAAATTAAGGATAAATTATGCGGCCCTTTACTGCATTTAGTCGATTTAATCCTTATCTCTTATCACTTATAGTCTCTGTCTGAGGAAAAAAAGTACTGGGTCACTTTTGCTTTTCCTTAATTGATAAATACCTATACCACAATGTGGTATTACCACATACTTTATTATTTTTGCATATTCATTTTCATGTTTGTTGTGTTTTTAAGTATATGTTACCAACTATGTTAAATAGAACAAAAAAAAATGCTTCTGATTGTATTGTATGTTAATTTTTTTCTAAATAAAAACAAATTTGTAAAAAAACATATTTTATTCAAAATCATAGAGTAAACTGTCCTTTTTGTACAGTATAAAAAGTGTATCATTTATCTTTACTTTTTGCAAGTTAGAAAAATTACCTTTTTTTAACCAAGGGCAGAAAAGAGCTTTTTTCGAACCCGTTTTGGCTTTGAGAGCAACATTTGCATTTGGAAGTCGCTTGCAAAACAACTTTACACTACGATATTTTAAGAAATCTTTGACATGGAGACTTGAAATTTGGAACAAATTTTGTTTACTACTTTTTTCCAAATTTCAAGTCAAAGCGTTTTTGAAATATCGTAGTGTAAACTTGTTTTACAAGCGACTTGCATCTTTTTCTCTTCTATACTTTGCTAATATTTTTATGTTTTATGTCATAAAAAAAATACGTTTCCAACATTCGAGATGCTAATTTGGCCAAGGCTGCTCCTCGGATTAAGGCAACTTTTACATAGTCATAATCGTTTTTAGTGCTCAAAAATGCGTAAGAAAACATAGCGTGGTTAATAGTAATTAAATCTATTTTTTTTGTTGTGCTGTATTTTAGACAACATTACTCGAATTTAGTTAAATTATAAGTATGAAAACCAGAAAATCTATTAAGAGAATGAATTTCAGCGCTCTGGAATTGCCCTGTAGTACGTTGTGAAATCCTATTCAATAAACAAGATTTAACGCTTTTGCAGTTCCGTTCAACCATCTGTTATAGACACGTTGATAACTCTAAAATTAAATGTTTACTATCAATAGGGATTTTGGTATCGTGTAGCTTAACTTATGCGTAAATAATATTTTGCTAAATTTAAAAGCATACCATTCAGAATTCAACTCTACAAAAATTTCTATTTTGTAATAATACTGATAATCCATTGATTTAGTATACACCCTAACGTAGAATTCGTATTTCCTGCGCACCAGGCATAGCTTTTACTCGACTGAATCACAAGTCGCGACTAGTGTTCTAAACGCAAAACCATTCATTTCGACTCCATTTCAGAGCAGAGCATACAATTCTACTTTTAAGTGTATACCAAACGGATGGACGCATTGTATACCTATTATAATCTATTATATACTTACATAATTTAAAAATATAATTAAAAATATAATTATGCAAATACACAAGTATAATAATACTAGTTTACAAATTTCAACCTTTTTCTTGCGTGCGCATTCTTTCCACTTTTTCTTATAATAAATTTATACATATATTTTTCCTGCTGAATCCAACATTACCTCCTTTCTTGTTTTATTTCTGCACCGTTCTCCAAATATGCACTACACACCACCCAAAATCCGTATTTATGGTGAAATAATCAGTATTTTTAAGAAAACTGAAAAGTTTTTTAATTCGATGAAACTAAGTCTAAAAATTTTCTTACTCAACTCCCAAGATCCTGGGAATCAGAAGCAATAATTTTTAAATGTTTACAATATTTTCTTGGCTATTGGTGTATGGGTTTTGAAGCCTCAAAAACTGGATCTGGCAATACATTTTTTTTTAACTTTACCCGGACGGGGGTAATAATTTGTAAAAGTTTAAAATTTTTGAGGAAAAATAAACACGGGAAAGTCTAAATGTTTTCATTTCAAATAATAAATTTTTAATAATTGAAATAATATATTATGAATTTTTAACCTCTTCAGGGACGAATTTTTTGTTTAAATTAATTTAATAGCAAAAGTTAAAAATGTTTTTTATTGTCAAAACAGGCAAACAACTGAAGATGTGTGAATCTTGTCCATTGGATGTTGCTTGTGGTTGGAAACAAAGCAAATGGCAACAGCTATAGTCATTGAGCAATAAGGAATTCGGTCATTTTCATTTTGCGCAATTTATTTTTAAACGTACACATATGTGCCTATGTCCCTGAAGAGGTTAAGATCTTATTCGGGTTTTAAAAGCGACCTAAAAAAACACTGAAATATAAATGTTTTGGAAAATCGACCTAAAACTTAAAATTTACCATAATTACGTCTGTTTTGGCCATTGGGGAGAGAATATCATGAAAATAATCCAGAAATAAAAAAATTAAGTGGCAGATTAGGATTCAGCGGGATAAATAGGTTAAAAGAAGTTAAATCAACGCTTGGTTGGGCGGGCACAACCACTGTTATATAATTATACTTAATTAGTATGATTATAATTATAAGCATAATTATAATTAAACTTACACTATAGTGTACTATTTTTTTTTCTTTAAAAACATATGTATACTTGGTTTTTCAGAATTTCCCCACAACTGTGCACAGTTATTATTATTTTGAGTTATTAGGCCCCGATATACAGGGTGTTTCCTAAGTAGGGTACGTAACTGCAGGGTATAATTCCCAACGAGCTAATAACTCTTCTCTCTAGAATAGGCATTTCATTTGTAAAAACTGAAAAAAACGTAGCCAACATATACATTTGTCTGTCTTACTTGCATAGCTTTGTTCTAACAGAGACAACAATAACAGTTACTGGTAACTGTTATTGTTTAGGCCTGAATATACCTACTATTCTTTTACAAACAAGCCGAGATGTTGGCGATACTTTATATTAACGAGTTATTAGTTCGTTGGTAATTCCTTACCTAAAAATAAGAAAAAATGTATCTTTAAACATGATCTAAACCGACTCGTAAGGTAGTGTAAGTGGCCTAAGGGGCGTAGCCTTCCAAAGGGGTTCCAAAAATTCGATTTTTATTTAATAACTCAGAACCTTTTGTGTTATAGTAACGAGGTATTTGCATGTAGTTACTTTTACCAGGGGCATCCGAAATGAGGGGCCTTATCACTTTTTCGCCCCAAACTTTTTTCTTTATATTTTTTTTGTAGATTTATTATCAGAATAGTATTCTAAAAAAAAAAAAAAAAATGAGCCGGGCCCCTTTGGCTTTTAAGTTTTTATTTTTTTATTTTTCAATTTTTTTTGACTATATAAAAACACTAATGTGGGATATTTTAAAAAGGGGAAATTAATCAAATATAATAAAGGAATATTGGTAAATTTTTTCACCCCTACACAAAATATAGTGATTTTTCTGCGTTATTGAAATTTAGGTTTTCAACATTTTAGTATTTAATTGTCCGTCTGCCATACGTGAAATTTCACGTTCAAATGATTTTTTCTCTAAAAAGCCCCCCATTTCGGACGCCCCAAGTTAAAGTAACTACATGCAAATAACATTGTCTGATAGGACTTGTTGGAGATATCACATGCAATACCTTGTTGCTATATCACAAAGGGTTCCTGAGTTATTAAATAAAAATCGAATTTTTGGAACCCCTTTTGAAGGAAAGTAGCTCCTTTACGAGAACTTTTTTCTTGTTTTTGGGTAAGGAATCACACCTTAAAGTTACGTACCTTATTTATGAATTTGGTAAATTTAGGGAACACCCTGTATATGCCAAAAATATCTAAAAAAGAAAATAAATTAAGAAGTTCTTAACAGGCGCTCCTAGATCTTGATATTCTACTAAGAAGCTTGAGGTCTCTAGATTTTTTTGAGGAGGGGAGCAAACAAACAATTCCCAACTAACTTTTACAAGATTGTTGAGAAAATCTTAATTTTCCCAACTTTTATGCCGTCAAAAAAAAAAAAAATAGGTAACTAACTCACAATTTTTCCAACTCGTCAGTGGATTTTAATAATAATATCTGTATTGTCCAAGAGAAAAACTAATTACAGGACAATATTATTTGAAAATTTACAGAATTAAAGTTCACAAAATTAAAGTTTACAAAATTAAAGTTTAAAGTTGAATAATGTAATAAAATATCTTATCTAAATCAACATTTTGGCCAATACTCTATAACTATACAATTAATTATTCTAATCACTGAATCAAAGTGGACATCGCAACTCTTACAATATTATAACAAAACATCATATTGAAAATTGGTTCAGTGCGTAGAGTATTCGTTCTGGCAATTTGATTATAAAAAGTGGTAGCAGTTCTTATACAATTAAATGGAACGCAGAAATTTGGCTTGGATAAAATAAATGGTGAGTCCATTCTGGTATACTCAATACTCAAATTGAGAAAGTAGGATGTCATAATCATAACCTCTGGCTGGATATATACCAAATACTTTAAAACATAAACACTTAAGAAACTTTTTTTGCACTTTCTCTATCTGTTGTCTGTAAACTTCATAAAACGGATTTCAAATGGTACAACAATATTCCAGTCTAAAGCCAACAAAAAAGTTGTAAAGAGTCTTTAAAGCAAGTACACTAGTAAAGTAAATTTTCCCAACTGGTGGGTGGATTTGACCGAATCGACAGTGGTTGAGGTGGCGACCCCACCACCTAGAGCTCCTCATAGCGCCATCCCTGCTAAGGAGTAGAAGATAAAACATTTAACTCTGGCCCGAAGTGAGTATACAATGTATACATTTATAATTTATGAACTAGTAGGTATTTTAATGACTAAAATACTTAAAAGTTTTATAATGGCTACAAAACTATTTTTCACAATTATGGAGTAATTACAAACTACCGTATAGTGGGAACTTTAGATCATGTATACTATACATAGTATACATTGCTACATAAACTGAAGTTCTCTTTATGAGATATTTGAACAATAATTATAATTTGTAAAAAGTTTAAAAATATTTGAGATTTTTATAAATTATTACTTTATTAACAAATACATACATACATACATACCTACTTATCTAAATATTGAGATTAAATGTACCTACACAACTAACATAGTTGTATGTGTATTAATGGCATTCGTTTTAGAAATATAGTATATTCTATAACTAGTATGGAATAGACAATATTCCGCGCGAGCGGAAAGTTTGTCATAAGAGCCGGCAGGCGAGTATGACGGTCCCGTGAGCGCGGAATGACTATTCCATACGTGCTGTAGGCTATACTTTTTCTTCGACTGCAAATATGAAATACTGTATGACTTTAAACTGCGGACAAGGTTAAAAACAATGTTTTTTTGTGACTCGACATTGTAAATGCAACAAAATACATATTTTTAAATAAAGCAATTAATGTTATTTAATAATTTTATCAAATCAGTACTTAAAAAAGATTTTTATTTAATTTTATCACATATTTACATATTATAATGCAAAAATTGAAGGTTATGTCAGATTGTTGTGACAGATATCAGGTTTAAATATTTATTATTATTTATTAGATAAAGCAGTTTTAATTTTTTTGAACTAAATAGATAAAAAACTGGTCTAATATTAAGAAAAACTAATGAACTTTATGTAATTTTAACGCAAAACTTTAAATTGCATTAAATTATACAATATTTCATGGTAATATATATATATATTTTTGCTAATTTTGCTACAGTTTTCTTTACTTTTATAAACAAGAGATGGCACTACATGTGCTCATTCTAACACTTGATACGGAATATTCATACCGTATCTAAAGCTAGAATGGATTCATTCTGTGTTTGAAAAGTGTGTGTATTTGCTTACATTCTAAAGCAGTCGTAGAAAAAAAATGTTCCGACACTGAATATTATGTATTATTAGCTGCTTGAATACATTTCAATAAAACAAGAAATTATAAATACGTGTTTTAGTCGCGTCTAAAATGGCGATGTGAAAACAAACATGTATATCAAATTAAGAATAAATTACGTGTATATTGCAGCTCTGACAGGTAGGTAGTTTATATTGCATAATATGCACATATTATGCACACATTATGCACATTTTAAAACAGTTTTTTAGCCATAATTCTTAAAAGTTTTGAAAAATACAACTGTACACGGTGTATTTGAAATAGCGTCGGAAATGTTAACAGATGATTCTACATCATAAAATATGACAAAAAGTTCCTATAAACATATGTCTAAAAATGCGTCATAAGGGAGCTACGCCCTAAAAAAATCGGTTTTTATTTAATAACTCAGGAATCCTTTGAGATATGTTAACGAGGTTTTGCACGTGAATTAATCCTAATAAGGCCCATCTTTGTATGCCATTTTCACGTACTTATTTAAACCAGGGGTGTGCGAAACAGGGGGGCCTTATCAGTTTTTTGTCCCAAACTTTTTTCTGTGTAACTTTTTTGCAATTTTATTTTTGAAATATAATTCATCAGGTCAAAATACATAAAAAAGGTACTCTTGTTGTAATACTGTAGGACCAACCGTTTTCGAGAAAAGTTCATTTAAAACTTTTCTCGAAAACGGTTACTGGTTATTTTGAACAAAATATTTGGCAAAATATGTTTTGCGTACAGTCGAGCATATTTGGTCTAAAACCACTGCTTCAATAAAATTGGTTTTGTCAAAAAATGTGACAGATTATTTATCAACAAAGTTAAATTAGTATAACGGGATTTTATAAATACTGGTTGAATGAATACGCTCTTAAATAATAAAATAGAAACTTTATCAAACATTTTATTATGAATTTCGATACATTAAGAAATCTAGATGTCTTTAGAACAAGGAACTCTTTTTCTATATAATTGTATATTTTTCCTAGAAAGTGATATTTGTTGAGTTATGTCAAGTGGCTAATCGAGTCCATATAGTGCGGGGTAGAGTTTTTAGGGAGTAGATATTATGGAGTAGGGATGTTACGAAGTAGGGTTGTTGTAGAGTAGAGATGTAGGGATTTTAAGGATTAGGGAAATTAAGAGTAGAGATGTTACTCTGCCATTGAGTACGTATGGTGCGGAGTAGAGTTGTTGGGGAGTAGGGGTGTTATGCAGTACGGATGTTAAGGAGTAGGATTTTTATAGAGTAGGATTATCCCTAGTAGGGAAGTTATGGAGTAGGGAAATTAAGGGTAGGGATGTTAGTCACCCCATATTACCCATAAAAATGAGTTATTTTGGTTAGAAAAAATTGTAACAAATTATCATGAAAATACAAACAACTTTACGGCCGGCCGTGGAAAAAAATTGTTTTTTTACTCCCATAAAAAGTTTGTTTATTATACTTTATTTTTTCATTTATAATGCAAAATAAGCAAAATTTAATGTATAGTTTAAGGAATTATTTGTCAGTAAGAAATAATGACTTTTTTCAAAACTACCCAATTTTATTTTTACTCGTGTGACATTTTTCTAAAATAAATATTTTTTTTCTAAAGCAAACTTGGCTGGATTAATTGGTGGAACTTGTATGGCATGGCCTTCCCCAGAAATAGAAAAATTAAAAGAAAAAGATAATCCAATTGGAAGACCAATTTTAAATTCGGAATCATCATTGATAGTTTCTTTAATGACATTGGGTGCAATATGTGGATCATTCACTTTTGATTTAATAACTACCAAAATCAAACAAAAAGTAGCATTAGTTTCTATAGCGATTCCATTTTTGATATCATACCTCATAATGGCTTTTGGAAAAGAAGTTTATTTTTTCTACATTGGAAGATTTCTTGGAGGTTTGGGAGTTGGAGGTGTTTATACTGTTATACCCGCATATGTTTCAGAAATATCAGAAAACCACAATCGAGGAGCACTTACTGTTGCCACGACTTTGTTAATTTCAGTTGGAACATTAATCTCGTACTGCATGGGTCCATATACAAGCATTGAAATTTTTAATCTGATACTGTCAATTTTTCCAGTAATCTATGTGATACTATGTTGTATATTTTGTCCAGAATCGCCATACTATTTGTTATCAAAAAATGAAGAAGAAGATGCTCTCATTTCACTTAAAACTTTACGTGGTAAAGACAAAACAGCAGAATACTTTGAAACAGAATTGGTCAAAATTAAGGAAGACATGAGTAAAAATATCACAGAATCTGGTACTTTTATGGATTTATTTAAATCTAAAGCTGCCTTAAAAGCATTAACAATTTCGCTAACTTTAATGGTAATCCAACAATTCTCTGGAGTGGTAACAATTTATTATTATGCACAACTTATTTTTAATGCCACTGGAACTACGCTTGACCCAGCAATAAGTACTATTATAATTGGAACAGTGTCATTTATAACATCGCCTGCATCAATATATTTATTAAATAAAATTGGAAAAAGAACATTGTTAATCATTTCAACTAGTGGTATAACCTTAGGAGAAATTGCATTAGGAATATATTTTTTCATAAAAGATTCTGGAAAAAACGTTGATAGTGTGAATTTCTTACCACTAATTTCCTTACTGGGCATTATCCTATTAAGTAACGTAGGGATGAATTGTTTGCCCTGGTCTATAGTAAGCGATATTTTTCCAACCAACGTTAAATCCGTTGGAGCTGCTATTACGAACATTGTTTCTAATATAGCTGGCTTTCTAGTAACGTATTATTTTCAAACTATTGTAGATGGCATTGGAATGGGTCCAACGTACTGGATATTTTCTGGAATTTGCATAGCAGCCGTGATATATATTTATTTTTGTGTGCCTGAAACGCAAGGCAAAAGTTTTCAGGAAATACAAGAAATTTTATCTCGTTAAACATAGTTGATAAATTATAAATATACAGCCTGTTCCAGAACTCGCGTACAGAAATTCAAGGGTATATTAAAAACCCTCTGGAAAATATTAAAAAAATGTAAAAAAAATCTTCGTTCAATTCAAAAATAAGAATGCTTTAACTGGACCAATACTGTTGCTGATGTTAAATTACCTTTAAAAGTTGAATTTGTAGCTATGGAAGCCAATTTAATTATTGCAGGTACATATTCTGTAGGCTGACATGATGATTAATGTGATATAAATATTTATTAATGTCAAAAAACCCCCGCCGGATGGAGTGACCCTATAAAAATAGAATATTTGATAGCCTCTGTCGGTTTTGTCAAAATATAAGAACCTAAAAATATTCTAAAGTTGGAAGTCTCAAACAATGCACGCTTCAACAATTAAAATGCAACCATAGTTACTAATAAGTAGGGAAAAACTAATTTGTAGGTAATTTAACATCAGCAACAGGATTGGTCAGATTAAATAGCTTCCTTTTTAATTAGTATTGAAGATGGATTTTTTTTTAATTTTTTTTCATATTTTCCAAAGGGTTTTTAATATATCCTCAAATTTCTGTACGCGAGTTCTGGAACAGGCTGTATAAATACATATTTTCTATTTTGCGACTCTTATAAGCTCATAATCACACACATTTTGCGTATTCTTATAGGCCCATAAGAGGTCTGTACTTTTTTTTCTTTTGGATTGGTAACAGACAAAAGCTTATCGCTTGAAGTTTTCCCTGCAAATGTTTACGTCTCTTTAAAGTTTAATTTTCTACAAAATGTTGTATTTAGGTTATTTTTTACCTTGTTAAAATTTTGGCTTGGTTACTTGCAGTCAAAAAGACAAGACCTGGCTATAAAATATATCAAACTGTCATTTGTTTTTAGAATTTTAAACATTGCGAAAACTGTAATGCCAACCCGAAACAAAAATACCTAATCAGTCATTAATTTAAATGTAAGTTTTTTTTTTAATTTTAAAGCAAAATAGAAAAAATTGTATAAAGCCCTTATTTTATTCAACACGTTTTTAGCTCATTATTGCTTTAGAAAACTCGCCGCAAGCGTCTCGTTTTCTAAACTTGTACTCGTGCGCTAAAAACGTATGTTATGAAACAAGTACTTTAATATTCAATTTTTTATTTTATATTTAGTTATTATAATTTTTAAATACAAAGTGGTTTTTCTTCATAAATTATATCAAAGTGTCTAAAGCACCTATACGGACGAACAGACAGACAACGAACAGTCGTTTTTGGGAATGACCTTAACCCTCTGCCACAGACACCTTTATTATGAAACTTTACTACATACATGAAGTAAAAATTACGCCTCCCTTTAAACAATTTAAAAGTCGAACAAAATTTTTAAAATTTTGACTTATTTGTCTTTAAACGTGTTCTTTATACTTTAATTATTTATTTATAATTGCAATAGAAAATAATATTTAAATGAGTTATTTATATAATATAACTTGTACTATAATGTAATTCTTAGTTAATATTTACTTGGTAAAAAAAAGAAAAAAATATTTATAAGATAAAATTAAAAACTTAATCATAAATAAACAACATAAACATACAATTCTAAAAAAATAATGTTTTTTTTCGCAATATGTAAACCCTATTGTTTTTATTGTTTCTTACTGGCGTACAGACATGGCGTATTTTCTACGCCACCAAATTTTAAGTAAACACAAGAAAAATCACTTTGCAACATACCAACTTCTCTATTCGCATATAGGGCTTTTAAGTTTAAAAACTGAATGTCCAAAAGGTACATGGTGATCCAGAGTTCCCGCCCTTGTCATTTTTATCGAAAATGGTAAGGCATATTAAAAAAACTCAAGAACCATGTTTTATAGTTTTGCCTATGCTACAAGTTAAATACCGTGTGACGATTTTAGGGCCACTTGCACCAATTTTATTTTGATCAAGGTTTAATTAATCTACGTTTAAAAAATAATCTCTGGTTATATATGTTTGCATTGCACCAATGAAAGTTAAACAAAGTTTAGTTAAACCGAGCACACATCTCTAATTTTAGTGTTATTTGAATGTAGCTAACTTAACATTATTTTGACGTTTGACGTTTATATCATTTGGTTTATTGTATTTTCAAAAAAAGCTGTTAGTTATTGACAGTAACTTATTGTGTTATGTGTTATTGTGTTCTGTAAGCTAAAAAGTAGCAATGGATATGCCCAAAGAAAAAGATGAAAACAAAAAAAAAACGTTCGCCCAATTATACTATAAATGATAAAGCTTTATTAATTAAAATTGTGGCACAATACAATAGTGTTATCGAAAACAAAAAAACGGACGCAATTGGGATATTCCAGTTGTTCTTCAATACATACAAGAATATTGGCCACTGTTTCTTTATATAACCTAAATTTTTGAAAAAATGTTAGATCATCCATACTTTCAAAATAGTTTTGTCGCTCATGATAGGTACGGAAACCATCATCCAATATTTCCAATTCCAACAAGTCTTCATCTAATAAATCGGCTTCTGCCATCATTGCAGGTAATTTCGTAAAATCAAAGGAAAACACTCACGGGTACGAAATGACAGATAAAAACCTAAAGTTAGGTTATGTTTTGATATAACCCAGGCTTAAGTGACATAAACCATCAAACTCGAACGATTACATTTATTCTGAGATTAAGACAAATAAACTTGGTTTAAAAAATGGTGCAACAGCGAAACGTCAATTAACTCTTAAACCATTAACTTAATCCGAGTTTAAGCTTAAATCATGTTTGGTGCAAGTGGCCCTTATAATAATACTCGTTAGCCCTGTGGCGACCTCTATATTTTTCCCCGTGGTAAACTATATTTTATTCATGACAGTAAATTTTAAATAAATAAATAAATAAATAATTTCAATAATGAATTAGTACACAAAAACAATATATAGACAATCATGAACATGAAACTTGTCTCAAAAATACAAAAATAATATTAAAAGGTATAAAAATTCAATTACAAATTTAGTTAAAATATGCAGATATTTTATAAGGTTCTAAATTTATTAAAAAGGTTAAAATACGTCTTTTGTACATATTAAAGTTCGTTACCGTTTTTATATCTTCTGGTAATTGATTGACACTTATTGCAGCATAAAAGCATAACTAGAAAACAAATAAGAGCGCTGAAAAAAAAAGACATGAAACTGAATTATTGTAATTTAAAAATATTTTAATTTCATAAATAAAAAGTAGTTTACTATGGGGAAAATAATATAGAGGTGGCCACAGGGCTAACGATTTTTATTATGAAAACGTCATACGGTACGTAACATGTAGTAATACTATACATTGTAGTATAGGTGAAACTATAAAAAGTGGTTCTTGATTTTTTTTAATATCTCTCACCATTTCAGATAAAAATAACGAGGGCGGGTATTCTTGATCACTCTGTACTTAGACGCGAAAAGCCGCAGTTGTTCGGAGTGGGGAGAAATCAAAAATTGGATAGTATCCAGGAATAAAATCTACGTCCTGTCTGTAGAGTTAAAACCGATAAATACATTCAAGCCTGAAAAAAATATGCTATAACAAAACTTTTTTTTCTCTCGAGATGGCTCAAAAGTCAAAATATTATTTTTCTACGATTTCTTATGAAAATGATATTTAGCACACTCTTTTGTTCTTCAGAAAATGCCTTATATCACACTAGTTTGATATTTTTAAATCACCCTAGTTTGATATTTATATATGTAGGTTTTCCTGATTTCACGTATTTAGGTTTGCCTTAATTTCATCCTTTTATCACAGAATTTTATGATATCTTTTATGTTTTTCAATTCAAATATTTCTGTTTTTCAAGTCAAATATAGAAACTATAGTTATAACCTTACTAGATTGACCAAGATATAACTTGGGATGTTTTATAAAAAAACATCAAAATACACTGTCTTTTTAGCAGTACAATTTTACTGTTTTTTATGGGAACATATCTAAAGAAATCTAATTAAATTAGCAAACTGTCTTGTCTTGATTTACACAAAAGGCTTGCGTTTTAGGCAACCCATTAAACAGCTAGGTATTGTAGTGTATAATATTGTATTAAATTTAAAAATTAGGAAAACTAAAAGTAAAATAAAATCATATTTCCTGTTTAACATACATACTTTTGTATGCTATTTTGCTTTTCCATTTTGAAAATTTTCAAAAGCATTGTATGCGTGCAAAAATTTTCAAAATTTTTTTTTATGTTTTTTTTTTCTGGCGTTTCACGACATTTTATGTAGATATAAATCAATTTCAAGCAAAAAAAAATTGTCGGTCGGTCGATCGGTCTGTCGGTCTGTCCGGGAAATCTTGTGGGCACGATAACTTAAGAACGCTTTAAGCTAGAGACTTGAAATTTGACATACGGGTATGTTACCAAAAGTTCTAGCTCGTGATTGTTTTTGGTGAACATTTTGGTGCTGCAAATGGGGAAAAATACATTTTTTTTAGAAAAATATAGAGCGAATAATTTCGCGAAATTCTGATTTTCATTGTCCTTTAAGATCGCCCAATTTCACAGCACCAGAACGTTTTCTTTTGGGCTACCTGAAGGATCGGGTGTATAACAGCTTAAGCCAGATATGTTAAGAGCCGTCATGGAAAATGTCGTGAAAAGAGACGGTGCTTGCAAAGCGGAAAATGGACGTCATTTAAAAGACATGATTTTTCATACATAGTTAAAAAAAATCCATTTTCACAATTCGAACTAGGTAAGTTGAAATTACTTAAATAAAAAGCCGACAGTAATGGAAAGTACTATATCGAGCACACTTAGTGATAGATGAAATCAATACAAACAAAACCGTAACTAGACAGAAAAAACGACTTACCGCTAAAGGACACGAAGTGTCCGACACTTAGCTAAGGAGGAAACCTAGATACTAGAGTGATTCCTTAAAAAATGGTTTATTAAATTGTCATACATATAAATGTCAAAAATTTTATTAATAAAATAAGATTTTAACTACTTTATAGTGAGAAAAATGTAAAGCGCTACTCCTAGGTAAGTTTTTTCTGTATTCGGTCGTGTTTATGGACCTCAGTTCCGCTTCGGTCCACAAAATACGACCTCACACAGAAAAATTCACTTACCTCTACTAGGAGCGCAAATAACTATTCCTGTACTCTACAAAGTAAAAAAAATAAATGAAAAAATTGACAAACAAAAAAGTTATTCAATTTTTAAAGGCAATACGACTTATGAGCCACCCTGTATATTAAAATGCTTAAAATATACTCTACAATATATTATTTATTTTATATAACAATTGTACTTAACTGATTGTTATGAAACTATGTCCAAATTTTAGCCCTGCTTACGAATTTTGTAACCAAACGGCCCTAGCACCATCAATAAACATGAGAAATATAAAAAAAACTATGGAGAAATAGAAGTAAAAACCTTAATAATTATATAAATAGCATATGAAAAATAACTTTTAGGTGGCCAACAACTCTTCCTTTCGTTTGGAAAAAAATAGATTTTAAAAAGCCATTTTTATATCTATAACTCAAAAACAAAGGTCATAGATCTAGTTTCTGATAAATTTTATTTTTATAGCTTTATGTGGATTAACAGTAATAAAATTATTTAAACAATCTAGTCAAGATTTTAATGATGACCATTCTGATTATTATTTATTATCAGTAATATAAGTACTCGAAGTTAGAAGTCAAAATGCAGGTTCGCATTAAGGACAACAAATAATAATTTTAATTTTTTAATAATAATTATTATTACATTAACAAAAATGCATAATTATTTTATTGTAATGTAATTCTTGTTTTAAAGTAAGGGAACGTACAAGTATTACGTAACGCAAATTGTACCAAAATTCATACACTTCATACCGTTATTAAAGGCTGTAGATATTTCATATTTTGGTTACCCCCCAAATAGAGGGTGTGTTAGTGGGGGTAGCCAAAATATAAAATGTCCTCAGCCTTTAATAAAGCGGGAACTGGAATATAAAGTTTCTGAATTTTGGTACAATTTGGGTTACGTAATACTTGAACTTTCCCTAAGACAATTCGTTTAATTTCTTATATCAATGAATTAAAAATAAAATAATAAAACTGTTTATCCACGGCCGTGATTAATAGGCCTATTTATCACGGGTCTGTCAAAATAAATCGTCTAAAATTTAAAACAACCATGCATAAAGTATAGTATTCTACTCGCGTATAATAGCTATTAATCATTCACCCTCATTGATTAAAAGCAATTCTTATACGCTCATTGAATAATATACTATTATTGTATCGTATCTACATTATTTATTTTTGTCTATTTGTATTTTTTTTTTTAATATTCCTCTCATATCTAAGTAAAACAAAAACAGTGTGCATATAAATGTTTTTTTAAAGATAAGCAAATAATATTTTTTCTACGACTGGTTTAGAATGTAGGCAAATACACACACTTTTCATAAATAGAATTAATCCAATCTGGCTCTAGATACTGTAAGACTATACCATATCAAGTGAGAATAGGCAAGTGTGGTGCCATCTATTGTATATAAAAATAAAGAGAACTGTAGCAAAATAACCAAAAAATATATCTATTTTACTATAAAATAATAAATAATTTAATCAATTTAAAGTTATGAGTTAAACTTATATAAAATTAATTAGTTTTTCCTAAAATTTGACCAGTTTTTAATCATTTTATATAAAAAATAAAAAGACGCCATTTATTGCTGATTATTTAATAATTTCAACTTACATCTCAACAACAGAAATTATGAAATTTGCTATAGGCTTTGTTTGAAGCGTGGATCAACTATGGTGAGGGGCTAGTGGGGAGTGTTTATTTTGAAACACTCAAAGAGAGAGAAAGTATGTGTAAACTCACAGTCTAATGCCGTAAAATGACTGACAGGGGTACAGTGTTGCCGATTGGAAACATATACTTTGGATATTTTATTGTAAATTTTAAGAAACATTAGTTCTGTATGAGTTTTATATGAACTTAATTTTAATAGATTTAAATATACTATATTATTAAACATAATTATAGTATACACAAAGTTTTTTACATTTTTAATTTAAGGATTATGATTTGAATTCACGATAAGGTGAAAACTACGCAACATCGCTACTGGGTAGGCTGAAAGTCGACTAGCGACATCTACATTTTTCACCACAAAGCTGTATCGCGTTTCTGTTAGTAAATAAACAAACAAAAAGATGACATCTTCATAAACATTGGTCTGAAATAACTTCTTGAGGTAAAAGTCCTTTGAATAATTTGTAAACAGTTGATGAACAGTTGATGAAATTCAATAAAAATCTTTAATTTATTTAATTTATTTAATTTTATTTATTTGTTTATTTATTTAATAAAATTATAAAATAATATTGAGTGCTTTATTTAAAAATATGTGTTTTGTTGCATTTACTATGTCCAGAGAGAAGAAAAATTTTCTTCAACCTACTTTGCAGTGTAAAGTCATCCAGTGTCTCATTTTGCAGTCATAGAACAAGTACAGTCTATAACACGTATGGAATAGTCATTCCGCCTGATGGCTCTTACGCCATACTTTCTGCTCGTGCGGAATATTGTATATACCATACTAGTTGTAGAATATACTATTATAATATTCCACGTTGTTCCTAGGTATTATTATATTAAATAAAAAACAATACACTTATTAAAATGTAATTAATAAAGAAATACAACAGAACTACCAGAATTGGTTAAAAATACTCTTATAATAGTTATTTATGGTACTAGTGGGTAAAGTAATATATTGCCCATGAGAAAATTAATCTGCGAGGCGTCAGCCAAGCAGGTTAATTTTCGGGAGGGCAATATCGGTTTACCCATGAGTGCCATACAAGGTTTTATCCAATAAATAGCTTAGGAATTCACATTTTTATTAAAAATTTTAATGACATTTACAAGAAAAATAATTTGACAAGTGACAGTTAAGTGGGTAAAATAAATAATTATCCACTCAATAAAGTAAAAGCCACGCGGGGGTTATTATTGAGTTTAGTTATTTAAAATAAAGCTGTTAATTGTCTTATTATCTGTTTGTATTGGATAATAGTTATTTATGGTACTAGCTGACGCCTCGCAGGTTAGTTTTCGAGAGGGCAATATCGGTTTACCCATGAGTGCCATACAAGGTTTTATCCAATAAATAGCTTAGGAATTTATATTTTTATTAAAAATTTTAATGACATTTACAAGAAAATAATTTAAAATAAAGCTGGTAATTGTCTTACAATGTTTGTATTAGATAAATACTTTTTTTTGCTGCTTATATCGTTAGACCATAACTGTGATTTTTCCCCTATACCGGTCACATGGACAGCCACTGACTAATCATAGCTGAGAAACGAACTCTAGTTTTTGTTCATTTCTCTGGCTGTATGAAGTATGGGAGCATTGGTGTAGTGGTCTACCGCGTCTGTACATGACAAGTCTACTAGCCAACTAGCTTGAGTTCGATTCTCACTGGCGCCGATTTGCCTTTTTCAGTTAACTAATCATTTGAAATTTAGAGAAGGCGTAAGTAAAGCGGACACTCCCTATAAAAACTGGTTCGAAAGTCAGTATAAGCCGGTCGTTCCCTTTACTACTATCCCACGCAAGTCCTGAACTTAGGGGATGCTTAACTAAGTAAAATAGTACGTGGTTAAACCATAGACAAGGAAAGACCTCCAAAGCCGTTGCGGAATACTGTGATAAATGTGCCTAGCGCATCTGAGATAAACTTGCACATGCGCACTACTATTGTTGTTTTTGACGAGTATTTTTTAACCTTAGTTTTATGTGTCAAATAAAAATTGTAAAAAATTCAACAAAAAACAATAATTATCTACGAAGAAACGTCGAAATAGTTTTTTTAAATTATTTTATAAGAATTTTTCGAGGTGTGTTTGAGTTTCGGGATTTTGTACACCTACTTTGAGTACACCAGGGATATACCTTTTGCTCTTCATAAAGCAACAATACAGGTTAGGTTTAAAGTTATAAACAAATGCAGCAAAAAAAACAATTAAAACACAGTAGAAGTCGAAAAATGAACAGAAACAAACGACGATCTGACAGTATAAATAAACTACTAATAATTCGTCACCCCAGTATTGGTTTGCCATATCTCTATTTTTGGACATTTTAAGATTTTTACTGGGAGAAATTTTTTAGAGATAAGACTGGGGTGATGAATTGTTTTACGACCGACAGCATTTCACAGCTGATAGAGATGCGTACTGCGCAAGGTCAGATATATTGCGTTACGTCATTTCGCTGCCCCGTTCTGTCATAAAATAATCTTGCCCAGGCTGGACTAATGGTTCTCTTTCCATCTCTATGGGTTAAACAAACATGTAATAATATGGATAAATTTGGAATTTGTATTATCGCCGATGTCGTATTTAAACCACTCGAGTGGAGTGCATCGAATTTTTAAACCAATATTTATTTTTACTACAATTTAATTTTTAAAAAAATATTTATTTTTACTAAAATGCTATGAACTATGAATTTTTAAAACAGTATTTATGCTTTTCATATCTACACACATTGCTAAAATTCTTGGCCCCTCAATTGATTTGAAACCCAAACAAAAATTATTATAACAAATTTGGCTTTAAATATACATTTTATTGAAATGCTTTATCACATTAAAGTTATTTTCATCAATTGAGTACACGGCCAGAAATTAAATAAAAACATTTTTCTCAATTAATTTTTATTGAAAAAAGTCTTAAAAATGTCAGAAACAAAGATGTCAATAACCAGTAGGGGAGAGTGCGTATGTTTCGACCAGTGGAAGGATTCAACCATTTCATTTTATTCAAAAACTATTTAAAGTTCGCGTGCTTCCAGTAGTGCCAACTAATAAGTTTAGTGACTATAGTGCCTATTTAAAGTTTGGTCAAATTCGGGAAGGTCTAAGAAAAATAACGAAAAAATCAATTTTTTGTGAAAATCATGTAAGGTTTTGGTTCTACATTTTTTTATTGATATATTTCTAGTGGTAAAATCTATTCAAAATCGGTTTTATATGATTAAACAAGTGTTTTATGGGCTTCATTTTCATACACTGAACCTAATCTAATTCGTTTATTTTACAGGGTATCTTCATATTACTTAAAATATGAGCATATAGGGATGATTCGACCACTGGATAGAACATTCGAAAATTTAAAATAATATTAAAAATCCAATTTCTTTTTTTAGTTTTCCAATATACTTTTAATATTGGTTATTATTTTCAGATTACCTGCTACTTACTAGGTAGTTTTGTATTGTTTTTTTATATTGGTTAAATCGTTTCTGGTTCCTTTAAATATTAGTCTAATATTATTTGTTCATGTTCTAGTTATTTTTAATAAAACATTAAATATTTTTGGTTCATTTTAATGTTGGTTCTATATTTTTATAAATATATTAGAACTATATTATAAAGTTTTAATAATAAATTTTAAATATTTTAATAAAATTTATAATTTTATTCACCCTGATTTAATCATCTCTGGTTGAAACCTCCCACCCTAGAGGGATGTTTCAACAAAATGTAACTATTTTTATTTTAATTTATAAAACTAATTATTCTTTAAATTAATACAACTTTTACTACATTATTTAATAGAAAACATATTAAACTATAGATTGGTATAAAATAAAATAATTTATTAAATATTTTATAAAAGGATTTAAACATTAAGAGGTCGAAACATCCCCACTCTCCCCTATTTTCTCCTCTGTTCCCAAGTAAAACATTTACGGCCAAAACATTATTCAACCGATATCTTTCCATGGCGAACCGAAATTTGAAATAAATATTTATGGACGATAACAACACTCCCCATCGCCCAAGAAGGGTTACGAATTTCCTACTCCAAGGAAATGTATAAAGAATGAACTGGCCAGCAAATTCACCTGACATAAATTCTTGTGAGAAGGTGTGCACATGTGGGACATGCTAAAAATGGCAATTTTATATAGAAATAACCCCCCGTTTACCCTTTAGGAGCTCTTTGTTGCTTCAAGAAGAATGGAACAACATATCGCAGGAAGCTATTAACAAACTTTTTATTAGCATGGACAGATTTGTTAATATTTTGCTTGAGAACAGAGGAGAACATACTGGTTATTGACATCTTGTTTGTCACATTTTGTGACGACTGATTTCTTTCAATAAAAATAAATCGACACAATTTTTTAAATTTAAATCCTCACCCTGTACTTATTCTATGAAAATAGACTTACATGTGTTAAAGCATTTCAATAAAATGTAAAATAGAACCCAAATATTTGTAAGAATAATTTTTGTTTGGGTATTAAATTAAGTGGGGGGTCAAGAATTTTCACAATATGTGTGTTTTTACTTGTTACTCTAAGGCCCAGTTTATCAATGTACATTTAAAACTTTATCTAAAAGATAAAGTCTCAGTTAAGAGCAAATTCTGGACGTTGGTTGGAGTTGCTATGGTTATTATGTGTTAGCTAAATTTAGCTGCAACTTGATAAACCCAGCCTAAGGCAGTAAATTGTTTAATAAATTGGCAACGCTGTCACAAGTCTTTTCTTCGAGCTTTATACTTAAACTTGAAAAAAATGCTAAAACTAGTGTTTGCGACTTGGCTGGTTTCCCGCTATTTCTTAGCTTCAAGAAATGGTCCTAGTCGACTAGTGTGGTTTTTGGTAGACGTGAAAAGGTCATTTAAAAAAAAATACTAATTTAGTTTAAAAATAAAATATAACAATGATTTCTGACAAGTTTTTATTTACATAATTATACCATAATCAGTATCTGTATACAATCCCAGAAAACCAGCTTGAGAGTCTAGTATATAGCATCCTAAACTTGCTTTCATATAGCTAGAAAAATGGAAGAAATTATAGAGAAGTTCAAAATATTTCTCAAAAGCTGAATGAAAAATGGACAATAAGTCTAAAAGCACTCATAATTATATCCAAATATGTATGCTATTTTATGTTAATTTAAGGTCTTATTAGTATAGGTTCCATTTTTAATGCTAAATGCTCCCTAATTTTAGACGGTAAATTAATAAACTATTTTATGTGGATAATATACGCTTTTATTTGATAAAATTTAGGACGACCTAATAATGACCAACTTTATGTCAAAAATATATAGTTTATATTGGTTTAATTGAGAACATGCTATAAACGAACTATTTTAAGTCCAAAATATACTGCTTACGTCGTCTTAGTTTAGCTCGCTAATAATGCTTCTATTTTTCCCACTTAATTCAAGCAAATAATTCAAAATAGTATTTATTTTGTTTCTTTTTTCTTAACAGACGTTTAGTATTACTAAAGTCTTCAGAATGGATGCACGTTGCTTTGAAAATTTACGAATTGTAAATTCTTCTCAAGTCTTTCAAAAATCGTAAAATAAAAAGAAAACTTGATTAATTAGATAATATATGAATAATAGTGAAAATGGGTGTTAAAATTATATTAAAAATTTGTGTGAAAAGCAGTGAAAGCGAAAGTAATGGCAGTGAGAAATGAATTTTTAACAAAGTTGTGATACTCTGAATCACAAACAAATATATCGTCGGCTTACAAGTAAAGAACACTAAGTCCAAAAACATGATTTTGAGATATTGACAAATTTAACTTTCGCTGTTGTTTTTTAATTTTTGTAATAATTGTTACAAAAACGCACGTTTCGCCAAACAAACAATAACTCGCTTAGTGCAGAAACATTTTAAATAATCTACAAGTAAAACGCACTAAGTGCACTAAGTGACTTAGTGCCTATTGCCAGATAAAATTTTATTCAAAATCAAACTGGTGCGTTTTGTTTAGTGGGTAACTCTCTTGGCAGTCCACCTAGAAGTTAGTTCGGTTTACCTGTACATAGATCATCAAAAATTAATTACAGTACCATAAAAATCCCATTTTTGCAAAAAAGTGACTTAGTGCCTTTTACTTGTAAGCCGACGATATTGTATCTATTCTGATCCTCCTGTTTAAAAATATTAAAAAAAATTTGCGTATTTAATTTATCCAGAGGCGTGCCCAGACGGACAAAATATATGAGGCTTAAAACATTTTTGCCCCAAACTTTTCTATGTGTATGTTTTTTGGATTTGTTGTAAAAAATATAGATTTCTAGAGTAAAAATACATATAAAATATCATATAGTGTAACACTGTAGGAGCAACCGTTATCAAAAAAAAATGCAATTAAGAGGAAGTAACATTTTGTGCCACCAAAAACGTTACTTTTTAAAAGGCTATTACTCCTTTAATATTAAATTTAGGTGTTTTGGTGTATAATACTTTTTTGCTCAGTTTTAAATGAAGAATCACCCTGCAGCATTAAAATTTTATTGGTGTTCTTTTTTGTTCCCCATTCAATACGTCATCTTCGAAGGGCCGTAGCTCCCTTAGGGCTCATTTCCGGACCAACCTTTATAGAAACTTTTTTTCATATTTTTGGATGTAGAATCACCTCTTAAATTTCGGTAAGCGAGTTCTGGAACAGGCTGTAGATTGAGTTTTGACCGTTTGCTTCCCGACTAAATGCGTCCTCCATTCCAATTGTCCAACATAAAGTAAAAAAATATATATTTTATGTTGGTAACACTGTGTTGCGTTAGATAGGAATATTTTCTTTGTTAGAGATGTGTCTTTTCATTTCACTTCAGTAGTCAGTAAAAGTTTCTTTTTGTAGTTGTTTTGTTGCAACCTTTTGTTATATATGTTAAAACTAAATCAATATGTTATACTACACAGATATTTATTTATTTTTACAAGTAATTTAAATATAAAAATATAATTCTTCGCACACATCTCTAACATATTCGTGCAACAGGTTAACATAACCTAATTTATGTATGTTTTGAGTTTGTTTTCGAGGTTTTTCTGTTATTTTTTCTACACGTTTGGTGTTTTGTGCTAGAAGGGTGAACATTTTATTTTATTATAGACTATATAATAGCGTTTTTGAACTTTTAGTCTTTCTGTGTTTTTTTTTATATTTTATAGTGGGTTTTCAAAGAACTAGTAAAGTCTTTGCAATGTGTTTTATAAAAAGTTGTAGAAACATAAAACGACTTCTACCTGCAGACAGCAGTATTATATTTTTTAGGTAAGTTTGATTTTTTTTAATATAACATAAGAAAACATTAAAAAGTAAGGTTATGTCGTTTGGACTTTTTACCCACTAATTTAAATTTCCCGGATGATTTCTGACGTAACTTCCGATCAAAATGGAGTAAATTTGTATATAACCTTGAGATGACAGCTCATCTATGTTCTTTGTCTATGGTAAATAGGTATATAAATCAGGTTTGCCTTAATACGAACCTGTTAAAAAATCCTTATCCCGAGCACCGATTATTACATATCAGAGATTAATAATAATTTAGTGTGATTTAAACTTTATTGAAAACATGTATTTTAATTTTAAGTTTAATTATTTATATTTTGCAGCACTAACAGGTAATTTAATTTATATATAGTTTACATAATACATTAGTTTGGGACCCTTTTACAGATTTCGTTGTAAAATATTTCAAATACTTTTAATTCTATTTTTTTTCCTCAATCAAACCAACATGAATAGTATAGAAAAAATATATTAAAGGAAATGAAATGAAAAATAAAAAAATGGGTTTTTTAAAACCTTATGCAAATTGTATGAATGTGCCGCTCGGTGGAGTACCTTCGTACAGTAAAAAAAATCTGTGTTGCTAGTACGTTTATTATTATCCGAGTTATTATCACGTTAATGGAAAATAAACCTACAATTAACAAAAAACAACATTACAATTTTAAATTTAAATTCAAGTGGTTGATTGCTGGTAGGAACGCCCCTCCTCTCTTTCCCTTTTAAAGCTGTTTTCATCGAGTTTTCGTCTACAGCGCCACTTCTTGTAAGTTTGTTCTTACATTTCTTTACCATGATTCTAAAAAAATTAACATAAAATTTATATCCCGAGGAAAACATTACCGACGGGCCATCACTGGACCATCAACCCGTGTGATAGCTTAGTGATGGCCCATCAGTAAAGTTTGGCTGGACCTGAAGGAGGTACATGTATACAGATCTGTACGAATGTACCCCTGAATCTGCACCTTATGTAGTTATTTATATTTTGTAACAATACTCAAGATTCAAGTATAAATACCTTCTAATTTATTATTAAAACATAATTTTGACTATGTTTACTTACCATAACAAAAATACCTAAAACAAAAAGCACTTTATATCTGACACACACTAAATAAAATTGTTGGCGCTTAAGTTATTTTAAGAGCATTAAAACAGTTTTTTTTATTTCTCGATGATGGCTAAGGACGCCTGTCACTCACTGGCAGATCTGGCACGAAAAGAGCTATGTGCGGGCCCAAATTAATAAAACCTTTTGGTTTGTAAGAATGGTTCCAAACCCCCCCTATGTATTTTTGCGTGGCCCTCTCTATTCACATAACTTTACGTACATAGATACCCAGGTAGCAAGGGATGTTATATTACAAGAAATTAACATCACTTTTGGGTGTATTTTTAAACTAAATCATAACATCACATAATATTGAAAAATAAAATGTATTTAACATCACATTTGCAACGTAACACGTGTGACGTGACAACCATGTTATTAAATAACAAATATTTAGCAACGCTGTGAATATATCGCATGTCACATATTAACGTGGCTTTCACGTGAATGTCATGTTATTTTGCTTCTCACCGACGTTCGAAGCAAAAAAATCGATATAAGATGATGTTGATAGAGTAAATTATTATAAGAAAATTGTATACACATTATACGATTTCCAATGGAGAGGGGGCTCTGCCGGGCTTCTCAAGACCACGGACACGGATTAAAGGATATATTCTCCGCTTAATCTGCAATTTCGTATTTAGAATCTATCTGTTTCAATCTGTGATTGTTTCAATTACTGATTGATTTTAAATCCGATTTTTTTATAGGGTTATAGCGTTTTTAATGGTTTTAATTTAGAAAAAGCTAATATCCTAAAATATTATTTAAATATTAAAGTACCAGTAACGGCATGCATAAGATATTAGATATAACAGGAATGTGGATTTATGATTTCACAAACACGTTATTTTCGGGATGTCATTGTGTGATGTTATTAGGGGCGGACTTAGGACATCCCCACCATGCTGCATTCTTGTTAAATGAGACTACAATCTTAACATCACATGTCACATATTAACGTGACTTTCACGTGAATTTCATGTTATTTTGCTACCTGGGTAAGTACGTAAAAAATAATATGTAAAAATTGTTGCCAACGTTAAGTTATGTGAGATTTTCCAGAACATGTATAATTTCCAGTGAAAGGAATTCTAATGCTATAACAGGTCCGCACAAACATTTATTAATTAAAACGCAATTTATAACTAGGGGCACAGATCCTGTTTTTATCATTGTTATTATTCTATAGAATATATAATATATACTTATACGGTAGAATAGTATTATACGGTAGTTTCGAATTTTCAAAATCGCTAAAAAAAAACGTTCTAGAGAAACACTCTTGGATACAAAAATGTTTCATGAAAAAATAAAAAACTTTGAAAATGTCCGTCCGTCCGATGTCACGTTTTTTGTTTACATGATAACTCAAGAACGAATTATTCGACCGACTCAAAATTTTCAGAAAAAATTAAGTTCTTTGAGAAGAAGATCACAAAAACAAAAAAGTTATGGAAAAAAAACTATTTTTTTTCATTATTTAATTTTTTTTTTCGTTTTACGTAAAAAAAATTGATAAATTTTTGTGTTTTCATTATTTTTGTTTTTTCAAAAAAATTTCGTTCTGCGAGAAAAGATTTTTTTTTTGTTGAGAAAAAAAAGTTTATTTTTTATTTTTTTAAAAGTATTTGGGTAAATGCATTTACTGTAAACATTAGATAATGGTATGCGTAGCATTATATATCTTCACGGCTTGTTTAGGTATACCTATAGCTATAGCTAAACAAAAACCTTATCAGTGTACACAAGTTTGCGACTTTTTTCTCGATTGTGTTCAAATACTCGTAAATTCTAATACAAAATCGGTGTTGTTCCTAGGTTATTTATTTGCTAATGAAAATTTATACATTTAATGAAATTAAATTTATTACCTAAAACAATATTGTTTTTTATAATTCTTCTTTTTTTCGAATTTAAATTTATTGAATATTATTGATCATTTAGCAACTGCCTTTATTAGCACACTACTTTATATACTTTGCGTTAGATTTGACATATTTTTGAGTTTCAAGTTTTTTTGTCTAGTTTTGAGTTTTGAGTTTTGGGTTTTGAGGTTTGAGTTTTAAGTTTAAGTTTTTAATTTTAAACATTTATATTCTAGTGTAGTTTTTACTTTTTTAACATAAACATGCCACAGCAACAAAAATACTCTTTAATTATATTATATAACAAAATTTTGTTATAGCAATAGACTTTTTATATATGTTGTATATATATTTATATTTATAAAATAAATCACACGTTCCTTAGTGCGGTACTGTTAAAGCATTGTAATTCCTAACAGTGATAATTTCATAAAAAATTATGTCAAATAAAATTTTACGGAATATATTCTATAAAAATTTATGTAAAATAAAATTTTACGCAACAAATTCTGTAAAAATCACAACTTAGCGTTGGAAATATTCTAACCTACGTTATGTTCTGTGAATAAGGGCTTCCAAAATTACATAGTTGGGCAAGTTATTATCTATACCACAAGATGAATAGGCTCTGTCGATTTTAAATGCTAAAAACTTTAAAAACCGTCTTTGTATCGATTCTAGAGAATATATTTAAGTTTGACTGCTTAGCTATCAAATTAAAGCACCAAATTTTAATTTAAAAAAAAAATTAATGCTGATAAATTTTTAAAAGAACCATAATTGCTTAGTACAAAACCTAACATTCTTAACGCAGAAGTGCAAGTAAATTCAACATGTTCCTGAAATGTAAGCTGACTGTCAAAAATAATACCAACACCCTTTGTAGATATGGCATGTATTAAAAGTTGTGTGGCATGTATTAAAAGTTAAAATTATAGTTGAGAAAAAATGGTTGCTTTTTTTCATAAGCTCATATGAGAAATTACTTTGCATTTACTTACATTCATAGTTACGGATGAACTATTTTTCTGATAAGTGCAACAACACAGCTTGTGGTTACCAGAAACAAAAGCCAGATTTTAATGATCTAGTAAGCTCATCTTGTCTTGTTGCCTTTATAAGATTTTTGGTTGCAGCAACCAGGAAAATAGTTGATTCGTATTTAACAATTGATGGCAACATAGAAACTGAATTTGAGCCATTTCGCCTCAATAAATATTTATATGAATAAAAAATCTAAAACAGAAAATAAAATTAAAATGATCTCTTTAGGCGCACCTATTTCTAGATACGCTAAGGTATTGCGTTTAAAATAATACTTATCTGCTATATCTTCTTTACCTAAAAAATATTATTAGTCAATACCTTACCAAAGTTTAAATTAAGGTATTGACTAATAATATTTTTTAGGTAAAGAAGATATAGCAGATAAGTATTATTTTAAACGCAATACCTTACCAGCGCATCTAGAAATAGGTGCGCCTGAAGAGATCATTTTAATTTAATTTTCTGTTTTAGATTTTTTATTCATATAAATAGTCTTTGAGGCGAAATGGCTCAAATTAATAATACTGTAAATATATATACGCCTCAAATAAATTATATATTCTATAGAAACTGAAGTACTCATTAGATTTGTAAAAGATCTGTTTCTGATAACCACAACAAGTTGTGTTGAAGTCCTTCCTAGATTTCCTATTGCAGCAACCAGAAATATGGTTGGTTGGTCTTTAACTAATAATCTGATTGCCTAATCTTATTTCAGTGAAGTATAGACCTGAATCTTCTAAAAGTGCACTTTTCCACCTGCTTTTAATACAGGGTGTCCCAACTAAAAGAGACCAATCGTTTTTTGGAGCTATCGGAATCAAATTTATGTCAATCAATATAAACCAGACAAGCTATAACTTTGCATAACCATAAGTTTTCTACTAGTTTTTGTTTTTACAATTAAGCTTGATACCATTTTTATGTACAAGTTTTATTTAAACACTAAAATTCAAAAAAAAACTTTTATCTTTTTACAATGATCAAATAATGTTTTATAATTTGGACTTAAAATATAAATTGGAATAATCCTAATTTACAAAACCATACACTCATCAGCTTTGCTGATGACTCGAGTTATGTAGTTAAATCAGATTATGAGGAAAACTTAGTTATTGAGGCTGGAACATTGTTTAAAACTATAAAAGGTTGGCTAGAAAGAAATAAACTTATTCTTAATGAAGATAAAACGAGCTTTATGATGTTCAAAATAAAAAAACATGAAGTTAAAACTTTAAATTGTCTCCCAAGATCACCCTTTGGCTGTACACTGCTGTCATAAGGCCTATGCTAACATATGACTCAGTTGTATGGTGGCTCAGAACCCAACTGACTACAGCAAGAACCCAACTAAATCATATTCAAAGACTAGCTCTTATGAGTATAACCGGTGCAATGCGATCAACTCCAACTGCAGCTTTAGAGACACTGCTTTGTATTCCTTCCCTTAATCTTTTTGTTGAGGGTGAGGCCGCAAAGACAGCTCTTAGGCTGAAAGCAAATAGTACGTGGAATGCAAGAGGAACGCGTACTGGACATGAGTCTATTCTTGAACGGTTTGTGTCACAAGCTCCCATTCTTGAATCTCAGACCGATCTAGTTGTTCCCAGGTATATCTTTAATAGATCATACCAAGCTTATGCTTCCACTAAAGAAGAAACTGACAGCGTACCTGATATTGTCATGTACACTGATGGTTCAAAGACAACTGAAGGATCAGGTGCAGGAGTTTTCTCTCATGGGTAAAGCGCATAATGAAAATGTAGGCAATGAAGAAGCTGATAGATTGGCACGAGCAGGCTCAGGCTCTGTACCTATTGGTCCAGAGCCCATAATCCCTATATCTGTCGCTTTTAAAACAGCTCTCATTAATCAAGAAATCCACATAAAACACACCCGTAATTGGATTACGAGAAACGACTGTAAACATGCAAGAGCAGCCTTTCCCACTCCGTGTGAAAAGACAGCACGCTTTTGTATATAAATAAGCATCTTAACACCATGGGAAAGCCAGTCGACCCCATCTGTAGAGGATGCTACATGGAAGAGGAAACAATGGAACATGTGTTATGTCACTGTCCAGCGTTAGCCTTAATAAGAGGGTCCATGCTAGACGAGTACTGGCTCGACATGGCCGGTATAAGCAGCATCACTCCCAGACATCTTCTTAGATATATTCAAAGAATAGGATGGCTAAGAGACTAATTTTCTGCTACCAAAGGGAGGTAGTACAATGGGCCCAGCTAAGTGGCCTAAGTGCATGTAGATAGCTACCCTCCACCCTAATAACCATAACCATAACCATAAACTTTAAATATATGTAATGCTGTTAGGAATTACAATAATTTGTTTATTAGCGTCTCTGGTTTGGACTATTTCCTAGATGAAACTACTGTATTTTTTAACACTTTAATCTAAATAAAGTTCCTACCTTTTACATTAGTCGTTCGTTATAATTTCTTAATGTTTAAATCCTAAACGCATTTTGCTCAAGTTAAAGTTTATTCAATTTTGGAAATTTAGGTATATGAGATTTATCCAGACATTTATAATTAATTCGCGAACCCCATAGCTGCAAACAAAAAGTTATAACTTCTTTTTGTATCTTATAAAATATAAAAAGAAGTTATAACTTCTTTAAAAAACTATAAATTGTTTTAATATTTTTTGTTATTTTATTTTTTTTTTAACTTAATAAAATTCAATCCTCTCTTCTCAAAATTTTTATTTGTCTAGTGGATCCGGATTTCGTGATTTCCTTTATTTACATCATCAGCACAAACAATAAAAAATAAAATAGAACGAAGAAATAATAAGTACACATATAATGGTTAATCTTTCATTTTTTTTTTATTATAATTAAAAAATAACACAGCCACACAAAAAAAATTATTTTTCAGATACTAGACCAACGCATTTATTTTTTTTTATTTTTTTTTTTCTGGCTGTGCACAGTTACCCAAAAAAAAATCATGTGTAAGAGACTAGACCAATGCATTTTAATATTTTCGGGGTCGCTGAAACCGAATCTGGCCTCAGAATTGCTCCATCAGGTCACATTTTTTTTCCACACTTAAAAACATCTGAATTTAAGAAATTTTCGCACACACAAGTGTATAAAAAAATATTGAGACCTGATGGAGCAATTCTGAGGTCAGATTCGGTTTGATCGACCCCGAAAATATAAAAATGCGTTGGTCTAGTATCTGGAAAATATTTTTTTTGTGTGGCTGTGTAATTTACTATTTATATAATTTATTTAGCCAACATAAATAAAATAAATAATTGTTTAATATTATGATTATTTTTAAAAAATATTATTCAAAGGGACATTTAAAAAAGTTGTAACGCTAAAAAACGATTGATCTGTCTTAGCTGGAACACTCTGTATAAAATGATATTTTCCTGTCTTTATTAATATTAATTTTGTTTTTTTTATTTTTATTTTTTTCTGTAGCAAACTTAGCTGGTTTTATTGGTGGAACTGCTATGGGATGGTCCTCTCCAGAAATACCAAAATTAACAGACAATTATAACCTCGAAGATAACCCATTTGGCAGAATAATAACCAAATCAGAATCATCATGGATAGTCTCATTAATGACTTTGGGTGCTATAGTTGGATCATTTGTTTTTAATTTTATAAATTATAAAATTGGACAAAAAGTAGCATTGATTTGTATAGCTATTCCATTTATAATATCATACTCCTTGATGGCTTTTGGCAAAGAAGTTTATTTATTTTATGTGGGGAGGGTTCTTGGTGGTATAGGAGTTGGAGGTGTTTATACTATAGTGCCGGGGTACGTATCAGAAATATCAGAAAATCATAATCGAGGAGCACTAACTGTTGCCACAACTTTATTAGTGTCACTTGGAATGCTATTTTCGTACTGCATAGGACCTTATACAAGCATCCGGATTTGCAATTTGATACTATCTATTTTGCCAATAGCTTATATTATACTCTGTTTTATAATTTGTCCAGAATCGCCGTACTATTTATTATCAAAAAATAAAGAAGCTCAAGCTCTCCTTTCCCTAAAACGTTTACGTGGTGATCACAAGACAGCAGATTACTTCGAAAAAGAAATGGTCAAAATTAAGGAAGGCATGAGTAAAAACATCACAAAATCTGGTACTTTTATGGATTTATTTAAATCTAAGGCTGCCTTTAAGGCATTGAGAATATCGCTGTCAGTAATAGTTATTCAACAATGTTCTGGATTGGGACCAGTTTTATATTTTTCACAAGTGATATTTAAAGCTAGTGATATAGCGCTGGATCCAGAAGTATGTTCAATTATTCTTGGAGGTGTATCGTTTTTAACATGTCCCTCAACCATGTTTTTAATAGGAAAATTTGGAAAAAAAACATTATTATTGATTTCTCTTGGTGGTGCATCCCTTGGACAACTGGCACTAGGAACATATTTTTACATTAAATCTTCTGGAAAAAATATCGATAATATAAATTTTTTACCACTTATATGTTTATTAGACGTTCTTCTGTTTTGCAATATTGGGTTATTGTCATTACCCTGGGCTATAGTTGGAGATATTTTTCCAAGCAACGTTAAGCCTATTGGAGCTGCTCTTACTAATGTAGTATCTAATGTGACTGGATTTGTAGTGTCGTATAATTTTCTAAATTTAGTAGATGCCATTGGAATGGGTCCTACCTTTTGGATATTTTGTGGACTTTGCATTGTAGGTGTAATATATATTTATTTTATTGTGCCTGAAACGGAAGGTAAAAGCTTTCAGGAAATACAAGAAATTTTATCCCGTTAACTATATTTAAAATTATTAATATATTTTTTACATAAACTTTTTAATTTTTTAATAATATTTATTTATATATTTAACCCTGCGAATATGTGGTGACACATTTTAAACAAATGACACATTTTAAACATAGACTGCTTTGAAGAAATCTTCGTATTGAGATTCTTCTCTTCGACAGCTGGAGGTAAATTCATTCAAAACATATTTACAATTGTTGTTTGACCCCTATCCTGCACGTTTATTTTTTTAAAGGTTTCAAAGTTAGGTATGGTTGGATTTAACCCCAGCACATACTTTATGTTATAAAAATAGTTATAATTTTAGTTAATTATGGGTGGAATTAACCCCAACATACATTTTATGTTATAAAAATGTTCATAAATCACCCTACCACACAAGGATTTAGATTGATTACTGTTTTATATACTATTTAATTTTTTTTTATTATTATTCTTAAAACATTTATATATTTTATTCATATATTTTTGCACTTTTTGTAAAAAGATATATTTTGAGCATATAATTATATAAAAATTTGTGCTCGCGAAAATAATTTTAGTTGTTCTATTTTATTTTGTGATATTTGGATAAAGTTTTATTTTTTTCCCAAAGATTACCCAGGACCACAAAAAAAAATAAATAAAGTTAGTTTTTTTTATAAACCAGTCTAGATTTTTTTTATGAATATTGCAATGAAAAAAATTATTGCCCCTCAAAATCCTGAGATATAGGGCACAATGGGTTTTTTTGTATGCATTTAAGGCAAAAAAAAATCCTCAAGAGAACAATTTTTTTTGGACATATTGCTAAATAAAAATTATTCATGCCATAACTTTTAGATTTTAAATATCTACCCTACTTAAGTTTTTACAGGGCTACAAATCCCAAATATGGCATACTTTTCGTGTTTTTTTTTCTGTTATTTCATTAAAAATTTTATACAAATACAGAAAAAAAAATTATATATGTAATGCTACTAAATACATATGCTTTATAAAAAAATACATATTTTTGTTTTATCTGGTAAGGAGTGTGGGGGGTCAACGTTGCATATGTTAAAAGGAATATATCATAAAATTATCTAATACCCTTAACCAGACTGTTTTCTTAAGTTTTCTTAGCGATTTAAACAAATTTTACAATAAAAGACTCAGGGAGATTGATAACACAGCCACAAAATTTTTTGTTTTCATATTCCAGAGACTGGAATAAAGCACTTTTATATTTTTGGGGTCGCTGAAACCGAATCTGACCTCAGAATTGCTCCATCCAAAAAACTTGTGACCTGATGGAGCAATTCTGAGGTCAGATTCAGTTTCAGCGACCCCGAAAATATAAATATGCGTTGGTCTAGTCTCTGTTACATTTTTTTTAATTTCTTTTGGTTGGCTGTGGACAGCCACCAAAAAAAAAATGTGTGCCAGAGACTAGACCAACTCATTTTTATATTTTTAGGGTCGCTGAAATTGAATCTGAGCTCAAAATTGCTCCATCAGGTCACAATTTTTTTCTACACAGTGGCAAAATGTTATCATAAAGCTGGTGAAAACCGAAATTATATTTTTTTTTGCAAAATTGGTAAACAAGCCTTTCACTATAGACCAGGCCAAAATATCGTATCTGTTGCTAAAACCAAATCCAGTATTAAAAATTTGAAATGGCGGATTCAATATAGCGAAAATTTGTAATTTTAACGAATTTTGATAAAAATTGGTATCTAGGAGTTTTCGGGTTCGCTGAATTCGAATTCAATATTAATAATTAAAAATTTAAAATGGCGGATCCATTATGGGGGAAAAATTGTGAATTTTAAAGAATTTTGATCAAAACTTTTATCCAGGGGTTTTGGTGTCACTAAATTTGATTCTGACATTAAAATTTAAAAATTCAAAATGCCGGATCCACAATGTCGAAAATTTTTCTTAAAATTTTAACGGATTTTAATAAAAATTGGTTTTCATGGGTTTTTGGGGTAACTAAATTGGAATTCGACATTAAAAACAAAAAAGAAAACAAAATCCAATATGGCGGAGGTTTGTGTAAATTTTAAGGAATTTCTAAATTGGTATATAGCCGTTTTTGAGGTCGCTGAAAGCAAACGTAATAAAAAAAATAATTAAAAATGGCGATTCAATATGGCAGATTTATGTTTCAAACTTATCACACTAAATTTTGAAGGAAAAGTATACTTAAAGATCGGAAGAGTTTACTAAAATTCTGCGAAGAGTCTACCACTGTATGCTTAATTATTAATAATAACTTATTATAAATATTATTTTAAAATGCAAACTTGATAAAAATGCATCACATAATGATGTCTATGTGGCCGATTTCATATATTTTATTAAATAAGAAATATGCGCCGAGGTAGAAAAAAGTTGAATTCTCCTACCTCATTGTGTGCAAACATATGCCTGCATGCTTTTTCACTGATATACGATATTTAGGTTGCAAAAATATAGAAGTTTGTTTAAAAAATGGATGTAGTGAAATAATTAACAGCCCAGTAAAAAAGCGTTCACATTTTTCACCTCCGCGCGTGAAATGGATTTTTTTATTATCAGATTCACTTTCAGCAACTCCAAAATACAAATTTTCAGGAAAACTACCTCTTGCCCCTCAGGGGGTGAATTTAGAAAATTTTCATTTTAAGATTCAGCCTTAGAGACCTCAAAAACTCCAATATTAGAATTTTTTCATTATCAGGTTTACTTTCAGCAACCTTAAAAGAACCTATATAACCATTTTTAAATTTTTGTAAAAAAATGTATTTTTTCCCATTTGCCCCCCTTGCCGCTCCCCTTTGTTCACTAAAAACAATTCCGAGCTAGAACTTTTGGTAACATACCTGTATGCCAAATTTCAAGTCTCTAGCTTAAAGCGTTCTTAAGTTATGGTGGTGACAAGATTTCCAGGACAGATCGACCGATCGACTGAGCGACAATTTTTATTTTGCTCGAAATAAAACGCAAGAATAAAAAAAAAATTGCACGAAAAAGCCCACAAAAGTCGTGGACTTAGGGGATGCTTAATTAAGTAGAATAGTACGAGGTTAAACAAACATGTAATGTAATGTAATGTAATATCAAAAACCAAAGCTAGTAAAAAACTGTTGTTTAAACTGGTTGCTTCTATTGATTTATTGACTGTTAAATAAATTATTTTGATGCCTTTAATAATAACTCGACAAGTTAAGCTTATAAGTGATTTGTCTTAGGTGAATTACGTTATACAGTGCGTGCATTAAGTCTGGAATCACCCGATTAACTTTTTAGTTACAAGTAAAACACAAAAACCCTCGGTTAGGTCGATTTTTATTTTTAATTTTGCAAATTATGGTGTAATAAAAGGTATTAAAATTTGCACCCCCTTGCACCCTCACCCCCCAACTTTTTTTTTTCAAATAGCAACCTACCCCTTGTGACACTTCGTTGGAAAGGTAATTTAATAAGCTTTCCAACGGTGTATAATAAAGCCTAATTTGGTAAAGGGCTAATGATAAAATGCACAATTTAGTTTATTATAAAGACATGTAAAGTATAACTTTAATTCACTATAAATGTTCAAATTGATGTCCTTCAGCTCTTTGACAGTGGACAGTAAAAAAACGGGATTAAAATCGATTAAATAGTAAACATAAAATTGGTCAATAAAAAGAAAAAAAATTGCATTTTTCAACAGGGTATAAAATATTACAATAAGTTTAAAACAGCCTTATTTAGATTCTCAGGAAGGTGCCAAGTGGGAAATAGGGCAACAATTACCATATTATGCGTAATATTTCACACAAACAATGTTTAAATAAAACATGCGTTTTTTCATAGACCCTTTAACAAATTAGGCTTTATCATACACTGTTGGAAAGCTTATTAAATTACCTTTCCAATGATGTATCACAAGGGGTAGGTTGCTATTTGAAAAAAAAAGTTGGGGGGTGAGGGTGCAAGGGGGTGCCAATTTTGATAACTTTTTTTAGACCAAAATTTGCAGAATTAAAAATATAAATCGACCTGTCTGAGGATTTTTGTATTTTACTTGTAACTAAAAAGTTATTCGGGTGATTCCAGACTTAATGCACGCACTGTATATTGAATAAATTTATGGTTTTATTTACTTTACACTGATGTATCACCAATTTCCATTTAAAAATATCAAAATAAAAAAATGGACCCTGCTTAATGTCATTATTTAGGGTCACTAGTAAATGATTGGTTACTTTGACAACCAATAAAATTATTAAACCCATTTGTTATTGGCCGTTGTTAAGCATTGTTTATTGACAATTGACAACAAAAAGCTTACACTCGAACATTAAGGAGTATGCTTATGACTAGACATCGGATTTTAGCTAGTCGTGACGTCAAAATGCATAGCCGGGTACAACAAATTAATAATATTTTAATGTAATATTTATTGTTTTTATGTTTGTAAAAGGTTCCTAGTCCATAATATGTTCAATTTAATAATATATATGCCTACGCTCATACAAGTTTAGCTTTGATAAAGCCCCCAAAGAGAGGAGAAACGTTAGCAATAAAATAAAGTGACGCATTAAAACCTGCCAAAAAATCCGAGTTTTATTACAAATCAGAAAATTACATTCGAAGTTTGGGAACCTATATGGTATTTACCTACAACAAATTAATAATAATTTTATAAAAATGTTTTATAAACTATCAAACTACTACATTTACAAAGAAAAGTATATAAATATTATGAAAATCCCCTAACGTTTTTATTGAAGTAAAATAAAATTTAAAAAAACAATTACAGATCCGAAAATTAATTAAAATAATCAAAATTTTATTTAATAATATTGTAAAATTGTGGCTGAGTATTAATTTTATTAAGTTAAAGTTACAGTATAATCCGATATCTGCTTATGACACTGACTTCTTTCTCTAGAAACATGAGTAGCGAACGAATATACTTTCGAGTATGTCCGTCTAAAATAGTATATTGTTTTACTAAGAGGAAAAGTGAAGCTTTTTTTGAATTTACGGACGACTCGAAGCGGAGTCCGGAACCTACAGACGATAAAAAAAAAGCATTTTCCTCTGAGTGAAACATACTATTTTTTCTTCAAGTATCCTATATATATTTTTTTAAATATTATATTTTTGAATTTAATTTATTCAGTAATAGAGTATGTTTTTTTTATTAAAATAGGTCAATAAAATCCTTTCGAAATAAACTTAAACCTTCCTTAGCTGATTTTAAATTTTTTTCGTAGGCTAAATCGTACACTTTTCGCGATTTTGATGGTAACTTGTCTAAACTTGTCTGTATAAACCATATATTCTTCTTCAATCATTTTTAATCAATTTCACACAAGATTTTTGCACAGAATCTCGAGTCAATCACTTGTTTACATAATAAACAAACAAGTTTGAAGTATGGCTGTCATCAAAGTCAAAGAGTGCTGCCGCCAGTAGTGGTTTTGCTAACTAACTTTTTTTTACGGCGTACAACAATGAACTCATTTTTTTACTGTAAAAAATAGATCACTTCTAATTAGTGTGTTCAGTTATAAAACATGAACATTTTAGTACGCTTAAAGAAAAAATATATTGGTAGGCTAATGATAATAAAGTTTTGTGATTAGTTTACTAAATCTGTCGAGATTTTCGTCTAGACCTAAATAATTGGAGCACTCACCTTTATTTTGTTTCAATATTACCATTCTACCTTGCGATTGTTATGTCCCTATTAATTAGGCTGACTTGCATTAAATTATTCATCTTAAAAGGAAAAATATTTTTGCAACTCTTATAAGCTCATAACACGCGTGTTCTTATAGGCACATAAGAGGTTAGTATTTTTTTTATCGGGTTGGACAAAACACTAACGCTTCAAGTTTTCCATGCAAATGTGAACGTCGCGACGCGTCGCTTTAAAGTTTAATTTTCTACAAAATTTTATGTTTAGGTTATTTTTTAAGGTGTAAAAATTGTGGCTTGGTTATCTTAAATGAACATTTTTTTTTCTTAGAATTTCAAACATTGTGAAAACTGTGAAGCCAACCCTAAACAAAAATTCCTAAATTAGTCATCAATTTAAATGCAGGTGTTTTTTTAATTTAGAGTTAAAAACTGTATAAACCTCTAGTTTGATACCACGTTTTTAGCGCACTATTATTTTAGTGTAATAGGGTGCTGGTCCCAATTATAGCCAAAAATATTAATTATCTAAGGCATTAATTTAGAACCACACACTATTATTTGGAGGCGTATCAAATACAAATAGCTGTATAGTTGCTATTTGGGTAGCGTGCCACCAGTAATAATATTACATAATATTATCACAATATCATATATCATATGATTACAAATGTTAATATAAGAATCTGATTACTACTTAATACTTATCTGACTTTCTTAGATGTTTCTTCGATGTCTTCATATATCACTAACTTTATATAGAAATGTGAAAGGTAAAAAAACTTATAAATATATTTTAAATTAATTAAAATATATCTTTCCAATAAAACAAAAGGATTAAACAACAATTAAAAGAATTTAATAAAAGAAAAATGAAAAGTTTAAAACAAATAAAACAACAAAATATTTGAATTTGAAATGAAAAAATTATGATTAAATAGCATCTTTACCCTTCAGATATTTCTATACTCGCGACTCTAAATTTTACTTTAAATTTTCACATATTACGTTAATTCTACAACTTCCCTAAGACCCAACTTTACTAGACGACTACATATTTCCGAATCCCATTTTTGACCATAACTAAACACAGGCAAAACTTCCCTTCCCAAAGATGCCGATATACCAGTCATAAAACTATTAACGAAAATATCTGAGGAGTTTTCGATCAAAATAAACTGAATTACTTTAAATTACTGAAAATTAATTTAAATTTAATTAAGCGAAATGATTAAAAAAACTACTTCTACATATTGATTGATATTGATTTTCATGACATTGCTTCGAAGTAGAAAAAACCATTTTTACAAACAATCCCTAACTATTGCCAGTATCTAAAACAACATCATTAAAGATATTCCCATATTTATTAATTAAGAAAACCGAATAAACCAATTAATTAGTCTAATAAAAATGTACACCCTTTTTATGTAAACGCCTCAATTACACAAAATGCAAGCTTCCCAAATACTAATAATATTAGCATCTGTAAAAACAAACAGCAAGAACAATGCTATGTCACGTTCAATAACCATTAAAATAAAAATATAAATACTCAATATATACAGGGTGACCACTTTGTTACATTAGAAAGCTCGCCGCAAGCGGCTCGTGTTCTAAACTTGTACTTTAATATACTATAGATTTTAGGGTTCCGTAATTTAAAAACGAAAAACAGAAGCCTTATAGCAAAGTTAAAATTCTGAAAAAAAAAATGAATGAATGATAAATCCCCAAAGGGTCAAACAGAGACAAAAGTCATGTTTTTTTATCGACAACGTGCTAACTAATTACACAGTCACACAAAAAAAAAACAAAGTTGCGGTTCCAAAAAATAGACATACAGGGTGTCCCACTAACTTTCCTACAGTCATTAAGTTGCAAACTGTAAGAGACATCAAAAATCTAAAAAGTAGGTCTATTAGATATTTTTAGTAAGCTTTCTATTTATGTAATAGGTTCTAAAACTCACCGCCGACAACCCCAAATTTAAAATCTTAAACAGTAATATGGGTCACGTAATACATTATTTGAAAGTATTTTTATTTTGATTAAAATTCATTCTTAATATTTCAAATCGGATAAGCCGTTCCAGAGATATCCACTAAAATAATTTCAAAAAATTAAAAAAAGTAATATTGAAACAAATCTTGTATTTGAAAAATAAAGGTAATTTAAGTGTGTTATTGGCCAAATTCTAACATTCTCTACATCCATATGACATAAAATGATAGAAATGATCACCATTTTCAACTATGCTTTGTTCAAATCGTGACATTAATTTTATTCTGCAAGCTGCATATACCATATCCAGATTAATAGTCTATTAAGCATTACTAATGCGTGCTTTTAAGTCCTGTAGATCAGTTGGTTGTGTTTAGTAAACAATTCCTTACTCAAAACAAATCTAGTGGCGTTAGGTCAGGGGAGTTTGGTGGCCAAAAAATTATTCCCCTAGAAACATGACGGAACTAATACTATGAGGTAAAAACGTGATGGCAGCAAGAGGGCCCTCCTCCTCATGGTATTAATTCAATCACTCAACATTTAAATAATAATAGTTTTCCAAAAAAATGGATTGGAAAACAGAGAAATAACTTCTTGGCCACCAAACTCTCCGGACCTAACGTCACTAGATTTTTTTATGAGGAAGGAATAGTTTACCAAACATAACCAACTGACCTAGAGGACTTAAAGACAAGCATTACTAATGCTTGTGAAACTATTAATCCGGATATGGTATATGCAGCTTAAAGAAAACATTTAATGTCACCATTTGAACAGTGCATAGTTAAAATTTGTGGTCATTTCGAGCATTTTATGTCATATGGATGTAGTAAATTTGAATTTGGCCAATAACACGAGTAAGATGCTTTTATTTTTCAAATATAAGATTTTTTTCAGTATTACTTTTTTTCATTTTTTGAAATTATTTTAATAGATGTCTCCGAAACAGCTTATCCGATTTTAAAAATTAAAAATGAATTTTAATAAAAATAAAAATACTTTCAAATTTTGCATCACATGACCTATATTGCTGTTTGAGATTGTAAAGTGAGGGTTGCTGGGGGTTAGAGGTGAGATTTAGAACCTTACCGATTACACAAATAGAAACCTTACTGAAAATATCTAATTGATTTGCTTTTTGAATTGTTGATAACTCTTACAGTTTCCAATATAATGCTTGTAGGAAAGTTAATGGGACACCCTGTATATGGCCTTGTATTTTTGATCTAGCATAGTCAAAATCTGTATTGATTGTAATTTTCTGCTTACTTACATTATTTTTCTGGAATACGGTTAATCCTACAGTATTAGAAAAAGAGTACTTTTTTTATGTATTGACCTGAGGAATCATATTCCAAAAATAAAATTACAAAAAAGTTACACAGAAAAAAGTTTGGGACAAAAAACTAATAAGCCCCCTCATTTTCGCACACCACTGTTTAAAATAAGTACATAAAGATATAATACGAAGACTTTTATCAAATAAAAACCGAATTTTTAGCCACTTTCAAAGGGGTTTAGCTCCCTTACGACGTAAGTTTTTAGGAAGTTTTTTTCATATTTTCCTATGTAGAATTAATCCTTAAAATTAATGACATCATTTAGTGGACATTTTGTATATTGAACTTTAAGTACGTAATAATATTACGTACTTGAACTTATTATTATATATAATAAATTAGAAAAAACGTAAAAAAAACGATAGGCTCCCAAGATTTTTTTATATTTGCCTAAATTATTTCTTATGGCGAGCCATGGCGTGTTAAAATAATTTATCAAAAAAAATCAGGAAACAAAAAACCACCGTGTATAAGTATAGGTCGCTTTTTTGGTAGCTCAAACTAATCTTTATAAAAATGTTTATAATATGAAAAGTACATATTATGTACTTTTGAACTACTACTAGAACTAGTTAAAGACGAAGGCAAGAAAAAGAAGAAAAACATTTAAACATTTAATTTAAAAAGTAAAGCACTTGGCGTCTTATTTATAACTGGCGCATTATGGTATTATTTAAGCATGCAATATTATATATGTTTTTATATAAATAAGAAGAATAGGCCGAGTAGAGCGATTTATGTGGAGCGAGTATACTTAAAACACAAGCTTATTTGTTATAATTTTCATTTGTTTTTCATTTCAAAATACAGCATTTTAAGACAATAAGTCAGATATTTAACTGTCAATATGATATCAAGGACTACTTGATAAAGATGTGTTACTATACGAAGTGTGTATTAAATTAGTATCTTAACTAAAAACTTCTGGCCATAACTCGGAGAGGGAGCCTTTTAGATAATATGTGCATATGAACTTTTTTGATTGTTTCGGTGAGTACAATATGACTATTTATAGCCAGCCCACGTTTTTTTTACACCCTGTATATAATTTTTTTTAAGAAAAGTTTATTAGTTTCGAAAGTTTCGAAAAACGAAAAAATTTCGAAAAAAATGTTTTTATACCATTTGACCCCAATTTTACCAATAACATATCCAAAAATTTAGTATAAGGACCCTTTAGTTCAAATTAGAACGCTATCAAGTTACCGTCGTGAAAAATTTTCTGGAACAGACAGACCGACATGTCAGTCGCGTTAGAAGGACAAAAATAATTACTTTGAGGAAAGTAGAAGTTCTGGTAAATATATCGATAAATCCAAAGGTGTTTTTGGGTAAAAATGATTCTTCACTTCAAAATAAAATCCTATCCTATCCTTGGTTGAACTAATTTTTACATAAAATAAGTAAATTCTTTAAAATTTTCAGTAGTAATATCCCTCCCCTCCCTATCCCATTCCTCCTCATCCCCCTCCCACTTCTTCACCCGCCCCCAACGCCAATTTATGACAGATGCAACTCCAGCATCAGTGAGCAAAGACTCACTTCCCCAATTATCCATTCAAACTAATTCTATTTTAGACCAATGAGCCATAGACACTGCCCCTGTTTCTTAAAGATCCAAACAAACTACTGATGATAGTAATATCATAAGTGCATGTTGAATTATCGATAATTTTTTTAATGTATTAAAAAAGTATTTTGCTTGGCAATTGTTTGAGTGCATTTTTCCTGTTACAAAATTCCGAGACCGCAGGACGAGGAATTTTGACGAAAACTGCACGAAAACAATTTCCTTAAGCAAAATATTTTTTTATATACAGTAAAAAAACTATGCATAATTAAACATGCTCGAATGGTATTTTTAAAGACTATTTTACAAACAAAATAAGAAAGTATATAATTTTACCATGTTTAATGTTGTTTCATATTTAAATTAAAAATTTAAGAACTAAACAACAATATTCCTTTACAACTACAATTAAAATTTTAAATCTCAAATTTTTCGGGCTTTTTAAAACCACGATGTTCAATTGTTCGCGAATGTTGCCAAGTCTAAACTTTTCTTGAGGGATATTTTATGCTTGAGATTATTCCAACAAAATAGTTGTTCTCCTTTATTTTAGCATTTAAATAAAGATCATTGTTGTTTTTGTTTAAAAAGTTTAGTTTTCAACTGAAAATAAATACAATAACGAGTGTTTCCACCCGTAAAAAAAATTGCGATCAGTTTCTAATAAAGTTTGGCAACGCTGTACTGGTACCAGCGCAGCTATTTGATGTTTTGATTTCCGTCATTTAAAAGAAGTAAATTATTTACTTCTTTACTGTAAATATATTTTTAATAAATAAGCGTTCAAATTAGTTTTGAGTGGCCTTTTTTTAATACCAAGATTCAATTAAATAAATTAAAATTTATGAATATCAATGATTTAAAACTTTTAAGATGGAAAGTGCATAAAATATACTATCTGAAATTAATTAGGGTTTATACCTAGGATGTTTTGGTAATAAAATAAGCATTTATATTGCCTATCAATAAAAATAAATCAGCTATAGGTAAGGTTCATAAATTAAAAACACATTTTGCAAAAATAAACCATTTATTAAGATGTCAGTAACTGTCAGTTTCTTGTTAACATGGTAACCAAATGATAATTTAATTTGTAATTATCAGATTTATTTTAATCTGATTGGTCAAGAAACTAAAAATACAAGGTTTTGATTGGCCTATATATTGTTTGCGAAATAGTCTTCGCAATTTGTACAAGATTTTTGCTTTACGACACCCTAGTGTGCACAGATTCAATGCATGATTCATGAATTCAATAGAAAACTATAAAAGTATAACGAATATATTTTCAATAAATAAACAAAAAAGTCTAGCAACCCTTAAATTTGAATAAACCAGTAATTTTATGATACTATCCATTGTAAACAAAAATAAATTGTCTTTTGGGTTTATATACCGGGTGAGTTTCAATCCATGTACACCCCCTAAAATGGGATTGGTTTCAGTCCCATCAAAGCAATTTTTTTGTAGCTTATATTTCTTAACAAGGGCTACCAAATGGCATACAAAATTATTTTTTTTGCACTTCCGGTTTCGCCGGAAACTAAGTTAAATTATTTTTTTTTAATGACACCCCCTGTATATTTTTGCATTTTTGGATCCAAAAAATATATTTACATAAAGAAAAAATTATTTTAAAACTTACAAGATTTATTTTTTTATAAATAAAATCTAATTTGTTTGCTAAATGTGGGAAAAATACAAATTTTACGTAAAAACCAAAAGTTGGTAATTTTTTTGTACTTTAAATTTTTCAAAACGGTTTTCCCTTCATAACTAAATTTATTCAAATGGCAACCCCCTTGCAAGTTATTGTAAGGGCTACAAAATGGCCTACTTTTGTTTTCACTTCCACTTTTGCCGGATTAGGCTATTTTTAATGAATAAAAAATTAAATAATTGATTTTTTTTTAGATGTAAAATTGTGTTTAGAATTAAAAAATGCAAAAATATACAGGGGTTGCCATTTAAAAAAATAAAATTACCTTGGTGGAGAAACCAAAAAAAAAATTGTACGCCATTTTCTAGCCCTATATAACCTACAAAAAATTTGCTTTGATCGGGCTGAAAACAATCCCATTTTAGGGGGTGTACATGGATTGAAACTCACCCCGTATACATATATTTTAAAATACAGGGTGGTTTTTTTAAGAGATATCTCGAATATTAAAAAAAAATAATATCGAAATTTTGAAAAAGAAGTCACTTATAAGGAGTACTAAGTACTACTAAGTGTGCCGATGTATTGTAATCTTCCCCGAAAAGTCAAAAGCTCGACCTTTTAGAGCTTTCTGAGTCTGTCTGTCTGTCTGTCTGTCTGGGTGTAAACTCGATAACTCCATTTCTAAATAAGATATCGGCAAGCGGTTTTTTGCATATTGTTTCTTATCGTATTTCGAAGAACTGATTTAGGGGCAAACGATTGGGGGTAAGGGGTAAGAATGGGATAAAATCCTATTTTTAGTGTTTTTTGGTTTTAAGTAATTATTATTTTATTTTATTAATTTTTTCCTAAAATACATTGTTTCCGAGATAATGGCGTTTAAAGCAGTAAAACGTTTTTTGGCATATCTCACTTATTTATAACCCGATGTTAAAATTTCAAATGAAAGCTGTTTTCAAGTCCTATAAAACACCTGATCACACAACTTCCCTTTTCATAACGTTTCAAAGTGCCTAGTGCCGATTTTTTGACAAGGTGTTTGCAACTATTTAGCTGGTTTGATTTATGGTCAGTTTGTTAATGTCATAATAATTTTACTCCAAGAAATATCTTGCGTTAGTTAAAAAAAAAAATTGTTTTCCGGTTTTTTGATGTTTCATATGTAAAAAAGCTAATTTCTGCAACAAAAATGTCTAAATGTCTATCGGACTACCCGCATGTTTGTCTGTCAGTCTGTCCCGAAAAATTTGTGACCACGATAACTTAAAAACGCTCTAAGCTAAAGACCATAGGTTCATAATCCAAAGGCTGGGACAAGGGAAATAAAAACTACACTGTAAAAACTGAATGTCAAATAATGTAAAAATACATTAATTTACAAAGTACACTAAGTAAATTTACTATACTGGACTATGCATGAATTTGTGTAAAAATGTGTAAACATAATTTTGTGTAAAAGAATGTACAATATACAAAATGTTACCATTATGGACCATGTAATTTTTAACGTACCGCTCTATGGCTTCATATTACCGTTTACAGACTATGTAATTTATTTTTAACGTGAATTTTTGTTTCCTTTGTTTTTGGTTTTATAGTAAAACGGGGCAATTCGGCTCATTTCGAGGGGTAAACTGCTGACAAAATTTTGTATTAGTCAAATCAAACCAAACCAAACCTAAAATAAAAATTAATAAAAAGTTGAAGTTAAGAATAAACGCTTTTTACATGAGGCACCTAGTTTTAAATGCTTTAAACAGTACGAATAAATATATAATAAACTTTCCTGGTATTACCACATATCGACACTCCCATGCAACAAGGTTGTAACTCAAGTTAGACCTATTTTGAGTTATTCTCATAAGTAAATCCCTTGAAAAAAGACACACATGGTGGTACTACTCAGATTACTCCACAGGCCATTTTAACCAAAAGTTTACCTAAAAACACTAAAGCAAGAAATTCTAAACTCGAATATTATCAGAAACAAACAATAAATAAACAATAAATACTTATACAGTTTAATAGAGAATTTTATAAGCTTTCAAATGATGTATCACATGCCTTCCTTTTCCACTTCAATCATTTCCCACCCTTAAATAACAAAAAAATATATTTTAGAAATTTAGCTGTCATGAAAAATGACAATATATGAGTTACGGCTTTGTTGCTTGGGGGTATCGATATGTGGGGGTGGCGTCACCTCTCCAACCACGCTCGAGTTGGGAAAATCTACTGTCCAGATAGGATTATAATGTAGTGGATGATCGCAGATAAGTCTCCAGTTGGGCTGGGACAATCTACAAAGTGGGGTAATTGGAAAATTTGTAGGGCCGATGGGTTTTTTTTCCTATCACGCATCACAAATATAGTAGTTGTGATATTTGTCATTTTTCACATTTTTTAAATGTTTGTTTAACCTGGTAGTATTCTACTTAATTAAGCAATACATTATAAGCACCCTCTTAGTCCAGGACTTGTGTAGGCTAGTACTAGAGGGAACCACAGCGGTGCACCACGCGCGGTGGTTCCCTCTACAATATTGGCCGATTGCAATCGGTGCGAGTGAGAATTGAACTCACGCTAGCCTCGGCATGTCAAGTATTTGAGTTTGACATCTTAACCCGCTGAGTATTTTCTACTATATCACTTTAATCACATAAGTGAAATTATGGCACGCTAGTATTTGTCCTCCCGTAAAAGGGGTAATTTTTGCAAATAAAATTATAATAAATATAATAAAATACCACTAAATTTTTTATAAAAAGATGTTTCTTACGACGTAAAACAATTGCTACTATTACTGGTTATCATAAGTAGTTTGTTTGGATTTTAAGAGACAGTAGCAGTGCCTATGACTCATTTGTCTAAAATAGAATTAGTTTGAATGGATAATTGGGGGAGTGAGTCTTTGTTCACTGATGCTGGAGTTGTATCTGTCATGAATTGGCGTTGTGGGCGGGCGAAGAAGTGGGAGGGGGATGAGGAGGGATGGGACTGGTTATATTCTTGCTTTTGTATTTATAGCCCCCCAGTCAGGGGGTAAGAGAGGGACCACTTTCTATGCAGAAGTTTTTCTCCCGATAAATAAAATTGACCTGATTTTTCCAGATTTTCAATATTTATCTTTGTTCTTGGGATAGGTGTTATTTTTTAACAAAGCCACTTGGTGTACATAGTAAATGGATATTCCTGATATTGTATATGTTTAAATTTATAGAGACAAGTTGAAAAATAAACAAACACTGAAAGCAATACTCCTGTATTAAATTTAAATGTCGTACTTACAGGTTTGTTTTCTTTTGAAATTTGAATATAAATCTACTACATCCAGAGCCAGATTTACACTTCTTGCGCCAAAAATTATTTTGCTCCTTTTTCTTGTCTTGGCCATAATTTAAAAATTATAAATAAATAAAAGATATGTCCTTTCAATGGGGTATTTCAAAAAACTCTTAGTTTTGAAATGTTCAGTCTTGAGAAAAATATATATATATTTGGCTTTCCCATTTTGAAAATTTTCAAAATTTCGGAAAATTTTGTATTCTTACAAAAATTTGCAATTTGCGTATTTTTGTGTTTTGTGACGTTTTATGACGATATAAATTAATTTCAAGAAAAAAAAATGTCGGTTGATCGGTCGATCTGTCGATTTGTCGTTCTGTCCTGGAAATCTTGTATCCACGATAACTTAAGAACGATATGTGATATAGACTTGAAATTTGGCACACAGGTATGTTACCAAAGGTTCTCGATCGAGATTGTTTTTGGCAAACATTGGAGTGGGGTAAGGGGGGAAAATAATGATTTTTCACAAAAATTTGAAAATTGCTATATAGGGGTTTAAGGGATTGCTCAAATCTAATGTGATAATAAAAAATTTCTAACTCCACCCCTACGGGGGTAAGGGGGTAAATATGTTTAAATATTTTCAATATTTTCGTCAAAATTGGTATATAGGGGTTTTTGGGGACGGCGAAACTGAATTTGATAATGAAATTTTTCCAATTCCAGCCCCTAAGAGGTGAGGGGTAGTTTTTGTGAAAGTTGGTATATAGGGGTTATTGAGGTGGCTGAAAGTAAATAAGACAACTTAAGCTATTTTTTGGCATATATTCAATATATTTACCCTTTAAAATGAGGGCAGTGGTAAATAGGGGGGATTTTTTAATAGAAAGGGGTTGTCGTTTACATATTTTTAAAGAAAATTAACCATTTATTTTTATTTTTTTTTTAAACGTTCGCAACCTAGCCGATTTCGAATGTGATATCGCACAGCCGTATTTTGTTTTTATTTAATATGTGGTATTTGTGAACAATAAACTAAAACTAAAAAATAAACTATGTAAACTATAAACTATCTGCCAGGGACCATTTACCACCTTTACGTACAGCCTTAACTTGTTTTCCAAGCTTCCTATTCAGCTGTAGGGTTTTTAAATAGGATTATTGCAGCGCAACGTGTACCACATGTGGTACACAACGTCGCAAACGTTTTAAGGTTTTAACATTATTTTTTTTCTAAAATATGCGATTTTTTTGACATGCACTGTATAATACCTTTGTTTACCTAGATCTACCAATAAACCGCAAAGGAAGAAATATTCATTAAAGTAATGATAGCCATTAGCAACCGGGCTAAGTTTTGCTGAGCTGTAATTGGTTTAGCATTTATTAGCATGGAAGCATGCTTCTAATCTCCTTCAATATTAACCACTTGTAAGTGTTTAAGACGTAAAATGGATTCGATTCGTTTTTGGTACTCTACTTTCCCGAGTATACAGGGTTATTCAGAAATAAGTTCGAGAATTTTAAGGGTACCCGGGTACATTCTATATAAAAATACACTGCCCAGTAAAATCGCTTTTCCATTTTTCACCTCCGAGCATTAAATGAATTTTTTATTATCAGATTCACTTTCAGCAACCTCAAAAAAACCAATATAAAATTTTCACTAAAACTAGCCCCCACCTTTTGGGGGGGTGGAGAATTTTTTTACTATCAAATTAACTTTTAGCTACCTCAAAAACCTCTATATATCAATTTTCACGAAAACTACCCCTCGCCCCGCCGGCCTATATGCCAATTTTGACCAAAATATAGAAAATATTTAAAAACATTTACTCCCTCACCCCCATGGGGGTGGAGTTGGAAATTCTTTATTATCATATTCAATTTCAGCAACCTCAAAAATCCCTATATACAATTTTCAAATTTTTGTGAAAAATTATTGTATTTACCCGCTTTCCACAACCCAATGTATACCAAAAACAATCACTAGCGAGAACTTTTGGTAATATACCTGTGTGCCAAATTTCAAGTCTCTAGATTAAAGCGTTCTTAAGTTATCGTGGATACAAGATTTCCCGGACAGAACGACCAATCGACCAATCCATCGACAATTTTTTTTTTTTGCTTGAAATGGGTTTATATCGACATAAAACGTCATAAAACGCAAAAACAAGCAAAATTTTCAAAATGGTAAAGCAAAATAAAAAAAAAAGTTGCTATAAAGGTTGGTCCGAAAATAAGCCCCAAGTGAGGTACGGCACTTCTATCTCTGGAACTCTATGAACCTTAAAATTAATTAAGTCTATTATCTGATGTAATTTGTATTTGGTAGTTTTAACCAGGGACGTGCAAAATAGGGGCGAGGCGATGTCCCAAATTTTTTTATCTGTAGATTTTGTTACATTTTTCCAATAAAATATTAATCTTAATTTAACAATACATAAAAAAAGGTATAATTAAAGAAAAAAAATTAAGCTCTGAGTATCCAAAAAAATTCTTATGTTTTATGTTCTTATGCAAGCTTCTGGATAGGCCTTTAAAGGTAACTAAGGACTACTGTACAGTGTACACGTAGCTATGTGTTATAAAGATAAAAAAAAAACTTTTTTACTTAAAAAAAAAAATGAGTATGAGTATGAGTAATTTAAAATATAATTTAAGATGTTATTTTTACCTGAAATATGCATTATTTTATTTTGAAACTTAATAATGATGGGTTTACATCATGTGGACTAAATATTTAGTCCGAGTACCAAATTGACATCTAAGGACTAAAAACCTAGATTTACTATATAAAAATTTTAATGAGTTTAGATTCTTTTATTTTAGTCCGGTTAAGTCAATTTAGTAAGCGAACTAAATATGCATGGCTTAGCTTACAATTGTGTTAAGTACAGTTACCGTTTCCGCTACTAAGCACATACAGAGAGGTCCAAAAGTCACCCCCCCCCCCTCTTAACTTTTGAAGGAGTTTAGATATCGACTTCAAATTTAGAACTCTTAAATAAGACAACTTAAACTATCTTTAGCCATTTAAAAACAGACTCGACAGAGAATTAGAAATAGCTACGGACACCTGGGTGCACTTCCCGAGATAACATGTGTGATTTAGTTACTTAGTTACTTATTTTTTCTTTTAGTTACTTATTATTTTTTTTTCTTTTTAGTTACTTATTTTTCTTTTTGTTAATTACTTTATATTTTATTTATTTATTTTTCGTTTTCTTCTATATTTACCGAGATATTTACATATTTTCTTTTTATATTTATATTTATACAACTAATAGGATAGTTTCATCGGCTGTGCCGCTTACTATTTGTTAATAATAATAATAATAATAATATTTGATACTTTTAGCTCTTAAAATGTAGGCAGGGGGGCATGGTGCGACATTTTTTTAAATAGAAAGGTGGGTCGTGTGATTCTTCATTTTAAAGCTTATAAAATTCTCCATTTAACTTTTTTATTTTTTTTAAACATTTTTTTTTGGGTTTAAAATAGGGTTGAAAATGGGTATTTTTGTCAAAATTTCTCTAAAAAATCCAAACAATTTTTTAAAAATAATTTCATAATGAAAACAAGTAAATTATACTTTTCAACTAATTTTAGTTGACATAAATAAAAATTAACAAAAAAAAACTTAAAAATTTATTTTTTTAGCACAAAAAACTGAAAAATCAAAACCTTAAAAAATATGTTTAAAATATTTAAAAATGTATGGTTATATAGAGAATTTTAAAGGCTTTAAAATGATGTATCACACGACCCCCCTTTCCATTTAAAAAAATTTCCCCCCATGCCCACATTTTAAGAGATAAAAGTATCAAATATATGCTTAAAGATAGTTTAAGTTGTCTTATTTAAGAGTTCTAAATTTGAAATCGATATCTCAACTCATTCAAAAGTTAAGAGGGGGGGGGTGACTTTTGGACCGCACTGTATGTACGCTAAGCTATCGATATTTAGTCCATATGCCGTAAACTAAGCCAATGATTAAACTTTTGTCTTTCTCTCTTTAGAACTTATTTTTAAGTCTAATCTAAATGTACAGCTGAATATTAACCGCCTTTCTCTAAGAAGTATTATAGTAAGTCTTTTATACTGGCTTCAATTTAGTCCATTAAAGAAATTGTATCCTAATTTAAAATTGCATAACAAGGTCCAATTATTAAGACAAGAATACTACAAGAGACTTTTTTATGAATTTAACTCATTTATGTGTTAATTTAATTTGTCTTTTCTATTTTTACCCAACTAGAGCAACGCGTGTTTTTATCAACGAACTAATAACTCTTCTCTCTAGAATAGGCATTTGTAAAAACTGACAAAAACGTAGCCAACATATACATTTGTCTGTCTTACTCGCACAGCTTGTTCTAACAGAGACAACAATAACAGTTACTGGTAACTGTTATTGTTCAGGCATGAATATACCTACTATTTGTTTACAAACAAACCGAGATATTGGCGATACTTTATATTAGCGGTATGCGTAGAATACCTAGAGAGAAGACTTATTAGTTCGTTGGTTTTTATGTATGTATTCATGTTTGTTTGTTTGTTTATTTCCCTTAGAGCCAAAACTACTGCGCAGATTTTATCGACCGAGGCGTCTAGTTTCGCAATTACCACGAGAGAGACAAAGGCTGTACAACATTCCATGTTTCAACCATATTGATATTTATCATCAGGAATTTAACAGACAATCTGTAAATCTGTAGATTTTTATTTTGAATTTATCATAAAATTCATAGAATTCAAATTAAAATAAAAAATTACATTTAATTCGCTCAGGTTCCGCTTTTTTATATAAAGTTTCGAAAATTGATTCTTATCATAAAGAATTTAACAAAAAAACTGAGAAATTTATAATTTTTTATTATGAATTCGGTATCATAGTATCCGTATTAAATTCAAAAATGGCTTTAAATTCACCAAGGTTTCGGGTTTTCGGCTTTCAGGCATATATGTATATAAAGCACGTTAATTTTATCGTAGTCGGTTTTTGTTTTTGGCACTTCGGCTTTTATGAATTTAATGATAGATAGATAGATAGATAGATAGATAGATAGATAGTTTATTGTTTATAAAAATATTTACAATTCTATAACAATTAAGTTTATTAAGATTACATTATTTTTTCTTTACATTTTAAGTAATATTTTAAGATTTTTACTAGAGTTAAATGTTTTTTTTTTTTTTTTTTTAAGTTGTACAATAAAATGAAATTTAGTAAATATAAAAATTACCTGTTGTCTGAGCAAAGTATGTATCTGGAAAATACTATTAACAAAAGCTATTCATGTAGGATAAAAGCCCTTAGTTTAAAAATATTTGTTAATAGTCTGTATAAAAGTTTAATATGGCTTAAGTCAGAAATTATTTCATGAAAGTCTACAGTCTGAATTAACACTTTAATTTCAGTCCTAAGTGGTTCATAAATGGGACAATTAAAAATAATGTGGTTAAGGCTTTCTGGTACGTTTTTGTTACACGTAGTACAATTTTGAGTTTGATCCCACGAATAGGCGATACGATTTATGTGCAGATAACAGTATTTTTGATTAGAGCACCTTAGTTGAGCTAATATAACTCTTAAATAGTTAGGTAGAAAATTGTTTTCGTAAATAACACTTTTTAAAAATTTATATTCCATACAAGATACGGATAATAAAATGCGCGTTGTGTCATCAAATTTATCCTTCACTCTACACCTTTCTATAAAATCATTTATATCCGATTTGTTTCTGATTTCTGTAACGTTTGAGTTTGGCATCACTTCCTCAATAGCTAGTTTTAATTGAGAGTACCAGTTATATTTTACTTGATTAGTAGGGGCATCATCTAGAGCTAATAAACTTTGTAAAACTGCGGATGAATATCTATAATTTGGTAAGTTTTGGACGCTAAGGAAAAAAAGAAGTGCAAGATATAGTGCCTGTGTTTTTAACTTACTGCGGTGTATTTTGTTGAAGAAACCATAAACTTTTTACAAACTTTTGTTGTATAATTTCGATATGGTTTAAATATCTTAGACCCCAAACACTGATCGCATACATTAAAGTTGGAGAAATGATAGATTCAAACAATTTTAAACGGCCCTCCCAATTACTTAGTTTTGATCTATATATAATGTTTTTTGTCGCACCAATAGCCATATTAGCCTTACTTATTCTTGAAATATGAGCTTCACGAAATAAACCGTTGTAGTTGAAAGGAATGCCCAAATACATATAGGAATGCATTTTTGCATATATTTAATTTTTCTTTTTTATTTTATCTACATACTATAATTCTCCGCATGAAAGAAAGTCTCCGACGTAAGAGGGAGGAATCATTCGCGCTCTCTTCTTTCCGTAAAGAGCGTTATAAGGCGTGCGTGCCTGCAACGGGCCTCCCACTTGCACACACATTTCAAATATATTTCCCGTAACCACAGATCCGTGCGTCAAACTATACACTATTATATTATTAACAAAACTTAAAACTTAGTCTAAACTTTAATAAAAGTTATAATATAGGGTGATTCAAAAAGAGAATATCAACATTTCATAAAAAAAATTGAAAAATATTAAGGGAATTCGACCCAATATGTTATTTTTGCATAACCTCAGAAACTACCTATTACGGATTTTTGTTTTGTTTTATTCTTACAGATTACATCATGAGGTTTTTAAATATGGTCTGTTTTTTCAAGCAAGATGGTAAATTAAAAATCGCACAGTGAATATTTTCAAAACAGATTCGAATATTGGATGTGCGAATATACTTCGTAGTTTATTTTATCAAACCTAACTATATTCTATACACAAACATAACTATATTCTATACACAAATATATACTATTCGAACCTGTTGTATAAATATTTACTGTGCGATTTTTAATTTAATATCTTGCTTGAAAAACAGACCATATTTAAAAACCTCATGATGTAATCTGTCACTGGGGAAGAAGATAACTTTACAAAGTAATCTTGCTCGGGATTTTACTCAAAATAATTTTTAGTATGAATCTGTTTTTTTTTTTGCTTTTTCGTTTGGTTGTTCCCTACTCTCATTTTTCCTACTCTCGAACCACCTTACTCCTTACCATCCCTACTCTACAAAAACCTTACTCCGAATCTCTCTACTAAACTTTTTTGATAAGAATTAGTTTCGGACTGGGCAGCTTGAGGCTAGGAAGATTTGTATCCTAGTGGCCCCCAAGTATTTAATTTTTGTCTCTCCCAAAATTTTGATGACTAAAAAATAGTCCTCACCCCAAAAAAAATATTGACCCCTCCCAAAAATTTTGATGAATAAAAATAATAAATAAACCTCACCCCAAAAAAATAAACATAACTCAGGGGGGGGGGCAAAAATGGGAGGGGGAGGCCTGAGATTTTTATCATTATCTCACCTGTCCAGTCTGATAAAAATATATCCTTGAAAAATTTTAATCTGTTCCTTTTAAAATCACCCTATATGCAACTTATGTGTGAAACAATATAAATTTTAATTAATATCTGAATACGCTAACGTATTAAATTTAGTATACTTTGGTAAAGTGATTAAAACTTGTGAGGTTAAAACAGCTTTAGCTATTAGGCTATCATTGTTGCCACAACAATTACTATAATAATAACCTGATTAGTTTATTTTCTATTTACAAGAAGGAAATATTTCACATTTACAAAGGCTTTTTTGCTTAGCAATGCAGAAGAGACAGCGAATACGTACAAAATCTTGACAGGTAAGCGGAAAGGAATTTTTCCTACGACCCCTTTTGAACATGACATTTAGCACACTCTTTTGTTCTTTAGAAAACGCCTTATATCACACTAATTTAATATTTTTATATCACCCTAGTTTGATATTTACGTTGCAAATTCTACGAATTTTACTCACCTCGTTTGGACTTTTTTGATATCTTTTATGTTTTCAATCTAAATATTTCTGTTTTTCATGTCGAAAATAAAAACTATAGTTATAACCTTACTATTTTAATCAATATAACTTAAGATGTATTATTAATTTCTAGATTTTATAAAAATTACTGAATTTGTGATTTAGTTATATCAAAATACTCGGTCTTGTCCTTATGAAATGTAAAACAGTAGAGTTGTATTCTTATATGGCAACATATCCACAGAAATGTAACTAAATCAGCAAACTGTCAAGTTTGCCTTAATTTACGCTTGTAGGCAACCCATTAAATAGCTAATAATATATTGTAATAAATAAAAAACCAAGGAAACTAAAGGTAAATAAAAATTATATTTTCTGTTTGACATGAAGGTATGTTCGTTGGTTCCTGCACTTTTGCACTTTACAGTTGAACACAATCTTTGTTATGTTTAAAAATTAAGGAACAAATTCAGTACTTATTTGGTTGGATGAAAAGTGCAGTCCCAACGAATAAACCTTTATATAAATTTTTATGCTATGTTGTGCTTTGCTTTTTTCAAAATTTCTTGAAATATATAATAGAAATTAGAAAATATTAAATTAAGAAACTTTATATTTTTTCGGGATCGTAGGAAAAATAGTGTACATAACTCCTTGGAAAGTGTATTTCTTACACTCTTTGGGTTTCCTCACTCGCCTGACGGCTCTTTCGTATACCTTCCCAATCGAGTGAAAAATGTCACTTTCCACACTAGTTATGTAATATACTATTGCATTCGCTGGGTCAGGTGCTTGATACGCAAAAAACTTACATACAAAACAAAAACATAAAGCTGCGGCATAGTTGGTAAGAAACAATAAATTGATAAAAAAACTTTAAGATAGTCGAACCATTATACTAGGCAACACGGTTTCTTGCCCTGATTCTTCTTCTTCTTCTTCTTTTTCTTCTTCTTCTTCAAAATGTCGTTTTGAATACTAAATTAAAGTGACCCAAAAGGACTTAATGGTCTTGAACTCTTGTTCTTTTTGACCAGGTACAAGTATTAGAGACTTGAAGCGGATCTCTCTAATCGTTAAAACTAAATATAGGTTCTTATTAACATACCCTCACAAAAAAAACGTGGTTAACCCACAAAAGTACATCACAAACATTAAATATTCAATTTAAATCAATTTAAATATGTAGAATGGTTTCGCAGTATATATATTTTCTTAACAATCACATTTTAACATAAAATAGTCTGGCTGTGATTAAACACCGTTAAATGCATTACCAATCCCGCCGTAGACTTGTTGCCGGTTCCGCGTACGGAACGCAACTCCTTGCCCTAATTGGAGTCATATGTTTTTTAACTAATTTTGGGTCGCTGAGACCGAATCTGGCCTCAGAATATTTCTATTACCTCAAGTTTCTGAGAAAATTGAGATAAAATTGGTAAAACATCATTATTTTAGCACCGATACTTTTTGTCTTATGGAAATAAAGATATTCTATTCTATTCTATTCTATTCTATTCACTCTTTTATTCTAAAAGCATGGGAGGTAAAAATATTTTGAGGGCAAATTTGTATTTTTAAAAAAACGAACCACCTTAGTGCCACGGAAATTTTTTTTTCATCTTTTTCTCTATTATATTCGAAATCAGCGGTATCAAAAATACTCGTATGCAAAAATTTAGATTTTCGTCCAACCTTTTTTTTTCTTAGCCCACAGTGCGGGGCTCCGGGATAAAGGATATTATTAATCTACTTCTTATTCAAAAATACTTAATTAGTATATTTGAAGTAACAAATTGGACCTGCAAATAACATATTATGTACAAGAAAAAAAGTTAATTTTAAATAGCGATTTGTTAGCTATTTAAATGAATTATATTCAACAAAAATAATTAGTTTTTAAATGCTTGTTTTAATATTGACGTAAATAAGTAAGGGGTTGGTTTATGGAAACAAAACTTAAAGGACACTGCCATTTTGGAGACCACTTGTTTTTTTTTCTTTACTGAATATGATTTTAAATTTAATAATTCTTATGGTTTGGACACTAGAATCGCATAACTTAAAGATTAAGATAACCTAAATAAATAAAAAATAGATATAATATTATATTAAATTAGGTATTATAATATTAAAGAAAAATAAAAAAAAGTATAATCGTGACCAAATATATGGTTTTTAACTTTGATATGCTGAATCAGAAAATAATAAATATATTCTTTTATCACGTAATTTTTTTTATTTATTATTAAATTATTTTTATCTCATATATAAAATACAGCCGGGAGAAAATAATAAAATAAAAATGGTCACCACCTCTCCGACTATGGGGTTAGCTAAACGATACTTATCTTACTTATCCTACACCAAAATGTAACCCGAAATTTATAGAATATGTCCCAATAAGCAGCTAAAACCTAACAAACTTTAAATGGCAATAACTCAATTTTTTTAAAACGGCACCTTATATATTATTTATTATAATGGAGCTAAATAGAGAATAAAATTTAATTTAAAATGAATAAGAAATATCCTATACTTAACCATCCAGTGGTGGCGCCTATTTAATGACCGGGTTATCAAAAGATGGTCATAATTGCATTTTTAACCAATTGTTATAAAATATTTGTAAAATGGTGTTAGAAAAAAGTATATTTAACACGTTAACAGTCCCCATAAGGTTTTTTTGTTTTTTTTGCAATATTTTAGTTTTAGAGTCATTGCATATTACGTTTTTCTATGTTAAAAAAATCTACACCATTTTTTCAGTGTTTGGGTGCATGTTTATACATTACTCATGGACGTATTAGTATATTTTTTTATTCATACGTCCATGAATTATATATGCCTCATGGACGTGTGGGAAAACGTATCATGAATCGTATGTGATTCATGTGACAGTCAACGTGTTAACTTATTTTTATTGTTACTTTATTATACATGTCAATAGTTGACAAAAAAAAAATGATTCTAGGTATAAAATTAAAATCTAAATCTCTTTGGTAATATTAAATAAAAAATATAAAAATAAAAACAAAATTCCCTCTATAAAATAATATTTAATTAAAAACAATAAAAACAGAATAAAATTTAAAAAAATTATAATAAAAATATATAAATGTATAAAATTACCATAAGTTAAATTCCACTATATAAAATAAAAAGTGGTACGCGAGTAGTAGCCCCGGTCTTGTACACCGTGTCACGCTGTAACGCTTCACATACTTGACTAATCAATACTAAATTGACACTTTAGTTTACACTTCGCATAGTCGAGGAATAAGTGACAGAACGGTTTTCCACGAGCTCTCGCTGCAAAATAGTACATGTTTTTACCTAACCCGGTCCCTGACACCGTGACGCCACCACTGGAGGGTTATTATTTTTGTAACACGGTGTATTTGAAATAGGGTCGGAAATTTTAACTGATGATTCTACATCATAAAATATGACAAAAAGTTCCTATAAACATATGTCTAAAAATGCGTCATAAGGGAGATACGCCCCTTTGAAAGTGGCTAAAAAAATCGGTTTTTATTTAATAACTCAGGAACCCTTTGAGATATATCAACGAGGTTTTGCACGTCAACTAATCCTACCAAGGCCCGTTTTTATGTGTTATTTTCATGTACTTATTTCAACCAGAGGTGTGCGAAACGGGGAGGGCTTATCAGTTTTTTGTCCCAAACTTTTTTCTGTGCAACTTTTTTGCAATTTTATTTTTGAAATATGATTTCTCAGGTCAAAATACATAAAAAAGGTACTCTTGTTGTAATACTGTAGGATTAACCGTTTTCGAGAAAAATTCATTTGAAGGTGAAATTCTACGGTTCGAGGACGAAAAATTAAATACTAAAATGTTGAAAACCAAAATTTTAATGATACAGGGCGAATGTACATTAAAAACTAAGAAAAAAACCTCATATACAGGTACTTCCAAAAATCAATCCTAATGGAGCTATGGTCTCCTAAATATGCACCATTTTTAAAGCGCTATGGTAGCTTTAAAATCGTTTTTTCGACCTACATGTATGGAAACTTTTTTTCTTAGTTTTTGATGTAGAATAACATTGCATCATTAAAATTTTGGTTTTCTACATTTTAGTATTTAATTTTTCGTCCTCGAACCGTGAAATTTCACCTTCAAATGAACTTTTCTCGAAAACGGTTAATCCTACAGTATTACAACAAGAGTACCTTTTTTATGTATTTTGACCTGAGGAATCATATTTCAAAAATAAAATTGCAAAAAAGTTACACAGAAAAAAGTTTGGGACAAAAAACTGATAAGCCCTCCCCGTTTCTCACACCCCTGGTTGAAATAAGTACATGAAAATAACACATAAAAACGGGCCTTGGTAGGATTAGTTGACGTGCAAAACCTCGTTGATATATCTCAAAGGGTTCCTGAGTTATTAAATAAAAACCGATTTTTTTAGCCACTTTCAGAGGGGCGTAGCTCCCTTATGACGCATTTTTAGACATATGTTTATAGGAACTTTTTGTCATATTTTATGATGTAGAATCATCAGTTAAAATTTCCGACCCTATTTCAAATACACCGTGTATTTTGAAAATATGAGTGGTCTGCTTTCACACTAATCCTAGATTAAAGTAAACAGACTAAAAATATGTATATATTTTATATTATTATCAAATTATTTTTATCTCATAGAAGTATGTTATACACTTTGTAAACTTATAAATAATTAGACATCGGATTTTACCGAGTCGTGACGTCAAAATCCATAGCCGGGTACAAAAAATTAATAATAATTTTAGAAAAATATTTTATAAGCTATCAAACTACTACATTTACAAAGAAAAGTATATAAATATTATGAAAATCCCCTAACGTTTTTATTTAAGTGAAAGAAAATTAAAAAAACAACAGATCCGAAAATTATGATTTAGTTGGACTTTTAAATAATCCAAATTTTTATAAAGGTCACTAAATCGAGACATTTGACGACTAATTTGTTACACACAACAATATTGAATATACATATTAACTATAAATATATAAATATATCGGTGTTTTTCGAAGAAAATAAAAATGTAAATATTTAAAACCTCGCGTCAACGATAGAATCGACGCCGCGCCTATGCGAGCACTGGAAATTCGCCAATGACTGTCAATAAGCACCCTAACGATGTTGTTTTTTGTCTTTAAATAATCAAGGGATGTCCAAGAACGATATTTTACACCGGGGCTTATGATATTTTCTCAAATGAAATATCTCTTTTTATGAGCGTCCACCCAAATTTTTTTGCTGAAAATTTATCTTTTTTTTTTCTTGTTACAGGTGACTTTCTGGATATAATCGCACTGATCAACTCATCAATCAACTTTATCCTTTACTGCACGATGTCGAGACAATTCAGGATTACCTTTCAAGAAATTTTTAAGTTAAAATTACTTATTCGTGGGTGTCCTGTCAACCAGAAAATGCCCAAAGATGTTGCTATTGAAAGCAAAATCTCTTTAGTATAAAAAGTTATTTTAAGTACCCTTTCTACCAATACTAGGCTGTGTAAAAAAAATGTTTTTTTATCGAATTTGTTCATAACACTAAAATCAGTCCAGGATCTCTGCGCCGAACTATTAGTGACGTTTGAACTGTAAAATTTTAGACTGTTTTAATTTAACTATAGTTAATATATATGAGATTGTTGTTTTAAATTATAATTTAATAAATATAAACTTTGGCGACTTGTCAAGTTAAAGTTTTCCAAAATGTAGATTATCTTTTATAATATCGATTTAATTTTTCAATTATGTCTAAAGAATCCTATAATTTGATTCTGTAGGTTACATGGTTTAATATTTTGTTCGAACCACAGATACATGCTGATTGTTTTTGAATATTTTACTTGGTTGATGAGGTCCAAAATTTCTTGCAGGACTGAAGGTTTTTTCCAATATACTTTATTTTCAAAAACAGTTTGCAGTAATATTAGATATTATATATCAGATGTAGATTCTATATTATTATATTATTCACAGCGCCTGCGCTAGAATAACATTATACGGTAGTTTCGAATTTCCCAAAATGAAAAAATAAGAAACTTATTTTTTCTTTTTTTAATTTTTTTTGAAAAATATATTTTTTTTTAAGTATTTGGGAAAATTCAATAAACCATTTACTGTCAACAATATATAATGGAATGTGTAGCATTACACATATTCACGGCTTGTTTGCATTTTCAAAGACAATTTGCAGAACATAAGTGGACATTTTATAAAAAAATCTTTAATTTTGATTCCAGAATAAAAATTATTAAGAGGATGATACAAGTACCTATATACTATATATACTATAGTATAGTCATTTTAACTTTTTTCTAGTGCGAGCGTTCTTTCCAGCTTTTTCTTATGTGTTTTAATCCCCTTAATTCTCCAGAAATACCCTAAAAATATCCAAAAAACATATTTAAGGTAAATTTTAGTTTCAGGATATCGAGGGCTTCATAACATAGTGGCGTATACTCATTTTATTATTATTATTTTTTTTTTTTGACGTTTTAATAGTTTTCTAATTTTTATAAACCGCACATAGCATGCCCTATCTTACGTAATGACGTAACTGACAAAAATTCCAAAAGTGAGATTAGGGAAACATTTTTTGCGGCTTATCTCACTTTTGAAATTTTTGTCAGCTACCTTAAAATATTCATCAAAATTAAAATTTAAAAGCCTATAAAAAATAAATATATTACAAATCCGCTTTTTTTGGCATAAGGCCTTACAAATTAACTAATCCATGTAAAAAAAAATTAGACTTTAGTTTTTTTGTTGACAACAGCTATAAGCAAAAAAAAATCATTGTGTGTTAAATCTTAAAAAAAAAGAGTTAATTATGAAAAACGTAAATTAGCAGAAAGGTCACCCGCAAATAAAAAATGTTTATTTTTGTAGATGAGTGTAATAATCATACGTTATTAATTCTTTTGCTACTTTGTATGTTTTAGCACACTTGGCAAAGAAAAAATTGTATTTATATTTAAAACATAATTAAGTTTGAACTTTATTTCGTACAATATATAACAAAAAGTCATAAATAAAGTATGTATAATTTATTTAAAAAATAAATATATTTAACGAGCACATTTAGTTTTCTTTCATAAAATCAAAATTAATATTTTTTGATTTTTAATAGTTATGATACTATTGTGAGAATACAATTTATATATATGTAGTATGCTGTACTGTTAAGTGAAAATACCTTACCCCTAAGATGGTTTTTTACCCCTCTTTTCTCTAATCTAAAATCGTGCTTATTGTTTGCTTTTTAATTTACTAAATATAATTTATTTGTGGATTAATAGGTTATATTTAAGATGTATGTGTATTAAATATAACTTATATTCTCTCCCTAAATATCAATTCGTGATACTAGGTTAGGTACCGGTGCTTTTTTTTTTAAATTTTACTCATATTAGTCCCAATTTTTGGAAAATGCAACTCCTGCTAAAGCAGTCGTTGCATTTTCGTCATTGGGATTAATATTCGTAAAATTTATGTAAAAAACCACCGATACCTAACCTAGTATCACTTATGATATTACCCCTGAGAATACAATTTATATATACATGTATGTAGTATGCTGTACTGATAAGTGAAAATACCTTACTCCTACGATGGTTCCTTTACCCTTCTTTTCCCTAATCTAAAATCGTGCTTATTGTTTCCTTTTTAATTTATAAAATATAATTTATTTGTGGATTAATGCGTTATAATTAAGAGGTATGTGTATTAAATATAAATTATATTCTCTACCTAAATATCAATTCGTGATATTAGGTTAGGTACATGTGCTTTTTTTCAAATTTTACTCATTAATCCCAATTTTTGGAAAATGCAACTCCTGCTAAAGCGGACGTTGCATTTTCGTCATTGGGATTAATATTGGTAAAATTTATGTAAAAAAACACTGATACCTAACCTAGTATCACTTAATAAGTGATACTATAATAATATCATAATATGATATTACCCCTGATAATGAGGTATAAACATTAGAATGCTGAGTAGGTAGGTACTTTTTAAGTAAATTTGGTACTACAGATTATTATAGTCTATAACATTTGAGGCACTAAATGCTCATGGAAACCAGCAACAAAATAATGAGGTAAGTTTCAAGAAATACTGCTGTACACTCAAAAATTTTCTAGACCATTTTAGTTGATTCTAAACGTATTTGGTGCGCTGTTCCGAACTTCAAAATAGCCCTTGTATTAAACCAAACCAAAGACTAACTAAAAAAAAAAGTCGTATTCGGGGTAAAAAGGTTTAGAAAACGAATAAAATACTTTTTTATCGATTTAAAAATGTAATGTAAATCGATCGTTGGATCACATTATCATAGTTAATAGATGAGTTAGAAAAAAATACTTATTTAAAAAAAAATAAGGCACTAGATGGCGCTTTATTAATAACACGGAACAACAGAAAAAAAAAATATGGTTACGGACTATTTCTTTTAAGTCAATTTTGGTGTTTTTCCCCTAAAACTCTGGCATTGAAGCGGGCATTTGTGGCATTAACCAAGGTTTTTAAGATAATTTATAAGATATGAAAACAAAAGGCAAGAACGCGTATGCTAGCAGAATATTTCTAGGCTCTTAAACATGACACAGACCTAACCCAGTACAGTAGGCAAATAAAGAGCTAAAAAAACATACACAAACGCACTGATAAAACAGTTTATTTGTGTCAACTAAATATTTGGTTGGATATGATCAATTAAATTATTTGGTTTTGACAAATAAATTTTATTTCTGTCAAATAAATTATTTTGTTCTCATTAATAAACTAAATATTTATTTGACTCAACCACTCAAAAAAAAATTGGCGCCAGAAAAAAATACCAGGGGGGGCTCAGCGAAAACGCCAGGGGGGCTCAAACCAAAGCCAGGGGGGGCTTAGCCCCCCTGCCGTCCCCCTAGCCCTGCTCGTAACCCAAAAAAACCACCACAAAAGGCATTTGTTGATAGCTCACAAGGCACCGTTTATAACATTTAAAATCTTTTTCAGTCTCAAAAGTAAAAAAACATTGACTAAAACTGTACATTTAGTTTTTAAACAAAATGTATTATATTCGTGTTTATCAAACTACTTTGGTGTTTATCATGACAAAAGCAGTTCAGCCATTTTGACATTTTAATCGGTGGCGCCATCTAGCGAAAATTAATGATTTATAATGCAGACCAGTAATAATTAGTTTACTGGTCTCTATTTTTCATTACAGGTCAGATCCAGGCGTGGAAAACAGTGGGACAAGAAATCACGTACTTCCCAAACTTTATTAATATTGCATTACATGTATTACATATATACATACATGTATTTAATATACAGTTGCAAATATTTTTTTTTTCTGCTGTAGGTACCTTGTACAATTTATAGTTATAGTTAGTAATAATCAAAATGATAATGGATAAATCAAACTTAGGTCTTTTAACCCTCCGTTAACCAGGTAGGGGTCTGACAAACCCCAATGGGTTTATTTTAAACAAAAAATATATTTATTCTAATTCTATGGGCACATCCGCTCGTCTATCTTTCTAAAACCCTTGAAAGGCTCATTACGTGTATTAAGCTCAACTGTAAGAAAAAGCGTTGCGAAATAGGAGTGAGTGAAAATGAGTGAAAGTCTGTGGTACCCCACTTGGTTAATGGCGTCCCAAATTAATGTTAACATTTTACTTTTTTTTTGAGTTAAAATACGCTAGATATTGCTTATAATTTATTACCAAATTACCATTTTATACATACTTTGCTGGATGAAACTTATTTCAGCAGGAAATATATTTATGGTGTTTATGTATGGTGTTTAGACGTGTATACCTTGGTTTTAATGATTAGTAAAACTGCGTATTTTAGGTATAAAATGTATAATATGCTAGTGGCCGAGCGCTTTCGATAAAATAATTATCATCCTCAGGGCTGTGCCCTACAAGTACAAGAGAAAACAATTAATAAATAAAAGAGGTGTCACTAGAGGGATTTGAAAACCCTTATTCTTTTAGGTTATTGTACTCACTTGTCAAAAAAGAAGAAATCTTTGAGTATAAAACATTGCGGAATACTTGGAAGACCTCATAACATCAAAATTAACTATGAAACATGTACATTTTAACATAAATAATTGTAAAATTGAATATAAAAATATAATAAACTGAGTTTGACAGAACATTCCAGACTCATCTGTCAAGAAAGGCGGTAGATTTGAAATAATGCTAGGTGCGTTTTCTTGCCAGACAAGTAGGTGGGTAAAACACGAGTAAAAGTGAATTGGTGAAATTTCAAAAGAAAAAGCAAGATTGAGTGGGATGGGTGTAATTTAAAGGAAGTTTTTAAAAAGGGGTTTAAAGATCCTTTTCTTGCCGAGGTTACGTTGGGTATTAGTGCAAATATTTTGTCCGTTTTTGGTGGCTTTCGAGATTTCAAGGTCTTCAAACAGGTCTAGTTTCCGAGAAAAGACGGGTAAATGTAAATTATGTAGAATTTTTATATTAGTGTTGGGGTCAAAGTTATGGGAATTGAATTTAAGATGATGGCCAAATGAAGAGGAACTTGGTCTTTGGACATGTTCTTTAGCCCGAATGCTGGTTTTCCTGGAAGTTTTGCCGATATATATGGTATCGCAGGATTGGCAGTTTAGTTGGTATATGCCGCTTTTGTCATGGGTGGGAATTTTGTCTTTGATGTTGGTAAAAAAGTCGCATAATTTGTTTTCTGATTTGAAGGCTATTCCAACATCAGGGTTACCTTTATTTAAGATCCTTGCAATTTTCTCACTTGGGGGGGCTATGTAGGGGATAGATCTGTATTTTGATTTCACATTGTTGGTGTGGCATGCTTCTTGTTTCAGAATTCTGAATTTTTTTTGTCTAATGAGTTTATCTATAAGGGAAGGGGGGTAGCCATTTGTGACAGCAATGTGTTTGATTATATTGACTTCCTTATTGTAATTTTCTAGAGAGAGAGGGGTGGTTAAGAGTCTGTTAATGTAGCTGTGGAATGCTGCTAGTTTGTGTTGATGAGGGTGACAGGATTTGTTGGGAATTGCATGGTCCGTTTGGGTTGGTTTTCTGTAAATACTAAATTCTAGGCTACTATCAGACCTTTTTATGGACAAATCTAGAAAGTTTATGGTTTGTTTGTTTTCTGTTTCGGATGTGAATTTTATTTTGGGGTGTATGTTGTTTATGTGGTTTAAGATTGTGTTGACTTCGTTTTCTGAGCCATTAATGATGGCGAAAACGTCGTCAACATATCTTTTCCAAAATATTATGTTGTTGGAGTCATTTTTGAAAATATGTTCTTTTTCTAGATTATCCATGAAGACGTCTGAAAACCTGATAGGGGGTTCCCCATTCCAAGACCGGATGGAAATATATTTGTTGCTGGCTGAATAACATTATTTATTCATTTGGGGGTAAATCCAGCAAAAGAAGGCTTACTGACATTATGGGAGTTTTAAAGTCATATTGCGAGAGTCTTAAAAGCTCATTATCGGAGTTTTATGGGACTAGCGACCCAAAAGCTCTTTAAGGTTAATGCAGACATTTCGCATTCGTTGAAAGCTCCCAGGGACTGAATATGGGACATCCCATAGAAGCTTATTGTGGGAGCTCCCTGGAAACTTCCCGCTAGTAATTTTTTTGACTAAGATATTTGTATGGATTACTTGAAACCTTTATGATAATTCTGCTTAGGTTGGAATGAATATAATATTAACCATTTTTTTCGCAGTGAAATTTGTTTGGAGTTTTTAATAGAGTTTTTCAGAATATTCAAAAAAATGAGTTTTTTGTTTTTTTACTTTTATATTTTTATACTTGTCTAAGTAAAGTTTATTACTTATTTAATTATCATACAATCATTTTTATTGAAATAAATGCTGTTTTTTATTTTTTTTTCTGTTTATATTATATTGGAGTTTAATAAACCTCACGTGGTTAATAACGTTATATTTTTCCACCTGGTTACCGGAGGGTTAAACTAATTTAAAGTCTTAAGTTCTTCTATTTAAAGTGTTTAATTAAACAATTCGCGTCTCGTCATTGACAACTTTGAGATAACTTTTTAATTAATTTAGAAAATGAGTTAATTGGCCTAATTAATAAGGCAGACCTCTATTAAAAAAAAAATTGTTTACAATCTAAAAGTGATTAAAATAATAATTGAATCGTTTAGTCTTAAAAGGGTGTTATATTTTCAAAGAAGTTGTTTCAGAGAACAGCAAAAAGCCTATTTATATGCAAACCATTTTTAGAAATACATATTACATTACATTACATGTTTGTTTAACCTCGTACTATTCTACTTAATTAAGCATCCCCTAAGTCCAGGACTTGTGTGAGCTAGTAGTAGAGGGAACCACCGGCTTATACTGACTTTTGAACCAGTTTTTATAGGAAGTGTCCGCTTACTTACGCCTTCGCCAAATTTCAATTATTAATTAACTGAAAAAGGCAAATCGGCCCCAGTGAGAATCGAACTTATGCTAGTTGGCTAGTTGACTTGTCATGTACAGACGCGGTAGACCACTACCTTCCATTGCTTTATAAAGTATTATAATACTAAAATTTGTTGTAACATTAAATTATAATTATCAATAAAAAGAAATTATAATTAATTATTAATCAAGAGAAATTTTAAACCTTAATATATGAGGGAACTATAAACTTATATCGTTTTTTGTTATAAAAAAAGAACATGCTGGACATATACCCATAGAACTTAATTAAAAATTCGCATACAGTAATTTTTATAAAAATTTTATAAAATAATTATAATTATAATTAATATTTTAATAATTCTGGTCTCAGCTTAGCTTAAATTTTATAAATTTTTAATCTTGAAATAATAATATGACTAGTCATATTTTATGAGATATTTAAAGTATTATTAAAAAATACAATTTCAATAAAATTTTTTCGTGATGTTATTAAGTCAGAACAGGTAAATTTTGAGCTTATAAAAGATTAATGCAGTTGAATGTTTTTAAAATATGCCCCCAAGTTTTGGTGGTGATATCCCAAAGAACTTTTACCTCAAGAAGGAACATGATGAAATCTACCGTATGCTTTGTTTAAAGCGTGAACCAACTACGGAGAGAGAAAGAATGTGTAGACTCATAGTCTAATGTCGTAAAATGACTGACAGGGGTACAGTGTTGCCGATTGGAAACATATACTTTGCATATTTTATTGTAAATTTTAAGAAACATTAGTTCTGTATGAGTTTAATATGAACTAGTAGTTTAATTTTAATAGATTTAAATATACTATATTATTAAACATAATTATAGTATACACAATAAAGTTTTTTACATTTTTAATTTAAGTATAATGATTTGAATTCATGATAAGGTGGAAACTAGGCAACATCGCTACTAGGTAGCCTGAAAGTCGACTAGCGACATCTACATTTTACACCACGAAGCTGTATCGCGTTTCTGTTAGTAAATAAACAAACAAAAAGATGACATCTTCATAAACATTGGTCTAGAATTACTTCTTGAGGTAAAAGTTCTTTGTGATATCCAAACTAGAAGCTTTATTGAGCTAATTAATTACCGGGTCCCCCATTTTTGCAAAAAAAGTATTTGCTTCTAAAAAAAACTTTACCCTTCGCAGAAAATCGACGCCGGGCCCCCATCGGGAGCCCGGGCCCCGGGAAATCTTCCCCCTTCTCCCCCTGAATCCGTCCTTGTGCACAGGTACAGCTATAAAAAGCTTTAGTAATTATGGTCTAAGATTTTATATCCGTTATTTACTCAATTTGGTAAAAAACGTGACATAACCCAGAGCATTACCCCTTTTAAAACTTAACGATTCAATTATTAAATTTTTTGTGATTTCGGAAAATTTGCATTTATTCGCGAATAACCCGACCAAGCTCTGTAAAACCCTTTTTCTATTTTGCGACTCTTATAAGCTCATAATCACACGCATTTTGCGTATTCTTATAGGCCCATAAGAGGTGTCTACTTTTTTTTCTTTTGTGTTGGCAACAGACAAAAGTCTATCTCTTGACGTTTGCCGTGCAATTGTGAACGTCGATTTAAAGTTTAATTTTCTACAAAATTTTGTGTTTAGGTTATGTTTTACCGTGTTAAAATTGTGGCTTGGTTATTTGCAGTGAAAAAAAGAAGAAATGACTATAAAATATATCAAAATAATATTCGTTCTTAGAATTTTAAACATCAGTCATCAATTTAAATGTAAGTTTTTAAAATTTTAGAGCAAAATAGAAAAATTGTGTGAAGCACTCGTTTCAAACAGGTTTTTAGCGCACTAGTACTTTAGAAAACTCACGGCAAGCGGCTCGTTTTCTAAAATTGTACTCGTGCGATAAAAACTTATGTTATGAAACTGGTACTTTAATATACTATTATGCGAGCTGAGAAATTATTTTAAAGCTCAAAGAAAATAAAAATTTATTACATATCAAAAGCATTCAGTTTATTCAAATAAAATGGGTTTCGTTACCCATTTAAAAATACTTAAAAGCTTCGTGATTGCAAATAGTCCACAAATGCTTATACTTTTTAAAAAGCAGTTTAGCAATTTATGTGTAATAAGCGGGCATTTTGTCAAAAAAACAAGCTACGCATTCCATTATATACTATATTCACAGTAAATGGTATATTGGATTTTTCCAAGTTAAAAAAAAAGAATTAAAAAAAATAACATTTTTTTATTAAAAAAAAAAAAATTATCAAGTATTTCATTTTTCTTTTAATTTTCTTTTTGCGAAAAACGAAAAAATTTTGAAAAAAAAAAATAAATAAAATACTTTTATTTAAAGATATTAAAAATAATTGAAAAAAAAATTTGAAAATAATAGTTTTTTTCTTTTTTTTAAGTTTAACCTCCCATAGCTTTTTGTTTTTGGGGGGATTAGTTATAAAATTGGTAGAATTAAATTGATCCTTATAATAATTTTTCCTAAAAAAAGTTACGTTAATAGGAATCTTCTTTCATCTTTTTTCGATTTTTTTAAAAGAGTAACCCCTCATAAGTCACGGCAGACCTTAAATACTTTTAAATAAAAAGTCAAGCACTACCAATTTTTTTTTATTCAATATTTTTTATAGACCTAACCTAAACAAAAAACAGAAAAATTAAAATAATCGTTAGACATTTTTTGAAAAAAAATCGAAAGAAATTATTCTTTTCTAAAATAGTTTTTGAGAATTATAACTTTTTACCGATCCACAATTGTATACCTTTATTGAGGGACCAATACTACCTACTAAGATGTTTATTAGGATAAAAAAAGTCGGTACCGTAGAGCTTATGAGGTAGAAACAAAGAAGTTCGTACTATGATAAATTAAAAACAAATAAATCGGTTAATTTTACTTTGTTTACGTGTTTTAATCAAATTTTAGACCGCCTTTATTTATATAAAAATCAATTTAACAAAACTCAATCAAAACTGATTTTACCGTAGTGAGTTGCGTTTTTTAAATCTTTGTTTATATTTTTCTTTCTGTTCTTATCCGGTCTATATTTGACTATATGTTACCATTCAAAAAGTCTATGACTAAAATGCCGTTTACGCTTTAATCAACCCTGAGGATGTTTACAAAGAATAAACGAAACTGTCGGTTTAGTTAACAAAGTTTTTGGCTTTGTTTTTTTTTTGGCCTATATCCCACAACTCAACCAATTTTATAAAAAAATAACATTTATGGTTTTAACAATAAAATTGGCCAATTCCCGAAATTGTGTATGGTTTGGATTATATTCCCTAACAGCTATTTATAGTCTGTTGGCATATAGTTTATTATTTTTAGGAACTTTATACTTAAACCATACTGGCGCAAAATCATGGTAAAGGGATTCTACAGCTTGCTCAATGTAGAAACTCAGACCAAACTGTTCCTCTTCACAAAGCTGTTGAACTTGATAAAAAACCGGGTGTACTTTAGGTGTCACAGGTATATTTAAACTCAAGTAACTTTCTCTGAATTCAGAAATACTTTTTACAAACCTTTATCAAAAAAGCAATCATACAGCCCACTATATCATATAATATGACTGCTTTTGTGCTCATATGATATAGGTACGCCGCATTTTTTATTTTATATTTTAATCACGGAGTTAAAAAAGCATTTTAGACATGGAGACAAAAAAGCAGTTTATTATACAAATTATTCCTTTACGCATGAAGAAAACCATTCAAGAACATATCCCTGTAACTGATAATTTGCATAATATAACTACGATTTAGTGAAATTTACTTGTTTTGTTTTTTAATATTTTATTTTTGTATCCAAATAATCTCCCATATTGGTTTTATTTTCCTATAAATTATGTAAAGCAGAGGGATTAGCAAACTTCAATATTCTCAAATAATTATACTTGAATCAACAACTTGAAAAACGCCACGTTTAATAAAAACTTTTTTTTTTTGGTTTATACGTTCCTTATTCTACGCCACTGACTTTTTTTCTAATGAACGTCTTAGTAGAAGTGTGGCAATGGATTAACACGCTGTGGACGTAAATTGTATAAGGTTTGTTTTGGTTCTCAAAAATCGCAGTTCTGAACTGATTCGGAACCGGCGTAGTTGCAACTGGGCAATGCTCAGTCGCAACTGCGCCCGTTTCGAACCAGTTTGGACTTTTTTTCCAAACCTATAAAATGTAGCGGTCGCGTTCAAAATTAACTTCCCACTTTATTAGTAGAGATAGGAAAGTGAATTTAATTTTATTTTGTAGAGAAATGTTTAGGCTTAAAAGCGATGTAACTTTACTTATATTCAAGTCTACAGTGAGCCCGCCAGTAGGGCTCTCGTCATTGACTATGAATCGGGGATGGACCCACCAGGTAGGTCGTCGGCAGCGAACGTGTTAAGGATCAAATGGTTTAAAATACATAAAAATAAATAATGGTTTAAAATACATAAAAATACATAAAAATAACGAGTTCAAGGAAGTGAGAGTGTGATTTTGAGATTTTTAGGGGTGTGATTTTGAGATTTTTAGGGGTTTCATGCCAGTTTTTTTTTTCTATTTTTACCAAAAACGAAAGACGAATAGGTAATTACGATATCTTATTAAGAGTCAGCAGCCCAAAACCCATACAAATATTTATAGTCACATGTCTAGTATATACCTTCCTTTTTGTGTGGCCCTATGTTAAAGGTAAGATAATGTACGTATTACCACTTTCATGTTCCCTTTTTTTTTGTAAACCTTTAGGCTATAATTAATTTTTTAGTTTAATTATTTTCTGGACGTGTTTTTTTACATTTGAATAACAGACAGTCACAACGACCACTTCAGTAAAAGAGATAGAAATATTAATTTAAATTTACGCTGAGACATTAGATTTTAATTTCATTCAATTAGTTTCATTATTATTCTTTTTGGTTAAAAATAGATATAATTTATATCGTCTGTGATACTGCAATACGTGCTATGAGAAAAACTGTATTTTGCTGCTTATTATTAGAGCATTGAATGGAGCTCTCTACAACTAGAATTATGAAACAAAAGACGTCTACCCTATCTCTATCTCATTTGTGCTACACTTTCCAGCCAACCAAATAAATACTGTATTTGTTTTTCATACAACAAATACAGTATTTATTTGGTTTGGCGGAAAGTGTAGCAGTGAGCGGCACGAACGAACATAGCTAATGTGAATCTGTAGAATAAGATAATTCTACTAAAATTTAGATGGCGCCAGTAATTTCTTTTTTAAAAATAATATAGTTACACTTTTCGCCCGGCCAAGTAAATATTGTATTTGTTCAACAAAGAACAAATACAGAATTTGTTTGGTTGGGTGGAAGTGGGAGTGTATGTATGTCTTCTATCCTTTTTGGGTAGAACTTTTGTCCCTGTCTAATCTAACGGGAGAAATCTCCATTGGCAAGCTGGGTAGGATTTATAGCTGGTTTATTCATCTCACCATGCATGGCCATGATGGGCACATGTGAGTTTGTAGTAAACCACCTTACCAATGTTGACGTTCCTTTTAAAATTATAACTATAGTTATTATTATAATGATAACTAACTTTTACACAACTAAGCCCCTAACTTTCACACAACTAAGCAGCTTATCACTCCCCTTACCTCTAGGACACATTTTTTTTCTAAATTCTAGGTAAAACTTTCTAGAAGAAACAATAACCTTGAAAAAAATCTCATGAGAATTAAAAAATCGGGAGAATTGCTATTTTTAACACCTTGACTGCCGGAGCATTTTTATTGTATTTTAATTTAGGGTCAGGGGCATATTTCATATGGATTCAAAATTTTTATTCTTTGAGCCGTGACCAGGTCGTATTTTCCGAGCTGGCGTGGAGATCAAAAAATAAATCGGTCATATAGACCGCGTCGGCTTGGGGATAAGCTATTTTCTCGGTCATATAGACCGAGGCGGCACTCAACGTGTTAAAGGTTTGGACTTTTTAGAAGAAGATATTTCCAATAAGATATGAGTTTTTATATTAATATTAGGTTAGGTTTCTTCAAAAATAATATGTTTTGTTTCGAAACTCGTTTTGGTTTTGTTCACAGCCCAGTAACTGGGCCCCCCTTTCAGATTAAGTATATAATATAATAATTATTTATAATAAATTGAAAAAACAAGACTGAAATAAATTATGAGGGAATATCGAGCCATTCTATCCAGTTAATATTGTAATACATTTAGAGACCCTAGCATTTATGCTTATAAGCTTATATGCTTATAAGCTTTTTTATAATTACATATCGACCCTAATTATTTCAAAACTATTTATATAAAAAATTTAAATGAAAAATCTTTTGTTTGTAAAACCGTTGTATAGGCAAGCAAGCACATTCTTCTCAATTGGACCCAAATAAGTGTTATGTCCAGGGCTCCACAAACAGGAGGTTGCCGGACCCGATCCTGTAAAGAGGCCCGGCAAGATTGGTAAATTATTACAAATTTCGAAACAAAAATCAAAAACTCCATTTAATCAAATAAAACATTTTACATCATAGAAAATTTGATGAATTTCCAAACGAATTTAAACGCAACGGGGACCCGTGTAAAAATAAAAAAATTCTCAAAGAGCCCTCTCAATCTTTAGTAAAACACTGCATAGAAAAAAAATCCGTTTCCACCTAAAGTCAACGTGGGCCTCGGCAAAATATATTTCCGGGAGCCTACAATCCCTGATAATTATCAGCCTTTAGCAGAAAGGGCTGTATGAGAAAATTTAGGGGAAGTAATGCTTATAGGCAATGGAGCTCTCAACAACTAGAATTATGAAACAAAATACGTCTACCCTATCTCTATCTTATTTGTGCTACACTTTCCAGCCAACCAAATAAATACTGTATTTGTTTTTCATACAACAAATACAGTATTTATTTGGTTGGCCGGAAAGTGTAGCAGTGAGCGGCACGAACGAACATAGCTAATCTGTAGAATAAGATAATTCTACTAAAATTTAGATGGCGCCAGTAATTTCTTTAATAAAATAAATATAGTTACACTTTTCGCCCGGCCAAGTAAATATTGTATTTGTTCAACAAAGAACAAATACAGAATTTGTTTGGTTGGATGGAAGTGGGACTGTATGTATGTCTTCTATCCTTTTTGGGTAGAACTTTTGTCCCTGTCTAATCTAACGGGAGAAATCTCCATTCTGCTCATGTGCAACAGTGGAAAAAAGCACCTTGCTTTTCAAATTAGACATTTTTATTTGTTAGTGTCAGTACTTGGTGTAGAATTAATTTGTAATAGGGCTCTCTTCTTTCCGTCAAAAGCGTTATAAGGCGTGCGTTCCTGCAACGGTCTTGCACACACATTTCAAACATATTTCCCGTAGCCACAGATCCGTGTGTCAAAGTATACTAATTTGGTATTTATTCCATTCACAGGAGGGCCTTGGGCTTAGCACGATTTCCCGATGAGCCAGCAGTGGCCTGCCGACGACGCGTCTACATACATATTCACATATCTACTACACGTGGAGCACATCTAACTTTTAAATTTTGTGGAGCACATCTAACTTTTAAACTAGGTCGACTTGGAATTTATAATGCAAAAATAAAATATCTTTAAAAATCAATCTTATTTTATTATTATTATTATTATTATTATTATTATTATTATTATTATTATTATTATTATTATTATTATTATTATTATTATTATTATTATTATTATTATTATTATTATTATTATTATTATTTAGGATTATATTACAGAGTCATGGAGTTATATTTTTAAGATTTAATTTTTTTTCTACTACTGGTTTACAGGGATTCTCCGAAGTATTTTAATGAGGGGAGGGGTGAAGCAAATATTTTCCAACTTATAACTAAAAAAACCAAAAAAGTTTTACCCCCAGAAAAATTTTAAGGAAAAAAAAGTTCCTCACCCAAAAAAAAAAGTTTTACCCTCACTATTGGCCAGAATTCGTTTTATAGCTGTCAAAATTCTCTAACTCATAAAAATTTGTATAGAGGGTTTTTTGAGGTCGCTAAAACCGAATCCAATATTAAAAATGCAGCGCCATGCCGGAGAAAATTGTGAACTTTAAGGGGCTTTGATAGAAGTTGGTATCTAGGATTTTTTGGGGTAGCTGAATTTGAATCAAACATTAAAAATTTAAAATTTAAAATGGCGCACCAATATGGCGGAAAAAAATTGTAAATTGATCTAATCTGGTACCAGGGGTTTTTGGGGGCCGCTTAATTTAAATTCAACATTAAAATTGAAAGTTTCAAAATGGCGGGCACAATATGACGAAAAATGTTCATGAATTTTAACGGATTTTGATAAAAATTGGTTTTCAGTGGTTTTTATAGTCGCAATTTGATTCCAACATTAAAATTTAAAAATTCAATATAACGGATCCAATATGGCAAAAAATGTTAGCGAATTTTAACGGTCTTTTATAAAAATTGTTTTCCATGTATTTTTGGGGTCGCTTAATTAAGATCCAATATTTAAATTTAAAAAAATCAAAATGGCGGATCCCTTATAGCAAAATTTTTTCCTAAATTTTAACGGATTTTGATAAAAATTCTTACAGCATAGCTGTAAGGCATTCTGCAAAAACCGTCCATTTAAAGTCCATCGTACCAAAATTTGAATAAAAAATCCCACAAAATCAAAACTTTAAAAATGTTTTAATAAAATAGAAAAAAAAGTGCGATTAATATCATTTCTTTTTTAGAAAAAATTTAGTTTAAGAAAATCAAAAATAAATCTTAATTTTTAGGAGTAAAATTCAAGAGCGTCATAACTATGAATCCTCTTGGTAACTATAGAAGCATTGGTTAAAGAGGATTATACTAAGTCAATGATAGAAGATAATTCTTTGAAATTTGCAGTGTTATTTGAGCCATGAACCCCCTCTATTCTATGATAATTAATTCATTTATAGTATATGCCATGCTTATTTTTTAACCAATGGCAAAATATTATTGGTTTTTGTCCATTAAAAATTACAAGCAATGACATTCCATTGCAGTTCAAGGAAAATCAAGTGGCAGATATCAATTGTTTATAAAATTTACTCCTACTAGGAGAGAAAAAATTATTATTGCTATAGGTGAAGAAAATTGATTTCACAGTCTGAAAACATGATAAATAATGGTATTTTCTAAAGCTAGTAGTGAAAAAAACAAATAAATAGGGTTCATTAAAAAAACAAAAGTTGGTATAACTTTCGGTTAGACTGAAAAAGATATTTGTATTGCTATGCCAAAATGGGAATTTTCATGGCTCATATAAATAAGTAAGGACTGCTTTCAAAGAGTTATTATACAGTGCGGTCCAAAAGTCACCCCCCCTTTTAACTTTTGAATGAGTTGAGATATCGACTTCAAATTTAGAAATCTTAAATAAGACAACTTAAACTATCTTTTAGAATATATTTGATATTTTCAGCTCTTAAAATGTGGGCAGGTGGCATGTGGGGACATTTTTTTAAATGGAAAGGGGGGTCGTGTGATACATCATTTTAAAGCTTATAAAATTCTCTATTTAAACTAACATTTTAAATTTTTAAAAAATGTTTTTTAAGGTTTTGATTTTTCAATTTTTTGTGCTAAAACATTCGATTTTTTAAGTTTTTTTTTATAAATTTTTATTTATGTCAACTAAAATTAGTTAAAAAGTATAATTAGGCATTTTTAAAAAATTATTTGTTTTTTTAGAGGAATTTTGACATTAATACCCATTTTCAACCCCAAATTAAACCCAATGTTTTTTTTAATTTAAAAATATGGAGTTATATTGTAAAATCAAAAGTTAGTTTAATAAAAACGAAATATTATTGTGGATTTACTAAATTTTGCGAAAATACTTGAACATTTTACAAAAAAATACAATAGGTTTAGCTTTTCAAAATATTTAAAATTACGAAGACGTGTTGTAACATTGTAAAAATGCGAAATAATTTCACAAATTATTATGTAATATCATAGGAAAATGTTGTGAAATTACAAAAAAATATTTTTTATGAATTTACAAGATTACAACGCAGTTTAGTTAAATTACAAAGTTAATATGTAATATTACTAGCAAAATCGGCGGTATTAAATAACCAACGTATTGTTAGTAATTTCACAAAACAACTTTTAGAGTGTAGTTAAATTTATTAGATTTTCTTTGAACTAGATAAACATAATTTAAACATTAATTTTTGGTAAGGATATAGTTCAATAATGACGAATCCGGTGAAATACATTTGCAGTGTATTCCTTCTAAAAACAAATCTGGTAAAAAAAAGAGCGTATTCCATCTAAAATCTTCAAAAAATGCACACCAACCTCATCTTTAAGAGAGTAGCTGAAACAAGCCTTAATGCTGAAAATAACTTTAGGTAACAAATAACCAAGCTTGGTATTCCAGTACATAGATGGCCAAACCACCGTCAAAGAAGGAAACACCTATTACTATAATATAATATTATTATTTCTTAAAAAGTTATCTGTATAGTTATATTCTGTATATAACATTTTATTACTGTTTTCAAATGGTGTTACCACATATTTCAGTAGAACAAGCCGTGAAGCTATTTAATGCTAGCAGTTTCAAGTAAGATTTTGACTTAAGGGAACGTTCATCTATTACGTAACGCAAATTTTGATCATTTTGGAGCCCCCCCCTGTAACGCTATTTTCCTATACCATTAACATGGGCGTAACACTCCAAAATTTAAATTTAGCCCCTTCTAATTTTTTTCTTTATTTTTTTCAGATTTGATATGATTGTGTGGATCGTACTGATCCTTTAAATGTTTCCTGTTTTCCTGAAAAAAAAAAAAAAACGTTAGATAAAAAATTAAAATCAAAAACAAAAAAAAAATAAAAATAAAAAAAAAAATGAAAATAAACAAATTTACATGTTTTTCAATTTTTTTTAGGTTTCTTTTTACGTAAAACGAAAAATAAATTGAAAAACATATGTTTTTGAAAAAAACAGTTTTTACCCCATTTTACTCTTTTACCCCAATCCAATTTTTACCAAAAACAATCCTAGCCTAGACCTTTGGATAATCATCCTGTGGTCCAAATTTAAAGTCCCTAGCCCGAAGCGTTCTTGAGTTATCGTGGTCACATATTTCCCGGACACACAGACCGACATACCGACAGACCGACATACCGACAGACCGACATACCGACAGACCGACAGACCGACAGACACAAAATTGTTTTTGACGGAAAACATATCATAGTCCAGTCAAATAATAAATGTAAATTGCAATAAATGTACAAGGGCTGATATTTTAAAGGGTAGTAGTGGATGGTAACAGAACACTCCTGTTAGTTTTTTCACTTGGTGATTTGCGTAAGGGGTGTCCGCTATCTTGAACTTTAGGGGTAAGTTGCTTAATATGTATCTTACGATAAAAATGCATATCACCACTTTTGTTAAGGATTAAATTTCCAACAATTTTTGTTGGGATCTTTTTTTTAATATATTAAAAACAATCGAGTTAACTTAAAAATAGCCATGGTAGAGGTGAAATTGTTTTTTTCCATTTTTAAGCCAAATTATTCATTGGACAATAAAAGTGGTCATGAGCAAACCTGTAGCTCTTGAAATGCTCCCTTAAGTTTTATATATTTTAAATTTTCTAAGGTAGTTTAATACGGTTACAGAGGGCCCAACTCGATTTTCAGCGCACACTGTAACCGTAACAAAATACTTATGAAAATGCATAATATATAAAACAGAGAATTTCAAGAGCAACCAGTTTGCTTATAACCACTTTTATCCTCCGATGAATAATTTGGCTGAAAAATCGAAAAAAACAATTTCACCCCAAACATGGCTATTTTTGAGTATTTATAACTCGATTGTTATTAATATATTAAAAAAAATGATCCAAACAAAAATTTATTTTTTGCAATTTAACATAGGAATTTTTCGTTATTAACGCTACAACAGTCTTCCTTCACCTTAGTAAGTTATTGTAAGACTAAGCGTTGTTTCCTCCCCTTAAGTATTTTAAGTATGACTCCATATTACTAAACATAAACATTTTGCGCGCCTTTGCCAAAATCTAAAAAAAAATAAATTACCCCCTTCCCAGAAAAAGTTGTCCACGCCACTGGTCTCTGGTGCAAAATACGAATATGTTATTGATAACCACTTGGTGTATAAGATGCAACAATAAATTTAATTAATTTACCGTTTTTTAAGCAGTTGTCGAGAGCAGGATCAAAAAATAAAAACAAAAACGAGACGAAATATTTACGGGTAAATGAACTTTGTTTAAATCGAATGCAACTGGGGACATTCAGATTAATTTGACTTTAACAGACAACACTGAAAAAAGTAATACAACGACAAAAAATTAATTTCTTATTAACCCACAAGGGTGACATGTTGTTTTGTAATACAAAGGGTAACATCGGTCTCAGAGACTGACTTTTTTAATAGGGCAAAGAAGGGTATCGTTTTAAATAGGAGTTTTGGTCTAAATAAGAAAAATATGCTTTTGTTCAAAAAATTGCAAAATGATAAAAAGAAATGATAAAAAACTGTTTTAATAAAGAACAAAATGAAAAAACAAATTAAAAACTCAGGAATTATTTGTTATCGTAAACTGGATAACATGGCATTATTCTTGCGCTAAATGTGATATGATATTAAAAAAAGCAATATTTTTTGTTAATCTAAAAACCAACATAAATACCTACATTAAGGTAGAATGTATAATAAAAACACTACAATATTAATTAAATATATTTATATTTAAATAAATATATTTAATTAATATTAAAGGTTGGAAATAAATTAATTTAACATGTTTTAACATTAAATTACTTGTTTTGGGTAACACTGTCCCATGGAACTACATGTTTTGGGTTATCGTAGAAACTGCTGGTTTGCTCACAACGTTATTATAGAATAAATACCTCAAAAATAACTCCATAATAGTACTGAAACATAAGAAACTAGTCACATAAGTCCAGCTTAATTACACATTGAATTACAGTATATTGAATCCGTGAAAATTAATAAAACACAACAAAATATTTTAATATTATAGTCAAGAGCAGTAAACACAACACAGACCCTTTCCTTTGGACCCACTGTAGTAGTTAACGTGCAAAGTTATTTTTATTTTGACGAGATGACATTTGAAACTTGAAGTTTCGTGCAATGTTGCCAAATCGTACATTGACAGATGTCAAATTCTTAATTAAAATAATTAATTAAAGTATGTTCCGGGGTGTAAAAAGGGCTGAAATTTTGGCTAAGTATTTATTTTATATCTATCTATAAGCTTGTAAGGTCTTATCGTTGCAGGAGATTTAGCCCAAGATGCGATTTTTGAAAAATAGACAAAAGTTAATATAATTTATTTTTTTTTGTTCATTTACTTTATTGCATGTGTTAAGTGTAACAGCAACATAAAATTTTCAGTTAAAAACTATACGAAAACAGAAACTTTTTAACATTTAAAAGTAAAACAAAAATAAATTAAAGTTTTTTAAAAAGGCACATAGTAAAGTTTAAAACAGTCTTACCCACATTGTGAGATGAACTTTTTTCCTAATAACTTTTAAACTTTTTGCACCAATTCGTTTAATATCATCTTCCAGGCTCTCCAATTCGTTTTGTCCAAAGTTTTTTAATAAAATATGTAATAAATAATATGTTAAAAGGTCCACCGTAAATATACAAATATAGTGTAGTGTATCTTTCTTTAACCCTTCGTTAGGCGCGCGGTCTACGATCGTAGACCATGCTTTCTTTTAGCTGGGTAACTTTTTACACCGAGTGTTTACGCTTGCGCCCCTTCGAGTAGCTGTGCATTATGCATCAATCTATTAGATCAGTAAGAATTCACACTTTGAATGGGTATAATATTGTTTTTATTCATATTGAAACCTGCCTGGTCTACAATTGTAGACCCCGCGACTAACCACGTTACCTTTTTTATTTTTGCATTTTTTTATTTTGTGTAAGTTTTTTGGTTTCTTTTTGTGAATATTGCTTTTCAAAGTTAGTTTATTACTTTAAAGATAAATTAAAGATACAATATGTCTTTACCACCAAAAAAAATAGCGGTTTATAGGAAGACACTGGCACGAGTCTTTTTGGGCATGAAAGAGCTCATACGTAATGTTTTTGATAAATAAGGTAATTTTGGTTCTATAAAACTAAAAATTACTTTGGACACTAAATGTGCCTAAGAAGGGAAAATAAATCGAAAAAAAAAGCTCAAAATATCATAACTACGATTGCAAAGAGCACATGTACTAAAATATTGCACGATTTCGTGTCAAATTTTATAATATTTTTTTCTTTTAATTTAGGTGTTTTTTTTTATTTTTTTATAATCGTACATGTTAAAAAAAAACAAATGTTTTAGTTTGAGAAAGTTTTTTAAGTTATTATTATTTTTTTTTTATAAATAACCGTACAGATGTAAAATGTATGTTAGAATTGTATTTCATTTTTCTTTTACCCTTAACACTTACTAAAACAATAATAATTTGAAAAAAATATGTAAATAACTTTAAATACAACCAAATAAATAACATAAGATATTTGGTTTTTAAAAATATAAATGTGTTTTTTTTTAAACAAAAAATAAAATGGTCTACCGCGCGCCTAAACACGTTACAAAAAGAGACGCACCTAACGAAGGGTTAATATCTTGTCAATTTGTTTGCATACCTAAGCTTAACCTGTTATATAAGATTTTTTTCAGTGTATACTTGCATTAAAAAAAACTGGCCTTTTAATTTTCGTTTTGTAGTTTTAAAATTTGACTCGATGATGCATTTATCAGTTAAGTATTAAATAAATCATTTGAATATATTTCTTGAAAAAAAAAAAAAAGAATAGAAGGATTAATTATTAGTCCACATTCAGAGAAAAATCGTTGTAAAATCAAACAAAAGTCATATGATTTAAAAGAAAACCAATATGTTTTTGCTCCGACAGTGTTTAATTTAAAAATATATTTTTTAATTTTATAAGCCATTGTAAAAATAAAAATATTCATTGTAATTTGAAAAATGTTTCCGTTTAAATCCCTGGTAACTTCTAAATGATTTAATTATAAAACCATGTTATTTTAAAAAGAATTCTTTTAATATATTTTTTAACAATATAATGAGAAATATTATAATTTTATTAAGAAAACATTAAAATAAGAAAGTAAGGGACAATACTTTTACTTTAAAGTGAAAAACCTTTTGGTGTAAAAATATTTTTTTTTAAATTAATATTATTCATAACTAAAACGTAAAGTTTTTAATTTTAATATTTTAAAAAGAAATCTTTTTAAATTAAAATAATTTCTTATTGATTTTACTAGATGAGATTTTTCAGAGTGCAGTCAAATAATAAATACATGTACAAGGGGCTGATACTTTAAAGGGTAGTAGTGGATGGTAACAGAACACTCCTGTTAGTTTTTCACCGTGTGATTTGTTAAGGGCTGTCGGCTATTTTGAATTTTAGGAGTGAGTTAATATGCATCTTACGATAAAAATGCAAAATATACATTTTTATATTATAACCAATTTTGTTGAGGAGGAAATTTCGAACAATTTTTCTTTGGATAATTTTTTTAATATATTAATAACAATCGAGTTAATTCAAAAATTGCCATGTTGCAACAACATGTTGTTGGTGAAATTGTTGTTTTTCCATTTTTTAGCCAAATTATTCATCGGACGTGAAAAGTGGTTATGAGCAAACTTGTAGCTCTTGAAATTCTCTATAAGTTTCATGTATACATAGGTACTTTGGTATGATTACAGAGGGCGCAACTCGACTTTCAGCGCCCACTGTAACAAAATATATGTATTTTTATCGTAAGATGCATATTTGGCGAGATAACCCCACTCAACCCTAAAATTCAAGATAACGGACACCGCTTACGCAAATCAACCAGTGAAAAACTAACAGGAGTGCTCTGTTACTTCTAATCTTTAAAATATCAGCGCGTGTACATTTATTGCAATTTAACATAGGAATTTCTCTTTAATTCACTGGACTATATAAGTTGTTTTGCTAATTTATTCAAAATAAAAATTCCATGGAACCAATAGTAATTAATATATGCTTCTAAAACTATATTGGTTCAAGTTTTGAACAATCTAAAATTGCTAGTCTTAAATTTTTTTTAGCAGTTGGTTATTTCACATGTTGATGAGCATTTTTTGAATTACACATGCTCACAAAAAAAATATGTACGAGATATTTTGCCAAATATGGTGTTAGAATTACTCATTCTCCTTTTATTTTTTAGAAAATAAAAAAAACTGGCCCACACCCAACCCACTCTGCAAATTAAATATCACAAAAAAACTAAAAGAAATTTTTTAATCCAAATTAGAGCCCCTTTATATCTGTACAAAAAAGGTTTAGTTTCTTTTCGTAACTTAGGTACTTTCTGAGATATAGACCCTGAAAGAGTTTTTTTTTGAGACATTCAGTTGTTTTTACAAAAAAAAGAAAGACGATTGAGTAACTCTGAGACCATATTTGGATTAAGCAGCCCTAAATACAAAGCCAGCGGCTCAAAGAGTACACTTTTACATACTTTTGCAGACTTTGTTATTTTAAGAAATATCTCAAAATTTTAAAAAATTTGATTTTTATAGAAACTTAATGATAGTGGGGTAAGTGTGGCAATTGATTAAGATCAAATGGCTGAAAATACATAAAAATAAAGGAAGCTGATATATTTTTAGCTACCAACCCCACTATAAGAAGTAAAACTTTTAAGATTTTTGGGGCTATTGGGCCAATTTTTTACATTTTTACAAAAAACCAAAGGTAAATGGGTAATTCTGTATTCGGATTCAGTAGTCTAAAATACATAGAAATATTATAGTGATACGCCTCGAACATTAAACTATTTTTTTGTGGACCTGTGGTATTCGTCAAGGTTTTTCGCAGAGAAATACAATATAGCGATGAATACTCAACTATAATTTCTAAAATCAATAAATACTTGATTAAAGAAATGCCAGGGCTATGGGAGCGATGGGGGGGAGCTTCCCCCCAACCATCTTGAAAAGTTGTATATTTCATTGATCCAAAACAAAAGTTGTATATTTTATGGATTCAAAATACAAAGGTTGTATATTTTACGAAAAAAAGTTTTATATTTTACAAAAAAAAGTTGTAAATTTGGAGGTGAGGACCTTTTAATTTGTTATCAAAGTTTTGGGTAGGGGAAAAAACCGAGTAAAAACTGTAAAGGACAAAGCACCAAAAAAAAGGTGGTGGAGACCTTTTTTTTTTTCTTTTTTAGTTATTAACTTTTTCTAGACGAGAAAAGTTATATTTTTAGGCTAAAAAAAGTTTTATACTTGACCTCTCCCCCCCTACAAAATCTTCTTTGCAACGGCCCTGAGAAATGCACATGCTTGTGTATATGAAAAGGTAATATATTTATATTCAATAATAGACTACCATTTTCCCATAACATGGCATGGCATAAATTTTTAACGGTTGCTAATGATATAATTAACGTCAAACAAAAATACGATTATAAAGTTAACTTTTAAAAAAATCACCAACCTGGCAACCACGCTGAAGATTTAGATGAACTTCGATAAGGCGGTTCAAGGAGATGTTACCCCACGCTTTGCAGCAATTACATGAATTATAATTACTGTTTGATTCTCTCCACTATTAATATCGAAAAGTCCTTACTTTACGTTGGTCCAGAATATGGGATGTCTCACAACAGTTTGGACTCAAGTATGGCTAAATCAGTGCCGGACTGGAAGTTAAACTCCGGCCAAAAAGAGGTACCTGCATGTTATTTGTGACGAAAAAGAAAACCAAGAGATTGTTTGTTTGTTTGTTTGTTTGTTTAACCTGTTTAAAAAGTCCGGCAATAAGCATAATCCCAGTAACTACAGGCCAATTTCAGTCATTAATAATTTTGCCAAAATTTTTGAAATGTGTGTTAAGGATCGCCTCATGGATTTTTTAGAAAATAATAAAATCTTAAATAAAAATCAGTTTGGTTTTAGAAAAGGGTTAAATACTGAACGTGCCATATTAGAATTAGTTAAGGAGGTAACTACCAACTTACATAATAATAAAAAGGTTATTGCAGTATTTCTTGATCTGGCAAAGGCTTTCGATACAGTCTCACACAAAAAATTATTAAAAAAGTTAAAAAAGAAAATTTAGGAATTAGAGGTATGCTTTTAAAACTATTTAAAAACTATTTAAAACATAGGATGCAGCAGGTAAAAATTAATAATTCACTGAGTGACCCAAAAGAAATTCTTATGGGGGTGCCGCAAGGAACGGTCCTAGGACCAATACTTTTTTTGATATACATCAATGAATTAAGCACAATTCGAAATCTTGGCGACATTATTGTCAGTTATGCTGATGACACCGCCATAATATTTTTGGGTAACAACTGGGAAGAAGCATACCGAAAGTATGAGTTAGGTCTCGAGATACTGCAAAACTGGTTAAATAATAATCTATTAAGCCTTAATTTAAAAAAGACAAAATTTTTAACTTTTACTCTCTTAGCTAATGATCAACCGCAAATAAACTTCTTAACAATCCACAAAACAAACTGCGATAAAAATCTTTGTGACTGTGGCACCATTGATAAATCTGATACAATCACTTATTTAGGTATAAAAATTGATCATAATCTAAGATGGCACGAACAATCAGCATTTTTGGTAAAGAAACTCAGAAGCTTGATACATAAGTTCTACCAATTACGTGATTTACCACGTAAAATCCTTTTTATGTTATACAAGGGACTAGCAGAGTCCATTTTAAAATATGGTATATTAATATGGGGAGGTTTATATGAAAATGCTTTACACAATATACAAGTTACTCAGAATACAATTTTAAAAATATTATTTAAAAAGAATTACCTCTATCCGTCTCAGTCCTTGTATGCAGAATTAAATGTATTTGACATTCAAAACTTATATATTAGCCAGTGTTTACAGTTCATGTTTGTGTCACCTCTGTCCAGTTCAATATCGCATAAATATAACACTAAGTCAGTAATCAATAAAAACGTTCGGATACCCCTCTTTAAAAAAAGTCACACTCAACACTCTGCCTTTTTTTATGGTCCAAAGTTATTTAACATCCTGCCTCGTAAAATTAAGGATATTAAAAGCATTAAATTATTTAAAAAACAATCCAAACAATTCTTAATTGAAAATAATGCTCTATTTCTTAGCATAATAAAAACCTAAGGATTTTTTTTTCTTAATTAGCGATTCTCTCTCTCTCTCTCTCTCTCTCTCTCTCTCTCTCTCTCTCCAGTCCAGTCCAAACAATCCAAACAATTCTTAATTGAAAATAATGCTCTATTTCTTAGCATAATAAAAACCTAAAGTATTTTTTTCTTTAATTAGCGATTCTCTCTCTCTCTCTCTCTCTCTCTCTCTCTCTCTCTCTCTCTCTCTCTCTCTCTCTCTCTCTCTCTCTCTCTCTCTCTCTCTCTCTCTCTCTCTCTCTCTCCCTCTCTCTTGTAAAAAAATGTGTATTTAATATAATTATTATAAGTTAGTTACTAAGTTTAAACTATTATAAAATTCTAATATATACTATACTTGTATTTAATATCTAAGTTCACACACAAGCCCTAGGCTTAGGTGACTTATTGTAATTATTTTTTATATCTATTTGATTTTAATTTCAATAAACTTAAACTTAAACTTAAACCTCGTACTATTCTACTTAATTAAGCAACCCCTAAGTCCAGGACTTGTGTGGGGTGGTAGTAGAGGGAACCACCGGCTTATACTGACTTTCGAACCAGTTTTTATAGGAAGTGTCCGCTTCACTTATGCCTTCGCCAAATTACAATTATTAATTAACTGAAAAAGGCAAATCGGAGCTAGTGAGAATCGAACTTACGCTAGTTGTAGTAGACTTGTCATGTACAGACGCGGTAGATCACTTTACCAATCCTCCCATAACTACACCAATCCTCCCATTATCACACCAATCCTCCCATAACTACACCAATCCTCCCATACTACACCAATCCTCCAATAAACTACACCAATCCTCCCATAAAACAAATTTATTTTTTTGTGAGTCCACGTTTATTTCCTACAACTTTTTTACAGATAAAAATCATCACTTTAAACTTGGAGTTGAGTACCTACCTCGTTACCTACCATATTATATCAGCTAATTGATCAAGAAAGTAAGCTTTTTTATGATAAATCATTTACAAGTTACAGTGTGTTAGGCTAAATGTGACACCCAGGGTAATTGTGACATGTCCTGTTATAATTCTTCTAAACTAGTTTATATCCAATCCAACCCTGGCATTAGGTTTTGGACAGTATTAAATATTTCTCGTAAAATTTCGATTTGATTTAAACTTGTTTAGAAGAATTATAACAGGACATGTCACAATTACCCTGGGTGTCACATTTAGCCTAACCCACTGTACTTATGTAGTTTTTGGCATCCTTAGCAGATTTTCTTAACACATCAGAGCCTACAGTCTAAATATTCATGTAGATTTACAGTTTTTTTGTTTTTGAGTGTTTTAAAATGCATTTAGTTTCCAATTCATTTATTTATGACATAGCATATGCAGAAATTATGTTTTATATTTTCTATCGAGTAAATTATTTACATTTTACTAATAAATTTTAATATTGTCATATAATAGTAATATCTCATAAATATTTCATATATTATACAACAAATTTATGGGACAGTTTTTGATCGGTTAAAAAGGTTCAATAAAAAAAATAAATAACTTTTTAAACCAAAGTTAGCTTACCTAACCTAACTTGCACTTAGGGTAGTATTTTCTACCATCTTATAGTGACTTCCGAACCACTCTTTGTACTGCACAAGTACGATTTTTGTCTCCAACTGATAGGTTTCATCCATTTATAAATATTGACTATTATTTCTTCTTCCTGGCTTAACCTAAGGCAAGTAGAATCTAATTATATCGCAAAGAAAGCAGCCTTACTGTATAGTCGGCCACTGGTCTCCATGTTACAGAAAGCAGCAATACTGTACAGTGGGCCATAAGTCTCGAGATCTCGATGCCACATCGAATAATTGAAAAAATATCTTTCACTGCGGGGACTCACGTCCCACTTTGTAGCCAGCCTGTTTAAGTCATAGAGAAGGAAAGAGAACCATTAGTCCAGCCTGCGCAACATTATTTTGTGACAGAACCCGGCAGCGAAATGACGTAACGCAATATATCTGACCTTGCGCAGTACGCATCTCTATCAGCTGTGAAATGCTGTCAGTCGTAAAACAATTCATCGCCTCAGTATTCATTTGTCTTATCTCCAAAAATCGCCCAGTAAAAATCTTAAAATGTCCAAAATTAGAGATATGGCAAACCAATACTGGGGTGACGAATTATTAGTTTGTTTATACTGTCAGTACTGTCAGATCGTCGTTTGTTTCTGTTCATTTTTCGACTTCTACTGTGTTTTAATTGTTTTTTTGCTGCATTTGTTTATAACTTTAAACCTAACCTGTATTGTTTCTTTATGAAGAGCAAAGGGTCCATCCCTGGTGTACTCAAAGTAGGTGTACAAAATCCCAAAACTCACACACCTCGAAAAATTCTTATAAAATAATTTTAAAAAACTATTTCGACGTTTCTTCGTAGATATTTATTGTTTTTTGTTGAATTTTTTACAATTTTTATTTGATACACAAAACTAAGGTTAAAAATACTCATCAAAAACAACAATAGTAGTGCGCATGTGCAAGTTTATCACAGATGCGCTAGGCACATTTATCACAGTATTCCGCAACGGCTTTGTAGGTCTTTTCTTGTCTATGGTTTTAGTATTAAACGTCTTAATCATCGCTCCCGGCCAAATTTAAACCCTTATTTTTCAATTCTTGCTTTTTACCCGATGTCCGGCCTATTGCTCGCACGGTACCCCTCAATATTATTAAGTTACAAAAAAATGTGCCCAAAATCTAACATCGGATCCTAGTAGTGGAAGGTCTGAACATTAAATAACCACTTTCAGTAAAATCCCAACCGTAGCGCTTTTGGAGAAAAGGCTTAACATCTCTTCAGGAGGATTCACGCTTCGTACCATTTATTTTTAGAAATGAGTTTGCTTTAATCTTATATAATTTTTGCTGCAGAATTCGAATCCACTTGTAAAATTTTGCTAACTATTTGCATTTTCTATAAAAACGCAATTACTTATGCATTTAATGCTATTTTAGAACAACCATATTAAAACAGTCTTTTAGTCTAACGGTTTTTTAGCAAGCTAAGAATAAAGCTTTATTCTTATACTTTAAAATTGTAAAATTATAAAACATAATATATTTATGTTTTGTACCTGTTGACCCATTTATAAAAAGATATTTAGAGATGCTTAAGTCTAAATGTGTAGACTAGTGTTATTAGAAATGTTATTTTTTCTGACAGCGGTTCTCAATAAGTTATCAGTTTTTATTAAGGTTTTATAAAAAAACGTTATGTTTAAACTAAGGAAAAATGCCATTTTTACACTGTTTAAAAATAATTATGTTGCTTTATAATTTTAATTTCTAAGTGTTTTTTTATTTTATGAACTGGATCTATAATTAAATTTCAAAACAATTTGTATTTGATTTTAATTATTTTTACTGAACTATGGCAAGGTGAACCGAGGGCTATGTTTTTTATATATTTGTATTTATGCATGCATATTTATTTAGTACCTTCTATAGCCTAAACTACTGGGTCGATTTTAACGACAGGCAAAAATCAAAAGAATTATCACGCAAGTGATATAGGCGATATCAGGGCCGTGCGCAGGATTTGCTAATGGTGGGGGGGGTTTATCAAATTTTTCAATCTTCAATAAAAGAACGTAAAAATGCCCCAACGCCGCAGGCGAAATTTTTTACAAATTTAAACCGTTCACCCAATCATATAATAATAAACCCATTTATTTTTTATTGATTATCTAGAAAAAAAATATCTGTTTAAGTCTGACTAAACGAAATTTTACCACAAAAAGTATTTTTGTACTTTTAGTAAAGTATAATGTATTAAATTTTAGTTTTGGGACCGCTGCATTTAATCTCCACGATTCTGCTAAATTTGACACTATAATCAAAATTTGACGGATAGCACAGTCTACAAAGTTAAGCATAAATATCTGAAACTTATTAATATTAATTAAAGGGTCTGAAAGTGCAATATATACACATATTATGCTTTGAACTTTTAGGATTTTAAATAAGAAGCGTAAAGCTGAATTTTAGGCTCGCCAAAAGAGCTTTAGGTTAAAAAACTATTTTAATATGGTTGTTCTAAAATGGCATTAAATGCAGAAGTAATTGCGTTTCTCTAGAAAACGAAAAGAGTTAGCTAAATTTTTCAATGGGTTTCGAATTCTGCAGCAAAAATTATATAAGATTAAAGCAAACTCATTTCTAAAAGTAAATGGTACGAAGCGTGAATCCTCCTGAAGAGATGTTAAGCTTTTTCTCGAAAAGCGCTACGGTTGGGATTTTACTGAAAGTGGTTATTTAATGTCCGGACCTTCCACTACTAGGATCCGTTGTTAGATTTTGGGCACATTTTTTTTTAACTTAATAATATTGAGGGGTTCCGTGCTCGGTTCGTTCCATAGTGCAGTTATTTTTCTTGCAACACTCTGTATAAAAGCGTAATAGCAATTCAGAAATGCCTAGTTTGTTTCCTAATGGCATTCCCAATACACCAACAGTCAATAGTGGTGCGAATTTACTGCATGACGATGTTCTTTTCTGAAGTTATGGTAAACGTTTTATTTTAAAGTAATTATAAATTCAAGCGAACAATACCAGAAAGGTTTACCATACAAATCAGAAGATGTACACCAATTACTTACTATAGCTTTTTACTCGCAATAGTTTATTACCCTAATTTTAATTATTATACGAGGGAAAACTAATGAGTAGAAATATGAAATAAAATGTTTTTAAAACGGAGAAAAATCAACACTTTAAATAGCCTTATTGTCAATAAAAAGGTACCAAATTGAAAATACAATGCACCAAATATTAACTAATTAATTGTCAATACAAGGGCACCAAATATTAAGGTGCGGCTTACAAAATAAATTTGATACATAAATATTTCTGGCATGAAGCATTTTAAAAATGCCTTAATTAGAGTCGGTGTATTGTTACACTTCCACAAACTGATTATCAGAAATGTGTTAAATAATGTAAATTACACATGGTTTAGTTGTTGGAAAGCATCAAGTCAGGATTTTGAGATATTTGAGGACATGTACCCCAAAAACGGCGTTTTTTTCCTACTTTTGAGGTTATGTACAGGGTGCAAAAAAATTTAGTGGTCTCTCTCTCCAGTTACATCATTTAGTACCACTCTTACCCTTTAATTTAAGAGTTCAAGAGATTAATTACGACATTTTTTCGCAAAGTTATGGCTATTCGAAGTTACGAATTAATTTTTGTACCCTGTACATAACCTCAAAAGTAGGAAAAAACGCCATTTCTCGGGTACATAACCTCAAATATCTCAAAATCCTGACTTGTTGGGCTAACTCTGACCCCGGATTCGGATTCTATGCAGCAAATGACTTCGGAAATGACCCTCAGCTTTCCAACAACTGACATGACCCGGTATTTGTAGACCTATGTTATCAGTTCTAAATGGCTCTAATTAACTTATTAAATACAAAATTCTTGATAAAAATGCGATCATAATAAAGTTCTCCGCATGAAAGAAAGTCTCTGACGTAAGGAGGAGGAATCATTCGCGCTCTCTTCTTTCCGTTAAGAGCGTTATAAGGCGTGAGCACGCGTGCGTGCCTACATCTGGCCTCCCACTTGCACACACATTCCAAACATAGTTCCCGTAGCCACAGATCCGTGTGTCAAACTATATCTTGAATCTTAAATTGGGACCATCTTACCTGCTTTAATATCTTTTTTTTAAATCTACGAAAATGTTTTTTCTTTTTTTTTTAATCAAACAGCAGCCTGTATAAGAAACCTCTTAACTGAGACTAGGAAAGCAAGTTAAAGCATAAAATTTACAATAAAATCAGTCTGAATAAAGTATGAGAATTTTATTATTTGATTGTAATCAGATTCATTTATAATTTTAATGCCTTTGGAAATCTCATGATGCTCGAAGATATCTTGTACAGGGTGATTCATTAGCCCGTTTGCAAACTTTTGCAATGAAAAGTGGATTTAATTTCATGAAGAAATGTTCATATAAACGTAGGTCTTGTCTCTCTTCGAAATTATATAAAAATTTTAAGTTGAAAAACGTAGTAGCCATGATTTAGCAAAACAAAATTTAGTAACTAGCATTTTAAATCATCACCTGTCAAAAATTGTTCGTTTATGTCAATTTTCGGCGCCACATTTGGATTAGATAAAGAGATAAGTTCTACATACGGAGAAAAAAGAATTATTATTATTATATTTTAAACTTAAATTATAAATATTTTAGGTATTCATTTGCTGTTTAAAATGTAATTTAAAATGTTATTCTTACCTAAAATCGACACTCCCATGCAACAAGGATGTAACTCAAGTTAGACCTATTTTGAGTTATACTCATAGGTAAACGCCTTGAAAAAAGACACACATGGTGGTACTACTCGGATTTCTCCACAGGCCATTTTAACTAAAAGTTTACCTTAAAACACTAAGGTAAGAAATTCTAATTTTGAATATTATCAGAAACAAACAATAAATAAACATTAAATACTTATAGGGTTAAATAGAGAATGTTATAAGCTTTTAAATGATGTATCACATGGCTTTCTTTTCTACTTCAATCATTTCCCCACCCTTAAATAAGAAAAAAAATATTTTAGAAATTTAGCTGTCGTGAAAAATGACAATATATGAGTTACGGCTTTGTTGCTTGGGGGTATCGAAATATGCATAATTTTATTTTAAAACACTATAATAATTATATTTTTTTCTCCCTCTGTAGAACTTCTCTCTTTATCTAATCGCGCCGACCATTGTGACCAGGTGATGGTTTAAAACATAAGTAATATTTAAAACGCCATAAAAGATAGGACCTACATTTATATGAACATTTCTTCATGAAATTGAATCTACTTTTCGTTGCCAGAGTTTGTAAACGGGCTAATGAATTACCCTGGGTATCTTAAAAAAAAACTTAAAGATGTGTAAAATTCAATATCTAATTTAAAAAGATAAAGAAACGTGTATATAAACGTTTTTTTATCAAAAACTTGTATCTACCTACATAACATTAAAATCTAAGCCCTTACCCAGAAAATCAGCTTGAGAGTCTAGTATATAGCATCCTTAACTTGCTATGATATAGCAAAAAAAATGGAACTGAATGAAAATTGTACATCTAAAAGCACTCATAATTATATCAAAAAATGTATGCTATTTTATATTAATTTAAGGTCTTATTTTTATAGGTTCCATTTTTAATACCAAATGCATCCTAGTTTTAGACGGTAAATTAATAAACTATTTTAGGTCGAAAATTATCGACATTATAATATACGCCTTTATTTGATAAAATTTAGAACGACCTAAAAATGATCAATAAAATATATAGATTATATTGCTTTGAGAAAGTGCTAATAATAAACTATTTTAGGTCAAAAATATACTGCTTATACCGCCTCAATTTAGCTCAATAATAATGATAAATGCACTAAATGCAAGCAAAAATCTCAAAATATGATAGTATATTGAGTATATTTTTCGTTAAAACATTTTAATAAAGAAAAATATACTTAATATATTACTGAGCAAAATTATTTTATGGGATCATAATAAAATTATCGAAAATTTCATTACCTCTTGTGATATTAATGTTGATAATACATTTATTCGTACTTTTACCACATCTAATTCGTACATCCTAGGTTTAACACGGCAGTCCTAGGATTTACCAAACTTCGAGCTTTTACTGTAACATATAACCAGGAAAATCTACAAGAGAACAAGGTAAATTTGAATTGGTTTATCAAGGTTGACGCATCCAAGTTAGGGAATTTTAGCAAAAATGCACCTAGATTATTTATTTTTCGGTGATGTAGGTAGGTTATTATTTTATTTATTTATTCAAACAAAACAATATTTATTTTAAATAATTATATTTTTGATTAGGTCGTAAAAAAAAACGTTTCCGCTCATGCAAAATGAGTCACTTTTCGTACTCGTTATGTTACATAACTTATATAATATCCTAATTAGGGAACGTTCAAGTATTAGAGATTTCATATTTTGGCTACCCCCCCAAGATTCAATTAAATAAATTAAAATTTATGAATATCAGTGATTTAAAGCTTTTAAGATGGAAAGTGCATAAAATATAATGTATTATCTGAAATTAATTAGGGTTTTTACCTAGGATGTTTTGGTAATAAAATAAGCATTTATATTGCTTATCAATAGAAATAAATCAACTAAAGGTAAAAGCTTCAAAAATTAAAAACACATTTTGTAAAAATATAACATTTATTAAGATGTAACTGTCAGTTTCTTGTTTCCATAGTAACCAAGTGATAATTGCACATGTGCAAAAATTATCTGATTCATTTTGATCAAACTAAAAATACAAGGTTTTGATTGGCCTAAATATTGTTTGTGAAATAGTCTGTATAATCATAGATATTATGGCATATGCTATTAAGCAGTAATAATAAATAATGTAGAATTACTTATAAACTAACTATCTATAGAAAATATTAAATTTTATGTCTACTAATTGCTCATAAAGATGTAAGTAATGCGGCATAAAAATAATTGTGCCTACAGATAAATAAATATTGAAAAATTAATTGCTAATAAAGAATCATATCCATAATGGTCAGTTTTTCTAAAACTTAATATAAAAATAAACTATAAGATTTTTTTTTAGTTTATTGGACATAGGTATGTACCGACATAGGTATGTACAATAGGGTGTAGTGATTTTTTTTGAGAGATAGAGATGGTCTGATAGCACAAAAGATGTGTACCACCCAGGTGAACATTCCTGTGAAATTTAAGATTGTTATTATTTTATCTTTAGCCTCCCCAAGAGGTCCAAAGGTGAAAAAACAGGGTGCTCGACACTGCTAATTAAGGTTTTTTTTCCATAACTTCCAAACGGTTTAATCGATAGACTTCATTTTTTGCACATATATTATTGTTGCCACATTTCATTTAAATTTTGTATCAAACTTCCTTCGAGGGATATAGGGGGTTATTAGGTTTTTTTAAGGGGTAAAGATTATAAATTGGTGGCTTGAGTCACTTTAGCTAAATTTTATATTGATTTTACTAAATTCTTATTTCTTGTTTCTGGTTTTCTGGAAAAATATTTTTTCACCCCCTTAGCCCCCCTTTCAAGAAATTTATTCTATCATAACTTCAGCTCACAATTTAACCGTATGTGTACATACGGTTAAATTGTGGATTTTAATTTCTTCTCTTCCAATGTCCAGCATATTTTTATTATGTATTTTTCTACTATCTTAGATAAGTTTTTATTAAAGAAAAATCGGTCGGGGGAAGGGGGGTAAAGGGGGGATAAGTTTTTGATTTTGGTCGTAATTTTTTTATTATTTACAGTAGAAGAAAAATTTAAAAACTACATAAAAGGTAAAATAAAAGTCCACAAAAAATGTCATTATCATTTTTTTACAGCGCCCCTCCCTCTCTCTAAATATTTAAAAAGTTTTTTTTAGACATAACTTTCATATTTTTCACAATAAAAAAAATTTAAGGACCACATAAAAGGTAAATAAAAATTACAAAATAATGCTATTATCATTTTTTTTCAGCACCCCCCTCCCCTCTCCCAATGTGTAAAAATTATTCACAGTAAAAGAAACATTTAAAGACTACGTAAAAGGCAAATAAAAATTACAAAAAAAAATGTCATTATGATTTTCTTTTAAGCTTAATTTTTTCTTCTATAGTAAATAATAAAAAAGTGATGTCTAGAAACAATTTTTTACATATTGGGGGAGAGGAGGGGACGCTGGAAAAAATTATGACATAATTTTTGTAATTTTTATTTACCTTTTTTGTGATCTTTAAATTTTTCTTTTATTGTGAATGATAAAAAAGTTATGTCTAGAAACAATATTATACATATTGGGAGAGGGGAGGGGGGTAGCGCAGTGGGAATTTCTAGGTTTTTTATTTCAAAAGTTCATTAGACGGTCAATCGATCTTCCTAACTTTTTTTTTTAAGAACTTGCTAAGGCTTGTACTGCTACAAATTTTATTTGAGGCATAACAATTGAGTGCTGAACCGTTGTCAGATTAAATTTTTTTTATTTATTTCAGAGTAGAATATTTAGGGTTTTTGGGGTTGGTGAAAAATTATAATTTAATAGGCTTCGAAGTTTTAAAATTTTCAATGCTTTTTGCCGAAAATTAGTATTTTTAAGGTCGTTGAAACCAAATCTGATGTTAAAAATTAAAGATTAAAATGACTGATTTAATATGACTAGCGCCAATTTGAAAATTTAGACGAAATATTACATATTTACATTTACATTACAAATTTATGCGCCATTTTAAATTTTATTTTTTTAACAACCTCAAAATTCTTAAATATTCTTCTCTGAGCTAAATGAAAAAATTGCAATCTGACAACCTAATCTCATAGCACTCAATTCTTATGCCTCAAATCAAATTTGTAGCAGTAGTAGTAATTAAAATAAACATAAAAATAAAAAATAAAAAAAAAATAAAAAAACTTTTGAAAATTATGGTTTTTTTATTTTTTGAAAGTTTAACCCCATATAACTTTTTTGTTTTTGGGGGGATTACTTTCACAATTGGTAAAATCGATGCTTATAAAAGTATTTTTTCCTGAAAAAGTTACGTTTTTTGGATTTTTTTTTTCAGTTTTTTTAGATTGTTTTAAAAGTTTAAGCTCCCATAACTTTTTTTGTTTTTGGGGGGATTACCTTTAAAAACAATAGGAATCTTCCCCTCGTAGAACTTGATATTTCCTGAAATTTTCAAGTCGATCGGATTATTCGTTTTTGAGTTATCGTGTTCGCAAAAATCGTGACATCGGAAAGACAAACGGACGGACGGATGGATGGACGGACGGACGGATTAAAAAAAAAATGCTTATTTTTCATGAAATGAATTTGTATCCAAGAATTTTTCGTCCAAGACAATTTTTGATTTTTTTTTTATTTTGAAATACCGTATAAAATTATTCTAGCGGAGGCGCTGTGAATAATATAATAACAGTACCGTGTACTTTTTATACATATAATGTGTAATGTAATTTCTGACGATTTTAAAATTTAAGAAGCATAATATAATTTTTTTTTAGCTGAAGAGCTACGGAGTGTACATTTAATAAAGAACATTTAAGAAGGAAAAAAAGTTAGTTCATATGAGGTATCAATCAACTAAAAGAAGAGAGCATTACTTAGCGTTTTCAGAATTGAGAGCCAGGTGTAAAAACTTGACCAAAGATTGTTTTGACAGGTATGTTAACAGAATAAATTATGATTTAGTGGAAAATCCAAAAAACTTTTGGAAATTTGTCAACAATAAAAAATCAAATTTTAATTTACCTAATTCTATGTATTTTGAGAATGAATCTGCTGACTCTCCAGAGCAAATAGCCGGACTTTTTGCGGATTACTTTTCATCAGTTTATTCTGATAAAACAATTAATATGCCTGTCGAAACCGAGACTGCGGTTGCTAATAATATAGGTTTTCAAAAATTTGATATTATGGATGTTTTCAATAAGATACATAAGCTACCTAACAAATACTCTTGTGGTCCAGATGGTGTTCCTAATAGTCTGCTTAAAAATTGTGTGTGCACTATTTCTTTTCCCCTTGTGTTATTATTCAATATGTCACTGGAACAGAATGTATTTCCAGAATTTTGGAAAAGGAGTTACATCATTCCGATATTTAAGTCGGGCGATAGGGACAACATAAAGAACTATAGAGGTGTGTGTAACCAATCGAGTATACCCAAGCTTTTTGACAGCTTAATGTATGACCAATTACGTTGGTCGTGCAAAAACATTATTGTTAATGAACAGCATGGGTTCTATTCTGGTAGATCAACTTCTACCAATCTCTTATTACTGTCCTCACAGGTACAGTTAGCTTTTGATAATAGATGGCAACTGGATGTAATCTACACTGATTTCTTTAAGGCTTTTGACCAAGTAATACATAATCTTTTAATTTATAAACTTAGAAAGTTGGGGTTTAATGAGAACTTATTGAGTTGGCTACTAAGCTTTTTAACTAACCGCAAGCAGGTAAGAATCGGTAGATTTTTATCTTATGAAATTTTGGTACTCTCTGGTGTCCCTCAAGGTTCTCATTTAGCTCCACTTTTGTTTTGTCTTTTTATTAATGAAATTGTTATGTTTTTGTTTTGGTCTGAAGCTTTAATATTCGCCGATGATATGAAGTTTTTTAGAATCATTAGGTCAGTGGAAGACATCCAGTTGTTACAATCCGATATAGATTCCATACATGAATGGTCTGTGAGGAATGGTCTCTCTTTAAATGTGAGTAAATGTAATTATATTAGTTTCTTTAGAACTAGAATTAGAATTCCTTCTGCGTACATTTTGGATGGTCATTCCTTAAAGTATTCTGAGTCAGTCAAAGATCTTGGGGTCATGTTAGTAGAGAATTTTACATTTTCTAAACACATTGAAACTATACAAGCTAAAGCTAATAAACTGCTGGGTTTCATTTTTAGAAGTTGTAAGGAACTTTCAGTGAATTCGTTGATTGCCATGTATAAATCTATTGTTCGTTCTAACTTAGAATATGCCACAATAATATGGTCTCCTTACTATAATGTCTATATTGACAGCTTAGAAAGGATTCAGAATAAATTTTTAAGATATTGTGCATTTAGGCTAAATATAGTTAGAATTGAGCATCAATATGATGATGTACGTGATTTTACTGGGCTTATGACTTTACAGTCGCGTAGAATTTTGTTAAATACGTGTTTTATTCGAAATGTAGTTGATGGTAGGGTTGATTGTCCAAAACTGCTATGTTCTGTAAACTTTAGTATTCCTATATTGCAGATTCGTGAATCAGCAAACACATTTTATATACATTTTTATTATAGGAATTATCTTATATACACACCATGGAATTCGGCTTTGAGGTTCATTAATGAGAACCCCACTTTAGATATTTTTATGAACTCGTCAAATAATTTTAAAAATAAGGTCAAAGACCATTTAAAGAGAATTGGTTGAGTTTAATATGTGATATATGTTTGTATTTATTACATTTTTATATTATTTTTGTTTAAGTATATTTTAGAAATTTGTTATCTAATTTTAAGTTGGCATGTATTATTTTCATATGTAATTTTTTTTTTTTTTGTAATGGGGTTTTCCCGTCAATAAATAAATAAATAAATAAAAAAAGAAGATATATCTTCTTAAATGTTCTTTATAAAGCATATATGCTTTTGTTCTCGTGTGTTCCTCATTTGCTAAAATGCGCGATAAACGCCATATAATAGTTGAGGGGATACACGTTTTCACAAGATATGAAACTATGGTGCTGGTAATTTGAACACAAATAAATAACGATAGAAATTGCAAAGTGCTTATTAAACGTCAAAGCTGCTAATATTTGCAAGGCCGATACTTTAAATGTGTTCAATGCACAGTAATCTAGATGAAACCTGCCGTCTCGCCCGGGAAAAAAATAGTCTTTTAATTAAAAAGAAAAAATGTTTTAGAGAGTGGAATCAAATTAATTTTAGATTTAAATGTTTTTAATTATTTTTAAGTAATTAAAAACGTTTAATAGAAACAACCAAATAACTATGAAACTAGGCACGGAGGAATCCTGCAATCACAGCGGTGTGAAATTATGGTTTACATGAAATCTCCTTTACAGTCGGGTATTAAATACTTTAATATACTTCCAACATATATTAAAAATTCAAATAATAAGGATACTTTTAAAAAATCATTTAAAGAATTTCTTGCACAAAAAGCCTTTTACACTATTTTAGAATTTGAATCCTGCCTTCGTAGAAACAATAATTAAATTTTTAATAGATGGTATAGTTTTCCATTTGGAAAAAATCCTGTCCACCTGCACTTTTTTATTTTTTTTTCGGCCTTGGTCGTTTTTTAAGTTTTTTTTTTCTTAACTTTTTTTTATCCCGGTTTTTCTGACACGAACGGAACAGATTTTTTCTTTTCCTTTTCTTTTTTATATAATCATGTACATTTTATTTTGACTTGTCACATCCATTGTTATTATGGCTAAATGACCAATAAAGATATTCTATTCTATTCTATTCTATTATATTCTATTCTATTCTATTCTATTCTATTCTATTCTATTCTATTCTATTCTATTCTATTCTATTCTATTCTATTCTATTCTATTCTATTCTATTCTATTCTATTCTATTCTATTCTATTCTATTCTATTCTATTCTATTCTATTCTATTCTATTCTATTCTATTCTATTCTATTCTATTCTATTCTATTCTATTCTATTCTATTCTATTCTATTCTATTCTATTCTATTCTATTCTATTCTATTCTATTCTATTCTATTCTATTCTATTCTATTCTATTCTATTCTATTCTATTCTATTCTATTCTATTCTATTCTATTCTATTCTATTCTATTCTATTCTATTCTATTCTATTCTATTCTATTCTATTCTATTCTATTCTATTCTATTCTATTCTATTCTATTCTATTCTATTCTATTCTATTCTATTCTATTCTATTCTATTCTATTCTATTCTATTCTATTATATTATATTCTATTCTATTCTATTCTATTCTATTCTATTCTATTCTATTCTATTCTATTCTATTCTATTCTATTCTATTCTATTCTATTCTATTCTATTCTATTCTATTCTATTCTATTCTATTCTATTCTATTCTATTCTATTCTATTCTATTCTATTCTATTAATAATAATAATAATATTTATTAAACCATGTAAGATACAGAGTATATATGGCAAGTCAAAAAGTCTTAAAATCTAAAAATATATGACATCTACAATACAATCACAAAGGCTTACAAAGTACAGAAAAAAAAGAACCACATGTAAGAAAAAAATTAAAAAGTAACACAAAAAAAAAACTTACATACAGGATATTGTACTCAGTACAATATATTACATTACTTTAAACTATTACAATACTTTGAACTATCACAATAAATAAATACCTATACGCGTAAATAATAAATAATTTAACAGATGAACAGATAAATAGACAAATAAATATAATAAATTACTGTATACAATTAAAATTTTGAAATTCGTCGAAAGTATAGAATGCATTATCACATAGAAATTTTTTAAGTTTATGAAATTTTTTATTGATTTTATATCTTTAATAATAGATGGAATTTTGTTAAATATTTTGATACAGGAGTAATGTGGGCCTTTTTCGTATTTTGCGCTATTATGTTTGGGTATGCTTAGATCAGAGGAGTTACGGGTTGTATTTCTAGAAATATCAGAGTTTTTTATAAAAAGTTCTCTATTTTTGTACACAAAAATGGCACATTTAAATATAAATATACAAATTACCGTAAGAATTTGTTTTTCTTTAAATATTTGTCTACATGATTTTCGGTATTCAATGTTAAAAATTAAGCGTATCACTCTTTTTTGCAATATGAATACCCGGTTAATATCTGTACTTCTTCCATAATATTGTATTGTAAGACAAATGTGAATGAACCATTGCATAATAGCTTTGAATGAGTGACGTTGGGCTTAAGTTTAAGCAGGGCGAAAAAGGAAGCATTCAATTTTTGCATATATGTCCAATTTGGTTTGTCCACAATAGCCTCGAATCTAGGTAGGATCTAAGAATTTAACGTTGTCCGAAGATTCGTTTAGTTGGACGCGTGACAATTGGTTATAAAAATGTACTTTAACTGTTTTGCTAACATTTAAAATAAGTCTGTTGGAATTACACCATTGCTCCATTTCTTGTATTATTAAATTGATTTTTCGGATTAAGTCTTCTTTTGTTTTTTCGGCTAAGGCAATTGAAGTATCGTCAGCAAAGTTAATGACGTAGCCTGAAAGTTTCAGATCATTTATGAACAAAAGAAAAATAAGTGGGGCTAATATGGACCCTTGTGCCGCGCCTATATTAATTTTAAATTTCTTAGACAATATTTGGCCTATTTTAACCTGAAGTTTCCTATTTTGAAGAAATGGGACTATCTATTCAAGGATAATGCCCCTAATGCCCAAATTATACAGCTTGTTCTTAACAAAGTTTATATCTAATGTTTCGAATGCTCGAGATAAGTCAAAGAAAAGGCCCGCAACGCACATATTTTTGTCAATCTGGTTTGAAAGATATTCTACAAAATGAAAAGATGCCGATTCTGTTGATCTACCTTCCCTAAAACCGCGCTGTGTGTTTGATAGAATTTTAAACTTTGTTATATATTTTACTAATCGGTTATAAACTACTAAATTTTTGAAAAGATACTTAATAGAGATATTGGTCTGTAATTTTCCATCGTTGTCGATTCTCCTTTTTTGTAGATTGGAATTACGGTTGCTAGCTTGATGGTATCTGGAAACTTCCCACTGAAGACACTTTTGTTTATAAGCATAGCCAAAGGCTCGGCGATAACTTCACTCACACTTTTTATGACTTTCGTTGAGATGCCATCGCTTCCACTTGATTTCTTGTTTTTTAGGTTTTGTATGATTTGTTTAATTTCGTTGCTATCGACTGGGTCATAAGCGATGCTGTGGTCCAAAATTCCCGAAGTTGTACATGTTGACGATAACTGATTTCCAAAATGTCCTTCCATTTTCTCTTGAGCTACCGTTGAAAAGTACTTTCCAAATTTATTAGAAATTTCATTGTGGTCATCTATTACTTGATCATTTTCTTTAAGTTTTATTTGTTGGGGTTTTTTATTTCGTCCAAGCTCAGAATTAATTATTTCCCAAATTTGTTTAGGTTTATTTTCAGCTGTTTCAATTTTATTGTTGGGCCTTCTTTGCTTTGTTGATAAGGTTTTTGTGATTTTTTTAAATTGTTTTATAGTGTTGCCGTAAAGCTAAAGAGTTGGTTTCCTTTGCTAGCCTAAATAAATCCTTCAAATTTGTACTCGATACTCTTACTTCTTCTGTGATCCATTTATGGCATTTGTTGTGTTTAGCATCCTTTATTTTAACATTTTTTTCGGGGCAGGTGATATTAAAATGCCATAAAAAAGTATTGAGGAAATTATCAAACGCGATATTAATATCGTTTTTGTCAATTCCTTCCCAATTTTCATATAATAGTCGTTGATTCAGGTTATTTAGATTCTGACTGTTTATTGATCTTTTTTTAAAGCACTTTGTTGTAGGGATAGTGATATTGGACATGATTGGGTTATTTATGATCATTAATTGGGCCATGTGGTCTGAAATATGAGCCTTAAATATGTTGCAAGTAGTGTCGTCTTCTGGAAAGTTGGTGATTATATAGTCGATTGATGTTGAGGTGGTTTTTCCGTTTATATCCGTGGCTACTCTTGTTAGTTGTTTATCGCAATAGTTGACTAGTTTATATGATTCTAATATGTCCGATAATAAACGAAAGTTTAGTCTGTTGTCGAGGCTATTTATGTTAAGATCTCCACATATTATAATGTTTGTACACTTTTCCGTAGCGTGGTTTAGTAGTACGGACAAGTTGAGTAAAAATAGCTCGATATCTCCATCAGGAGGTCTATAGATACAGATGATTATACACTTTTTGCCTTTTGTTGGTTGTAACATTGTAGAGCAGCATTCGATGTGCATTTCTTCGGCGTAGTTATTTAAAGATGGAAGAGTTTTAGTGGGAATATCATTTTTAACATAGATGGCGCTACCTCCATGGATATGGGTTTTTCTGCTAAAATGAGACGCTAGTGAGTATTTGGGAAAGGTGTAAATGCTAATTACATCTGATTGAGCCTACGTTTCAGTAAAGCACATTCTATTCTATTCTATTCTATTCTATTCTATTCTATTCTATTCTATTCTATTCTATTCTATTCTATACTATTCTATTCTATTCTATTCTATTCTATTCTATTCTATTCTATTCTATTCTATTCTATTCTATTCTATTCTATTCTATTCTATTCTATTCTATTCTATTCTATTCTATTCTATTCTATTCTATTCTATTCTATTCTATTCTATTCTATTCTATTCTATTCTATTCTATTCTATTCTATTCTATTCTATTCTAATATTCTTATAAATTTATACATTATACTGAAAACGAAATTAAATGTAGAGAAGACCTGTCTTTCAATAAGCTGTATGAAAACAATAGTAGTTACCTATGGCCGATAGGCCGTTACTGAGTATATTTACGATCCGTAGGCCCGCTTATAAAAAATGTAAAAATAATAAAATTTAAGAACTGCTCAGGGAGGTAATTTTTATAGAATTGAACATGATTTCAGTAGAGTCTAGTGACAAAATAGGGCGTATTTTTTTTTCATTTCTTTTTTAAACTTACATATAAGTTGCAGGAGTTGGTACTGTGAAGGGAGGGCGTCAGGTAATAATGAACATTTTTTGCTAATAATGGATCTTTTATTTGTTAAAAAGGGTCCGATTTTGCAAAAGTAAATATCCAATAAAAATTTCTTAAACAACGCTATTAATTCTTTAAAAATATAATAATTGTAAGGAAAAGTAAATCGATCTAACGTGGGTATCAAAAGTCCGCCCCTATAATTTTTGAACGGCTTAAGATAGCAACAAAATTTAAAATACGTAAATAACATAACCCAAATGTTTTTTTGGGCATGTTTGATATATGTAGTGGGCACAACGGAGACAGGGAGGAGGTTTTTTCATAGAAAAGGGGGTCATGTGGTACATTATTTTAAAGCATTATTTTAAAGCTCATAAAACTATCTATTTAACCATTTATTTTTTATTTTTCCAACATTATTTAAGGTGGTTAAAAAAGTGTTGAAAATCAGAATTCTTATCAAAATAAAAAAAAATCTACATGGTTTTTTATGTTTGTTCCCGCATAACTTTGGAACGGATGAACGGAATTTGATGAAACTTTTTGCAACTTAAAGAGGACATTCATAAGGTGATCCAGTTTCAATTTGACGCTCGGATAATGCCGGGTAAGCTGGATAATTAAGATAAATCTAATAGTTTTAAAACCTGCTTAATTTGGTTCTAATACCAACCAAATTTTTATAAAATGATGGGATAAGGATAAGGAAACGTTTAAGTATAACGTAACGCTCCTAGGGGGGGGGGTCATTTTTGAGTGTTACGCCCATGTTAATGGTATAGGAAAATAGCGTTACAGGGGGGGATGGAGGTCCAAAATGATAAAAATTTGTTTACGTAATACTTGAACGTTCCCTAACTTGATTTTGCCAAAAAGGGCCCAAAGTCATTTATTTTTTTATAAAATATTAAACATATTTATAATTGGGATATTGTCGTAAAAAGTATTTACATGTTTTCTAGATTTAAAATATTTTATGTTTATTTTTTTTATGTTTATTTTTAACCTCGTACTATTCTACTTAATTAAGCATCCCCTAAGTCCAGGACTTGTGTGGGCTAGTAGTAGAGGGAACCACCGGCTTTAATTGACTTTTGAACCAATAAATCTAGGGAGTACGCCTTCGCCAAATTTCAATTATTAATTAACTGAAAAAGGCAATCGGCGCCAGTGAGGTTTGAACTCACGATCATAGCTCAGTGTCAACGCTATATCGATGCCTTAGACCGCTGAGCTAATCTCCCAGTAATTTAAATAAAAATTTAAAAACCTATTTTATAAAAAACAATTATTGTTTTCTGTAAAGTTTACAGTTTGTGACTTATGTTATAAGTGATTCAATTGTCGTCTCGTTTTATGCTTAATAAAGTTAATATTTCCTGCAGGTTTGACATGATATATCTACACTAAAAAAATCGTTAAGGAGACTAATCCGATTTCTTCGAAACATAAATTCCTGCAAACAAATCAGAACCTATCATGTTTTGAGCTTCATAAATAATTTATGTGTTTGCAGGTTTAATAATTATCGTTGCGGTGTACCGTTGTTTTGCTTAAAATATGTCCGGCTGGAAAGGATCAGAGAAAAGATCTGGGATTGTGCATTGAAAAGCAAAAATGCCGTCATTAAAAGCCGAGATAAAATTAGATCATATCAGTACAAAAATAACTATTTTAACTCTATATCGCATCGTGTTCCCATTTAAAAACACAACTTCCAAATGCCATCCATGAAGAAATAGTCGAATTGTTATAGTAAACAATCTATCCATATATACCGGGTGTTTTTTTTTTTAACCTGAAACTTTCAAATATCTCAAATACTATGCATTTTAGAAAAAAAAATGTCGGACAAAATTTGTTTATTTTAAAGATGGAAACAAAATGGCTTATTTATTTTTTACGGATATTTACGTTTTCGAGGTAATTTCAAGGTCAACTTTGTTTTTTTAAGTACAAACATATTTTTTTACTGTTATTTAATTCCCCTCAAGAAAATAAAAATCTTTTGTAAAAAACTTTTTTTGATCGGACTTTTAGTTGCAAGATAACACAGCCACACAAAATTAAAAAAGTTGCATCTCCGATAGACTTGACTGTTGACCTGTTTTACCTTTCCATATAGGGCAGTGTTTCCAACTCTTGGGACATTTTATAACTTCATAGTTCTCGCTTTATTAAAGGCTTTAGATATTTTATATTCTGACTACCACTCATATAGATGGGGGGGGGGTGTTAGAGGGATGGCCAATGAAATTTCTACAGCTTTTAATAAAACGAGAACCGGGGTATGTAGTTATGACATTCAGTTCGCCGTCTTCATCCAATGAAGACGGCAGTTTAACGTTTAGTTAAGTAATTTAGTTTTTAAGTGAGTGTTTATTGCGACTACCACATTACTATCACAGTGCTTTCACATTTTTATCACAGACTATTGCGTAATATTAGTACATAATGCTAATCAAATTTAATTTGAAGAAATGAACATAGTATATAGTTCTCGGCATGAAAGAAAGTCTCCGACGTAAGGGAGAGGAATCATTCGTGCTCTCTTCTTTCCGTCAAGAGCCTTATAAGGCGTGCGTGCTTACAAAGGGCCTCCCACTTGCATACACATTCCAAACATATTTCCCGTAGCCACAGAACACAGAAGCATAGAGTAAAAAAAAACCTTAAATTGGTAACATAAACACTGAATAATATTGCAAAAAATGTTGATGAATTTAATTTGAAACGTACAACCTGGAAGGTAAGTTTTTGTTAAGTTTAAAGATAACAAATTAGCGTTTGCGCAAAGATCATTACACAGTGAGAAGTTTCTTGTGAGTCAAGAAAATAATATTAATAATAATAATAATAATAATAATAATAATAATAATAATAATAATAATAATATTTATTGCTTGAAAAAAGAAAAACAATACAAACAAGACAAACGAAATGCAATTTATATGCTGAAATGCACTTAAATAAACAAACAAATGGTTATTTGTGTGTGCAAATATAAAAAAAATATTAAAGAAATACTAAATAGCAACTAAAGTAAGACAATACTTAATAATTAATTATTAACTACATAATTTATTAAATCTAGGACAATACTTAGAACAACAAACAATATAATTTGGACTTCGGGGATGGGAATTCCCAGACCACTTCGTTGTGAACTCCTAGATTACAGGAAGAAAAAATAGGGTACAAATACATATTTGTATCGAGCTGGCCAAATTCCAAAGAAAAAGGCGAAGAATAAGAAGAAGAAGAAGAAGAAGAAGAAGAAGAAGAAGAAGAAGAAGAAGAAGAAGAAGAAGAAGAAGAAGAAGAAGAAGAAGAAGAAGAAGAAGAAGAAGAAGAAGAAGAAGTTATGAAATTTCCTACTAGTTGGGAACAATGATATAGTTTCCGGTACAAAATCACCTGTTTTAAATTTTAAACGATTTAAGATATAAACTTTAAAATTTGAAATATAAATCCGGTTAGTAGGGGAAATGGGGAAAATACCGTGCCTAAGGGGCAGGGAAAATTAATATAAATGCAATATAGTAATATTACTTATGATGAATCTCAGATAATAATAATAAGATAATTTTATCCCGTAAGCCAGTATTATTATGAAATTAAATATATACAGGGTGTCTCAACGAAGCCGAGTCGGTCGATATATATTAAAGTATCCACCTTAGAGAAAAAGTTGTAAAGTTGTTTTAAAAAAGGCACATTTAAAAAATATTTCTATTGTAGACAACTACTCATAGTTCTACTAACCTGGACTTTAAATGGTAGCAAGTTGAAGAGTTTTATGTGTTAAGCACATAATACCACTAATGTGAGGTTAGACGTTAAATTTATAAACATAAGAACAAAGAGAAAAAACTGTTATATTAGATAAAAACTGCGGAAGAAGATCAAAGTACCAAGATAGATGCAAAAACAAAAAAAAAAGGTGATACAGGAAATATTTATAAAATAAATGTTTTTATTTTTATCAATATGAATGAAGAGCAGTGTTAAAAGCAAATAAATAATTTTAATATTCCATATTGCCCTTGACGGCGTAACTTTTGCTTAGCAATAAAGGTAGGTACTTACCCCAGTAACATCGCATTACCGGATACTTTTGATGTCGCGTATAAGAGACAATACATAAATCTAAAAGAACCGTTTAAAACTTCTATTGAAATTTCCAGATTTACATTTATACGTAAACTATGGCACCGGTTAGTATTCCCGGTTACATGTTACCCATAGTTACCTATATTTTATGGCTCTTTTAATCTGTTTTTTACAAACAAAACGGATAATTAAATTTTATAGTGGCTGTTCTTCTTCTTTAGTTACTTTTGGCTTTTGTCAAAGACAATTGGCCAATCAAAATCAAATCAAAAACAAAATTATATTAAAAACACATTTTAAAAATGAAAATCCTTTTATTAATTATTTGGCATGTTTAACTAAAAAGTAGAATATAAGATATTTATACAAATATTCCAAAACTAGATTCTTAAAAGAAAGATTTTAAAATTTTTGATCGTTTGTGGAACATTTTCAATACCTATCTTTTAACAAGCCAGTTTTTGAAAATTTGTATAGACATCTTGAAATTAATTGAAAGGTTTTCACTTCAATTTTTTTCATATCATTTTATTTTAAGTTTTTTAGTTATCTTTTAACAAAATGTAAAGTAGTCCTTATTGGAATTGAAACACAGATTTTATACAAAATTGTATTATTACCAGAGAATCTTTGAAAAAGATAAGCAGCGCACCAAATTTCAGCTGTTTAAGTTTATTCTAAGTGGGTAAATCAGTTAACGGAGTTGGGCGGGGGTCAAAAAATGTTCGAGTAACCTGAAATTTGGTGTGCATAGTATTTCAATTAAAACAACATAGGGGTTGGGTGCATATGAAAAATAAAAAAGTGTTTTTTTGCAATGCCCTATTACGGATGGTAATACTAAGATAGGTTGTAATATTTCTCCGACTACTTTCTCATAAATTTGTAGTATTTAAGCATAAATCATTAGGAACCCAATTTTTTATTTCTCAAAATGTTTACTATTTAGAAGTGAAAAACGAAGTAAAAGTGTCCTACTTGAATATTGGAAATACCTACCCATTTTCTAATTCTACGGATGAGCAAAACTACATTTTATTAAACAAATAGATCAATAGGTAAACATTTTAATATGAAAGTTATAATCTTTTTTAAATCAAAACTTATTTACGATATTTTTCAAAATTAATATTTATGTATTTCTTAACTAGTCTTGCAAAATTTTTCGGCTCATCTGCAGATCTTGTAGGATTAATTAACTGTCAATATTTAAAATGAGCAGTAAAAATCTTCTTTGGCAGGATGAAAAAACTGCAGCGAAGGCTTATCATCGTTAAAACTAAAAAATAAGGCTATATTTTTTTAATTCTACGAGAAACGCTCACGACATAAATGACCAGCGTCGCCTCGTTAACAGCAAAAATTAACTAAATTAATTAATAAAAGTATTCTTTGATTAAAATGCATCTTTTGCGCATGTGTATAATTAATGGTTTGCACAACTTGTCAACATTGTACCCAGAAAAAAGTACATAACCTTTAATAATTAATAATTATTATAATAGTAGGAAGTAGCAGTTAGCATCTCAGCGTTAAAAAAAAATCTGCATGCAAGTCAAGGTAACCTAAAATTTTTTAAAATTATAAAAAAATTTATTGTTCCATCAATCTATTTTCTAATCATCGTACAGAGTGATATTGGCAGACTGACTGTTCCCGGCTGCTGGCTCTCTTTAGTACCAAGAGTCATCTCTGTAGGCTGATTAAGAAAACAGTCCCTCTGTAGGCTGATTAAGAAAACAGTCCCTGACCTTAGTCGTCATCAGATTGATGTATACTTGTGCGCCATCTATTGCTAGATGTAGACAACTACTCATACTTCTCCTAGTCTAAAGACTTTAAATGGTAGCAAGTTGAAGAATTGCGTGTCTCAAGCACATAGTACCACTAACGTGTGGTTAGACGTAGAATTTATAAGGACAGAAATTTTTAATATTATTTGATAAAAATATTAATTTATTATTCCAACAATCTATTTTCTAATGATCTTGCAGAGTGATATTGGTATACTGACAGTTTCGGGCTGCCCTCTCTCTTCAGTACCAAGAGTTATCTCTGTATGCTGATTAAGAAAACAGTCCCTGGCCTTACTCGAAAAATAAGGAAAGTCATCAGATTGATCTATACTTGTGTGCTATCTATTGCTAGATGTAGAAGTACTCATACTTCTCCTAGTCTGGAGACTTTTAATGGTAGCAATATCACTATCTACGATGATTAGAAAATAGATTGATGGAATAATAAACTAAAATTTTTCATTTTACTTGAGTACAATCAACTGTTTCTTTTGCGCTAGCACACCGGTGTGCCTTAAATATTTTAAATGGAAAGTCAAACCACCCCGGATTTTTTGATTTTAGGTTCTTTTTGGGACTTTTCCAAACAGTTTTTGATAAAAATTGAAATCGCTCACGAAGCCGTTTTTAAATAAAGTCATTCTTCTTCTTCTTCTTTTAGTCTTTCCTGACATCACAATAAGAAGCTTTTTCTATGACGCACTCTATAGCATAGGTACTACCCATGCTACTCACTATAATCTCGACCATTCACACGCCTACTTTATTAATGTCCAAAATAAGACGACTGTAATTTTGGACATTAACAAAGTAGACGTGTGAATGGTCGTGATTATATTGAGTATCATGGATAGTACGTATGCTATAGGGTGTGTCATTGGAAAAACTCGGTACTGTGATGTCAGAAAAAACTTGAATAAGAAGAAGAAGAAGAATGACTTTATTTAAAAACGGCTTGCTTCTTGAGCGATTTTAATTTTTGTCAAAAACTGTTTGGAAATGTCCAAAAACAACCCTAAATAAAAAAATCCGGGGTGGTTTGACTTTCCATTTAAAATATTTAAAGCACACCGTGTAACAACACCGGTTTGGACTTTTTTTTTGGTTATGCCTTGTAACAATTAGGTACCATTATAGGTACGCCTATGAGAGCCTGGTGATAAAGGGCATACTTCTTTTTCTTCAATATTGTTTTTTGTGTCCGCCAATGCTCTGATAAAAAATGCCTTCGAAGAGCACCGCTGCCCACGTCCCCATGCACCCTGGTGCAACTAACCAAGACGAAGGCAATGAAGAAGACCTAGTGTTTTGTCCGTATTGTTTATGCGATACGTCAGGCTCAGGTGAATACGGTATCGTATACTAGGAATTATAAAAAGAACTTGACCTACGGTAAAACTCTTCCAAAGAAGAGAGTATACGCGTTCTATCTCTGTTATCGTGGTGCGGGTGTGATAAAAGTGATCCAAATTGGTATCGTGGGTATAGAAGATTTTAATGGAGGGGAACATAAAAGAAGACATAAAAAGGTAATTAAATAGTTTTGATTTTATTATTATTATTAATTTATTATACAGGGTGCCCGTTTTTCGACCTCAAGCATGGGTATCTCGGTTATTATAAGAGATACAAGATCGGTTAAAATAGAAAAAAAATGCCCATTTTTAGTTATTGCAAAAAAATTAAAAATCCCGAGTTTCGTTTTTAGTTTTTTGAGCAAAAATCGACAAAGATAGACGTTTTAATTGAAGCATTGTTAAGGTATCTACTTTTTTACAAGGAATCTAAATCTGTTATCATATTTTCCGTGGCATTTTAGATACAAGAGTTATAAAACTTAACTTCGTTTGTTCTTATGGGCGCTATTTTGAATTTTTATGTTTTTGAATACACTTTTTTTCTGATTTCACACGAGTATTAAGTCTTACATTTTGAGCAAAATTTAAAAAAGAATTTTTGGCCATTTTGACCTACGAGCATCCGTAAATATTGTGACCTACAAGCATCCGTGAGCTCGGCATTTAGATCTACAATTTGCCGCTCCTCACATTTTGAAAATCTAAATGCCGAGCTCACGCATGCGCGTAGGTTTGTTTGTTTGTTTGTTTGTTTAACCTCGTATTATTCTACTTAATTAAGCATCCCCTAAGTCCAGGACTTGTGTGGACTAGTAGTAGAGGGAACCACCGTCTTATACTGACTTTCGAACCAGTTTCTAGGGAGTGTCCGTTTTACTTACGCCTTCGCCAAATTTCAATTATTAATTAACTGAAAAAGGCAAATCGGCGCCAGTGAGAATCGAACTCACGATAGTAGACTTGCTATGCATACGCGCTAGCCACTACGCTATGCCTCCCATAGCAGGTTGCAATGTCATATTAACAATATTTACGGTTTCAAACCTAAATTTAAATTGGGTTTCACATGTTAATAGTTTGCGTAAAAGTCTAAATACAGTAACATATTCTCTTTTAGTACTAAATAAGTATGTGAATATAAATACGTTGAAAATTTTGTATTTCTCAAACTTCCAAAGTAGATTAAGCTACGGAATATTGTTTTGGGGTAAATGTAAAGATATAGAATCTATATTTGTGTGTCAAAAAAAAGCTCTTCGTACTATTTTAAGTCTACGTAGAGATACATCCTGCAGAGGACTTTTTAAAGCTAATAACATTCTCACTGTCACTGGTTTGTATATATACAAATGCGTTTTATTTCTCATAAAAAACAAACATTTGTTTGTTTCTGCACAACCAGTTTCAAACCGAATTTCTGATTATAATGTTCCCAAACATAGACTAGCATTATATGAAAAAGGATCATACTATTCATCCATCAGTCTTTTTAATACTCTTCCTTTAAGTTTAAAAAGCATAAGAACTCAAAAATCTTTTAAAAATAAACTATTTAAGTATATATGTGATATAGAACCATATACATTAAATGAATATGACCAATATGTTCAAACCCATGGGTTTAGGTTCCAGAGTAAGTTTTAAATATTTAATATATAATTATTTATAAACTTTATTTTAATCTTTATTTTTATATTAATGTTTGTGACTAATTTATATTCAATGTTCTTTGCTGTACATATTTTAAGTAAATCTTGTTTATGTATTGTAATTTTCATTTTTGTGAAATAAATTATTTTATTATTATTTATTATTATTATTATTATTAACCTCCGTTAATTTAATTGATGCGTTGTTTCCAAAGCACTCTGCGCAAAAATGATTTTTTTAATTTCGCTTAAAATGTAAGACTTGATCGTCTCTTGTAACACATTATCGCAATTAGAAAAAAAAGTGTATACAAAAATGTAAAAGTCCAAAATAGCGCCCATAAGAAAAAACGAAGTTAGGTGTTGTAACTCTTGCATCTAAAATGCCATGGAAAATATGATAAAAGGTTTAGATTCCTTGCAAAAAAGTACCTATACAATGTTTCAATTAAAAACGTCTAGCATTGTCGGTTTTGGCTCAAAAAAATAAAAACGAAAATCAGGATAATTAAAAAACATTTTTTGTTGTCAGGTCAAATTTTCTTTCAGATTATTTCTCAGCATAAAAATGCGCAATTTTTTTCTAATTTAACCGATATTATATCTCTTATAATAACTGAGATACCCATGCTTGAGGTCGAAAAACGGACACCCCGTATAACAACACAGCCACATAAAAAAATAAAAGTTGGATCTCTGACGGACTTCACTAGTTAATTCCTATGTATCTTCAGTTGCTGAATCCAAATCTGAGGTCATAATTTAAAAGTTAGCTCCCATTTTCTAACCTCAAAAAACCTTCTTTTTCTTAAAAAATATGTTTTTATATCTTGAAAATGGGTACTATTTTTTTTATTTGAAAAGTTTTTTTCTAAGATCTTTTTTAGAAAAACAAAATAAAATTTTTCAAAAAAAAAAACTTAAAAAAAAATATAAATTTATTTCTTGGAAAAACAAAAAATAAAAAAAGAAATTGAGAAAGATGGTTTTTTAGATTTTTTAAAATGCTTAATATCTTTTCAACATCGAAAGCTATCTTCCTCTTATTGAATTTGATTTTTCCTGAAAATTTCAATTCATTCTTAAGTAAGCGTGACTACAAAAACACGTGACATCGAACAGATGGACGGACGGAGGGACGCATGGACATTTTCAGAGTTTCTTAGTGTTTTATAAAACATTTTGTATCCAAGTATTTTTTATCTAGGACGTTTTTTGGCAATTTTCGGAAATTAAAAACTACCGTATTATACAATTCTAGCGCTTACGCGCTGTGAATAGTATAAATAATATTAGTGTTATTATCATGGGTCGGATCAAGGTAGCCATTACCGGAGGCATGCAAAAATTAGAATTTAAAAAAACTTTTTTTTCAAGTAAATAGACACTTTAAACTATGGTTCACCAAGCGGAATGTCATGTCGACGCTGTTAATATTGAGTGATTCACTTGGTCATGGTCCATGACTCATAGAGAAAGACTTTTTTTTAAATAGTTTCCCTTTTTAAAAAACGAATAATCAATATAAAAAACGATATATTTGTATTAACTATTCGTTTTTTTTTTTTAAATAGAAACAATTAAAAAAAATTAAATCCTTCTCCATGAGTCATGGCCATGACACTGAGTATTAACAGCGTCGACATGACATTCCGATTGGTGAACAATAGTTTAAAGTGTCTATTTACTTGATTGGAAGAGTTTTTGAAAATTCTAATTTTTGCATGCCCCCGGTGATGGCTACTTCGATACGACCCGTGGTTATTATGTTGCCCCGGTCTCAGTATGCGAAAGATTGCGGTTAAATTTTGAATTACCCTGTAGAAATATCTTAGTTATGGTTTTTTACTCTAAAGCACGTTCTTTATTACTATCGTATATCCCGATATTTGTTTATTAATCGTATAAATAAACTTCAAAGTTAGCGACCAAACCAAATTAGTGTGAATGTGGGTACTGGGAATGTCAAAATGAAATGAGATAAAAAAGCCAAACTTTAAAGACTCGTTAGATTTTATCACTATATGAATTTAATCTTCATCTGCTTGTTAGTTTAAAATCCTGTGAACCATATCTGATTTTTGTTACGTAAACACCATTAAACACTTTTTTGTATGAAAGGATTTATAAGCAATATAAAAGAGTAATTAACTATTACACCTTGTTTTGTTTGTTTGTTTGTTTATTTGTTTAACCTCGTACTATTCTACTTAATTAAGCATCCCCTAAGTCCAGGACTTGTGTGGGCTAGTAGTAGAGGGAACCACCGGCTTATACTGACTTTCGAACCAGTTTCTAGGGATTGTCCGTTTCACTTATCGCCTTCGCCAAATTTCAATTATTAATTAACTGAAAAAGGCAAATCGGCGCCAGTGAGAATCGAACTCACGATAGTAGACTTGCTATACATACGCGCTAGCCACTACGCTATGCCTCCCAACTACGCTATGCCTCCCTTTAATGGTACCAACAGGTTAATTCTTGAGTGCAAGTTTGATTCATGTTGTCGGAAGAACTTTTTTAAAAATATATACTAGTTTTAAAGATCACGTTAAGTTGTCGCGAAAGCTTAAGGACATGTAGGACATTGTCGGTGCTCTTGTGTTAGTAAGCAGGGATGTACACTCTGCATTGGTTATTGCAATATGCAATGTACACGGGCTGATATTTTAAAGGGTAGTGGCGAATGGTAACAGAACACTCCTGTTAGTTTTTCACCTGGTGAAAATCGAAAATTTTTTGAATAATAACTCGATTGTTATTATAATGAAAAAATTATCTTTACGAAAATTGTTGGAAATTGCAGAATTGGTTATATGCGTTTTTATCGTAAAAATAAGAATAAGAATAAGAGTATTTATTTAACCATCTTTGATCCAAATATATGGCAATTCATTTTTCCTGTTTGGATGCAGGTTAACAAAACAAATTACAAGATATATTTTACAAACTACAAAAATACATGTATAAGAAAAAATAAATAAAAATTAAAAAACAAACCAAAAACTCATACACGAAATTAATTGTAGTTTATAAGTCATATCGAAACAATTTTCAAAGAATAAATAACATAAACTAAGACATTATAATCACAATAATAACAATCAAAATTACTTAAAAGAAAATACATAACAGTTAAAAAAAAATGCTTGAGATCATGTACCAAAATTGTATGAATAATATTCATTTAAGTTGTAAAAACAACCCTGAACCAAAAATTCTCTAACTTTATTTTTAAATAAATTTACTTTTGTAATACTTTTGATATTATCCGGTAGAGCATTGTATAATGATAGACCCCTGTAGTACGGAGACTTTTCAAACTTTGCCGTGTTATGAGAGGGAACCATTAACGATTCCTTATTACTAGTATCGTAATCATGCAAATCAGAGTTAGTACAATATAGTGAAAAAATTTTTCTTACATGAGTTAAACAACTTAATATATATATATTGAAGGAGCAGTTAATAAATTATTGAGGATAAAAGCATTTCTACACGTTTCCCTATAACTTAAATTAAACATTAATCTAATTAGCCTCTTTTGCAAAATGAAGATTCTTAAAAAAGACACTGAAGAACCATAAGCTATAATGTTATAGGAAACATGAAAATAGGCTGGTGCATAATAAACATTTAAAATGGCCGGCGTAAGATGCATTTAAAATTCAAGATAGCGGACATCCCTTACGCAAATCAAAAAAAAAAAAAAAAAATAAGATAAAAAAAAGTGATAAAAAGTTTTATTAATGTTTGTGCAAAATCGGTTCCTAAGGGAACTAGAGAATTTTTATATTTACATACAAACAAAATGATCGCAGACTATAATATAATAAAAAATCGGTTATTTTGAAGTTGAAATAAATTTTGTTTCCAAACTACCGTAATTACCGTTGACATCTTGATAAATAATTACAAATTGGTGCGCTTAAAATATTTTGAAAATTTAAAGTACTAGATTGATATTAGAATTTTTACAAAACTTACAAATTAAACTTTAATTTGGTAAGCGCTTGCTGCCTTACAAGGCTAGAAAGCAGTAACTCCATTTGTCAATAGCAGCGTTTTCAAAATATTACATCAGCATTGACGTGAAAATGTTGCTATGCTACAAGGACAAAGTTTTGCAATGAGCAGAAGATGGAATTACAAATGATCTGCTGAGGAGCTCCCTTAAAAATTATTTGTGGACAATTGTAAATGGGAATTTTCATATAGTTTTTGATGTGCTTTTAAAACTTATATGTCAAGAACTATAAAAAAAACATATTTATCTTTCCAACTTTTTTTACAAAAAAATCAAAATTTTCTCAAATGATTTTTTTTTGTTTGGATGTAAAAACCACTTCAATTGAAAATACACTGCCCAGTAAAAAAGCTTTCCAATTTTTTGCCTCCACTCGTGAAATGGATTTTTTAATCAGATTCACTTTGAGCAACCTTAAAAACCCACGAACACTACCCCCGCCTCTAAGGGGGTGGAGTTACATAGTTTCACTATCATATTAACTTTCAGCATCCTCCAAAACCCCAATATACAAATTTTGACGAAATATACCCCCAGCCCCTCAAGGAGTGGAGTTAGATGTTTTTTATTATCAGATTCACTTTCAGTAACCTCAAAAACCTCAATATACCAATTTTCACGAAAACTATCCTATTTATTATCAGATTCAGTTTCGTCGTCTCCTATATACCTATTTTAAAATTAAAAAAAAATGTATTTTTCCTCATCCAATTTTCACCAAAAATAATCCCGAGCGAGAACATGAACACATACATGTGTGCCAGATTTTAAGTCTCTAGCTTAAAGCCTTCTTAAGTTATCGAGCACACAAAATTTTCCGAACAGAAGGACCAATCGACCGACCGACCGATCGATCTACCGACCAACCGATCGATCTACCGATCGACCGACAATTTTTTTTTTTACTCGAAATTTTTTTATATCTATATAAAACGCATAAAACGCAAAAATACGCAATAAAAATTTATGAACATTTTTGCACGAATACAAGCCTTTCCCGAAATTTTGAAAGTTTTCAAAATGGGAAAGCAAAATAGTATAAAGTAAACATTTCATTGGGAATTGTGAATAAAAAAAATAGCAAAAGCTTTTTCTTGTAATTTTTAAGTAAAACTGGTTTTGGTACATAAGTTTAAATTTACCAAAACTATCATTTAATTAAATTTTTTATAAAAATACTTTTGCCCATTATACTATTGACGCACTTGTCCATTACCAAACTCGTCGCAGGCGACTCGTTTTATAAACTTGGATGCGTGCGCCAATAATATGTATAATGAAAATGTATTATACACGGTGTATTTGAAATAGGGTCGGAAATTTTAACTGATGATTCTACATCATAAAATATGACAAAAAGTTCCTATAAACATATGTCTAAAAATGCGTCATAAGGGAGCTACGCCCCTTTGAAAGTGGCTAAAAAAATCGTTTTTTATTTAATAACTCGGGAACTCTTTGAGATATATCAACGAGGTTTTGCACGTCAACTAATCCTACCAAGGCCCGTTTTTATGTGTTATTTTCATGTACTTATTTCAACCAGGGGTGTGCGAAACGGGCAGGGCTTATCAGTTTTTTGTCCCAAACTTTTTTCTGTGTAACTTTTTTGCAATTTTATTTTTGAAATATGATTCCTCAGGTCAAAATACATAAAAAAGGTACTCTTGTTGTAATACTGTAGGATTAACCGTTTTCGAGAAAAATTCATTTGAAGGTGAAATTTTACGGTTCGAGGACGAAAAATTAAATACTAAAATGTTGAAAACCAAAATTTTAATGATGCAATATTATTCTACATCAAAAACTAAGAAAAAAACCTTATATACAGGTACTTCCAAAAATCAATCCTAACGGAGCTATGGTCTCCTAAATATGCACCATTTTTAAAGCGCTATGGTAGCTTTAAAATCGTTTTTTCGACCTACATGTATGGAAACTTTTTTTCTTAGTTCTTGATGTAGAATAACATTGCATCATCAAAATTTTGGTTTTCAACATTTTAGTATTTAATTTTTCGTTCTCGAACCGTGGAATTTCACCTTCAAATTAATTTTTCTCGAAAACGGTTAATCCTACAGTATTACAACAAGAGTACCTTTTTTATGTATTTTGACCTGAGGAATCATATTTCAAAAATAAAATTGCAAAAAAGTTACACAGAAAAAAGTTTGGGACAAAAAACTGATAAGCCCCCCCCGTTTCGCACACCCCTGGTTGAAATAAGTACATGAAAATAACACATAAAAACGGGCCTTGGTAGGATTAGTTGACGTGCAAAACCTCGTTGATATATCTCAAAGGATTCCTGAGTTATTAAATAAAAACCGATTTTTTTAGCCACTTTCAGAGGGGCGTAGCTCCCTTATGACGCATTTTTAGACATATGTTTATAGGAACTTTTTGTCATATTTTATGATGTAGAATCATCAGTTAAAATTTCCGACCCTATTTCAAATACACCGTGTATACTTTTATAATAATTTTAATTATTTATCAAGTTCATTGCCATTATTATCTTTAATCTTGAAGGTGACTTTTCTTCCGGACGTATCTCCTGTCTGCACTATCTCGTGGACTGTCAGACGCTACATTTTACCTTTAAACAATAAAATAATCTGTCCGTGATTTTGACTGGTTTATTTAACAATAAGATTATATCTTAAAAAAAATCTAAAGCCTATCGAAATATAATAGCGGTTGACTTTGTTCTTTGTCAATGTCAATTTTTTACGCTGTTTTAAATGTACCCAAATCATTTCAAATTAAAATTGTCAATGTTCACTAAAAAATATTACACTGAGAAAAATATCTCGCTGTTTACGGGTTTTTACAGTAAAACGTAGCGTTTTTCTGTTTGCTACTGACCAGCATATAAGAAATACACTATAAGAGAAAGTCAAATACGTGACCGTGAAAAGTATTCAGGACCCGAACCTGTGTTTTGGCTTCTAGGTACGACTGAGCGATGGCGCCAGCTGTATATGAACTTAATTGTTTAGTGGGAGTGGGGTGAGGGGTAGTATATCTGTCAAAACAATTGAAATTTTACTCGTGAAATTTTACTCGTGATTTGTAATTTATTGTGCTTTTATACCGAACTTTTATTGTGGTGTCTAATACAAAATGTGTATTGTACCGTTTTGCAAGGATCAGTTAAGTAAACGTCACCGTTTTCCTAGTGATGCAAACTTATTTAATGTGTGGGTCAAAAACATTAATAGTGCCAAGTTAAATAAAATGACTAAAGGCAGGGACTGACCCTGTCTTGAAAAGCTTCTTATTATTTTGACTGAGCTATTTAGGGCAGGGACAGCCCCTACACAAAAAAACTTATTGATTTGACTGAGCTGTTTAGGGCTGGGACAAATGCCCTAAAAAGCTTCTTACCATTTTTACTGATATGTTTAGGGCAGGGATGGCCCCTATCGAAAAGAGCTTATCAGTTTGACTGAGCTAGCCTTAAACAGCTGTTTATGGCTGGGATAGCCCCTGGCCAGAGAAGCTTATCGGTTTAACTGATTCATATTGTTTATCTGTTAAATGTAGGAATACTAATTATAAAAACTTTGCAAATGTGCTCTGCCCTTAGGCAGTATATTGTGTATGACACGCAATTATATATGAAGGCAAATGTTTACTCCTCATATATATTTATTTATAATAAAAAGTTAACTGTTAAAAGTACGACATAATTGTTTTAATTTCCTATTTACGTTTAAAATAAAATATATAAAAATCAAAGCCAAGTGTTTTTTTTTTTTAATTATATAGGTTTATTTAGCAAAAGATAAAATTTCATATTTTTAAAGTTTAACAAATTTTACATTTAATTAAAATTTCGATTCATATATTGTTATTTTTAATTAATGTGCGGGTTAGATAACCTACTTGTTAGACTTTAAAAATTTATCTTTTTGGTGAATAAACTTAAAGTTTCAAATAAAAATACAGAGCTTTTCCCCATTTTTACAAAATTGATTTGGGAAAGCAATAGTAATCTTTATTACCGACTTCCGTAGGTTATCTGTATTATCGGCTGTCGTTGACCGTGAATTTAGTGAATTTTAAAAAACAACCGCTAATGGCGTACAATAGTTTTCTATCTCTATCATTTGACTTTCTCTTATAGTGTATTTCTTATATGCTGACCAGTTTTCAAGTGAACAATAGTTATTTATATACCAAGGGACTAAACTGTCTGTGTTAGTCCCGCTGCTTGAGTGTTTCCCGAGCGAACATAGCGAACGAGGAAGGGACTAAAACAACGACGCTTAGTCTTGAGGTATATACACTATTTTTTAAACGACCAAACATAATTTAGATAGATAGATAAAATTTAAATTAAAAACCATGCGTGTTTTATTTTTGTAATTTAGTTTTATCAGGATACCTGTGAATCGCGAAAAGTCAGTTTCACGACTATCGCGATTTAAATGGTTTTGAAGTGTTACGCCCATGTTAGTGGTATAGAGAAATAGCGTTACAGGGAGAAGGGTCCAAAATGATCAAAATTTGCGTTACGTAATACTTGAATGTTCCCAAAAAATATATATTTAACTTATTCATTTTTTTATCTCATTTTCTATGTAGGGGAGACTGGGGTCAATTGAAACATTTTTGAGAAAATTGCTTACTGTAACTAGATTTTAACTCTGATCCATTAGGCAATTACAGCCTGATTATCTGGGTATAAGACTGCGATATTGTTTTAGTCCATATATACCATTAAAATAAATGAAAGCATTTTTATAACAATTTGTTAAATGTGTCAACTGTCCCAAACCTGGGTCACTTATCTTGATATTCATAAGTTAAAAATATAAAAATTGTATTTTAGCAGTAGTTGAAACGTTTTTTTTTTAGTCATTAAGTTTTTCTAAGTAGGGAAAAAAGTGGTAATTTTAGCAGTAGTGGATTCGAAAAAAATAATATAACTTTATTTCCATTTGAATTTTTACAAATTGTTGAATAATGTCAAAAAATAATGGGTTAAAATTCGTTTCAACCGACCCCAGAGAAATTGTTTGAATCGTCCCTAGATATGTTTCGATACATTTAATTAAGCAGCAAAAAATATATATCTCATGAGTGAATAATAACCACATCCCTTCAAGCTTGAACATTAGAAGTCACTATATTCTAAAGGACTCTTTAAAAACACAATAGTTTTGGATTAATAAGCAAAAGAATAAAAACTAAAATACATTCGGTTGCGAAAAAGAAGTTCACTCACATACAAATATGTGGCCTTTCTTAGAAGCGCTGAGTACTGATTGACACGTTCCAACACGAAAGCCGCTTCATTTGTCATTGGGCCTCACGGTTTTTACAACTCGTTTCGGATATATTGGACTTGTTTCAAACGACCCCCGTTTCAATTGACCCCAGTCTCCCCTAATACCAAAACTGCCATTCTCAAAAACCATTTTTGCAATAATTGAAAACTTTAAAAAACTAAAGCGCAAAATATCTTACACTGAAAAAAGACATGATTGGGGTAAAAAATGGAACAACTATTTTACTGATCGTTGCAACTAGATTTTTTGTTTCTGATAACTACAAGTTGTGTGATTTCCATTGCCATATTTCTGGCTGCAGCAACCAAAAAAATTGTTACTCCGTATTTAACAGTTAGCTGCTATTGATCTTTGCGTCCCAACAGGGTCATTTTTCAGTGTAAGGTATTTTGCTCTTAGGTTCTATAAAGTTTTTAATTTTTACTGCTACCAACAAAATAATACTTTACCCTATAGGCCTTGGTTCATTAAAATCAAAAAAATTTAACAGTTAGCTACTATTGATCTTTGCGCCCCAACCGGGTCTTTTTTCAGTGTAAGGTATATTACTCTCTAATTGTACACTCATTTTTTTACAGTGTAGCTTAACTGAGAATTTATTATAAGTAAAATAGTTTAAAAACCATTGTTATTCAATATTATCCAGGAAAACCTCGAAGCTAAAGGAAATCATATGGCTACAAACTAGTTATATGTTATACTTACAAAAAATTAAATCTTTAATAGAAAAATACTTGATCAACAATTAGTAATTATAAGCACAACAGTTTCCGTGAGAAACGATTATCCAGTTTAACAAATGTTTTCTCCAAGAAGTATGTATAAGTTAATTGTTTTTGGCCTATATGTACCGAAGAGGTAGCTTGATGGGCGTATCCAAGAATTTTTTTAAGGGGCTAAAATAGTGTTCTGGTATAAAAGTGTTTCTGAAACCTTGTTCTAAAGGTACACCCTCTCCTCTCACCGGAGAGAGAGAAAAATTTGTTTACACTTCTGTGACCCCTACACTGTGGGGTATCTGACCCATAAAGTTGGACAAAAATATTTTTTAAGGGTTTTTCGTGCTCTATATGTTATGAAATATGTTAAAATTTATACATAGACCATTTTTAAGTGATTCCGTCTTAGAATCATAATGTCCATTTTTTTAGTATAATATTTAAATTTTTTATAAATTATAGAGTTATTTTATTAAAAGTAATAGTTAAAAGTAATTTTATTATTAATTTCTAATATGTATTTAATCCTATTTTAAGAATATTAAAAAAAAACAGGCTAGGATGAAAAAAAAATTGGGAGAATTCTAGTTAAAAAGGAAATAAAATAATTATTTTATTTCCTTTATTATAATAAATCCTAAAATAAAAATATTTATTAAATAAATAACTACATAAGGTAAAACCCCCAATAGTTGACAGTCTAAGAAAAATTCTATGATGTTTTTTAATTAAAATTTTATCTAATAATTTTTTTTTATATTTTATTGAATACATGTGTTTAGTTAGATGTTTTCTTTTTATATTAGTACCAAAATGTTTGAATGTGATAATACAAACAAATATTTTTAATTTTTTTGTAGACCCTGTAAAAATTGTTAAGTTGACAGGGGTAATAAATTAATTTCCAATAGTTGACATATAACATATCTAATAGTCGACAAAACATATTTTTCTTTTATTTTAAAAGAAATATTACTTTAAAAGCATAATGCTTTAAAAATGTAACTTATAAAGTTTTACAAAACGATATCAAAGAACCAATAGTTGACAGTATTTTAACCAATAGTTGACATAAAATTTCCTATTAACTTTAAAGCTCTAAATCTTATCTTATCTCTAAATGCTTTGCGACTAGAGGTTAACCAGAATTGTATAATAACTTACAAAACTGAAGTGAAGTTCTTAGCAAAATACGAAAAATAAAAGATGAGCATTTTAGTAAAAATACTTTGTTATATTTTATTTTTTTATTGGAATTATAAAAAAAATACATTCATTTTATCTTAAAACACCCATCCACATTTAGATCTTAATTAAATGTGGAGGTGTCCACAGATCAGGGAAAACAGGGAAATCAGGGAAAAGTCAGGTAATTTGATCAACTGTAAAAAATCAGGGAAACTGAAAAAAAGCTGTGGTGTACATGATAAACTATTACTAAAACAAGTTTTTATTCATAGAGTTCTACCAATCCATAGATCAGTTTTACAGAAAAAAAAGTTGAAAAAAATAAAAAATCATAACTAAAAAATAAAACAGGATGTTCAAATTTTTTACGAATATTGGCTTCAAAAACTTTTTTTGTATCTCTACGTTTATGATCTGTACTAAAATCAGGGAAAATTTTTAATTTTTATCAGGGAGTTCAGAGAAGAATCAGGAAAGCATAATGAAAAAATCAGGGAAGAATCAGGAAAAAATGAGGGAATCTTAATTTGAAAAAACCTGTGGTCACACTGAGGTGTATAATACAGTATTTTAAACGATCCCCACGAGCCGTAAAATTAGCTGTCAACTATTGAAATTTGTTGATTTTTTAATCTAGTAGTTGACACCCCCTATGTAAAAAGCTAAAACTGTCTTATTGAGTTGTAAATAATCAGAAAAAGTTTGATTTAAACCCATAAAGGCCTGTAATTAAGATTAGCATGCATAAATACGTATTATTCACTAAATACTGAAAATTAAAAACACCCAATTTCTTAGCACTTGTCTTAAGAAACTGTAAAAAAAATGCGAACAAAACACTCCACTAAAAAATTGCCTGCCATATTAAAACGCAACTCATCACGTGATCTTCAGTTGCAAATTCTAAGACTAGATGGTACTAGGTGCCCATTTATTATTTATTTCGTCTCAATAAATGTAATGGAATCTTATTTTAGGTTGTGTTATTTAAAACTGTCAACTATTGGGGTAGTGTCAACTATTGGGTATTTTACCTTACCTAAATACATATTATTTTTTAAGGAACTTAATAAAAAGTATAGATAGGCTTTCCAATTTTTCCGAAGTTGCTCTCCCCGACTGGTTGGATTTTTATATTTTCAGAATCAGTTGCAACTACCTCGTTAACCCCTATATGTCAATGTTCACTAAAATATTCTAAACATTAGTATTTTTTCTTTATTTGTCCCCCTTGTCCCACCTTAATTTTAACAATATGTATTTTAGTTTCTTTTTTCTTCCCGATTCTGACGGGCTCATTTGTATCAAGGAATTTCTTGTTTAGGACGTTTTTTGACAATTTTTCAAAATTCGAAATTACCGTATTATACACTTCTAGCGCGTAAACGTGCTGTGGAGAGTATAATAAGCAGTACCCGGCGTATTTCCATTTATAGTCCACTCTTCAGGTCAATAAAGGAGGCTTTACCTGGAAATAATTCAGGGAGTTTTGATTTTCAGTTTATTTGGTAGGACTTAAGGCCGCAAATAAAAAAAATTCCCACTTTGAACTGGATTTGAAACTATCATTTTTTTAACGTATTTTTCACAAAAAAACATTTTTTTTAAATATCTTAAGATCGGTGAATCTTAGGACAAAAAACGTTCTAGATGAAAATAAAGAGGACCAAATTTCAAACATTTTTGTTCCATGTATTTTTTTGTATGACTTTTTTTTTTGATTTCGAAAAAAAAAAACAAATAAAAATCTAAAAACCTATAGTGTAACGTTTCAGGCGGTGCAGTGAATTAGCTATAAGTCGTACAAAAAAATACGCAGAGCAAAATTTTTTTGTAAATTTGGTCTTCTTTATTTTCATATTAAAGGTTTTTTGTCCTAGGATGCACCGATCTTGAGATATTTAAAAAAATCCGTTTTTTGTGAAAAATACGTTAATAAAAATAGTTAAATTTGCTTTACCTTACCCTATAAACCGAAAATCAAAACTCCCTGAATTATTTCCAGGTAAAGCCTCTTTTATTGACCTAAAGACTCGACAATAACTGAAAATACGCCGAGTACTGATAATACGAAGTGGCAGAGGAGAGTTAAAAAAAATTGTATCGCAGTGTTATTAGTCTGTATATCTTTTACTGGTACCGGAAAGATCATCCGTCATTAATGTTCCTATTAAATGCAGCAAAATAACTAGCTATTTTCAAACTATTTACAATAAAACATTTTTCTTTTAATCTCTTCTGAAAATGGTGGGAAATATTGGACAAACAGCCCAATGCTTATTCCTGTTTGTGCATCCGGCGTAAAGAAAATGAAACGATAAAGTTCAAACGCAATACGAGGAAACAATTTGTTGGTATACCGGGTGCCACAAAATAGTGGGTGTACCACTATAACTTTTTTGTTTATTAACTTATCAAAATGAAATTTGGTAGATGTAAGTAATTGAATAAACTGAATTTTTTGACATTGTAAAAAATATTCTGCCACTTTCGGTTTCGCCGGAAATTACCTCAATTTTTGATTTTTAAATAGAACATCCTGTATATTTTTACATATTTTGATTTAAAATTAAATTCTGATTGCAACCATGTATAATTTGTCAATTTTTGACAGAACACGTCACCATTTATAAAAATTTTAATTTTAAATCTAGTTAGCTTTGAAATATGCAAAATTATTCTTGGCTTAGTAATTTTCTTAGGAAAAATATGAAACAACGTTTTATTTAGTTATTAACCATTATTTTTTTTAATAAAACTCAAGTTTGGAAAAGTAAGATAAGATAAGATAAGATTCTTTATTAACCACATTATGCAAGAATACATTTTTGGCAAGTCAAACAAAAAAATAATAAATATACATTAAAACATTAAACATATATATCACAGTTTTTATAAATCCAAAATTTAAATAAGCCTCCATTTAAATAAGCCTCCATTCACTGAACAAGGGAAAATTGCCCATTAAAATTTAATAGAGAAAGTTTAGTTGTATACTCATGAACAGAGTAGAAACAGTATCCTAATAAAAAACTTTTAACTTTAGATTTAAACTTGTTATATTCAAGTATTTTTAAGCTATAAGGAAGAACATAATAGAGCTTTAAGTTGAGACAATTTCTTGACACCTTCGAGAGTCTATATTTTGGCTGCCTGAGTGCCATCTTATTCCTCGTATTATGATGATGTATGTCAGCACCATGTGTAAAATTATTTTTATTTTTGTGAATTTCAAGCAGTGTGTGGTAGATATACAAAGTGGGTAGTGGCATTATTCCCAGACGCATGAAAAGAGGCTGGCAATGGTCTCTGTAGCCCACATCAGCCAGCAACCTTATGGCTCTTTTTTGTAGCCTAAAAGCTTGTATTGCATGGCTTGAGTTTCCCCAGACCAAAGTTGCATAGCTAATATGAGAATGAAAAAGAGAAAAATAGCTGGACCTGAGTGTACTATATGATATCGACCCCTTCATACGTCTGAGAACAAAAATTACCGTACATAATTTTTTACCTAGCTGCTCTATGTGAGGGGACCAACTTAAATTACTGTCAAGGACAACACCGAGGAGTTTGACAGTGTCTCCATTGGCTGACATCCTTGAGGAGAAAACGAGCCTCTGATTTTTCTCAGCGTTCATTTTCAGATTATTTGAGGCAAACCACCCTTCTGCTCTTTTTACGTTTTCATTACTGAGTTGAGATAAGTGATCAACATTTTTGTGAGTATCTATAATTGTTGTATCGTCAGCAAAACAGTAACATTTTTTCGGATGCATGAAATCAAAAAGGTCATTAATATATATAATGAAAAGTAGGGGCCCTAAGACAGACCCCTGAGGCACGCCATGTGCTACAATTTGATAATCTGATATAGTATTATTTATATATACACACTGGTATATGTTACTTAGATAAGCTTTAAAGAGAGAAAGGGGCTGACCTCTAACTCCACAGAAACTCAGTTTATCCACAAGGATGTCATGAGAGACACAGTCAAAAGCCTTGCTAAGGTCGAGCAGCGTTATTCCAACGTGCTCTCCCTTATCAAGGCCTTCCAGTATGTGACTCAGAACTTTCAAGATGGCCCCCGTAGTTGAGCAGTTGCTACGGAAACCGTATTGACAATTGTGTAAAATTTTATTAAGGTCTAAAAATTTAACTAAACGATGTCTCAAATACTTTACCAAAAAATGGGATAATGGAAATAGGCCGGTAGTTGTCAACCATGCTTTTGTCACCTTTTTTGAATATTGGAGTGATTTTTGAGATTTTGAATGGTTCAGGAAAGATACCTTCTGCAATGCATTTATTAAACAGATGTGACAGTGGGCTTGAAATTGTGTTGGCGGAATCTTTTAAAATTCTTGTATTTATATCATAAATATCTGTGCTGCCCGAGTTTTTTATAGTCTTTTTTACCTCATTTGAGGTTACAGGGGACATAAAAAACGATTTAGGATTATGTTTTCTAGTTGAAGTGTCTTTGAGACTACTGACACTATTATGGTTGCTATTTTGTAATGACTTGATAATCTTCTCCGCAGCTGTAGCAAAAAAATTGTTAAAGCTATTGGGAGAGATTTCATTTCCGATTTTAGAGTTTTTTACCTTATTTCGCTCAAAGTTGATCAGCCGCCAGCAATCTCTTGACTTATTATTAGAATTTTGAATGTAATTATCATAGGATACCATTTTTGTATTTTTTACTGTAGAACTATAAAGAGATTTAAATTTATTATAAGCTGATATATCAATTTCATCTTTGGTTACTTCACTGATCAACTTTAAGCAAGACAAAGTATCTCTCATTTTTTTTAACGAGTTATTGAACCAAGTAACAGGTGGTTTTAATGTGTTAAAACATTTTTTTAGTGGAAAATGCTTTTCAATTAATAATTTATATTTTCTTACCAGAAATTCAGATAGAAAGTCAACATTTGTATCAGTATTCTCAAAGACACTCAATCTATTTCCTCAAGATCTTTTTTAAATTTTTCCATGTTCTTATTTGTAACACATCTTCTCAAAACAGGTTCAGACTTAACCTTTTTATCACACTTTATGCTTAAGTATTGACCACGATGATCTGATAGGCATGGGTTGACAACACCGGTCTCATATTCACCACTGATGTTAGTAAGAATATTGTCAATACAGGTAGCCGAGTCTTTTGTGACCCTTGTAAAATCTGAAATGCAAGTTTTAAGATTAAAAGATTTAATAAGATGTACCAATGCATTTAAATGTGCCGAATCAAGGTACTGGTACCGTAGTACCATTAAATTACATATTTTTTTCTTAAAAGATTGATACCCATACCATTGTATTTCAATAACAATAATAAAACAATAACTCACTAAAGAAGTTGTTTTATTGTTGATTTTTCTTTTTTGTTTATTTTCAATAGTATTTTTTTTCCAATAAATTTTTATTGAAATATGATTTAATGGTACTACGGTACTAGTACCTTCCCATTTAAAAAAATTGAGTTTTATTGAAAAAAAAATGTTTTGCCTAATTTTAAAGAGTTCCAAATTGGTTAATAATTAAATAAAACTTTGTTTTATATTTTTCATAAGAAAATTATTAAACCAAGAACAATTTTGCATATTTCAAAGCTAACTAGATTTAAAATTAAAATTTAATTAAAAAATGACGTGTTCTGTCAATAATTGACAAATTATACATGGTTATACTCAGAATTTAATTTTGAATTAAAATATTTAAAAATATACAGGGTGTTCCATTTAAAAATCAAAAGTTAAGGTCGTTTCCGGCGAAACCGGAAGTGGCAGAATATTTTTTACAATGTCAAAAAATTCAGTTTAATTAATTATTTATATCCACCAAATTTCATTTTGATAAGTTATTAAACAAAAAAGTTATAGGGGTGTACCACTATTTTGTGGTACCCGGTATTTTTTGTACTACGAAGAATAGTATTTAATGTATCTCCAATGTTAGATTCTATGAAATATGCAACTTTTTGTCTTAAACAAAAAAATTAATGACTAAAAAAAAAACTTCCCACCCTTTCGTGAAATATGCAAATATGAAACTTTTTTATTTTAATACATAAAATATGCAACTTTTTTATCGTGAAATGTGCAACTTTTGTATTTTAAATCCATGAAATATGCAACTTTTTAGATTTCAAAAGGCTATCATTTCATGGGATTTTTATTTGGTAATTTTAACCAGGGAAGGTGCGAAATGGGAGGGCGATGTCACTTTTTTGCCCCAAACTTTTTTATCCGTAAATTTTTTTACATTTTTTCAATAAAATATAACTCTTTAATTAAAAATACATAAAAAAGGTACTCTTTATGTAACACTGTAGGGCTCACGGTTTTCGAGAAAATTGTAATTAAAGAGGCAATTTCATTTTCTGAGTATCAAAAGTAGAAACTAAAAAATCCACCAATATAAATTTCAATATTGCACAGAGATTCTGCATTAAAAACTACAAAAAAATCCAATACACAAATATCCACAAATCTCTTTTAAGGGAGCTACGGTCCCTTAAAAAATGTTACTCTTTAAGAGGCTGTACTACTCTTAAAACTGATTTTCGAACCTAAATGTATACGAGCTTTTTTTCACAGCTTTTAACTTGGAATCACCCTGTGGAACGTTCAAGTATTACGTATCGCTCCTGAGGGGGGGTCATTTTGGAGTGTTACGCCCATGTTAATGATATAGGAAAATAGCGTTACAGGGGGGGAGGGATCCAAAATGATCAAAATTTGCGTTACGTAATACTTGAACTATTTTTGATGCTCAGAACGTGAAATTTCCTCTTTAATTGCAATTTTCTAGAAAACGGTTGTCCCTACGATGTTTAACAAAGAGTACCTTTTTGATGTATTTTTTAAATAAAGATCAATATAGGTATTATTGAGAAAATGTCAGAATATATACAGATAAAAAAGTTTGGGGCAAAAAGTGATATGGTCCCCCCATTTTGCACCTTCCTGGTTAATATTACTAAATAAAAATTACATGAAATTATAGTATTTATCAATGGTAAGGTGTGTACAAAAAGTCGTTACTGTCGTTTATAGGGTTCCAGAAATATTAAATAAAAATACTTTTTAGACTTCATTAGGGCTCATTCTTTGTAGGAACTTTTTTTCATAATTTTTAACGTAGAATCACCTCTCTAATTTCTCGAACTTATTTCTGAATAACCCTGTATAATAGGAGAAGGTTCATTCATTTTTTCTATCGGGAATAGTCCATACTATTAAAAACACATACATACAGAAAGGGTAGGGGTATAAAAAATACATATATATTCCTAAGTATCACAAATTTTTTGACAACTTTTTTTTTTTTGATTTGATTTGATTTGATTTGATTTGATTTGGTTTGATTTGATTTGGTTTGGTTTGGTTTGGTTTGGTTTGATTTGATTTGATTTGATTTGATTTGATTTGATTTGATTTGATTTGATTTGATTTGATTTGATTTGATTTGATTTGATTTGATTTGATTTGATTTGATTTGATTTGATTTGATTTGATTTGATTTGATTTGATTTGATTTGATTTGATTTGATTTGATTTGATTTGATTTGATTTGATTTGATTTGATTTGATTTGATTTGATTTGATTTGATTTGATTTGATTTGATTTGATTTGATTTGATTTGATTTGATTTGATTTGATTTGATTTGATTTGATTTGATTTGATTTGATTTGATTTGATTTGATTTGATTTGATTTGATTTGATTTGATTTGATTTGATTTGATTTGATTTGATTTGATTTGATTTGATTTGATTTGATTTGATTTGATTTGATTTGATTTGATTTGATTTGATTTGATTTGATTTGATTTGATTTGATTTGATTTGATTTGATTTGATTTGATTTGATTTGATTTGATTTGATTTGATTTGATTTGATTTGATTTGATTTGATTTGATTTGATTTGATTTGATTTGATTTGATTTGATTTGATTTGATTTGATTTGATTTGATTTGATTTGATTTGATTTGATTTGATTTGATTTGATTTGATTTGATTTGATTTGATTTGATTTGATTTGATTTGATTTGATTTGATTTGATTTGATTTGATTTGATTTGATTTGATTTGATTTGATTTGATTTGATTTGATTTGATTTGATTTGATTTGATTTGATTTGATTTGATTTGATTTGATTTGATTTGATTTGATTTGATTTGATTTGATTTGATTTGATTTGATTTGATTTGATTTGATTTGATTTGATTTGATTTGATTTGATTTGATTTGATTTGATTTGATTTGATTTGATTTGATTTGATTTGATTTGATTTGATTTGATTTGATTTGATTTGATTTGATTTGATTTGATTTGATTTGATTTGATTTGATTTGATTTGATTTGATTTGATTTGATTTGATTTGATTTGATTTGATTTGATTTGATTTGATTTGATTTGATTTGATTTGATTTGATTTGATTTGATTTGATTTGATTTGATTTGATTTGATTTGATTTGATTTGATTTGATTTGATTTGATTTGATTTGATTTGATTTGATTTGATTTGATTTGATTTGATTTGATTTGATTTGATTTGATTTGATTTGATTTGATTTGATTTGATTTGATTTGATTTGATTTGATTTGATTTGATTTGATTTGATTTGATTTGATTTGATTTGATTTGATTTGATTTGATTTGATTTGATTTGATTTGATTTGATTTGATTTGATTTGATTTGATTTGATTTGATTTGATTTGATTTGATTTGATTTGATTTGATTTGATTTGATTTGATTTGATTTGATTTACAGCTCAGTCCATTACCGCGACAGAGTTACCGGGCATAGACTTTACCGCGCATAGAATTTACCACGCATAAACTTTACCGCGAAAGCCATTACCGCGAAAAAAGTTTACGCGCTTAGTTATTTTTATGTTTTAGCAGAAAATTATATTATATTTTAAAAATTTAGTTTTTTTGATTGTTTTGCAGAACAGAAAAAGAAATCAACATTTTATTGTAACAAGAAACATAATTCAAAAAAAAAAACATGGCTACATGCAACATTTCCGTCAGAAGTGTTCAAAAGCCCCTGCACAAAGAGCGTCATAACTTACGCACTTCCAAAAAAAAATTATTTTAAACAGTCTTCTTTTATGTATATAAAATTTTTACATACAGCCTTGTCTTTGCACTTTTAGCACTTTAGCACTTTTCACAATTTCGATCCACATGAAGATTAATAAAAATTAATCGATATAAATTTAATAGAAAGAAACACACAAAAAAAAAGAAACACAGAAATGTGGTACCCACAACGTTCCAATTTTAAATTAAATATTCGCCCTCGGTTTTTGTTTCTTCTTCTTCTTTGTTTGTTTCTTGGAATTTATTAGGATGGGTGATAAGTTAATTTTCTAGATCATAATTTCGTCCTCTTTCCAAGTTTATTCGAAATCTCTAATATAAAGTTATTGCAAATTTATAACATATCTGTTATCGGCTTTTAAAAAATGCCAAAAATGACCCACACTAATATCTCAGCACCCAAACATAATTTTTGCCAAAGCGCTTTAATGTGGGGTATGAAAACACTAAGTTATGTCCAACGAACTAAGAACTCTTCTCTCTAGAATAGGCATTTCATTCCTTAAAACTGACAAAAACGTCGGCAACATATTCATCTGTCTTACTCGCACATCTTTGTTCTAACAGAGACAACAATACCAGTTACTGGTAACTGTTATTGTTCAGGCCTGAATATACCTACTATTTGTTTACAAACAAACCGAGATGTTGGCGATACTTTATTTTAACAGTATGCGTATTCTAGAAAGAAGATCTTCTTCTAACTCGAGTTATTAGTTCGTTGGTTATGTCGGGTTAACGGGCTAGTTGACGTAAAATTATTCAACTAATAAATATATGTACCCTATTAGTTAAGATAACTAAAATATTAGTTAATAACTATTTGCCTTTTTCCATGCAAACAATGTTTGTGACCTACAGGTAATGTAACTATATTTCAATTATAGTTCCAGAACCTATTAAACATTATCACAAATTGTAAATAAATTCCTTTTCAGCTTAACCCTTTAACTTAAAGGCTTTAAGGGTTATAATATAAGGGTTTTAGACTTTAAAAACACTAAAATAGGTTTGTTTCTCTTATTTGCTATGATATGTGGCCAAAATATTTAATTAGTTTAGTGTTGAATTGATCAAGTAGATTTAATCATGTTTTTAGCTCGACACTGAAGATTTATGTATAATAAGTTGCCTACCTATCAGTACACATTTCTGCAATATATATAAAGCTAAAAGGAAACGTTCTATAAGATGTCCGGTTCAAGTATTTACTTATCAACAGTAATTAATTCTGACAAAATGAGTTTAAAAAATACCCTTTTAAATAGATTAATAAATTTTCAAAAATATATTTTCACATTTCCTAGAAATTCTTTGAATAAAACATACTGAGACAAATATATAAATCAAACGGTGGAGAAATAAAATAAATGAAAGTACAAATAAATAGATTCCATGTAATCTAATGAATTTGAGATATTTTCAATGTTAAACTGTCACACTGTCTATCAGTCTCTTAGCAAAATAGTTTTAGTAATTTGTGTTTTAAAATTTATAATGCATACAGTATAGGAAGTGAGAGTATCGAAAGAAATACACTGCACAAATAAAAGACTTTCGCATTTTTCCACATTTTGCTCGACCTCCAGGGGTAGATTTTTAATTATAAGAAGCAGTTTTAGCGACCTCAATAACCTATATGTACCAATTTTAACAAAAATATTGTAAACAGTTAATCATATTTTTAGAAAAATATTGTAAACATTTTAAAATGATTGCCTTCACCCTCCGGGGTGGAGTAAGTAATTTTTTATTATCAAATTCAGTTTTAGAAACCTCAAATACTCCATTTTACGTAATAATATAATTTATAGATGTACGACATGCTGGTTAGGCGAAAATACATTACCCCTGCGATGGTTTTTTACCCCTTCGCTAGTACAGAATAGTAATTTTTTATTTAACCCTTCGTTAGGCCCGCCTCTTTTTGTAACGTGTTTAGGCGCGCGGTCTACACTTGTAGACCATTTTATTTTTTGTTTAAAAATAAAACACATTTATATTTTTAAAAACCAAATATATCAAAAGTTATTTATTTAGTTGTATTTAAAAGTTATTTACATATTTTTTTCAAATTATTATTGTTTTAGTAAGTGTTAAGGGTAAAAGAAAAATGATATACAATTTTAACATATATTTTACATCTGTACGGTAATTTGTAAAAAAAAAATAAAAATAACTTAAAAAACTTTCTGAAACTAAAACATTTGTTTTTTTTTTAACATGTACGATTATAAAAAAATAAAAAACACCTAAATTAAAAGAAAAAAATATTATAAAATTTGACTCGAAATCATGCAATATTTTAGTAACTCACCTTGTACATGTGCTCTTTGCAATCGTAGTTATGATATTTTGAGCATTTTTTTTTCGACTTATTTTCCCTTCTTAGGCACATTTAGTGTCCAACGTAATTTTTAGTTTTATAGAACAGAAAATTACCTTATTTATCAAAAACATTACGTATGAGCTCTTTCATGCCCAAAAAGACTCGTGCCAGTGTCTTCCTATAAACCGCTATTTATTTTGGTGGTAAAGACATATTGTATCTTTAATTTATCTTTAAACTAATACACTACCCTTGAAAAACAATATTCACAAAAAGAAACCATAAAAACTTACACAAAATAAAAAAATGCAAAAATAAAAAAGGTAACGTGGTAAGGCGCGCGGTCTACAATTGTAGACCAGGCAGGTTTCAGTATGAATAAAAACAATATTATACCCATTCAAAGTGTGAATTATTACTGATCTAATAGATTGATGCATAATGCACAGCTACTCGAAGGGGCGCAAGCGTAAACACTCCGTGTAAAAAGTTACCCAGCTAAAAAAAAGCATGGTCTACGATCGTAGACCGCGCGCCAAACGAAGGGTTAAATATGTGTTTTTTACACTAAACTTAGGTTAGTAACCTGCTTGTTTTTAGCATAAACATGATTTAATTTCTTATTATAATAAAAACATATCATTTAATTCCTATATAGATACATAACTTTTAATTAAAAGTCAAAACAACTCAAATGCTACCATATTCTCTATACTCGAAATTCAACAAAACCTGCAGTGACTCATGCCTCTGCTGCTTTCGTATAAGGGGTCCGCCTTTGCAAAGCTTCGACTAAATTACGCAAGTCGCATCCGAAGTGGTATTATCTTCGCCTTTTAACACAGATTCGAAACTGAGTCACTGCAGGTTTTATTGAATTTCCAGTATACCTAATATCAATTTGTAATACAAGATTAGGTACCGGCACTTTTTTATCAAATTTTTTGCTTGATTGAGTAGTGTGTAAATGTGTAAACTAGGTAGGTAGTACCCTAACAAACCCATCTATCCAGGACTTTGCAATAAAAGAAATCTCCTAAAAAATATCAAAATCTAGACGCGTATATCAATTTTGAGGTCCCTAAGGCTATTGCGACCATTTTCAAAATGATATCTGGCTGTGTATTTATGTAAGCATAAAAATGTTCTTTTTTGCATTTTAATACAGGCGCCTTCGCCAAATTTGCAAATAGTACTTACACTGTAAAAATAAACTACCTATAGTAAATTCAACTCCAAAATGAAGTGGATGTAAACAAAAGAATCACGCACAGCGTCAGCGGGCGCGTGGTATTATTGGTTAAGACACTCGAATGTTGCGAGAGTAGGCATGTAGAAAATTAAACAGGTCAGTACGGGAGCACTCGCGATGAATCGTACAGTGCATTTCAATGGACCGTCATATAGAAGTTCCCTTATTTTGAGTCCTACCCTGTCTCTAAATCTGTTTATACCCACTGCATATTGAGGTTGATTATACTATACATAGTCCGTAAATGGTAATATGTTGCCACAGACCGGTACTTTAAAAATTACATATTCCATAATGGTAATATTACATTCTTTTACATACTTTTACACAAAATTAAATCTTTTTACACAATTTTACACAAATTCATGAATTATGTATACAGTATAGTAAATTTACTTAGGGTACTATTTAAATTCATATATTTTTACATTGTTAGTTGGAACTCACAGTCAGGGACAACTAAAGCAAATACATATTGGTCATGGGATATTCAGAATGATGTTCCTAGGGTTTTACGAGAGTTGAGAAGCACAAATTCCTGTCTCAATTTTCAAAACAAGGAATTAGTTGAACTTGTCTTGTCCCGACATTCTGCAGGATTGTTTGACATTAGTATCATGCGTCGAAATATCCTCAGAGTAGGCCGAAAAAAATTAATTATTGACAAAATTATTTATTTCCATGACAAAGATAACTTAATCAAAACATTTAAAGTAAAGTAAAAAAAAATAATAAAGAGTCTCGATTCTTAATCAAGTCAAGACTCTGGACAACGTGACTCGTCCTGTCATATATTTTTTTTTTAATTACGGTACACATTTGTCGAAGCAAGACAACGAATCTTGATTTTTCGATTATCATAAGACGCTAGACGTTCCTCCAAAGGGAGACATAGAACAAAAACTTACCTTCATCCCTGGATAAAGTTGGTAAATTATTGTAACTTCCACATATTTTTTTTTGTTGCAAAAACTTAAAGTTACGGAAAAAATAGAAAAATTATAACAATTTGAAAAAGATTAGCTTCATTGTTGGCATCATTGGCAACACCTTTTTTTATATCGGCCAGTGTAATATAATGTTTTCGTTCTTTACTTTCCTAATAATAACCCAGCCCTGCAAAACTAACTTTTTTTTCTGCTTCATTGATGAGAATATATGATTCTGGATAATATGAGTATGCTGATTTCGAATCTGACTTTAGTTTTTTCCATCACGTCAGAATTTTGCGCAAAAAAATAATAGTAAAAGAAAAATATATCAATATTTTTGATTACATAGTAGAAAAGTTTAAGCCCTTTAGAATGGTTTATTACATAAGCTTTATTATAATTTATCAATAGATAGATATAATTTTTTTCACACCGCGCCATCAATTTTTTTTAACTTACCAAATTTTCAATAGGCAAAAAAACATTATAGATCAGATACTAAATTATACATTAGATAAGAATTTGTTTTGGTTTGTTAAAAAATATATATTTATAGATGGCGCTGTGACAAAAAGGGATATTTATATACATATAATTAATTAATTACAATGGGTTATGTAATAAATCATTGTAAAGGGATAAATACTCTTTTCAACCTTGCAAAAAAATATTTTTTCTATTCCTAAGATAATTTATTAACGCGTTTATACAAAAGTTTAGACATGTCAAATAATAAATATAAATATAGTAAATACTAACAAAATAAAAAGACAAATAAAGAGACAAATAATAAATTGTCCAAAATCCTGACGTGATGGAAAAAAGTACAGCATCAAAATCAGCATAGTCTAATTATACAAAATCATTTATTCGAATTTATTAAGCAGGACCTTGCAGGACTGTGTAATTTTACATTGCAAAAAAGAAAATTTTTAAAATCCTTAATTTTACATTACGTTTTACTCGAAAAAGGATCAAGATAAGAAATTTTATTTTGCTACAAAATTTCATAAAAAAAAACTAAAAATAAAGTATTTTATGGTATTTTGTTTTTATTGTATGTTTTATACATTACCTTATTTCCAAAACGAGGTATCCAGGACTTTTCTCTCCTCTGAAACAAGAAAGATTTTTATGATTTATTTTTATAAAAACTGGCGAATGTGCTAGTAAGGCCGCTCTCAAATATAAATATGCCGTTATAAGCATTACAGTGGCTACGCATATAGGCATATTTATAGATATATAGTCGGCTAAAGGCTCAAACTACCTAACTCCAAATTTTTCAAAAATTAGATATTTATGAAATGTGCTAAATAATCTGCTCGCTAATAGACTTATTTTTTAAAAATATCCATAAAACCAAAATTAGCTTAAAAAAATGAAAAAAATTACACATTTTAAGTCGCAATTTACCTAACTCCATTATAATATATTAAGATTGTAAACTTGAGAAATTTCACTTACGACAAATTAAAATTCCGTAAAAAAGGATAGGCTTTGAATTTTTTTTTTTTTCGGAAAAAGTATAAATTAATATTTAAGCACTTATTGATAATGCTGGTCCCTTATTTCGATACTGAAAGTAGAGTATATACCTTTCGAAGTAGGTACATCAAACAGAAAAATATAGAAAAAGAAGTATGTATCCTCTTTTAACTTCCTATGGATTTAGGTCATTTGCGAATTTAGATTTTAGGGTGAAAATACAACTTCTAAAAATTAAAACAAAAAATATTACAATAAAAATATATGAATTAACAAGCATACAAAACAAACAAACATTTTTGCCAGTGAAAAAATCTATTCTTAAAATTTTATATTGCTAAAATCAACTTTAAAATAGTTTATTTCGTCACCTGAAAAATATGACATGTTGGACTTCGGTAAATTGAGCCTTTATCCAACGATATATGTACATATAAAGTTATTAGCTTGTATACAATTTCGTTTAAGATTTGATGCCAACGCTAAAAGTTTTGGTAACGCCAATGGATAAAATGGCCCACCCTGTAAAATTAAATGTACAGTTATACGATTAATTGATAATAATGTCGACCAAAATTTATATGAAAAACTTATATATACAATATAAAATATTTCCGAGTAAAGTGGTAGGTCTACTACTCTTAAAAACAATTGCATTTCAGATGTCTGCAGGATCAGGTTGGCTGGGGTTTTTTTATTTGAAAAACCGCCATTGAAATCATCTCAGACGCAGTTATCAATGAGTTCAAGAAAGAAGAGCATTTTGTTTTATACAGGGTCCATCAAGATTTAAAATTTTAATAAAACATGGTTTTTTGAAAATTGTCATCCCCACTTTATTTACAAACTGAAAAAAAAATTGAAATGTTAATTTTTTTAATCGGAATACCATGTCATGCAAAATGCATAATAGAAATCTGTGACAGATGTCAAGTTAACAACAGTAAGCGCTTGGATGCTTAAGCATCCAACTACTTCATTTAAAAATTAAAAAAAAATTTAATTTTTTTCCAGTTTGCAAATGAAGTGGGAGAAAGCTAATTTTATAGTTTTGCCCTAAAATTTGGCACATGATCTTGTTTTTGATAAAAAATATAACACAGAACTGTGTTGTAGTAAAAATTACTGCAACTTTTGGTATAGTATAATATTATCACAGTTATAGTAAGGTATACTTAAAAGTTATGTTATTGATCTAGTTTAAGTGTGTTACAGTATTGAGTAAAATAATAATTGGTTAATAATTCCAAAATTTTAATTAGTAATAATACAGACAAAAGTAATAATACAGACAAATAAAATCGGATCCGATTATTTTTTCAGTGTACTGGGCCCTATATATCGTACCGAGAGCAATTCAGAAGCACTACATCAGACATTTTTTCCTTTGGAAATATAGCAATTATATTAAATTGAACTGCGTTTAACTTTTCAAGTATTTTTCTTTTACTTTTTTGTTGTCTAGAAAACGTGTTGCAGGATATAAAGCTCGCAGACTGAATGATACATACGAAATGGTTCTTGGGCCATTATTATTTTATTGTCAGTACAGAAATGTTTAATTTTGATTAAAATTATGAAAATATTAATTAAATTTCATGAATTTATTATTCCGATCATTGCAATGCATTTTACAGAGTGATATTGTCACGAATGATGGGTTTTCTTCGTGTCCGAATAATGGTCTTTCTCTCCATTTTGTGGATACGGGGTTGGAGTAATTGACACACTTCTTTATAACACACGTTCTTACCGCTTTAGGTTACAGAGATGCCAGAGTTACTTTGCTCAATGGGCACTGCCCACTTCGGGACTACCCAACTATCGACTCTACCCTATTCAATCTGATAATCTAATTTTCTAATTCTCTTTCTAATTCTAATTCCATCATTTGATCTAAGTACCGTATTTATACCAAGATGTTTTACAAACAAACCTAGTTTATTTAATTTCAATGTTAGTTTACAATAACACTAGAATGCTTGGTGTGCAAAACATCTGTATGTAATACAAGGTACTAATTTCTAAATAATAAATAAAATAGTTTTATGAAATTTAGGTAAAGCCTGTATGGCTACCTAGCCAACTCTTGACAATATTGGCACACTGCACTATGGTCCGGGTGACCCAAAAATGGCATTAATTCAGCTGTAAAAAAATTGGTTTCTAGATCTCTGGGCCAGTCATTATCTCCTCCCGTGGCTACTCGCTTGAGCTAGTTGTAGAGCTTCCCATGAAATCAACAAAGGCCAAGTGTTATTAATTGAATCATATATATTCATAGACCACATAGCCATTAAACAATTGTACGTTATTATATCGTCGGCTTACAAGTAAAAGGCACTGAGTCAACTTTTTGCAAAAATGGGTTTTAAATTGCACTTTAATTAATTTTTGATGATCTATGTACAGATAAACCGAACTAACTTCTAGGTGGACTGCCAAGTTACCCACTGTACAAAACGCACCAATTTGATTTTGATTTAAATTTTATCTGGCAATAGGCACTAAGTCACTAAGTACGTTTATTATTTCGAATGTTTTTGAAAACAAATTGATAACAGGGACTTAGTACTAATTAGTGCTTGTTTGTTTGCCGAGACTTTTTCTTGTAGTTTTTTTTTTTGTTATCTTTTTGTATTCTACTAAACAATTCCTTAATTGTTTTTAATTTTTTTTTTTCGTTTAAAAAAAAGAAACTTTGTGGAAAAAGCATTTTTTTAAAAATGTGTCTTTTTATTTTTTTCTTTTTTTTTTTTCGTTTTTTGCTTTAATGAACCTAGGCGTATAGGGAAAGTATTCTCGTCGGCAGCAGTATTTTTTGGGTATTTTTGCGTTTTATGACCTTTGATGTCGAACACTTAAGAACGCTTTAAGCTAGAGACTTGATTTAATAATTTTCTAACTCCACCCCCGATTATGTTTTCAATATTTGCTTCAAAATTGGTATACCTATAAGGGTTTCTGGGGTCGACGAAACTGAATCTGATAATAAGAATTTTTTAACTCCATTCCCGGGGTGGGGGGTGATTAGAGAAAAAAAGAAGAAGTGTTTTAATATTCCATAATAGCTCTAAAAGTAAAACGTACTAAGTCTATGTCTTTTTTCAAATTAAGTTGAATTAAACTACTTTAATTTTATTTATTTAACTGCAAATAAAACATTATTAAGTCCAAACATGTCATTGCGATTTGTGGTAGTTTTTTTTCAAAAACAATTATTACAAAAATTAAAAAAACAAAAAAGTTAAATTTGCCAATGTCTCAAAACCATGTTTTTTTGGCTTAGGGCTCTTTACTTGTAAGCCGACAATATGGTCTTCAAAGAAAAGTAAAAATGGCAAAGACTAAAACCAGAACAAACGGTACCCGATTTTTTTAACGACCCAAAGTATGTCATTTCCATTCCATTTTGTTTATGCGATGTTAAAGTTCAAGTTATTGAACACTACTATTATAGTAGAACCAGAGTGCCTATAGGATGGGTTGGAAAATAGGAAAAATTTTACTTAAAAAAATAGTATTTTTATTCGATTGATTCTAAAAGTTACACTTTTGTTCATGTTTTACGGGGAAAAGTTGAACTTTGTGGCCCTAGGGCCAAAAAGTTTGTTTCGCCCGCTAACTAAAACTTGTTATGTTTAAGCTTAATAAAAGAAGATGCTTTACCTTTACTGTAATATTTATAAAGAAATATGACCTTTTGGTCACTTTAGGTCTTGAACTAACTGTTCTTTTTGACCAGATACAGTTATTATGATTACTTCACACAAAATAAAAATTTCTATTATAACATAACCTCAAAATATATGTTAACTGATTAACCTATATTCATCCACTAAAATAAATTAAAACCACAAAATTTCAATTGAAAAATCAATTTCAATATTTATAATGGTTTCAGAACTATTATCATTTTCATAACAGACACATTTTAACAGAAATTAATCACAAAGCTATAGCTTTTTTAATTTCAAAATGAAACCGCACGCAAAAGAAACGGTTTTATTTGGATAGAAATTTGTCATGTATAACTAGATAAGTAAAAAGAAATATTTTTTGCAATTTAAAATTAAGTATATTTTAATAATTTATTAAATATAATTAGTAACAATCGAATAAAAAATATTGTATAACATACGGGCAAAAAGTTAAATTTCGTAGGTTTTTTACCCTCAGGCCGGCCCCATCGGCCGGCCCTCGGCTTTTTAAAACCTACTCAATCGAAAAACTTAACTTTTGGCCCAAACCCAAACCCCAAAAACTCCTATATACCAATTTTGACGAAAATATTTACCCCCTCAACCCCTCGCGGGTGGAGTTAGAAAAAACTTATTATCAGATTCAATTTCAGCAACCTCAAAAACCCCTAAATAGCAATTTTCAAGTTTTTCTAAAAAAATGTATTTTTTCCCATGCTCCCCTTGCTGCACCCAAATGTTTACAATCCCGAGCTAGAACTTTTGGTAACATACCCGTATGTCAAATTTCAAGTGTCTAGCTTAAAACGTTCTTAAGTTATCGTGCCCACAAGATTTCGCAGACAGACCGACCGATATGCAAAAATACGCAAAAAAAATTTTGAAAATACGAATACAAGGCTTTCCGAAATTTTGAAAATTTTCAAAATAGGAAAGCAAAATATTATCAATTTTTTTTCGCACACCTAGTACTTAGCAAAGTGCCAAAAGAAAAAGGGCGCGCTAATATCACACGGTATTAGACGTATGTATATCTCAGTATACACACACAAGGATACAAAAATCGTTTAAGGCTAATAATTAACTTAGAATTATATAATATAATTTTTAATACTTTAATAGCTATCATTTTTTGTGAAATAGTCTGGTAAAATACGCATTAAAAAACAACACTAAAAAGCCATTTCAGTACAATACTGTTCGCTCCATTTAGATATGATCCAATACTAAAAGCTTCAAATATAATATATAATCTACATTTAAAAGGACAGGTCGAGATCTTAGATAATGTTAATATGTTGTATAAAAATTTTAATCGTGAACAATGACTACCTATTATTACACTCCTCTCAGCTTCACAGCAGAGAAATATTATACGTTTATTTACAACTCTATACAGGGTGTCCGAAAATAACGTTTAGAAACTTCGGGAGCCAATTTTTCTGTTGAAAATAAGAAAAAAAGTTTCTATGAGGAACCCTTTGAGATATAGCAATGAGGTTTTGTATGTAAACTAATCTTAATAAGGCCCATTTTCGTATGTTATTTTCATGTACTTATTTAAGCAGGGACGTGCGAAATGAGGGGGCTTTATCGGTTTTTTGTCCCAAACTTTTTTCTGTGTCAAAATACATAAAAGAAGTCCTCTTGTTGTAATACTGTAGGATTAATCGTATTCCAGAAAAAAACATTTGAAGTTGACATTTCACGGTTCGAGGACGAAAAATTAAATACTAAAATGTTTTGATGTAAAAACCCCCAAGTGCTCGCAACATTAAAATTCTATTTAAAAAGAGAAATAGACTGATCGGCCAATCCAACAATTAACTTTTAGCAGGCACCAAACCCTTATTTTTCATTCATGAAACTCTTTATTTCCAAGTTTATTCTTTACGAAAAAAAGTTTTTTGTAATTTAATTTTAGTGCATAGATAAAAGTAATTAAAAAAAGGTAGTTTAAATTGTTTTGCTAATTTTTTCAAAACAACCGAAAGAAATTGAATAAAATATACCATCAACGTAATTTTTTCAGGTAAAAATAGCTTTGTTAAAAAAATCAATTGTACCATATTTAAAACAAAAAATCCATTTATTTTTATATTAAAAACAAAAAAGTTACAGAGGTGCCACAAAAAAAAACTAAAAATATCCCAATTTAATTCAATTAAGTTCAACTTAAAACTTTTCCAGAAAAAAAAAATACTCGAATCTGCGAGGAGTATACTATAGAATGCGTAGCAATATATATCTTCACGGCTTGTTACAACAATGTAATTTACTGGTACTATTTATTGAGTATCGTATGCCAATCTATCTGGGACACCCTTTTAAACAAATTTTGTAATTAACTTTAATGGAGATAAATCAAAAATCATGTCAACTTAATAAATTTATGTGGTATCTGATTAAACAAAAATATCGGGAAAAATACAGTTGAATATACTATGCGTCTCAAAAGTCCGCCTCTCGAGAGGCTCACTTTAATTAATTTTTGAATTCTTTAAGATATAAAATGTTATGGACAAAGTAGTTTTAAGTACTTCTTTTTATAAAATAATGTCAGATACACCTTTAACACTTCCTTGGCCCAGCGCGCACGACTCTCATAGGAGCCAGGCATCAGTTTCAAAGCAGCGTGGTAGGGAGGTAAATGCGCGTGTGTCAGCGTGTGGCGTAGCATATTATATTTTAGACTCGGCTTCGGCTGACATGTGTGCAAGAAATTTATAAACAAAAAATACCTTAGCACCCGGCTATGCAACCAAATTATAGGGTATCAGTAAAAGTGTTAAATTACAATATTTTCGTATTTCTAAAATATTTTAAATTTACAACCAATTTAGCTGTTATTTCTGAAATACCACTGAAATAACTAGTGCTGCCTCTCCTGGTAATTTAACGAAGTAAATATACAACGTGATTTTATACTTTTTTAAGGCGCCTTTTCACGGAGCAATTTGTACGCAAGTTTGGTGCTATGCAATTTTGTTGCAAGAATGATTCAGTCACTGCGCATGCCTTCAGGCAACTTTGATGCTATTTTCGAGCCATCAAATTATTAGAAGTAGTTCTATTTTTCGACGATTTTCACGCAAGATTTATAGTTATTTTCGTTCTACCAACCTGGAAAAAGTTACCAAATCGATTTCTTTCTACTTATATAGTAGCAACTGCAAATTGTTATTATTCATAATAAATAATAAAAAAATTTCATTAAAAAAGCAAATGCTAGGTTATGTTTTTGTCAACAAAAGCAGAGACACGTCAAAATTGTCTGGTTTGCAGCACTGTTTAACTTGCAATATATAGCGTCAAACTTACAGTTGAATCCGAAAAAAAAAAACAAGATTGAAAATTTAGTTGCGTAAATTCAATAATTACAATACAAACAAAGCCGTTGTCATGTTGACAATATTTGTCAAAATTACTTATAATATAATGAAAAAATCTTGCTATTAAGAACACTTTAATAAATAAAATAAATATATATGAACAGTTCCAACGTTTCGAAGGTAATATGTCCCTTCTTCTTCAGGGTAAAAATTAAAAATAGAAATAAAAAATTATACAAACTTAAAATCTAATTGTCAAAAAACTGATAGATGAAAATTAATTAAAATAGGTAAAGGTGTAAAGGTGTATAGATGTATAAGTGTATAAAGTATAGGTATAAGTGTTTAGTTAAGATATGTAAATAAGTAAAAAATTAAGATATGTGAATAAGTAAAAAACAAATTGACAAAAAATAAATAAAAAAAATATACAAAATTCATTATTTAATAATATTTAAGTATATTTTACTGAGATATTGAGTGTCTGTCCTATAATTTACCGTATTATTATTAACCTACATTTTATAGAATATAGAATTCTTAGTTTTTTAAAATTCAAATTTCCCGCCTTGAGTGGTAGGTTAAATTAATTTTTAAGTTGGTACAACTGTACAAATGTCTGTCATGTTATGTATTTTTCTGTTAAACTGTTTTCTGTTTATATTATTGACAAGATAGCTCAATTTTTATTATTTAAAATGTAAGTATAGTTTATATAGGTTTTACTTTTTTGTATTACACTTCATCTGTAATTTTTTTTGTGTACTTATGACTGTTTTTTCTTGTAGTTACCGCCTTGAGAATGAGCTCAGTTAAATAAGAGTTCGAAACCGGTCGGTGTTTTAATAAATTTATGGGGTAAAGGACCTAATTCGTTTTTTATTTTTATAATTTAACCCCACCATGGATCCATACGTTCGTTATTAATTTTTATATTTATCATTTCCAAAAAATTCCTTTTAAATCTATTTTTTTCCCTATCCTAAATTTCTACATTTTCAAAATCAAAAAAATGTCCTAAATTAAAATGGTGGTTGCTTAAGGCAGTTTTATTATAAACAATATTATTACAACTGGACTTATGCTGCGACAATCTTGTTTTAAGCCAATTACTTGTTTGCCCAATATATATATTATTACAGTTTTTACAGTTAATTTTATAAATTAAATTTGATTTTAAAAAATGTGGTGTTTTGTCTTTTAATTTGTCATACAATAGATTAGTATTAAAACTATTGTAACTCGTTATTTTATAATTTTCTTTTTTTAAAATATTAATTATGTTTACACTTAACTGTGGAACAAAAGGTATAACAAAATATCTTAAGTTTACCTGATTTTGATTATTATTATTGTTATTAGTGATATTATTATTAAAAAGAATGGAATTTAACAAGCTTTCTGGGTAATTATTATTTATAAGTATATTTTTAATTTTATTTAAATTTTTATTGTGAAATTGAGGATCGCTTAATTTCAGAACTCTATTTTTTAAATTTTTAATAGTATTTATTTTATAAATTTTATTTTGAAAAGAATTAAAATGTATATATCTATTTGAACAAAACGGTTTTTGATACCAGTCAATTAAAAAAGAGCCATTGACTTGTTTTAATAAAGTTATATCTAAAAAATTAATTTTATTATTTATTTCTTGTTCTAATGTAAACTTGAGTTTGGGATGATAGGAATTAAATAAATTTAAAATATTTTGCAAATAATCAATAGGGATACAAGTTATAATGTCGTCAACATAAATCTTTAGAAAAATAAAAATAAAAGGAAACATACTTATTATTTCTTCAAGTAATAAATCCATTACCATAGCCGCAAAAATTGGAGAAGCAGGGTTACCCATTGCCGTACCCTGTGTTTGTTTAAAAATATCACCATTATAGGAAAAATAACCATTATCAAAACAAAACACTACTAATTGAATAAATTTGTTTTTTGGTATATTAGTATAATTTTTTATAATCTGCCATTTATTATTTATCACTTTAATTACTAAATATTTTGGAATATTGGTAAACATTGAACAAACATCTAAAGAAATCAAAATATAACTATTAGGAATTGTAACTCTTTTTATAAAAGATGCAAACTCAAAAGAGTTTTTTAAATGGTATTTAAAAGTTGGCAACAAATTATTTAAAATATCTGTGATAAATTTTGATAAATGGTAAGTTGGAGAATCAATGGAAGAAACTACGGGTCTTAATTTTAAAGGTCCATTTTTGTGTATTTTATACTTTATATACTTATACATCTATACACCTTTACACCTTTACCTATTTTAATTAATTTTCATCTACCAGTTTTTTGACAATTAGATTTTAAGTTTGTATAATTTTTTATTTCTATTTTTAATTTTTACCCTGAAGAAGAAGGGACATATTACCTTCGAAACGTTGGAACTGTTCATATATATTTATTTTATTTATTAAAGTGTTCTTAATAGAAAGATTTTTTCATTATTTTATATAAAAAAGAACAAGAAATATTATAATTACTTATAATAATTACAAAGTAATTAGAAATGCGTTAAGAAATGTTAAGAAATCTCAAACTATTAGTATATTGGAAGCAGGATGTAAGAAAGTGATTGTGGCTAGTGATCTCTATAGAGACCTTTAATTGTGGCAAGGTTATTTAGTGTTTCGGAGAGTTGAGTTAAGATCATAGAAAAAAGAATAATGGTTAAGATTAAAGAAAAAATAGATGGGGGAGGAAAGGGCGTGCAGACTGGGAAAGAAACAAGATATCAAATGAAATACAGGATGAAAATTTACTTAATTATTTGACAGAATACCATTTACAAGAAGCGGTGCATGCTATAAACAATACAAATTTTCCTGGGTTAAAAACCATCACCCGTCGCCGCATCGATAGTTCCAAGATTAAAAAAGCGCCAAAAAAACCTCCGGAAAAACCTTTTTTTAAACGAAAATCATAATTTTCATAAATTATATGTTTGGTTAGTAGTTTTAATCTTTGATTTGATTAAATATTCTAAATGTTTTTTCAGTTTATTATTTATTATTATTATTTTTTTAATATTCGACATTATTCGCATGCATTTTCTGTTAAAAACTTTTAAAAAACTGACAATTAATTGTCAAATTAATCTAACCTATTTCTTAAAATCTTACTTAAACTATAAAATAATTAGTAAAATTGACATTTTAGCATATTTAAATCTTGCGTTTTTTGTGTGTTCAACTGTACAACTTGCTCAATGAAAAGGTAAATGAATGTGCAATTATCCTCATGCTATATCAATCAAACTTGCGTACAAACTGCTCCGTGAAAAGCCGCTTTTAGACAAATATTTATTATTTATGTCGAATGAATATTTAGATTTAATATATTTAATATGTTTATATGTTTTATCATTGTTAGTTAATATTAAATAACATATATTTTTAATTTTAGTTGACTGTCAAAGTCGAAAGTTGAAATATATTTTTTTTACTTTTTCTCATCAAAATTTATGGTTTATGTACCTTGAAAATTAATTACAATGGGCTATAAGCAAGAAAAAGTTAATATTAATGGACTTGAGTAAATATTTTTGAAGAATTTGAAACCACAAAATTTGCTGCCTTTCGTAAATTCTTTTTATAATTTTATATTTCTTATCAAAATCAATGGAGAGCCCCTAGCACAAGCCAAAAGCTTATTTGGGGCTCTCCATGACTCTGTACCTGCAAGTAAACCAATAAATAAAAAATAAAAAAATTTTGGAGATCTCCATCAATACATGTATTGACAAAGCAAAAATGTGTAACTAACTTCACCAATGTTTATAAATTTAAAAATGTGTTGGCAAAAATTAAATATACAATTGTGAAAAAATTGTATAATTGTGAATAAAATAGTATACAGTGGCCGCTAGAAAAATTGCTTGCTGTCAAAAATTTAAACGTATTTTTTATTAATTTTGTATGTTTTAATAATGACTTTTTAAATTAACTTGTAAAAATGGATGAGTAAAAGACACTGAAAAAAGTTTTTGACTTTTAAAAGATGTTTCTACTTACCTAATTTAATATGTACAAAATACGTACAAGCAATTTTTCAGGAGTCCACTGTACTGACCTCGGCGAAACATTTAATTTTTTCTTCTGGAATTAGCAGACCTCCGTGCTACGCCCACTAACTTTCCCTCAGAAAATTAAATATTTTCCAGTTCGGTATGTAATATACTATTTCCTTAAAATGTAAGTAGTGAAAATGTTAGTAGTTTTGCTGGATACAAAAATTAATGATAATAACTAGTTACATTCAACTGTGCATATACTTAAAGATCATCTTTAAAATATGTCATTACAGAATTAATTGGTCTGAAGAAGAAATCAATTATGATTATAACTCATCGAGAAAGAACAATTTATAATTATAATTAGTATAGACATTGACTGAAACAATGTAAAAAGAAGTACATTTTTTTGTAAAAAGAGGTAATAAATGAGGTCTAGCGCATTGAGCGGTAAGTTTGCGATAATAAATAATTTGCAACAAAGTCCGGTAATATCTTCTTTCCAAAGCAACGCTACAAGAAGAACACGATGTTGTTTTGTTTTCGTACAGAACAATAAACATGACAATGGCGCAAGGCCGTCCATATTTTCTGCTTATTTTTCTCCGAGATCGCAGTCTATAAAAATTTGTGCTTATGCCAGAAAAGGGCATTGTTTGTAGGCACAGAGTTATATTTAGGAACGTTATTTAAGGCATATTGCTTAACCTTAAAAATTGCTGAGAGCGAACATTTACTCTTCGTTAAATTTGTTTTACCCTAAAAAGTTTGGTTTTATTCGTGTACTCCCATCGTAATACCCCAAATAGTACCGATGGTCTAAGAATGTTCTCTAATTATACTATTGGGACTCCCATCGTAATATCCCAAATAGTACCGATGGACTAAGAATGTTCTCTAATTATACTATTGGGATTATCTTAAAATACATTTTTTGTATGCTTTGATTATGTTTGCGCTTAAAATGCATAATCTATGCATATGCATGGCATAATATACCATTAGTATTTAGTATTAGTATTAGTATGTAGTATTTATTAGTATTTATTTATACTTATTTAGGGACCTTTTCTAAGGTAAGGTAAGCATATCGCACTATGAGTACAAGACCACCATAACTCAAAACTTAACTTTTTTCAGATTTTTGCTCTATTATATTGCTCTAGATTAACTTTCAAATATCTCGAATACTATGCATTTTAGAAAAAAAAATCCAGAACAAAAGTTGTTTATTTTAATGGGGGAAACAAAATTGGGTATTTATTTTTTACGGATTTTGAATTTTCTAGTTCATTCCAAGGTCAACTTTGTTTTTTTAAATAGAAATATATATTTTTATTACTGTTATTTAATTATCAACAAAAAAATAAAATTCTTTCATAAAAAAATTTTTTTGATCGGACTTTAAGTTGCAGAGATAACACAGCCACACAAAATTTAAAAAGTTGGATCTCCGACTTACTCGACTAGTAAATTCCTATGTATTTTGAGTCTCTAAATCCGAATCTGTGGTCGGAATTTAAAAATTAGCTCCAATTTTCAACATAACCTCAAAAAACATTCATATCATTGAGAAAAGTATGTTTTTGAGGTTATCTTGAAAATGGGAGCTAACTTTAAAAATACAACCTCAGATTCGGATTCGGCGGCTTAAAATACATAGGAATTTATTATTCGAGTCCGTCGTAGATCCAACTTTTTTAATTTTGTGTGGCTGTATTAGGGAACGTTCAAGTATTACGTAACGCAAATTTTGATCATTTTGGACACCACCCCTCCCCTGTAACGCTATTTTCCTATACCATTAACATGTGCGTAACACTCCAAAAAAAAAAAACAAAGTTGACCTTCAAATGACCTTGAAAACGTAAATATCCATAGTATTCGAGATATTTGAAAGTTTCAGGTAAAAAAAATACACCAGGTATAATAGTATAATAGTATAAAAGTTATGGTGGTCTTGTACTCATAGTGCGATATGTAAGGATATGACATTGGTATTTATTTATAGCATCGTAAAGCCCAAACTTATAATGAATTAAAACAAGGTGGTTTTAGGAATGAGTACACCAATATCTACTAGGCATATATCTGACATATAAGCATTCGATTTCAACGGTTTTCAGCGAAATAACGCTTCTTATCCTACTCGTAATTAATTAAATTATCGATCAAATTCATCTTAATATGTTAATTAAATTTTGTGTGAATACTAGGGAGGATGTTCATAATACTTTCCCCAAGTAAAGTCTTGCGTAAGTAGTTTTTTGATTTTTTATTGCTTGCGCTTGCTTGCGAAAAAGTTTATGTACAAAAGTTTTATTTAAATATTTCATAAAAACAATATGAGTCAGTGCCTATTCACAAGCTCGCATAAGAACATAAAACATAACAATGCGATACCGTAATTGGCTTGATGGGCCGCCATGTATCTTGTAAGCCAATCACGGCATCGAAATAGGGCCGATAAGAGGAGAAATAGAAGAAAATTAATTAAACAAACTGTCATAAAAATATATTTTTTTTTCGTTTTTCGCATAAAGCAGCATTTAGCATTATATATCTTCACGGCTTATTTAATAACTATTGTGTACTAACGCCCCAAAGATCTTCTTTACTAAACGAGGTACGAGGCTCAGAAAAATTAAGATAAATAGTAGTTTTTTTTTCGGAATGTCGGTCTAAAAAAATATTAAAAAATGCAGCTGAAGTCGGTATTAACTTTTGACCAAACAAGCATTTTTGATTTTGGGAAAAAAATTAAACTCTTATTGTTTCATCCCACTCTAAAACATATGGATACGATAATGAAACTTATTATTTCTCTAAAATATTTTGGATATTTTTCTAAATCTCTCTTTGCGTCGTCTAGACAAGGGCATTCATATGTGGCAAAATCATACTTAAAAGTATTAGGAAAACATTTTTTCCACAAACTAGTAACATGTATACAGCAATGAAATATTAAAAACTAATTACATACTTATATAGAAAAACTAATTATGTTTTTTATAACAAACATCAACAATTTAATTACTGTTGATAAATATTATTTATAGCAAAGTTGTTTCTTGTATTTTGACGATGAGGTAGTTAAGTAATGGCTTACTTGGTCCCAAACCAACCCAACCTTGTTCGACTATGAACGTCAAATTAGGGTCACTAAATTTGCCACTAAATACTCCACAAAGTCCGATTTACACTGAAGCATGTGGCTTGTTTTGAATGTAACATAACCAAAATTTATAATTTTTGTTTACTTTGTTTTTATGATGTTTTAATGTAAAAAAAGAGAATTGATAAATCTGTTGCTAAAAACACTTTTGTATTCCTGTAGAAACAAAATTTGCTTATAAAATCGCTTTTATTCCAATAATTTAGAGGAATAAACCATTGTTTGTTCTCGTTAATGGCACATCAACGTTTTACCGTTGTGTAAATTGGGCCTAGTCATTGCGCTTACGACGCATGCGTATCTTACGTTGCTATGGTAATTTCGAGATTGTTTACAAGCGGGAAGGTTTAAAATAACTATAACTTAAAAAAATAAACTTTGGATCGGGTGTTGCTTTGTCTAGTTTGTGTGTTAGTGTGTTTTGGTGGTTGGTTGGTTTTGGGTCAGGCCAAAACTACCAGAAACTCAAACGGCTAACCACCAAAACACTAGACAAAGTAACAACTGATCCAGTGACCCTACGTCAAATAAGCAAAGCCAAGACCGAAAATACGACTTAAATTTTAAATTCCTTTTAATCTTAATTTTGACTAAAAAATCTAAAGCTGTCAATAATGATAGAACTAACAAAATCATCTGACGAAAAATATATGCTGTACAACGCACACGTGATTTCTAGGAAGAAAACAAAAGTCAAATAAAGAGTGAAACTTTTATAAGGGGTTAGACTCCATTTGCTCGATTTTTTAGGAGGTACAAAAAATTGTTCTTTTTTTGCAGAATGGAAATTTCAAAAAACTAAATTTAAATTTCAATAGTAGCTACGGTATGTAATGCTTTTAATTACACGAAGGCAATGTAAGGGGAAATACCCATGAATGAGACATATTATTGAATGAGACAGTACCTGTTTCTGAGCTATGCTTTGTAATTTTTGGTTTTTGTTACCATAGTTAGATCGTCCGAGATGTGCAGTTAAAAAATCATAAAAATTGGCAAAGTTTAGGCAGCTGGGTTTTTGACAAATTTAATAGGTCAGTTTTACCAAGTTAAAAGTAACTTTTTTAATAATTTTGAATGATGTTTTATTGACGAAAGGCAAAAGTAAACTGCTTGAATTTGGCTTATGTAATAGTCTAGAACAACACAAAACATATACGAAATAATCGAATATTATAGACAAAGGTAAATAATTTTAGCCTATTTTTTTTTGTATACAAATTTTCAGGAAAATATTGTAAACATTTAAGATTAATCATCCCCCGCCCCCTCGGGTTGGAGTTAGAAAAATGTTATCATTATATTCAGTTTCGTTGATTTTATAAAAACCCCTATATGCAAATTTTGACGAAAATATTAAAAAAATTAAAAAAAATTCCCACCCTCCCGGGGGTGAAGTTGGAACATTTTTATTATCATATTTAAACTCAGCGACCTAAAAAATACATATAAAAAATTTAACGAAAATATTGTAATATCATGTTAATTTTGCCGGATCAAAAGCTCCCAAATGCATGTGCCGCATTAAAACCCGATTATCTTTAAATAGCTTTTTAATTATCTAGTGATTTACAGCAAATTTGATATAAGTGATATTAAGTATATTGTATACTTATTAGAATCAACTACAATTTTACAGTTACAGCGTGGCCTTTGAAGGGGACGGGTGTAGCCTTCTTGGCACATTCCAGTGCAGCGAATTCGCCATCTTTTATGATGTGCCTTGTGTATTTTTGTTTAGCCATCTTTTATGATGTGCCTAGAGTATTTTATATTAATGTATTATGGACAAGTTGAAGTGAACCATATATTTATGGTTATTAATCGTGTGAACTGTTGAAGTTTAAGTTAATAATAATGGACGTTTGAAGATAATTTTTTTGTGTGTTTTTAATGATAACTTTTTATATTAGCCTAGAAATTACTACAGTAGTAATTTATCAGTGATAGTGCGCAAGTCAGGATACATATCCGATAAGTACTTGCTCATGATCATATAGAGAAACCCTGGTTAATTATTCGGAAGAAAAAGACCATATAAATAGAGAGGGAGAGAACTACAATTTTAATTAATTTCTCTGCCGTTTAGAAATTATTAGTTTTTGGCTTATATTCAAAAATGTGATCTATTTTGACATATTTAGGTTAAGTATAAATCATACTACCGACTTAATGCCAAAACGGCATATCGCCATTTTAATCCTTATGAAAGTTTAACTCTTCAAATGTGGTTAGTTGGCAAGTGAGGCAGTGTTGCATCCAGCCAGGCAGATAGCCCAGTCGACAAGTCCAGTTAATCCATAAAACATAAGCAATGATAAGGATTTTACAAATTTTTAGAGGTGCTCTTTCATTTAAAAATAAAACAAGACATAAAGATAGGTAATGCTATGTAATTCTATGCATTTTATTATATACTCCTCACAGTGGATAGTATATTGCATTTTTTCAAATACTTAAACGAAATTTAAAATTATTTAAAACGCAAAGCAAAAAAAAAGTGGTAGCAGGGAATGGGATTCAAATTTGAATTTTTTTTACATTTTTACATTTTGTTTAACCTCGTACTATTCTACTTAATTGAGCATCCCCTAAGTCCAGGACTTGTGTGGGCTAGTAGTAGAGGGAACCACCGGATTTAATTGACTTTCGAACCAATTTATAGCGAGTGTCCGCTTCACTTACGCCTTCCCCAAATTTCAATTATTAATTAAGTGAAAAAGGCAAATCCGCGCCGGTGAGAATCGAACTCACGCTATTTTGGGTAGTAAACTCGTCACGTAAGACGCGATAGTCCACTACACCAATCCTCCCATAAATTAGTATCCTGGTTTTCCACAGTTCTGCTCTTTAATTACTTAATGTTATTAGTAAACAATATTTTCTCAAGTTATGCCCTTCTAAATTTTTTATATTTTAATAATTTTTTTTTTAATTGATTGGTTCTAATAAAAGTAATTTTTGCTGAAAAATGACGTCAGTTAGACCTTTTATCGATTTTTTTTAATGTTTAATCCCTCATTATTTTTTTGCTTTTTGTTATTTTTAAGACATTAGGGATCTTCCTCTCGTAGAACTTGATTCCAACTCAAAAATTTCTAGAATTTCTGTATTAATAGAGTTATCGTGTATGCAAAAATGGGTCTTCAGACTGACAAACAAATAAACGTACAGACAGACCGTAGGGTGGGCGGAATTTTTTTTAAAGTTACGTATTTTTTATCGAGCACATTTGTATCTAGTAATGTTTGGCCTAGGACGTTTTTTGGCGATTTTGTAAGACTAATTATACTCTTCTAGCATTTACGTTAAGTAAATCTTCATCTTGAGTTTAAGTAAATCTTCATCTTGGAAATTCAGTATTTAACGATACATGGTTATTAGGGTGCCCAGTCAAAATTATAAAATGGATTTTTTAAGGATCCCACTCCCTATATATGTTCAATAAGGTTAAAAATCAAACCTCAATTTTTTTCAGGTTTAAAAAAAAAAAAGTCGCGCCCGGCAGTTTTTTGAGAGAGAAAACATGTTAAGCCTTTTTATTATTATTATTATATTTAAATATAAAAACATTGAAATCAGGCGATTTTAGGAAGGGAAATTATTTTTGAATAATAAGGGAATATTAAAAAAAAAAATACCCTTTTACATGAAAAATGGCTTTACCAGGGTAAACACATTGTAAAAATTGACTTATAAAGCTTATATATGCTACAAAAAAGGTTACTTAGATTTTTTCTCATGGATTATTTTTTTTTAGAAATTGATTGATAAGTACCAATTAACGCCCCATAATTATTGTTTTAAGAAAAAAAATAGGATGTCCAAAAAAAAACACAAATCCCATAAAATGTAAAAAAATACTTTATTTCGATAAAAGAGATAATATTTGGCCAAAAAGCATAATAATGTACAAATAGCTTTGAATCTTTTATAACTGGGTGTTGCAATTTTTTTTCAGATTTTTAAAAATAATCGTTCTACACTCTTTTTGAAAAAAAAATTATATAATGTGTTTTATTACATAATATACTACATAGGCACTTTGAAAACATTTTTTATTTATTTGCTACAAAATTGCTATTTTATTGCAATATAATGCATTTTTTTAAAACTTTTATTGAGATATTTAATTATTTTTTGGACACCCTGTACTTTTTTTCAAAAAAGTAAATATAAACCCCGAATTCGGACATATTGAAGAATATCTGGAAAAAAAGAACTCTTTGGAAAAAATTCTAAGTGCTTTTTTTTCTAGCCTTCATTAACCTCATGTGTCAATTTTTAGCATTTTTACCACATAAAAAATCCGTTTTATTTTTGTAGAGGGGAATAAAAATTGAGAATATTCCTTTATTATCCAGAAACACCTATTTTTCTCCATATTTATGGGGCGTTTAAAATATCAAAGTTTGTATATCCTTAAAAAAATAAAAAACCTTCAGATGATTTCCTATTTAAAAAAGGGCAGGGGGACCCTTCAAATATTTTTTAAAAAATCTAAAAAAAATCAGGGGTGTTTTTTCACCCAAAGGAACAATTTTAAGGGGTGGGACCCAAAGAATTCCGTAGGTCCTGGGCACCCTAATGGTTATATAAACTTTTAATCGGAATAATTCATCTGATATCTGGTTGAATTAATTAAAATGTTGACAAATAATTTGTGAAAAAAAAAATTATCACCAGCCAAAAAGTCCAAACCATCACATAAATTTACTTTTTGGTGATTTTGCTTATACTGGGTTATAAAATAATTTGTTCAAAGAAAAAAGTTTATATAAACTTGAATCTAAAAATGCTTAGTTTCAAAAGTATTGGTAAAGTCCATTGGACATTTTCCCAGTATGTAAAATGCAGTCTCGTAGATATGATGTTCGACGACTGGGCTAAAAGTAACAGTGGAATGTTTTGTTCTTATAGTGCCACACGAGTCTGGATAATAAATAGTATTTTTATCATATTGATTTTATAGCCTCTTTATTTTGTCTCGCGTTCCCTTGCGTTGACTGTGGTGACATTTGAATAGCAACAATGGCCAAGGCCGACTGTTCATAATACTGTCTACTCTGTATCAACTCTGCTGTGTTCAGGAACGAGGACGCATCTTAACATTTTCTAAGAGGTCAAACGCCTTAACCTAGTGTATACTCGAAAAATCTGACCCCACGTCATAGACAAAGAACATAGATGAGCTGTCATCTCAAGGTTATATACAAATTTACGAGCCCTCCATTTTGATCGTAAGTTACGTCAGAAATCAGCCGGGAAATTTAAATTAGTGGGTAAAATGTAAATAAATAAACAAACGACATAACCTTACTTTTTAATGTTTTCTTATGTTATATTAAAAAAAATCAAACTTACCTAAAAAATATGATACTGCTGTCTGCAGGTAGCAGTCGTTTTATGTTTCTACAACTTTTTATAAAACACGTCATTGCAAAGACTTTACTAGTTCTTTGAAAAAGCACTATAAAATATACAAAAAACACAGAAAGACTTTAAAAGTTCAAAAACGCTATTAGTCTATATATATAGTCTATAATAAAACAAAATGTTCACCCTTCTAGCACAAATTACCAAACGCGTAGAAAAAATAACAGAAAAACCTCGAAAACAAACTCAAAACATACATAAATTAGGTTATTTTAACTTGTTGCACGAATATGTTAGAGGTGTGTGCGAAGAATTATATTTGTATATTTAAATTACTGGTAAAAATAAATAAATATCTGTGTAGTATAACATATTGATTTAGTTTTTACATATATAACAAACTGTTGCAACAAAACAACGACAAAAAGAAACTTTTACTGACTACTGAAGTGAAATGAAAAGACACATCTCTAACAAAGAAAATATTCCTATCTAACGCAACACAGTATTACCAACATAATATATATATTTTTTTACTTTATGTTGGACAATTGAAATCAAAATGGAGGACGCATTTAGTCGGGACGCAGAAGTATGCGCAGACGGTTAAAAATCAATCTATTTGTTTATTTTGTCTATGCCCCTCGTTAGTTTCCCGGCGCTATCCAGGAACAAAGGTAAGTTTTTGTTCCAGTTGCTACTTTCGAAGGGACGTTAATCCGATTGAATATCTAGAGAACATGTCTTAAGCAGGCTCCTCACTAGGGAGCATGTTGCTTTTCAACATGCTTTTCAACAAAACCCACCGAGCTCACACATCAGGAAACATGTTGGACAACTTCAGTTGAAAAAACACAACCTAAACGAGTGGGTTAATATAAAAGTATTGTCAAAGCAAAAAAACGTGGCAATTGCAATAGTCTTGACAATAGCCACAGAAAATAAGGAAAGAAAAGAAGAAGTGTATGGGTAAAAGAATGGCTTTTCGGTCTCACCCTAGGAACTTGCAACATAGCAGCATGTTGACGAACCAACACACGCATTTGACAACTTGTTGACGACAACTCCGTTCCCCAACATTTGGCGCAACATGCTCCCTAGAGAGTGGCCTGCTTTAAATTGAGGCATAATGTCCTCTTAACCATTCAGTCGGGGCGCCTAAATTTGTACCACAAGTCGGAGTGCTGGGTCTCTTAGACCCATGTTCAAAAAACAGATTTTTTTGTAATTTTATATTTTAAATAATAATAAATCTAAGAGAAAAAACTTTTATTTACATAAAAAAAACAAAGATCATAATATTTATATTATGTTATTTCTTCATAAAAAACATACAAATATAAAAATTTACAATTGCATATATCGTCGGCTTACAAGTAAAGAGCACTAAGTCAAAAAACCTAGTTTTGAGATATTGACAAATTTAACTTTCATTTTCGTTTAGTTAAGCTTTACGTAAAATTATATTGTCATCCGAGTTAACCATGTGTACCAAATTTTAAATTTCTAAGTATATTCTAAGTGGTCGAAAAAGCCTTTGACAATTTTTCCCTAAACAAACATACATACATACTTATAATAACAAACATTGCAAGTTAAATAAAAGCTTGTAAAAAAGGTAATTGTTTTTATAGCCTATTGTTTATGTAGGTACTAAATGATTAGTTTTACTCACGGTTACAGGTTTGCTCTAAAGGCCTAAGTAAACAATTATAAAATTATTAAAAGAAAATGGCCCGAAATACCAGAAATATAATTTAATGAAGTATAGTTTTCTTTTTGAACATATAAAATATTACATAGGTGTGCTTGAAAGGGGTTTACATAAGATTTGCAGCTCTGTTAAGATATAAGGGAAAATCAATAGATTTATTGGTTTGGGCCAAAAGATGCCTATTGCCATTTTATCACTGGCCTTCTTGCTCAACACGGCAGAACTGTAGTCTGCAACATGGGGCGAAAACAGGGCTCGAAGCATTTGTAACAAGAATATAAACAAATGCTACATGTTCAATTGATGCATTTTTTATCCTCATCTATTTATAAAGCCTGGCGTGCTTAATTTAAAACGGATTTTTTATTTGACTATACTAGAGTGGTTCTTTAGGTTCTTTTTACCCGACTACAGCAACGCGAAAGGAGGGTTATGATTTTGACGTGTTTTGTATGTAGGTATGTTTAATTGTATGTATCTATATTTATTTGTTTCCCTCTAGACCTACTGGACCGATTTTAGAGATTATGGTCATCAGATGCATCTGGATAACGCAGTGACACACTATACACTATACACGTTGTATTCTAAATAGGGTCCGAAATTCTAAGGCGTCATTCTACATCAAAAAATATGATAAAAAGTTCCTATAAACATATGTCTAAAAATGCTTCGTAAGGGAGCTACGCCCCTTTGAAAGTGGCTAAAAATATCGAGGTTTTGCATGTGACCTAAGCTTAATAAGGGCCATCTTCTTATGTTATTTTCATGTACTTATTTTTAGCAGGGATGTGCCAAACGGGAAGGCCTCATCAGTTTTTTGTCCCACACTTTTTTCTGTTTAACTTTTTTGTTATTTTATTTTTGCTATATGACTCCTCCGGTCAAAATACATAAAAAAAGGTACTTTTGTTGTAACACTGTAGGACTAACAGTTTTCGATAAAAATTACTTTGAAGGTAAAATTTCACGGTACGAGGACAAAAAATTAAATACTAAAATGTTGAAAACCGAAATTTCAACGATGCAGGGTAAATGTACATCAAAAACTAAGAAAAAAACCTCGTATACCTGTACTTCCAAAAATCAATCGTATGGTCTCGGGAAAATGCACCATTTTTAAAGGGCTTTTTTAACAAGAGTACCTTTTTTATGTATTTTGACCCGAGGAATCATATACCAAAAATAAAATCACAAAAAAGTTACACAAAAAAAAGTTTGGGACAAAAAACTGATAAGGCCTATTCGTTTCGCACTCCCCTGGTAAATATTTAGTAAATGAAAATACGATAACATACGAAGATGGGCCTTATTAGGATAAGTTCACGTGCAAAACCTCGTTGCTATATCTGAAAGGGTTCCCGAGTTAAATAAAAACCAATTCTTTCAGCCCTTTTCAAAAGGGCTTAGCTCCCTTACGACGCATTTTTAGACATATGGTTATCGGAACTTTTTGTCATATTTTCTGATGTAGAATTACTCCTTAAAATGTCGGACCCTATTTCAAATACACCTTGTATAAAAGTCCATGTTTCAACAATATTGATCTTTATCAACAGGAATTTAAGAAAAATCCATTTTTTTTATTCGGTGGTGTAGGCTGCCGCCGTAAGCAAGAAAGTAGTATGTGGCAATTTAAGATTTTATCTTCTTAGCATCTTTGCACCTTACTTCAACTCTTATACTATGACATGTCAGTTTTTTAGTATGCTAGGTCTCAGATTTTGATAATAATGTTTATTAAATAAATTTTATACAGGATTAATTTTATAAATATAGGAAAAAACGCATCTTAATTATTAATTGGACAAAGAACAACTGTGTCCATAATTATTTTTGAAACCATTATTTTTCATTTTAGGAATCGGTGGTTTTTTACATAAATATTACGAATGTTAATCCCAATAACGAAAATGCAACGACTGCTTTAGCAGGAGTTGCATTTTCCAAAAGTTGGGATTAATATGAGTAAAATAAAAAAAAATCACGAATTGATATTTAGGGAGAGAATATAATTTATATTTAATACACGATTTTAGATTAGAGAAAAGAGGGGTAAAAAAAACCATCATATGGGGTAAGGTATTTTCACTTATCAGTACAGCATACTGGATATATATATATATATATATATATATATATATATAAATTGTATTCTCAGTGTATATGTCGCGAATTGCAAATATGAACCACCCTATGATTATATCTGTCTCCTGAACGTACGGGCCTAGCTGTTAGTATACTCTAGCCCTCATTAATAGTAATGACCTATTTATACTCTTTTTAATGATACTTATTCGCATTCTAGTCTTACAAATCCGACTATATAAAATATCATTCCACTATTGTTGTATGAAATATTTTATAGAAATGTACAATTATTAATCATGTGTAGCATTTCTCTGATCTATGATTACTACTTTACAAGGTGATTCAGTTTGGTATTGTAACTTTTGAACGGCATGAGATATCGACTTAAAAATTTAATCTTTTAAAAGCATAATATGAGCTATACGTTGGTATGTATATAACTCGTATTTTTAGACGGCAAAATGAAGCGAGGCTAACAGGTGGGGACCAAAAGTTAAATAGAAAGGTCAAACTAAGCTAAATATTTTTTCTATTTTGCGACTCTTATAAGCTCATAATCACACGCATTTTGCGTGTTCTTATAGGCCCATAAGAGGTCTCTACTTTTTTTCTGTTAGGTTGGCAACATAAAAAAGCCTATCTCTTGACGTTTTGCATGCAAGTGTCAATGTCGATTTAAAGTTTAATTTTTTACAAAATTTTGTGTTTGGGTTATTTTTTACCGTGTTAAAATTGTGGACAGGTTAATTGCAGTGAAAAAAGAAGAGATGACTGTTAAATATATCAAAATATCATTTGTTCTTAAAATTTTAAACATAGTGTAAACTGTAATGCCAACCCGAAACAAAAATCCCTAAATCAGTCATCAATTTAAATGTAAGTTTTTTTAAATTTTAGAGCAAAATAGAAAAAATTGTATAAAGCACTCGTTTCATAACACGTTTTTAGAGCACTAGTACTTTAGAAAACTCGCCGCAAGCGGCTCGTTTAGACTTTTTTTTTGTGTATTTATTTTATTAATATTTTTTTTGCTGTTTTTTTTTGTTTCTTTCTACGTGTAACTGGTTCAGTTCGATACTCGCAGTGCTTTAACTTTAACGACATAAGGAATTAGTTTCAAATTTTTTTCACTTTAGATACTTAATAACTTAACTATTTTTTAAGTGAATAATTTATAATTTTATAAAGTTTATAAAAACATGGGGTTTTTGAGGTCGCTAAAACTGAATCTTAGAACAATTTTTTTCTAAATCCAACCCTGAGGGCTGGGGGTAGTTTTCGTAAAAATTGGTATATTGGTATTTTTAAGGTTGCCAAAAGTGGATCTGATAATAAAAAAATGGGAAGTGTATTTTAAATTTTTTTTCAAGACTACCTAGATTTTTTTTTTTGTAAAAATATGGGAAAGTATTTTCGTTGGTACTAAAGTAGTATTTTTTAATACCTACAGTAATATAAAACTATTAAAACCGAGCTCGGTTAATAATTATTAAATTTTGCCGTGTAAAATACGAAAATAATATTTATTATGCTTATTTTATTATAAATTACATATAAATTTAATAGTTTAATTAGTACTTAGCTATAGGAATTACATGCGTGATCGCAATAAATATTAAAATTAAAAAGGTTTATTTATATAAATGACTGAAAACAAATCAAATATTTATTAATCAGAAAACATCAAAATAGTAATATAAAATAAAACGTGAGAGTTTTAACTTAAAAGTTTTAAGGTTTATATTTTTAACCTCACACGGTAAAAATAAATTACATTAAATTACATAGTCCGTAAATGGTAATATGTTGCCATAGACCGAAATGGTAAAAATTACATAGTCCGTAATGGTAATATTTTGCATAGATAGATGGTTTAATTCAAAATGAAATGTAATTTCATATTCTTAAATAAAAATGGGGGTGGGAAGTGTTATTTGAAAATCAGAGGGTGGGGTGGTTACAATGGAGTTAGTAAGCAATGGAGGGGGGGGGTTGAATAAGTCAATAAAATCTTTTTTGGTTCCCATTTAAGCTATTTTTTACAATAAATTTACCTTTTCAAATAACGGAGATATAACTTGTCAAGAACCTGGTTGGTGGGACACCCGGTATCGTAAACGGATGGACCGTTTTGAAAAGAATTTGGATGGAGTCCATAGTCCAAACCACTATGCCAAGTTTGGTCAAAATCGAAGATATCGAGGGAAAACCGAGTATGTTAGGGTAAAATATAAGAGATGTTTTCCTAAAAACGCATATTTTTCAAAAACGGCTCTAACGATTTTTAAAATTTTCGTCTTATTTTTTTAATTAGAGCTCATATAACAAATTTCAAAAAGAAAAAAAAATGGAAGTTGTCTTGTCATTTAAAAGTTCTTCTAGAACAGCGTGATTGGTGTATTGGTATTTTTAAGGTTGCCAAAAGTGGATCCGATAATAAAAAAATCCATTTCACTCGGAGGTGAAAAATGTGAAAGCTGTTTTACTGGGAAGTGTATTTTTAAATTTTTTTCCAATACTACCTAGTTTTTTTTTGTAAAAATATGGTAAAGTATTTTCTCTGGTACTAAAGTAGTATTTTTTAATACCTACAACAATATAAAACTATTAAAACCGAGCTCGGTTAATAATTAATAAATTTTGCCGTGTAAAATACGAAAATAATATTTATTATGTTTATTTTATAATAAATTACATAAAAAATTAATAGTTTAATTAGTACTTAGTTATAAGGAATTTCATGCGTGAACGCAATAAATATTAAAATTAAAAAGGTTTATTTATATAAATGACTGAAAACAAATCAAATATTTATTAATCAGGAAACATCAAAATAGTAATATCAAATAAAACGTGAGAGTTTTAACTTAAAAGTTTTAAGGTTTATATTTTTAACCTCACACGGTAAAAATAAATTACATTAAATTACATAGTCCGTAAATGGTAATATGTTGCCATAGACCGGAATGGTAAAAATTACATAGTCCGTAATGGTAATGTTTTGCATAGACCGGAACAGTAAAAATTACATAGTCCATAATGGTAATATTTTGCATAGACCGGAACGGTAAAAATTACATAGTCTAGAATGGTAATATTTTGCATGCACTTGAAATTTGAAAAAAAATATTTACTACTTAGAAAATTCCAAATTACAAGTCTCTGTGTCAAAGCTTTTTTGAAATATCGTAGCGCAAAGTTCATTTGGTTTAATAAACCAAACGATTTGCACCCTTAATACGAGTATAAACTGCTTACATCGTAATTTATAATGAATGTAAATTTTAGGCCACAAATAAAGCATTTAAATATCGTACATAAATAATATTTACCTTTTTTAAACTTTTAACACTTTAACCTAGCAGCATGCCTCGCTATCTCTCTAACAATAACAATATTAAACGGTCCGTCTCATGCCACGCCTTTTTGGTTATTGTCCAAAGCGCACGCGCGTCTTAAAATCATGTAAATATATATTTTTACATTATTTTACATTCTTTTACATTCTTTTACATTCTTTTACATTCTTTTACATTATTTTACATTATTTTACATTATTTTACATAAATTCATGAATTATGCATAGTCCAGAATAGTAAATTTACTATTCCGTACTATGTAAATTCAAGTATTTTTACATTATTTTACATGCAGTTTTTACAGTGCTGACCATTAACGGAAGATTATTATTTTTACCTGTACGTAGGTTTGCGTCTGACATACACTTATATAGGTTATATAATAAGGACAAAGAGAGCTGAAGTTCATTAAAAATATCAGCTTGAAAGAAATAAGTGTAGAATAACACAATAAACTCTAATCCATTTTCCAAAAACAAAAAACTGTTGAAACCAGAATCAAAATACCTTTCAAACTTGAGAAGAAAACTTTCGCCTTAAAATAAATATTCTCAACCTAACTATGGGTAAAGGCCCCGTTTTTTTTTTAAATAAAGTGGGTCATTTGACACATTATTTTAAAGCACAAGTCAGATATATTTTATATAGGTATAATTTTATTTTTTTTTTTGAAAAAAATGTTAAAAATTTTTATACTCATGATTCTTTTTTTCTTATTTTTGGCTTTTTATAATATCGGATAGTAGTGTATAAAAGATACTATCTGCAGATGTAAATTGTAATTGTAATTATAATGGTTTATTGTCGTTCTAGGACCTATTTTTATAGGTGTTTTACACTATATTAAACAGAAACCTACTTTTATTTGAAGCCAAAAGTCAAACTAAATCCGCCCTGTAATATGATAAAGGTAGAGCTTCTCCCCGTTAAATGACAGCAAAAATAGTTTAAATTGCAAATGGCAGTTTTGTGCTCAGTTTCATTAGCATGCTTGTTTATTTTATATCATAAATTATCTTTATAAAAGTTTGTGTTTGTGTCTTTGGGTAAGTTAAGATACTGCTTAAGTTGACCTACTAGTCATAATTAAGCAATCTGAAAACGTAAAAATTTCTAATCTAAAAAGCAGGAAGTTGCCTAATTTCGTATAGTGCATTTTTGTGCATTTAATTCCTAATTTCGGATATCCTAAAGCTAATTGTTATTCAGGATAATCAACTATGAATTATTATTTTTATAATGATACAGCAAACTAAGTTACAGAATTCTGAAAAAGAGAAAATTACTTAAGTTACTAAGATATCCAAAATTGGGAATGTAACCTATTCGAAAAAAGCTGCCTAAGGAATCAATTACTTCTTAAATGTCAAGGAATAATAAGAAACATAAGCTATGGGATTCAGATCTACTCTTAACAAAAAAAAAAATTGCATGTCCGAAATTGAGAACCCTTTTTCAAATGCACAAAAATTCGTTTTTTTTAACCGTGTTTTTTGGAAAAAAACCTGTAATAAAAATGTTTTCATAATAAATTATGATTCTATTATTCCATCAATCTATTTTCTAATCATCGTGCAGAGTGATATTGGTAGACTGACAGTTTCGGGCTCCTGGCCCTCTTCAGTACCAAGAGTCAACTCTGCACGCTGATTAAGAAAACGTTTTTAGACTTTACTCGCAAAAGGAATATAGCCATTAGATTGATATAGACTTGTGCGCCATCTATTTCTAGATGTAGACAACTACTCTACTACAACTACTACTAGATGATTAGAAAATAGATTAATGGAATAATAAATTAATATTTTTATAATTTTCTTTAAAATTAAAAATTTCTGTCCTTACTAAATTATGATTCATTATAATAAGTGGTATGTAATTATATAAAAAATATATCAAAAAGTAATACCGCCTATTAAGTTTGGATAAATTATAAATGATATCCGAAATTAGGCCACTTTCCTTTACTTCGTTACTTTTAATTTTGCTAATAATATATTTTTTAAATTCTTGTATATTGTTAAAATTTTTTTATTGTTCAAAATTTGATATATCGTTTTTTTTTTAACCTGAAACTTTTAAATATCTCGAATACTATGCATTTTAGAAAAAAAAATACGTATTTATTTTTTACTTATATTTATGTTTTCAAGGTCAACTTTGTTTTTTAAATGGAAACATAAATTTTTTTACTGCTACTTAATTCTTCCAAAAAAAATAAAAATCTTTTTGTAAAAAATATTTTTGATCGGACTTTAAGAGATAACATTTCACAAAAGATGTTTATTTTTTTAAAGAGAATTAAATAGCAATAAAAAAATATATATATTTTGTTTCCCCCTTAAAATAAACAACTTTTGTCCCACACTTTTTTTTTAATCTATACTTTTTGAGATATTTGAAAGTTTCAGGTTAAAAAAAAAACACCCGGTATTTAATAGCGCTAGATGCTTTATCGTTTATCCAATGTTTCAGAACACCTAATCGCAATTGCTGTGAATAAAATCCGACTCATTTGTCACAAGTTCAAGGTTTTTGAGTCATTAATTTCAGACTAAAATTTTATTGTTTACAAATACGTACGGAAAAATTGTAATGGCGAATAAGTCAATTTTATTACTTTTTACAACAGGGAATAAGAACGAAATCAAGGAACTTTTAATTGACAAAAACAAACCAAAACTATTTGAGTAATCGTTTCGCTTCAAGGTATAATAAACAGAGCGTTCCAATAAAAAACTTAAGTGTTAGGAGGGATCCCTCACTTTTATTTTTTCCTATATATTAGAAAATATATCATAACCCAGTTAGTGTGTCAAATTTACGTATTTTTTTTTTGTCGGATTCTTTTTTAGAAATGTTTTTTACATAAGAATAGGGAAAAAAAAGATAAAATTGACTGGATTTCTTTGTGCAGGGTCACATATACGAGTTGAACGGCGGCCATCTTTTACCCCTCCCGCTCCATTGTATCCACTTATGAATATTTTTAGGTATAGCTAAATGTACCACAATATCCACAGTTGTATATTCTAGAACACTAGATAGGTAGGTTTGTTAGGGTAGGTGGGTAGTTTGAGTGGTTCCGCAGGAGAGTACCTACATAGCCACAATTTCAGACGGCAGGATATCTGGTTATCTATTGGTTGTAAATTTGTATACAGTGCGGTTCAAAACTCACTCCCCCTCCCCTTCTTAACTTTTAAACGAGTTGAGATATCGACTTCAAATTTAGAACTGTTAAATAAAACAACTTTGGCTATCTTTACGCTTATATTTATTACTTTCAGCTCTTAAAATGTGGGCAGGGGGGCAGGGGGGCAGGAGGGAATTTTTTTTTAATGGAAAGGAAGGTCGTGTTGTACATCATTTGAAAGAAAATAAAATTCTCTATTCGACTATATATTTTTTAATGTTTTAAACAATTGGTTTTGATTTTTAATTTTTCTGTGCTAACAAATGCGATTTTTCAGTTTTTTTTTGAAACTTTTTATTTATTTTAATGAAAATTAGTTTAAAAGTATAATTAGATATATTCATAATGATTGCAAGGCATAAACTCGCAAACAAAACAACAGCTCTTTATAAAATGCCCAGCAAACAGAATGGCGACTGGCTACTGGCGAGACCGAGGAAAACAGCTAGGGTCGTAACGACCTGGTCGCGGCTACCCGGTCGCAGTCGTCAGCGACTCCGACTTTTGGAGGAAACTGTAACTTGACGCTAGTAGCGTCATATCGTAAAATTCAAATACGTGCTTTGGCTGAAACAAACATATAGTCTGGTTAAGATTAATTGAATAGTTTATTTCAAAAACATCATTAATCCATGCATAAGTTCATGATGTTTTTGAAATATCCGATTCAATTAGCGTTCTTATTTTTTTGTGGGCCTGTGTATTATTTTCTCTTAGTCCATGATTCGAAATAATGGTTGTTGGTGCTGTATTAAATTAGTTTCGGCTATTACAAGAACTGTTTTTGTTTACTTTAGTCATGAACACCTGCAAATAATTTTCCTTACGAAAACTGTCTTGTGAAGAAATAAAATGAAACCCTTGATTAAAACGACAATTTTCTTCACTATCATGATGTCGGATTTTAACCAATAAAAATCAAGGCATAACTATAACGTTGGTATATTTTCGCCATCAAATATACCTACCCGAATATACTAAATAAAATATACCACTACTCTAGGTTTTCGAAATTTTAACATATTATTATAACATACCTATTAATAATTAATTATTAAAAGCCTAATATTGTAAAATTAATTAAAGAAACAAGTAATTAATAATACACTTAATAATAATAATAATAATAATAATAATAATAATAATAATAATAATAATACCTTTATTCCAGCAAAAATGCCATATATAAATTAAATTAAAATATAATAATAATACAAGTTTAAAAGGATATAATCAAACTTAAGTGAACAATGTTCAGGTAGAGGTAGATTTACTAAAAAACTCATAAAAAGTATTTTTTTGTACTTTTCTCAAATTAATGTTGAGGGTGAAATTTTGTTTTCTTAAAAAATCATAGAAGGGTCTTTTAGGATATTTATCCAAGTTTTTAAAGCTGTCCTCAAATTTACTCTGCGATCATTGGTTGATGAGTTATCGATAAACAAAAACAAAAGGGTCCTTTTTCATTGAAAGCCGGATATCTCAGCAAAAAATTGACTGTAGCTCCCAAAAATTTTCTGCCAAAAGATCTCAAAACTAAAAACTTGTAGCTTTAAAATACTTTTTTTCCATCTCGATACAACCAATTTTCACAAAGATACAGATCTTCAAAAAAGCACTAAAAACAAATAAACATTTTTTGTTCCCTTAATTTTTTGGAGCAGAGTATATAAAATATATAATATATGTGACACTACTGCCGAAACAGCTGAGCCAATATATATGTATGTTAGCTTTAAGGGGTTGTTCTGATTTTTGAGGCAAAAAATTGACGATTTTTGGAAAAAAAATTTCGGACGACCTGTGTTATTTTTATGTACAAAACTTTTTACAAAGTATTAGACAACTCTTAAAGTTCACAAAAAAAATGTTTTTTTTCGCAGTCATAAATAAATGTGCAGAACGCGCTGAAGTTAGACACCTCAAAAATAACATGACATACGGTTCTAGCGATAGCTCGGCCCCCAATGGTTCGAAACACAAAAATCAAAAACAGTCTTGTTAAAAATGATATCCTTTAGTTCGCTAGTGTAGACATAAGTCAAAATTCCAAAAAACAAAAATTCCAAGCGGGTAAAATAGGAGGAATAAAAAATAAATTACAAGCCTTAAAAAAAAAATATACTAGCTAACTCGCCAACATGATTTTCGACAAAATACCCAAATATTTAAGTCAATATGTTAAATAGTTTTTTTTTAATCGCTGGAACCGTTTTTAAAAAATGGAATTTTGAGAAAAACGCGTTTAAAGTTTTTTTTTTATATTTTAAAGTATACAAAACAAGCAGCAATAAAATTTTAATTCTGCAGGTCGATTCTACAATAAAAACTGAACGAAAAAGTATTCTTTACCGAAAAAATAAATTTAATATTAAAGGAGTAGTAGCCTTTTAAAAAGTAACATTTTTGGTAACACTAAATGTAACCCAATTGCGTAAATCAAAAATATTGAGATCCATAATTTAACGTACGTATACTTATAGTGAAGAGATATTATTTTAAAAAATCAAACTTTTAGTCATCATTCACTTTATTAATAATTTAGGTTAGTTACCGGTTTCGATTATCATCGTCAGACTACAAGAAATAAGAGATTAATTTAAGAAAAACAAAGTTTATCTTACCTAGCCAAAAATATATAAAAATACTATATCCATAAAAAGTCAAAAATAACCATAAGAAAACATTTATAAATGTAAAACACAGTAACGTAATGTCCACTTCAATTTACAAGACAATATACACATAATATTAACAATAAAATCACAAAACACGTGTTTAACCATACAGTATATAAATAATAAATGTCAAAAATCAAGAGTTTTTTTTTGTTGAAAATCTATAATCAATATTAGAGATGTTCTAAGCTAAGGTGTGTAAGAAAAAGAAGTAGAAGAAGAAAAGGAAAAGAAAAGCAGAAGAAGGAAAGAAAAAGAAAAGGAAGAGGAAGAAGAATAGGTATAAGCATTTTAAGGGATGGGTAAAATATTTTTAAACACTATTCAACACAATCCTGAAAAATTGAAATTGAAACATTAAGAAATGTTATTTCTTAAAATTCAAATCTACTTATTGCAATAATTATACACAAATAGATACATAAATGTATGCCCATACATAAAACAACCGCAAGTATTACAAGAATAAAAATAAAAATAAAATAACTTCCTCTTAATTCCATTTTTTTTTTTTTGAAAACGGTTGCTGTTGCAGTGTTACACTATCTGACATTTTTTATGTGTCTGGGGAAACAAACTGATAAGCCCCTCCCCCCCCCCGTTCCGCAAGCCCCTGGTTAAAATAAGTATATAAAAATAACATAAGAAGATTAAGATTAGGTCATATGCAAAACCTCCTTGCTGTATCTCAAAGTTATTAAATAAAAACCGAATTTTTTAGCCACATTCAAAGGGAAGTATCTCCCTTACGACTTATTTTGAGTTATATTAGAACTTTTTGTCATATTTTATGATGTAGAATCGTTCCTTAAAATTTTATGATTTTATTATTTTTTTATGTATATATACATATACGTATGTATAACTTTTTAAACAAGACAAATTTCGTCAGAATATTTTAGGAGCGTATTCTACACATATTGAGTAGTATAAAAAAGCAAAAAAAAATCAATTTTTTGAAAACAAAAATCAGAACAAACCCTTAACAAGAACAGAAATTTTTAATTTTAAACAAAATTATAAAAATATTAATTTATTATTCCATCAATCTATTTTCTAATCATCTGAAGAGGGCCAGCAGCCCGAAACTGTCAGTCTACCAATATCACTCTGTACGATGATTAGAAAATAGATTGATGGAATAATAAATTAATATTTTTATAATTTTGTTTAAAATTAAAAATTTCTGTCCTTACTAATTTTACGTCTAACCACCCGTTAGTGGTACTATGTGCTTGAGACACACAAGTCTTCAACTTGCTACCATTCAAAGTCTCCAGATTAGGAGAGGTATGAGTAGTTGTCTACATCTAGAAATAGATGGCGCACAAGTCTACATCAATCTAATGGCTATATTCCTTTTGCGAGTAAAGTCTAAAAACGTTTTCTTAATCAGCGTGCAGAGTTGACTCTTGTTACTGAAGAGGGCCAGCAGCCCGAAACTGTCAGTCTACCAATATCACTCTGTACGATGATTAGAAAATAGATTGATGGAATAATAAATTAATATTTTTATAATTTTGTTTAAAATTAAAAATTTCTGTCCTTACTAATTTTACGTTTGACCACCCGTTAGTGGTACTATGTGCTTGAGACACACAAGTCTTCAACTTGCTACCATTCAAAGTCTCCAGATTAGGAGAGGTATGAGTAGTTGTCTACATCTAGAAATAGATGGCGCACAAGTCTACATCAATCTAATGGCTATATTCCTTTTGCGAGTAAAGTCTAAAAACGTTTTCTTAATCAGCGTGCAGAGTTGACTCTTGGTACTGAAGAGGGCCAGCAGCCCGAAACTGTCAGTCTACCAATATCACTCTGTACGATGATTAGAAAATAGATTGATGGAATAATAAACCCCTTAACAAATATAAATTAATATCAGATGCCGAAAATTCCTTGAAAATTTGCCTCCTCCTTAATACTGCAACTATAGTATACTTTAGGAGTGTACTTAAAAATATAGCAGAAATAAAAATAAAAGCTGCTTTTATACATGCATATATAAACGTTGTAGATTTCTACATGTTGATTATTTTTAAAGTGATATAATTTCTACCTTTTTTTTGCATTTTATAAGAAACCATTGCACTAGGTATGCCTTGACGATGACTATTACAATTTTTTACACGGGCAAATAAAGAAAATAAACACCAAGGAACATGACAGTTAATCTAAGCTATTTCAGAGAATATAAAAGATCCATTATCGCGTCTAAAAGCTGTAAAAGCACGGGCATAGTTATGTATGTGCATGCTGATTGTTTTCAATTCTCAGAATTATCTTTAGATTATGATAAATCCATATGGGCTCATCAATATTAGGGTAAATATCTTATAAACGGACAAACCATTATTTGTGTTACATTTGTGTTAATTGTACCGAAGGAAACATTAATTTTTGTTATTTTGTTATCTTTTTCTGTGAAAACTTTTTGATTGCAAACATTTACAAAAATGCCGAGCTTATAAGTATTTATAGGCTGGATATTTTTATTAATAATATTTCTGAAATAAACAAGAAGAATTATCTCGATTTTGTGAAAATGCTCCAGATAGATGTTTGACAAATTTGGTAGGCGCGTTATCTTCTGTTTTTCTTGGAAGAACGAAAAGAAATATCTGTAAAATCAACCCCTTCTAGGGCTAGTAAATCTTTTTTTTTTTATAAACCCTCTATGGAGTAACCCATACAAAAATATATATTTCTCTTTCTTTTTTTAAATTTGGGTTACCAATATGATTTATTATTTTTTTTATTTGTTTTTTTTTTATAGAAAAAAAAAGAATGTTTACATATATGTATGCATATATGCAATGCATAAAAAAAGGAATTGAATCATTATTTATTTTTTTAAATTTTATTATTATTTTATTATTATTTTATTATTTTATTAATTATTTTATTATTTTATTATACTATTATTTTTTTAATTTTTTTATTTTTTATTTTTTTTTTCTGTTTTTAGTTTTATATTCAGCTGAACCTGATCAAGCTAAATACATTTTTATTTTTAATGTATATTTCGATATACACGGTACCATAGATGGTTAACTTATGATCAGTGATCGGACTTTGGATTTTTTAACAGGTCCGCATTAAGGAAAACGTGATTTATAGTATTTACTAACAACATTACTTGTATACAGATGTTGTTTTTGGTATTACTATAGCAAATAAAAGCGTTATATAAGAAATTATTTAAGTATTTTATTTTCAAAGTAAATTATCTCTTCTATTTTTTTTTTAAGTAATGCATTTCTTTTTGTATTAAAAAACCATTTATGTGAACAAAATGACCTTTCCATGTCTACCGATGTAAGTGGTGCAAAGAAAAACGTATTTTCCTACGACCTAGTTAGTAGTTAATGCCTATTTTCCACCCGTTGCCTATGACAACGGTTGGAAAGTGACAATCAGCTGATTTTACATATCTGCTGTCAGAAAATAAGTAAACGTCAAACATATAACCTCAAATTGACAAATTAATTTTAAGATCATTTTTGCGGTTTTTTGATGTTTGGGTGTTAGGTTGTAGGAAAAATAGTATACGCAAACCATTTCAGTGCAAATCAAGTGCTTTTTAAATAAAACACTTTCGTGCACTGAAAACTCGGTTCGCAAACTCTGGGTGTAATATGCTATTATTGATGTATTTTCAACCCAAGTTGCTTCTACTCTACTCTTAATTTTTTTTATAAATGTCTTTAACTATTTGCAAACCATAATTTCTATCCAAAATATTTTTGAATTTTGATCGCATTTTTTCCTTTTTCAGTTGTACAAAATAATATAAAAGTTTTACACCATTTCACCCCATCCCATTTTTTATCAAAAACAATCTTAGTCAAAAACTGTATAAATAACCTATGTTCCAAATTTGAAGTCCTTAGCTAAAAGCGTTCTCGAGTTATCGTAGTCAGAAATTTCTCGTTCAGAGAGATAGTCAGACTGACAGACAGATTTTTTTTTAGGAAATCTTTTTTTTTCTATATAAAATTTTTTTAAAATCGCGAGAAAAGTAATACTGAAAAAATAAACAGTTGTTATAGTTAAAAATTAGTTAAAGGTAAATAAATTTTATTTTAATAGGTGGATTAATTTATATTTTGTATTTAACAACCTAGGAACCATACCGAATATTGCAATCTGTTCGCTTATCTTTAAGAAAGGAAAAAACATTTATGTACACACTGTTTTTTGTTTTACTTTTTATCTTATTTGACTATAGGGATTTAAATTAGTTTGATTTCACATGAATATTTAAAATAATACAAATAGATAAAAGAGCAAAATTAAATGAAATTAAAATAAAACTAAACAAGAATTACATAACAATAGTAATGTATTTTTGTTACTTTAAATACAATTTAAATGATCTTGCATTTTATGAAATTATTCTGTTTTCCTTAATGCCGACCTGTTAAAAAATCCAAAGTCCGATCACTGCTTATGATATAATTCGCAATTTGGCCAAAAGAAAACAACAACTTACAAAACTCTACCGATCGTCGCGGATCGAGGTATTTATTTACCGGGGGGTCGCAAAACTTAAAATAAAAAAACTATCCTTTTGAAGTAAATAAATAGAAACGATATTTCATTAACTGATTTATCATTTCCATGATAGTATATGTGGAAGCCTAAAAAAGACAAATTGCAACTAACAAATCCAAACTAAATCGTTGGTCAAAAAGACCACCTGTTAACCACCCCGAGTTTATAAAAACAGTGGCTTATTAATTTGAACTTCTGTTTTAAATAACAATAATATATTTTAATCTTATTCAATTCTAAATTGTATTAAATTTGCATTATTTGATATAATATACGAAAGCTGATGCCTTTTTGGAGAGAATTCTGGGATGGTTTGAGACTAATGGATTATTTATAAATGCTGACAAAACGCAATGCATTCTGTTCAAAACTAACAGATCCACATCTATTGCACCAAAAACTATTAGTTTGGTAGGCCGCGAGTAAATTGCTGGGAATAGATATCGACGATGCACTGGACTGGTCTGTACACGAAAGTAATCTAACTTGCAAGTTAAACTAAGCTTTTTACTTAATTAGAGTATAAAAAATATTTAGACAGACAGAAAAAATTGTGTACTTTACTTATTTCCAGTCGCTTCTTTTTTTCTATATAATTTTTTTTTAAAATCGCGAGAAAAGTAATACTGAAAAAATAAACAGTTGTTATAGTTAAAAATTAGTTAAAGGTAAATAAATTTTATTTTAATAGGTGGATTAATTTATATTTTGTATTTAACAACCTAGGAACCACACCGAATATTGCAATCTGTTCGCTTATCTTTAAAAAAGGAAAAAACATTTATGTACACACTGTTTTTTGTTTTACTTTTTATCTTATTTGACTATAGGGATTTAAATTAGTTTGATTTCACATGAATATTTAAAATAATACAAATAGATAAAAGAGCAAAATTAAATGAAATTAAAATAAAACTAAACAAGAATTACATAACAATAGTAATGTATTTTTGTTACTTTAAATACAATTTAAATGATCTTGCATTTTATGAAATTATTCTGTTTTCCTTAATGCCGACCTGTTAAAAAATCCAAAGTCCGATCACTGCTTATGATATAATTCGCAATTTGGCCAAAAGAAAACAACAACTTACAAAACTCTACCGATCGTCGCGGATCGAGGTATTTATTTACCGGGGGGTCGCAAAAATTAAAATAAAAAAACTATCCTTTTGAAGTAAATAAATAGAAACGATATTTCATTAACTGATTTATCATTTCAATGCTGTTATTGCAAGTCACTTGGAAAATAATGTTTTTTTTTATTTTTCAAACATACACCGATTCGAGCTTTGCTTATCAGTGATAAGCATACTTTGGGAAACGTCCAGCGAAAACGCATCCTTTAAAAAGATAGTATATGTGGAAGCCTAAAAAAGACAAGTTGCAACAAACTAAATCGTTGGTCAAAAAGACCTCCTGTTAACCACCCCGAGTTTATAAAAACAGTGGCTAATTAATTTGAACTTCTGTTTTAAATAACAATAATATATTTTAATCTTATTCAATTCTAAATTGTATTAAATTTGCATTATTTGATATAATATACGAAAACTGATGCCTTTTTGGAGAGAATTCTGGGATGGTTTGAGACTAATGGATTATTTATAAATGCTGACAAAACGCAATGCATTCTGTTCAAAACTAACAGATCCACATCTATTGCACCAAAAACTATTAGTTTGGTAGGCCGCGAGTAAATTTCTGGGAATCGATATCGACGATGCACTGGACTGCACGGAAAGAAATTAGTGGGCTCTGCGCTATACATTATAAGATATTTGGTAACAGTGTCAAATTATAGTGAGATAAGCTATAGATTATAAGGGACACAATAACTAATAATGTTAAAAATAAATTGGAAACGATTATATATATTACAGACACGATTATATTTATTACAGGCACTATTATAAATTTACAGAAATTTTATTATATTATAAAAATTATTAGCACGGACAATAATTAAATCTATTTAAGCTATAAATGCCATACTATTTGTTATATTTTATTATTCACTAAACAATTAAAGTATTTCATATAAATTTTTACACTGACTGCCATAATTGTAAGAGAAAGCCTTGTATTTATATAATAAGCGATTATAATTTGCTTGGTATGTGTGTTATAGCGCTCCTAGCTATAATTTTTTTTTTCCGTGTGGTCTGTACACGAAAGTAATCTAACTTGCCAGTTAAACTAAGCTTTTTACTTAATTAGAGTATAAAAAATATTTAGACAGACAGAAAAAACTGTGTACTTTACTTATTTCCAGTCGCTTCTTGAGGGCAGAGTTCATGCATGGATGATCTTTTTGTTATTCAGAAGAAAACATTGCTCTGTGTATTGGACTTGGGGTACCTGGAAAGCTGTAGAGGTAAATTTAAGGAAAACAACATGCTCATTATATTTAGTTTATATATTTTCTCAACAACGTAATAACATTCACAGCGCCAGCGCTATAACATAACATTCTTGGATATAAAGTTTCATGATAAAATAAGAAACTTTTGTTTCGAAATGTCCTTCTGTACGTCCGTCCGTCCGTCTGATGTCACAATTTTTGTAGACACGATAACTCAAGAACGAATAATCCGATCGACTTAAAAAATCATGTTTTACGAGGGAAAGATCCCTATTGTTTTTGAAAGTAATCCCCCCGAAACCAAAAAGTTAAGGGGGGTTAAACTTTAAAAAAAATCGAAAAAAGCTGAAAGAAATTTCGGATGAACGTAATTTTTTCAGAAAAAAATTACTTTTATTATTAAGGATCAATTCTACAAAAAAAAAAGAAAAATGAAAAAGTTTTTTTTTAATTGTATTTGGAAAATGCAATATACCATTTGCTATGAATAATATATAAGGGAATGCGTAGCATTACATATCTTTAAGGCTTGTTTTTATTTAAAAATAAAGATAAATTTGAAAAGGGTTGCTACTACTCCTCAGTGTCGTTTTTTAACCATTTACCCAGTGAAATAAAAACTATTGATCCCCTTAAACCTTTCAAAAAGGCATTTTCTAAATTCTTGACAGTTTCCCTTTTTTTTTTTCAATTTTTTTTCTAGCTTCTGTTCAGGATTTATGTGTTTGGTGTAAAATAAATTTTGTAAGTTTTGTTCAGGAGTACTGAAAAATAAATTATATTATTATTATTGTTATTATTAGCTGAATCCAGCTAGTAGGTTCGGTTGCTGCGTATAGAAAAGTACACTGTCTTAATTTTATTTTTTAACTGTTATTTATTTGTTTAAATAATGTTTTGTTTATGTGAGTGTTTACTGTTAGTGACAATGACTAATCTTTGGCTCTAATTCTCTGTTCGAACACAACGAAAATCCATCGTCGAAAAGTCACATCAAAATTAGATAACAATTCCCCAAAAATCAAAAAGGATAAATTGTATAAAGAACTTTCACTTTCGGGTTTAGACCGTGTTAATGGATTTTCACTTTCCGACTTTTCGTCTCTTACTACTAGAGACATCTTCAGGGATTAATCTGAAACTAAGTTTCGAATCAACTTGTGTCACTATTTATGACGAGTTGTGGTTATTCACCCGTGACGAGGTTTTTCCTATCAAAGACTTCCATATTGCAGGTTGATATTGTTAGGATGCTTGATGATTTCTATCGATTCCCGTATCTTCCTTGGCATTTTTCTGTTTTCTGTTAATATTTGTTTTGTTTCAGACAAATTGATTTTATGACCTGTTTCATGTACATGTTCGGCTACTGCCGATAAGGAAATTTGTTTCTTTCTTATATTGCGCTCATGCTCTTGAAGTCTTGTAGAAATTTTTCTCTTAGTTTCACCTATGTAAATCGTACCACAGAAGCAGGGTATTTTATATACGCCTTCTGAACTCAGGGGTATTTTGTCTTTTGTTGAAGTCAAACATTGACCTAATTTTTGGTTGGACCGAAATATGGGCTTAATATTTGACTTCTTCAAAAGTTTACCTATTTTATCCGTGATACCGCTTACATAGGGAAGTATAACTTGTGTCTGTCTGTCATTGTCACTATTGTCCTGTTGTTTGGGTCTGGGATTTCTGTATTTGTATATGGTCTTATTAATGTCTTTTTTGGTATAACCGTTCATGGTCAAGGCTTTGGTTAGTTTAAGGAGTTCTGTGTCTAGGGAATTCTTGTCTGAAATCATGAAAGCCCTATGAACAAGTGAATTAACTACCGAGCGTTTTTGAGAGGGATGGTGATGTGAAAATGCGTTTAGGTATCTGTCAGTGTGGGTTTTCTTCCTGTATACCGAGTGTCCTATTGAGCCATTTTCCGTTTTGTAAACCAAAACGTCCAAAAAGGGAAGTGATCCGTTGTTCTCAATTTCCATCGTAAACCGTATAGATTTATGTTGGGAATTAAGGTGATTTAGAAAACCTTGAAGGCTTTTCATGCCATGGGGCCAAATAGCATAGACATCGTCTACGTATCTGCGCCAAATTTTAGGTTTTAATGGAAATGACTCAATAGCTTTTTTCTCGAAGTATTCCATGAAAGCATTGGCCGCAGGGGGTGATAATGGGGATCCCATTGCGGCGCCTGACACTTGTTCATAGAACTCTCCCTGTATCAGAAAATATGTAGATGTCAGACAAGCTTCAAATAATTTACATAACTTAGGGTCAAGATTTCCAGTTGTAAGTAGGTCTCGTATAATATTTATTGTATCGGGAACGGGAACGTTAGTAAATAGAGATTCTACGTCGAAACTAACCATTATGTCCGAGGGGTCCAGGGTCACTGTCGATAAGGTTTGTACAAAGTGTGTGGAATTTTTTACATAAGACCTCGTTTTTCCAACTAACTGATTTAAGATTTGGGCAAGGTGTTTGGCAAGTTTATACGTAGGGGAACCTATTGTGCTGACAATTGGTCTAAGAGGGGCACCGTCCTTGTGAATTTTAGGCAATCCATATAATTTTGGTACGCGGGAGTCTCGGGGGGTTAGATTATAAATTTCAAGAGGTGTAAGGGAGGATTGTTTAAGTAATTGTGTGATTTTTCGTTCAAATTTTCCAGTAGGATCGGTCTCGAGTTTTTCGTATGTGTCATTGTCTATGAGTTCCATTATTTTGTTAAAATAGTCATAAATTGTACAAATCGGGCAAAAACTTTCAATTTATTATTATTATTATTATTATTAAAAAAGTTTATATAAATCTCAAATTATGTTTCAAAGAAGGTACTGATCCAATAACTCATATATCACACCGGTCTGGAAACAATTTTTAGCTCAACTTTCATCTAACCCAAGTTTTTTTTCATAATTTAATTATATACAGCTTTGGCATCTTTTTAAGACTAAATTAAAAAAAAAAAACTATTGATGCGTTTTTGAGAAAAACGATTTTCATTTGTTTTAACAAAAAAAAATAAAATATTTTTAAAATTTAATTTTTTTTATATATATTCAAATTTTACATCAAAAAGTGAGACAACAAGTTTCTATGAGAGTTTGTGTTAAATGGCTTCTTAGGGGAGCTAAAATACGTTTAAGGGGCATTTTTAGAATATTATTCACTTCATAACTCAGGAACGGTTTAACTTAAAACCGTGAAAAATAAAAAAATATTAAAAACAATTTTTAGTATATTTTTCTTACAAAGGCTAGTAACAATCTAAGAGACGTCACGTCTGTGACAGTGCCACTAAAATTTCAAGTCTGTAGTTACGGGTTAAAATCGTTTAACCTATTTCCTAATCACCCTGCATTATCAATTGCTATTCTTGCTTTTTCTTCAATAAGAGACAGGATTCCGCAGACACATGGTAATAGATGCAGTGCAGTGTGTATATGTCTGGCCATCTAGATCAATTGGAACACAAGAATGACTTATGAGTCCATTACGTAATGTAAATAACGTCATTTACTATGTGGGCAATGGCATTTGTATTTATCATGGCTGACATTGGGATTGCTTACATCTAACATATGAACTTACGGCATAGAGGAACTATGTGTACTATACTTACATGTTGATAGAATCTCAGGATATCCTTAAATTTAGAAATACGGTTAAAAAAAATTATCATTGCTCGCCGAACACTTTTATTTAGATATGGCCAATTAAATTATTTGTTTGTAACAAATTTTATTTGAGTCAAATAAATATTTAGTTTATGAAAACAAATATTTAAATTTCAAAATGATTTATTAATGAGAACAAAATAGTTTATTTGACAGAAAAAAAATTTATGTGTCACAACCAAGTGATTTAATTGGCCATATCCAACCAAATATTTAGTTGACACAAATAAACTGTTTTATCAGTGCAGCAAATACATATAATTAAAATTAATGTTGCGTAAATCTTGTCGTGTGAGTTTTTTTAAATACAGGGTTAGAAATACTGTAATTTTTTACTAAGATAGGATCTAATCTAATCTAATCTAATCTAATCTAATCTAATCTAATCTAATCTAATCTAATCTAATCTAATCTAATCTAATCTAATCTAATCTAATCTAATCTAATCTAATCTAATCTAATCTAATCTAATCTAATCTAATCTAATCTAATCTAATCTAATCTAATCTAATCTAATCTAATCTAATCTAATCTAATCTAATCTAATCTAATCTAATCTAATCTAATCTAATCTAATCTAATCTAATCTAATCTAATCTAATCTAATCTAATCTAATCTAATCTAATCTAATCTAATCTAATCTAATCTAATCTAATCTAATCTAATCTAATCTAATCTAATCTAATCTAATCTAATCTAATCTAATCTAATCTAATCTAATCTAATCTAATCTAATCTAATCTAATCTAATCTAATCTAATCTAATCTAATCTAATCTAATCTAATCTAATCTAATCTAATCTAATCTAATCTAATCTAATCTAATCCAATCTAATCTAATCTAATCTAATCTAATCTAATTATTCTTATCTTATCTTTTTTTTATCTTATCTTAGGTTAGGTTAGATTAGATTAGATTGGATTGGATTGGATCGGATCGGATCGGATCGGATTAGACTTGACTAGACTTGACTAGACTTGACTAGACTTGACTAGACTTGACTAGACTTGACTAGACTTGACTAGACTTGACTAGACTTGACTAGACTTGACTAGACTTGACTAGACTTGACTAGACTTGACTAGACTTGACTAGACTTGACTAGACTTGACTAGACTTGACTAGACTTGACTAGACTTGACTAGACTTGACTAGACTTGACTAGACTTGACTAGACTTGACTAGACTTGACTAGACTTGACTAGACTTGACTAGACTTGACTAGACTTGACTAGACTTGACTAGACTTGACTAGACTTGACTAGACTTGACTAGACTTGACTAGACTTGACTAGACTTGACTAGACTTGACTAGATTTGACTAGATTTGACTAGACTTGACTAGACTTGACTAGACTTGACTAGACTTGACTAGACTTGACTAGACTTGACTAGACTTGATTAGACTTGACTAGACTTTACTAGACTTGACTAGACTTGACTAGACTTGACTAGACTTGACTAGACTTGACTAGACTTGACTAGACTTGACTAGACTTGACTAGACTTGACTAGACTTGACTAGACTTGACTAGACTTGACTAGACTTGACTAGACTTGACTAGACTTGACTAGACTTGACTAGACTTGACTAGACTTGACTAGACTTGACTAGACTTGACTAGACTTGACTAGACTTGACTAGACTTGACTAGACTTGACTAGACTTGACTAGACTTGACTAGACTTGACTAGACTTGACTAGACTTGACTAGACTTGACTAGACAAGACAAGACAAGACAATACAAGACAAGACAAGACAAGACAAGACAAGACAATACAAGACAATACAATACAAGACAAGACAGGACAGGACAGGACAGGACAGGACAGGACAGGACAGGACAGGACAGGACAGGACAGGACAGGACAGGACAGGACAGGACAGAACAGGACAGGACAGGACAGGACAGGACAGGACAGGACAGGACAGGACAGGACAGGACAGGACAGGACAGGACAGGACAGGACAGGACAGGACAGGACAGGACAGGACAGGACAGGACAGGACAGGACAGGACAGGACAGGACAGGACAGGACAGGACAGGACAGGACAGGACAGGACAGGACAGGACAGGACAGGACAGGACAGGACAGGACAGGACAGGACAGGACAGGACAGGACAGGACAGGACAGGACAGGACAGGACAGGACAGGACAGGACAGGACAGGACAGGACAGGACAGGACAGGACAGGACAGGACAGGACAGGACAGGACAGGACAGGACAGGACAGGACAGGACAGGACAGGACAGGACAGGACAGGACAGGACAGGACAGGACAGGACAGGACAGGACAGGACAGGACAGGACAGGACAGGACAGGACAGGACAGGACAGGACAGGACAGGACAGGACAGGACAGGACAGGACAGGACAGGACAGGACAGGACAGGACAGGACAGGACAGGACAGGACAGGACAGGACAGGACAGGACAGGACAGGACAGGACAGGACAGGACAGGACAGGACAGGACAGGACAGGACAGGACAGGACAGGACAGGACAGGACAGGACAGGACAGGACAGGACAGGACAGGACAGGACAGGACAGGACAGGACAGGACAGGACAGGACAGGACAGGACAGGACAGGACAGGACAGGACAGGACAGGACAGGACAGGACAGGACAGGACAGGACAGGACAGGACAGGACAGGACAGGACAGGACAGGACAGGACAGGACAGGACAGGACAGGACAGGACAGGACAGGACAGGACAGGACAGGACAGGACAGGACAGGACAGGACAGGACAGGACAGGACAGGACAGGACAGGACAGGACAGGACAATACAAGACAAGACAAGACAAGACAAGACAATACAAGACAAGACAAGACAAGACAAGTTTATTAGTAAATACAGTTTTTTAAAAAGTGGTTTTCCTAACTATAACTTATTTTAAAGATAATAAAAAATTATTTTAATTTATATAGCAAAAGAACCCCGACGTTTCCGTAAATTTTTTTTTTTTATTTATTTACACACACATTTACATGATATATTTTACAACCTATTATCAAATTGCTACCTTAATTATATTATATACTAATTTTATAACAATATTTTTTTACGGTGAGCCATTGTGCGTACGAAAAATTTTCTTCAATATTTTTTTTTTCTGTAAGTATATGTATAGCTTGTGCGTGATATATACATAGTTTTTATACTTTTTTATTTTATGTTTTTTTTTTGTAGGGCTCGAAATAAGAAATATGTTTACAGAGTTAGTTAGACCTATTTAAAGAATACAAAAGTTTAATTTTTTATTAATTTAGAATAGTTTTTATTGTTTCTGTGTTATCGGAAATCCAAATCTTAATTTGTTTTACAAATGACTTGTAGATGTTTTTGTAATTTTTTAATTCCATGGGTAATAAATTATAGATTTTTTTGATGTAAAACAAATAATTTTTAACACCAATAGTTTTTCTAGCTATATTTAAATGGATATTTAGATTTTTCTTTTGACGAGTGTCGTGCTGGTGGTTTATTAATTTTATGCAGCTTTTATTTTTAAAGTAATATTTCATTAACGATAGTACATACAGTTCTTTTAAATCCATAACATTAAATTCTTTAAAAAGGGTTTCGGTAGAATACCGTGGAGGCTTTTTTAAAATAATTTTAATAATTTTTCTTTGAATGACGCTTAGGTTTTCAATGTGCGTACTTGAAGTTGCACCCCATGCAATTAATCCATACTCCAATATTGATACAACAAATGCGTAATATACTGACTTGATAAGTTTGAGGGATAAAATATGTTTTAAAATATTAAAGCAATACATTAGTTTTCTTAATTTATTGCAGACTTCAGAAATATGGTAGTTCCATCGCAGGTGGCAATCAATTGTTAGACCCAAATATTTTATTTTATCTGTTTTTTCAATTGCAGTGCAAGAACAATTTGACTGGTTATTGCAATTACTATGAATTTTAAGGCTGCTTAATTCAGGCAAATTTTGTGTATATGATGTAAAAGCAAGAAATTTGCTTTTTGAATAATTTATTTTTAAAAGTTTATGATTGAACCAGTTAAATAGTTTTTTTAAACATCTTTCGGCAGTTGCTTTCACCTCCAGCCAAGAATTTCCCTCGATGTAGACAGCCGTATCATCGGCGAATGATACTATTAACCCTTCTGATATTTGTAAAAATATACTATTGACATAAAGAATAAATAATAAAGGTCCAAGGACCGTCCCCTGGGGGGTTCCGGTTTTAACAACTTTTTTGTAACTTAGGCTATTCCCTATTTTGACAATTTGAGTTCTGCTTGTAAGATAGCTTTTAATTAAGTTGTATATTTTTCCTCTAAAACCGTAGCTTTCTAACGTGCGCAAAAGTAGTTTATGGTTTATAGTATCAAAAGCCTTTGCTACATCGAGAAAAATTGCAATAGAGGGCCTAGAAATATCTAGATTTTTATATATTTTACTTATAAGAGTGGTAATTGCATCCTGGGTTGAAAGCTCGCTGCGGAAACCAAATTGTTGGCTGTTTAATATGCTATACTTTTTAATGAAGGATTCCATTCTGGATTTTATTACTTTTTCAAAAATTTTACTGATAATTGAGGTTAAAGAGATAGGCCTATAATTTTCCATGTTTTTGCTTTCGCCAGCCTTAAATATTGGTGTTACAACAGCTACTTTTAAAATGTTTGAAAATTCTTCTTGTTCAAAACTTAAATTAATTAATTTAGTAAGGGGCTCAACTAAAAACACAGATGTTTCTTTTACAGTTTCCGCGGTTATGCCGTCCAACCCAGGGGATTTACCATTTTTAAGTGTACTTATAATATTTTTGATTTCTAGCTTTGTAACTGGCTCTAAAATCATGGAACTACCACACCTTCTCTCGTCTACAATAAACGCAGGGTCTGCCTTGTCCAAATTTTGTGCCAAATTTTCCCCTAACTCTACAAAAAAAGTATTAAAATTATCCGCTGTTTGGGATCGTTAATTTCGTTACCAGAATTTAATTTAATTTTTGAAATTGTTTTTGATTTTAAATTTTGTTTATTAATAGATTCTTTAGTTATTTCCCAAATTTTAGACGGATCATTTAAATTATTGCTAATTTTTGTACTGTAGTATTTGTATTTTGCGTTTTTTACCAAAGAATTAAGTTTGTTTTTATACCTTTTGTATGAATTTAAAAGGGCAATGTCATTTGGATTTTTTTGTACGTCCTTATGCATATTGTTTTTTATGTTAATTGAGGTTACTAAAGCTTCCGTTATCCATGTTTTACGTTTGTGTTTTTTTATATGTATGGTTTTTGTTGATTGTTTAATGTTTTCTTGGAGGGTTGACACAAACTTTTCAGCAGCTTCGTTTATATTAAGATTAGAAATAGTTTCATCCCAGTTTACATTTAGAAGGTTTTGTTTTAATTTTGTGTAGTTTATTTTGTTTACAGTTTTTGAGTGTAATACAACCGGCTTTAAAAAGTTTTTTAGTGAAAAAGTTTGCAAATAGTGATCACTTATTTTTTGCTGTAGTGTAGTGGTCAGAATATTTTCAAAAGATAAATTAGTTTTAAAATAAATATGGTCAATACAAGTTCTTGTATTTTGCTTTACCCTCGTATCAGTATTAATTAATGAAACAAACCCTTTCTCAGCTAATAAGTTACGATACTGTTCTGTAACATTGTCAGAGTTATAAATATTAATATTTGTGTCTCCTACAATTAATTCATTACTGTTATGACAAATATTGTTTATATAGCTTTCAAGATAATTAGTAAATTTTTTTGTATCTGAATTTGGGGACCTATAAATCCCGGTAATAGATAACTTTTGGTCTAGTGTTGTAAGTTCACATCTAATAAACGTAAAATTTTCACACTTATGAATAGTTGTTTTGTGATTTATTTCGCTTTTGATATATATTATTACACCATCGTTTTTATTTATTTTACTATTATTATAATAGGTTTTATACCCTGCAAGATTAAATTGAGAAAAATTTTCGACACACCAGGTCTCACTTAAAATAATAACATCAAAAATATGGTCAAATTGGTCTAAATACACTTCTAGGGTCTCAAAATTGGCATTTACACTTCTAATATTAGTGTGAAGTAGATTAAATTTATTACTGCCAAACTCTTTTATAATTTGTTTACATTCCTGAATGTTTTCGGTTGTTTGGTTTTTAAAAATATTAAGATCATTATTATTTATAAAAGAAAACATAAAAAATGAATAATTCAAAAAATAAAGCGAAATATATACTAAATGTCTTTACAGGGCTCATGCTCCTTGTATTTTTACCCAAATTTTAACACCATTTATATGAACAATAAATCAGAAATATTTAATTACTTTGGTTTACCAAAGGTTTGTGTAAAAAATTGTAGTTTATATGAGTTAAATTTATAAACGAAATGACTAATTTCCTATATAAAAAAATCGATTATAAAAAAAAATAATCGAGGGGCAAAGTAGGATAAGCCGGTATATTTGATTAAATTATTGTTAAAATGATATACGTATTTAAAAGGAAGGAAAGGAAGAAAAAAGATGTATTGTGAGTATAATCTAATTTATACATGATGAATGTAATACTTACTTATCACTAACTAAACCAAGGCGTTCTGTCCTTTTTATTGGCCAAGTGAGAAGCCATCATTCTTTTTCGCCAATAAAAAGGACAGCACGGCTTAGTTTAGTTAGTTTAGTGATAATTATGCCTGAATCGGCCTTAACTCAAGAAAATTATTAATCTGCATGATATAATATTTCAATTCCAGTTCTTGTTTATTTTTTTCTAAATTTTTTATCTTTATGGTTTTATTATAAAATTTACATGCTTTTTGCAATTGCGTTGACCGAAATAAGGATAAGTTGACTCTGTCACTATCCGACTAAATTTAATCATCCAGAGACATACTTTATACAAAAAGTTTTTTAACTGAATTTTATATCATACATCATCCATAGCTTTAGCGAAGTTGTTGACCAACGAAATGAATGGTAGTTGGGGATAAGTGACCTATCACCGGATTTAAATATTAGAATTACTGCAGAACACTTGGAAATGCAATTAGTTTTTAATTTTATAATTAAAATATGCATTAAGGGTTTAACAATTATAGGTTGTATTTCCTTTATCAACCTGGTCGACAAGCCATCGGGACCCGGAGCGGACTTATTTCTTAAACTTGAAATATGCCTGTTTAATTCCATTTTAGGGATTTAAAAAAAAGCGTGATTTTGACTTTTGGTTGAGTCCGGTCCTGGCTTATTCCGCTTTTCAACTTTTTTAAACATATTTTCTTCCACGTTAATAAAAAAATTGTTAAAATAGTTTGATTTGGACACATCGGAACATTTTTGATCTTTTTTTTTTTCATCGACAATATTATATTTCTCAGTTTTATTGTTGATGTACTTTTTAATTACATGTCATATTTTTTATAATTATTTTTTGCATCATTTAACTCCGATTTGCAATAATCAATTTTTGCTGCAAAAATTAATTTGTTTAATTTATTTCTGTAATTTTTAAATGCTTTGTGTGCTTCTTCAGTAAAATTTGGATTGGCTGCGTTCAATAGACACAGCAAAACTCATCGAAACCTGTCAAGTTATTACTGAACGCTATGATCAGTCTCGATTGACAGATGTGGCTGAATCATTCCTCATCAACGTTTTGAGATATTAGTTTTGATTAATTTTTTAAAAGCGCGGGATTGTACTTTTTGTGGGAATTTATAACCTCAAATGGTAATTGTGACAAGTGACAGATATTAGCCGTTCAGCAGTTTGATAGCAAAACTTCATCATTTAATGACTTTTGATTAGTTTCGCAGCCATTTAGTTTTTTTTTATTAACAGATTTCCGGAACCTACTAAAATGTATGTTTGCCAATTAAATTATTCATGTCAATTTGATAATTCGTGTCAAAATTATTTCAAATCTTTACAGATGTCTGTAAAATTTAAATAGATAGATAATTTTCTTTACTATAATATTATTTAAACTCTAACAACTGTAAAATTTTAAGATTTAAACTACTGATATGGATAACTTTTCAAAATACACATTTATAACTCTTTATCAAGATCTAATTGTCTTTAGAAACACTTAGAACTGTTACATATTAAAGTATAGGTTTACGAAGATAAGTTTATTCAGAGGAAATCCTAAAATTATAGTAGCATTGAATAATGTTAAGGTATGAGGTTTTATTTGCTTGTATACATCATTCCCATAAGCAGCAATTAAAACCTTCTGCACGATTCTCAAAAGATCAAGATATTCGTTTTCCATATTCCGCCATATTCTGTATTTTTTTCGATCAGTTTTTACGGATGGGTACAACGCGTTGCAACCGTTATTAACATAGACCAAAAAAAAATTCTACAACCGTGCGGAAAGTAGCATTCTTCCGCACGCATTTGCGTTTGGAAACTTGTTCTTTTTCATACTAGTGTGGAAAAGAAGTAGGGGAAAAAAGGGTAATAAGAAACGACACATTCATATGTAAGCTATTATTCCTAAAAATTGAAGGTTTCTATTTAAGAATTTTCATAATTTTTTTAAGTGAAAAGTTAACCTATAGTATTTGCGTTTGGAAACTTGTACTGTTTCATACGTGTGGAAAAGAAGTAGGGGAAAAAAGGGTAATAAGAAACGATGAAGAAAAAGACATTAAAAATTTCTTCTGAAAATAGGAAAAAAAAACGTACAAATACCCCACATTCATATGTAAGCTATTATTCCTAAAAATTGCAGGTTTCTATTTAAGAATTTTTATAATTTTTTTAAGAGCAAAGTTAACCTATAGTCATAAAATTTAATATTGAAAGTGGGAACATTTTGTCTTTGACTGTGAACTAAAATTTTGTTAAAAGTTTTAGCAAGCTTTGCAACATTGAAATATTTTACTAACATTTAAAGTTTGCAAATATCGCTGTAATAATTTATTAAAAGAGTTTCTGGAACTTGCAGCGTCGGATTTTCTTATTACCCCAGGTGTTTTGTCGTAGTAATAAGAAACCCTTTTTAAAACTATTTATTTTTAGGATTTTCTTCTGGGTTTTTGTAGGAATAACTTTAAAATTCCAAGGAAATATCGAAAGAAAAGTGTTTGCATAAAATATTGAATTTGTTGAAAAAAGACAATTTTTTATGAGCCAATTCAATTGTTGGGAAATGAACCATTTGAATTACGACGAAGCGACAAATTAAGCATTAACAATAAGCTTAATTGTTGTAAAAGATAAAATTTACCAATTATTATTACTGTTTTTCATATTTTTTTAGTTTTTTTAATGCGTTTTTACTTTAACTTTTCAAAATAAAATTTTGTTTATTGATAACTTTTTTAATCTTTTCTAATTATTGTTCAAATTTTAAGTACACTTAGACATGCTTTAGAGGTGTCCCTTGTATATTCAGTTTATTTTTTAAGCTTTTTTTTTGGTATATATAATATATAAACGCATAAGTATTAATTGAATTTTATACAAGAAACTTAATAATACATATCAATACATAATACAAAAAAAATAAGTTTCTGCCTTTGTGTTAAGTCCTAATTCTAACATGCTCTGTTTCTTAAAACCCCGACTGTTTCTTATTACCTATTTCTCCCCTATAGAAAAAATATACAGTATGTATGTGTAAAATTGCATGGAAATGGAAATTTACTGATTTCTTCTAACATTCATAATTACAGATTACTTAGAACCTTATTTAAAACTTGCGACAGTAAAATCACCTGTGTAATTATTACATGAATTCATTTTCCCATAGGACTTTTTAGTAGATAGCAGTATTATCATTGACTAGTATACATCCAAATCATAAATATAACATTAAGTAGGTATATATAAATATATTTAAAATTTCTTCCTCGGAAAAGATAACTGTAAATAAGAACTTCCCTTCTTGAAAATTAATAATTTATTTTTTGATACTCAAGTTACCTGCTTGAAATATATTATATTTTATCAGGAACGGGCCGAAGAAAAAATATTGGGGGCAAGATACAAATTTTGCCAACTCGTCTACAAAAGGTGCCAACTACCACAAAAAATCTTAGAAAGGAGGAAATCTTCTAAGGTTGCCTTTAGATTTCCTCAAAATCTCCTAGGATTAATTAACTCGTATTTCTAGAATTTTCTTCGGATGAACTCTACACTGTAAAAAGTGATAGTAAATTTAAAGCAGTTATCCTTGTGAGGAAATACTAAATTATACTATCTCATATAAGCAAATTTACAAAAAAAAAACTGTAATAATGCTTAATTGTTCATGTTATTTGTAAATTTTAAGTTAAACCACAGGTTAGGTTGTAATATTCCTTGAAAAATACAGGAAGTTCTTGTAACAATAGGTCGAATTCACAGTAACATTAAAAAACACAGAACAACTGTAAAAAAAGCTGCAAAAACACGATGGTAATGCAGTCGACCGCTTTAAATTTACTTTAAAAATAAGGTATCTTTACAATCGCTATTTAAAAATAAAGTTAGGCTTTAAATTTACTATAACAATTGCTGGCAATAAACCGCCTACGATAATTGCGGAACATGTTTTTAGAGTGTAGATTATCCGGGATTTACCTAGGATGTATTCAGATTTCGTCGAATATACACTTATATACCTACCAATAAAAAAAAATTATTAGGTACATTTAAAAAAATGCAATGAAATTTGAAATCTTGATTTGACAGTTTAAAATAATCGTTATATTAAATTACTATCGCTAGTAATTTACTAAGCACGGTTCATGGTCTATAAAAAAGGTCCACCCAATGACCCAGCAAACTACCGCGGTATTGTTCTTGCAAATTGCATGCTAAAACTTTTTACTTCTATCTTACTTCAACGACTAACGTTATGGTGTGACGACAATAAAATTTTACCTGAAATTCAAAGAAGATTTCAAAAAAAGCGAGGGTACCTTTATAATATTAGAATTATAATTTTAATCAAACTATATAAGAACCATAGACAAAATAACAAACTAGAATGATTTTTGACCGTCTGCGCATACTTCTGCGTCCCGACTAAATGCGGCCTCCTTTTTGATTCTAAATGTCCAATATAAAGTAAAAAAACATATATTTTATGTTGGTAATACTGTGTAACATTATTTTCTTTGTTAGATATGTGACTTTTCATCTCACTTCAGTACTCAGTAAAAGTTTCTTTTTGTCGTTTTGTTGCCACGGTTGGTTATGAAAAAAACTAAATAAATATTTTATACTTTACATAGAATTTATTTTTAACAGTAATTTGAATATAAAAATATAATTCTTCAAACACACCTCTAACATTATTGATATGCTTTTTAGTTATAGAATATAGCAGTACTGCTATACGCGGATGACCTGGTCATCCTTGCTAGCTCACAAGTGGACCTCTGTAAAAAATTGAAAGTCTTGAAACAGTAAATTGTCCGTCGGTATATCTAAAACCAAAGTTGTAAGCTTCACGCTCAGAGCTCGTTGCGGTAGTAAATACTAAAAGTTTTTGTTTATATGGAAACATCGAAAGTTTAGTTAACATTCACTGATTGTTACAGTAATCCAATAATTAACGTTAAAACGTTGTTATAGTTCTGGTAATTGACAATATTCACTGTGTGCGAATTGTGTTATCAACCGTAAAAAAATTAAGTAGGTATAAACCAATGAAGGTATAAACTAGAAAAAACACGACAATATAAAAAAAAAGAATAAACACCAGGCCTAAAACTCATAATGTAATATCAATTCAATAAAACTAGTCTATCTTGGTTTTTGCTATCTAATAAATTTGGAAGAAAATTGTTCACTCTGAAATAAAAATGAAGTCAAAAATTTATCGCACTTATTCTTTAAATTTCCCATATATGAACCTCTCAGATTTTTCTCATATAAGTGGCCTTAGAGATTTAAACTGCTTAATATACTTATATATACAGTACTTTAAACTTAGCTAAAATTAAATTGATATATTCTTATGTAGCTAATGTAATTAGACTAAGATGGTTTATTATTAATGAATTATATATTTGTGTTTTATGCACAGTTTTTATAAAAATTGTAAGTTTTTTAAAAACAATGAGCAATAATCTAATCTAATCTGCTAAACAGGGTTAAGCTGGAAAGTGCCCCGCGAAATCTGATACTTCTGGGAACTTGATTCCTTATAGATTTTTGCAAAAAAAATATAATAATTTAAAATAAGGTGAATTTTTTGTAGGACCCCTTGGATAAAAAAAGTTTCACCAACTGCCACAAATGTTTTCTTCCTGCAATAAAACTGATGATTAAAAAAACTCATTCTGCTCCCAAAAGTTGTTTTTCTCTTCCCATAAAAGTGATGACTAAAAAAAAACTCTTTTCAAATTTTGTCCAACTTGAAGCTAAATTTTTCAACTCGGGGCTAAAGCCAATTTGTAAAATTACAGGGGGGACTAGCTGTCCCACTGATCCTTTCCTTAGGCCCGTCCCTGCATTTTATAAATACATTTAAAATTTCTACTTGGGTGAAAATAACTGTAAATAAGATGGTCTTTTTTTCATAAATTATAATGATTTTTGAGTTATTACAACCTACAGTTCGTATTTCAATCTATAAATAAAATATATGCACTCGAAAATACTTTTCCTGCTGAATATATTTTACGGAAGCACAGCCGGCATTAAAACGATATATTTTACAAATCTGCGATGGGAAGTTAAAAGGGTCCTACCGTATAATTATTTTTTTATCATTTAGTTACAAGTTACCTTGATTCTTTGCAAGGTCAATATCTAAATCAAAATTTTTTACACAAATTGAGATATACAGGGGGTCCCATATAAGACATATCAATCGTTTTTTGGCGTTATTAGTAAAGTTATCGAAATAAAATTTATGTCACTCAATATACATCCAAAAAGCGATATGTGTGCATAAACAAAAGTTTTTACTAGCTTATAGATAGATAGATAGATAGATAGATAATCATTTATTAGTTTAAAATACCCCTTCGGGTGTGGAACCAGTCAAAAAATAATTTCTTTTTAACATGTTTACAGTATTTTTTAAACAAATAAATTTTGATATATTACATAGTAAAATTTACCCATGTAAAAATGTAAATTAAAAATTAATTGCAATAATAATATAATAAAGAAATATAATTTAGAGCATTTCATTCTTATTTTTGTCCTTAAAGAATTCATCTAATGTGTAGTAGGCTTTATTTATTAGATATCTCTTTAATACTCTTTTAAGATTGTCGTTTGGGAGGTCTCTAACTGAAAGTGGTATTTCATTATAAATTTTTATGATGCTATATTCAACATTTTTTTGAAGATATGTGTACTTGCATTTTGCAGTTTTTAGGCCTTGTTTTTTCCTAGTTTGGTAATATTGAACATCTAGATTTTGGCTAAACAAATCATTATTATCTTTAACAAAAATTACACATTCGTAAATATAAATACCAATAAGTGTTAAAATATTATTATTTTTAAAAATGTTTTTACAGCTGTCTGTGTTTTTTAATTTAAAAATGTTTCTCAAACATTTTTTTTGTAATACTAATATTCTTTCAATATCTACAGAGTTTCCCCAAAAGATTATGGCATACCTTATTCTAGAATTTACATAAGCATGATACGCCATAAGGGATGTTTGTATATTTATACTGTCGGATACTACCCTCAAAGCATAGCAATATTTTGATATATTTTTTGCCACTTGGTCTACGTGTGACTTCCAGTCTAGCCTTCTGTCAATCGAAAGTCCCAAAAACTTAACCTCATCCTCTGTCGTTAAATTTACCCCATGGTACGGTAAGACAATATCCTGACGTCCTCTGTTTTTAAATGAAATTATTTGTTTTAGATTTTAAGCTTTCACGGCCATTAAGATATAAAGAACTTTCATAGGTAAACTTTTGAAGAAGTCAAATATTAAGCCTATATTTCGGTCCAACCAAAAATTAGGTCAATGTTTGACTTCAACAAAAGACAAAATACCCCTGAGTTCAGAAGGCGTATATAAAATACCCTGCTCCTGTGGTACGGTTTAAATAGGTGAAACTAAGAGAAAAATTTCTACAAGACTTCAAGAGCATGAGCGCAATATAAGAAAGAAACAAATTTCCTTATCGGCAGTAGCCGAACATGTACATGAAACAGGTCATAAAATCAATTTGTCTGAAACAAAACAAATATTAACAGAAAACAGAAAAATGCCAAGGAAGATACGGGAATCGATAGAAATCATCAAGCATCCTAACAATATCAATCGGGACACTGGTTACCACTTACCTGCAATATGGAAGTCTTTGATAGGAAAAACCTCGTCACGGGAATAACCACAACTCGTCATAAATAGTGACACAAGTTGATTCGAAACTTAGTTTCAGATTAATCCCTGAAGATGTCTCTAGTAGTAAGAGACGAAACGTCGGAAAGTGAAAATCCATTAACACGGTCTAAACCCGAAAGTGAAAGTTCTTTATAGAAATTATTTGTGTTTTTTCAATATTTAAAAGTAAATCATTTGCAGAAAAGTATTCTTCTAATGAGTTTAAGGCCTCTGTGGATTTGAAAATCAGTATATTTTTATCTGTTTCACTAAAAATCAAAGTAATATCATCAGCATAAGGTACTAAAAAATCAGCATAAAGTACTAAAAAATCATCAACTACGCAAGGTAGCTCGTATATAAAATATAGAGCAGTGGACCCAGGATAGAGCCTTGCGGTATTTCTGAGATACAATTTTTTTAACTATCGCTTCAAATACTATTTTTAAAACGTTATTATAATATTAAACTATTCTTAAATTTATTGACATTTGCTAAAAACATTATAATATTAAATTATTTTTTAATTAGTCTTTAAAAATCTATAAATTTTAATAATAAAATTATTTTATCAAGAACTCCATGAGTTTGAAGATTAGTTATGGAGATAACCTCAAAAAAAGTTATTTTCGAGTATGAAAATAATGTTGTTCAGGCAAATTTAATCTAGTGTGGAAAAGAGACCCTTTCCACACTTGTTAGGAAATAGTATATTACATAACTAGTGTGGAAAGTGATATATTTCACGCGAGAGGGAAAGTTTACAAACGAGCCGCTAGGCGAGCGAGGAAACCCCACGAGTGTATGAAATACACTTTCCAACGAGTTATGTACACTATTTTTCCTACGATCCCGAAAAAATATGAAGTTTCTTATTTTAAAATTTTCTAATTTTTATTAATTTTTAAGAAAAGCAAAGCACAAAATAATTATAAATAGCATACGAATTTATATATGTAGGTATGTAAAACAGGAAATATGATTTTCATTTAGATTTAGTTCTTTTGGTTTTATATTTAATACAATACATAGCTGTTCAATGGGTTGCCTATTCCTAAATAAATGCAAACTTGAGTTTGCTTATTAAATTAGATTTCTGTAGTTACGCTGCCATATAAGACAGTAAAATTGTACTGTTTTACATTTCATAAGAAAAATACTGTGTATTTTAATGTTTTTTATGTAATGTAAAGTATCTAAATAAAAAAAATAAGTAGTTTTTATAAGATCTAGACTGTCTAGACTGGACAGTAATGGTCAAAATAGTAACGTTATAACTATAGTTTCTATTTTTGACATGAAAAACAGAAATATTTGGATTAAAACACTTAAAAGATATAAAAGGCTGTTTTGAAAGGTGGAAAATGGTTTATAAAATAAGGTGAATAAAATTCGATGAATCTACTAGGTAAATATCTAAATAAAATTAGGCAAATCTCGATGCATAAATATCACACCATGGTGTGATATAAAAATATCAAACTAGTGCTATATGAGGCGTTTTCTAAAGAACAAAAGAGTGTGCTAAATGTCATTTTCATAGAGGATCGTAGGAAAATAGCTATTTCCTAACCTAAATAAAAAAGATTTTTATAAAAAAAATCTTTTTAGAATAAAACAAATACACTAAACATTATTTTTTATACAATATAAGTTTTCCCTTATGTGATTCTGAAAAAGAAATGAACTGGTTATTTATACAAAGATTTAAAAATGATAATGCTTGAAGCTTATAATTTACATAATATGAATGCATAGCAATTGCCGTAAGCACAAAGCTTTTCTATCTGTTTGATGTTAAGTGAATATTTTTAAGCTCTAAATCCTAATTAAAGGTTCACTTATAGATTTATTAAAATGTGCTACACTCCTCTACCAGTAACTTTATTTGTCAATAGCAGCGTTTTCAAAATATTACATAAGAGTTGAAGTGAAAAAGTCGATATGTGACAAATGAAGTCACTGCTTTCTAGCTTAGTAGGGCAGTACACTATACATTGTTGTACTAGGAGGGGAATAGTATATTACATAACTAGTGTGGAAGGTGACATATTTCACGCGAGTGGGAAGGTTTACGAACGAGCCGTCAGGCGAGTGAGGAAACCCCACGAGTGTAAGAAATACACTTTCCAACGAGTTATGTACACTATTTTTCCTACGATCCCAAAAAAAAGTTTAAACTTTAAGAATTCTTCATTTAATATTTTCTAATTTTTATTACTTATCCCGAAAATTTTTGAGTAAAGAAAAACACAAAATAGCATACAAATTTATATATGTATGTCAACAGGAAATATGTTTTTTATTTACATTTAGTTTTCTTGGTTTTATATTTAATACAACATATTATGGAAGGTCAACACTGTTTAGTGGGTTGCCTAACCGCAAACATCTTTTAAATCAAGGAAAATTTGTCAGTTTACTAATTAAATTTGATTTCTGTGGATATGCTACCATATAAAACTAAAATTCTACAATGTTTTACATTTCATGAGGAAATGATTGATGTTTTTTATAAAATGTAAGGTAACTAAATCATAAATTAAGTAATATTTATAAAAACTAGACATTAATAAAACATATTAAGTTATATTGACCTGAGTCAAAATAGTAAGGTTATAACTATAGTTTTTATTTTTGACATGAAAACAGAAATATTTATATTGTAAAATATAAAAGACATTAAAAGAGTCTGTAATGAAAGTTGGAAAATGGCATATAAAACGAGGTGAGTAACATTCGTAGAATTTACAAAGTAAATATCTAAAGAAAATTAGGCAAACCTATACATATATATCAAACAAGGGTGATATGAAAATATCAAACAAGGGTGATATAAGACGTTTTCTAATGAACAAGAGAGTGCGGTAAATGTCATTTTCATAGGGGATCGTAGGAAAATTAAACTTTTCCCTGTCGAATTTAATGATTTAAAGAAAGATCGTAGAGAAATGGAGCGAAGAAGGTAACAACAAACGAGACAGGGTAAAGTTACTTTACTTTGGAATATAACACCATTTTTTCTTTATATATTATAAATTTTAAATAACTGCGATCGAGATCCATTCTTATATTGGAGTTTTGATAAATAAATCCTAGCCCGGCAGGTTATATAATTAACTGTATCTTACAGAAAAATTAATTTAATAAATAATACCTTTAGGAATGCCTCAATTCAAGTGTTTGGAATAAGATTTTTGCAATTTTGAAATTTTAATTGTTTTTTTTTTATTTTATACCATGTTGTATAAAATGTTATTTTCCATCAATACTCCATATTAACATACCCCGGGCCTTTCAGGCCCGTATACGCAAATATTTATCTTTTATTATAAAAAATAAAAAACGCTGATAAATCATTTGTAGTTCTAAAAAATATAAGGAACCTCAACTTTTCACATATAAAACAATATTTTGATACTTTCGGTTTTACAGGAAGTGCTGACAAACTTTTAGTGTACACTTTTTCCATTATTATGAGTATTAATTAATTAATTAATACCAATAATAATGAAAATAAATGTATACGCATAAATATATTTTTTAATTATGCTTAGCTCTTTAAATTTGGTAAGTTTTTATAGTATATTCAATTTCAAGATTCAGTGGGTGTAAACAAACGCATGTGAATAGAACGGATTTAGTGACAGGGTAGGACTCAAAATAAGGGAACTTCTATATGAAGGTCCATTGCAATGCATGATACGCTTCGTCGCAAGTGTTCCCGCACTGACATGTTTAACTCTCGCAACATTCGAGTGTCTTAACCAATAAAACCACGCGCCCGCTGCCATGGTGAGCGATTCTTTTGTTTACCTCCACTTCATATTGAAGTTGAATTTACTATAGTATTTTTATATAATTTATTTTGTATTGTTTTTTTTTACTCACTTAATTACCCTTTATTATGATATGTATAAATATACTTAAATGTCTTAACAAGTCCTGTAATACTTTGTAGCTCTGAAGATATCCAAATAATTGGAAGAAACGTCAGCTTATTTTTAATAAAAGCACAAACATGCTTCATAATGAATGAGTGTTATTACACAACCCCACATCAACCAAAAAGCAGTCATAGAAAACCATATCTTAAAAAATGTACCAAAGAATGAAAAATAATCCAACTATTATCAATAAAAGTTTATTTAAACAAATGAAAAATTAAATAAAAAATTTCAGTATAAAATTAAAAAAAGAATGGGCCGAAAGAAAATTTCAAAGAGGAAATGTGTCCAAGCAGGTATGGAATACTATTAAGAGTAGCATGAATGTCAAGAAATCAAAGAACAATATAGATTCACTATTAATAAATGAAAATAAAATAACAGATAATAAAGAAATAGCGGAGCAATTCAACAAACATTTTTCTACTCTTGGCGAAAATATTGAAAATACATGTAGGGTAACCCAAAATGATACTCAAGAACTACAAGAAGAGAACACTGATGTTGAAATGAAATTGTATCCCACGGACCAAATAGAGATATGGAAAGTATTCAAAAGCATAAAAAACAGCTGTGCGCCTGGATGTGATAATATCAATAAAAAAAACCTGGAAAAGCTTGTCAAAAATAGATTGATAGGTCATATTGAAAAAACTTTTAAATTTGACCAAAACCAATATGGATTCCAGTCGGGAAGTAGCACATTAAGTGCAGCTACAGGTTTTGTTGAGTGGGTGAAAAAAGAAAAAAACTTAAATAGACTAGTCATAGCGGTTTGTGTTGACCTGAAAAAAGCTTTTGATACGGTGGACATTGAACTTTAACTTAAAAAACTAAAAAAAATGGGTATAAAAGGTACTGTATTTAATCTGTTTAAAACATACCTTATTGACAGAACGTACTTTACAACTATAAATGGAGAAAAAAGCAAAATGGTTAACATCGGCGTTGGAGTGCCACAAGGTTCAGTCTTAGGGCCTATACTCTACTTATTATATGTACATTCACTTAAATATGCCGGCATCAAAGCAACTTACTTTACATTCGCTGATGACACTGTGCTACTTTACTCTGGACCCAACATCAAGGAATTTCAGGAACAAATTAATGCTGACTTAAAAAAATACAAACTCTGGCTTTCTAGAAACAAACTCACCATGAACAAGGAAAAAACCGTGTACATGCTATTTAAAAATAAAAATAACCAATGCCCATGCATGGACATATTTGTTGATAATAAAAAATTAAATAAAGTTGACGAATATAAATATCTTGGTTTGATAATAGACACGAAACTAAATTGGAGAGCTCATATATCTAAGATAAATAACAAAATTGTTTCTCTGGTTTCAGCATTAAAAAGGTCTTCAGTATTACTTAACAACAATAGTAAAAGGTTACTCTATTATGGGTGCGTAGAACCACATATACGATATTTAATACCCTGCTGGGGCAATACAGCCCAAATTTATTTAAATAAGCTCCAACGGACACAAAATAAAGTTCTAAAATTACTTTATGGATTTGATCATCGCTTTTCTACTATTGAACTCTTCACCAGGACAAAATTTAATAATGTGGTAAAAATTAAAAACACTGAACTTTTAAAATTAATATATTTTATTGTAAATAAAAAACTAAAATGTTCCATTACTTTACAAAAACAAGATGATATACACGGTCACCCGACGAGAAGTGCAACAAATATTAGACAACAGTTGGCCGCAACAGCATCCTCTCAAGAAGCTCCTATATATCAAGGAATAAAACTCTACAACAAAGTACCTGCTGATGTAAAAAGTATTAGAAACATGAGATTGTTTATTAAAAAGACTTTGCACTATACTTGATTAAAATCTGTGATATGTATTAATTTTTTGTTAAATTGTTATATTTTTTATTGTATATTTAGTTTATAATTATGATAGTTTAAAACATTTTTAGTTGTAATTGTAATTTTCTCTTCTATTTTTTATTTTTTATAAGTATTTATTGTTAAAAAAAAATATTATGTATTATAAACTGTAAATTAGGCCGAGTCACCAGTTCTAACTGATTTTCGGTCAGGAATAAATAAATAAATAATAATAAAAAAACAACTTCCTATTTCATAACGTTTTAAATTAGTGCTGAGTGTTTTGGCAAGGTGCTTGAAAGTGTTCAGCTGGTTTATCTTTACAAATAAAAAAGTTAAGGGGTGTTACATTGGATCTGCGACACCCGCTATATGCAAAAAAGTTTGGTTAAATCGGAGGATTATTATTATTGTTATTATTATTATATAGTTTGACGCACGGATCTGTGGCTATCAGAAATATGTTTGGAATGTGTGTGCAAGTGGGAGGCCCGTTGTAGGTACCCACTCCTTATAACGCTCTCGACGCAAAGAAGAGAGCGCTAATGATTCCTCCCCCTTCCGTCGGAGACTTTCTTTCATGCGGATAACTATACTCTTTACAGCGCGCAAACCTTATATTAGAACCTTATTAGCAATAGTCGGCATAAACACAGTTAAGACTCATCAACGTTGAAAATAAACACAGAAACATAGGCTTACTGAATAATTTTGCCGAATTATGAGGAAAATTTTTTAAAGGTAACTAAATCGAAACATTAGACGACTAATTTGTTATACACAATAATATTGACTATACATTTTAACTATACATATGTATATATATATATCGGTGTTTTTCAAAGAAAAAACCGACATTCGATTTTTATCTTTTAAGAATAAGAAAGTTTTTAATTTTTATTTATCCCACCTTACTCATTTAAATGGAATCATTAAAAAAAATCAAGACAAAAAGAAATAAAAATGTAAATATTTAAAACCTCGCGTCAATGCTACAGTCGACGCTGCCCCAATGCGAGTACTGGAAATTCGCCGAGGACTGCTTATCAGAAGAATATAATACGGTAGTTTATAATTTACCAAAAATCGTCAAAAAACGTTCCAGACAATTCTTGGACACAAATGTCTCACATTTTTTTAAGAGCGATAACTTCGAAACGAATTATCCGATTGATTCGAAATTTTTAGGAAAAATCAACTTCTATGAGATGAAGATCTGTATGTTTATAAAACTAAATTCCCCGAAAATAAAACTTTTAAAAGAATCGAAGAAAAGCTGATTGGCGTTTTTTTTTTAATAATAAATACACTTATAAGGATCAACCCTATTCATTAAAAAAAATAATTAAAAATTAAAAAAGTTTTAAGGGCACAACATGACGAAAAAAATATTTTTACTAAAAACAATAAGAGACCAGGATACTAATATTTTAACGCGTTTTTGCCTCTGAAGGTCTCGAGTTCTAATTTTCTTTTATATTGTTTTTTTGTTTGTTTGTTTGTTTGTTTAACCTTGTACTATTCTACTTAATTAAGCATCCCCTAAGTCCAGGACTTGTGTGGGCTAGTATTAGAGGGAACCACCGGCTTATACTGACTTGCGAATCAGTTTCTAGGGAGTGTCCGTTTCACTTATCGCCTTCGCCAAATTTTAATTATTAATTAACTGAAAAAGGCAAATCGGCGCCAGTGAGAATCGAACTCACGATAGTAGACTTGCTATTCATACGCGCTAGCCACTACGCTATGCCTCCCATTAAAAATATTAATTTTATGTTTTAAATAAATTTTAACTTACGTATAATACAATATACCTACCATCCACTGTGTGACTTGTTTTAAATAATTAAAATAAATTGTACACATACGTAATGTATTTTATACGTTGCCATTTTGTTATAAAATAAATGTATTTTTTATTATTTAAAAAATGTAATTATTTGTGCAAGCATAAAGTACTTTGAATTTTCGCATTATACTTGCATTAAATTTTTTATTTAACTTTAGGCATTATAGAAATATTTTCTTTTTAAAGTGTCGTTATTATTTTATAGTTTTTTTACTGATCTATTTAGTAACTTATATAAAATAATCACATTGTAAAAAGTATACCTTCTCCAGTATTAAATATTCTTGAGTAAAATAACAATTTTTATGTTAAAATTAACCAGAAAAAGTAGATTCTTTTCAAAGCATATTTGCATTCTTCATAGATAATTATTAACTCTTCGTTTATAGAAGCATAATACCCATTTTAAGTAAAATTTACTTTACTTTACGAACAATACTCGTCGAAGATAACTTAAAGATATAAGGAAAAAATAGTTATTTTTGTGATCATTACTATTGAAAGTAGATACATTTGAAGCACACTCCGAAATTAAAAAAAATATATGTTTTTCTAAGAAATATGGCTTCATAGTTAGTTGGACTTTCCTCATTATTAAAGCAGCTTAAACTTAAGGAACACTATCTCAAATTTCAGCCAAATTCGTCGCTATAGTGCATTTAGACTGGCATGAACTTACGCGAATGGGGTCTGGTTCATTTTAAACTTTAAATCAAAAACTTTTCTTAACTTTTCAGCAAAAGCTAGGTATTTCCAAAAGCTTATATCCAAAAAATCTAGAATAAATTTTTATATTCAGGCTACTTGAGTGTTTTAATTAAATTTTTCTCACACTAAAATAAAAAATATACGCAGTCGTTTAGGGGCAGATTTTTTTTGAAGAAATCACTCTTAAAATTAGTATTTATAAACAGCACTCACGGCGTGCCTTAAAAACAGTTAAATGGAAAGTCAAACCAGTTTAGGTTAGGTTGTTTTTGGGACATTTTCAAACAGTTTTTGACAAAAATTGAAATCGCTCACGAAGCCGTTTTTAAATAAAGTAATTTTTCTTCTTCTTCAGGTTTTTCCTGAAATTACAATATGGAGTTTTTTCTATGACACACCCTATAGCATCTACCATGATACTCAATATAATCACGACCATTCACACGCCTACTTTGTTAATGTCCAAAATAAGACGACCATGCACGGTCGTTTGGTTTTGATTTTTAAAAATATTAAGAGGGTACTCACCATATCATTTAAAAGCAAAGATACATTCATTTGTCTATGATTATACCTTTATCCAAAAAAACTACTCAATTTATAAAATATTTGCTTAGTTAATTACACCCGATTACATTACATTTTTACAATTTAAAAGTCCTTATGCTGAGACTTCGTCAAAATTCAGCTTGTAATTTTTATCTACAGGCAAAAACTGATGCATATTGACTCTTTAAACAAGAAAATTGGATACCTATCTCGCACGCGCGAGCTGCCAGATTTGTTCTGTGGTTGACATGTCGGACCATATATAGTTTCCTGCATAAAACAGTCTCGGACGAAAGGGGGAGGAATCATTCGCGCTCTCTTCTTTTCGTCAAAAGCGTTATAAGGGTTGAGTGCCTAGAACGGGCATCTCACCTACACACACATTCCTAACATTTTTCCCTTAGCCACAGATCCGCAAAGTATAATACAACAACGAAAAAAAATATTTCTGGTTAAAAAAAAACTATTAAAAAATGTATAACATTTAATAAAATTTATTATTTAATAATATTAACTAAGTATTGATAATATGAATGTACTACCACAAAATGTTAAAAAAAGTTATCTATCCATCATGAAAATCAATGGACAGTACCACACGTCGAATTGATAACCTCCTCCTTTTTTGGAAGTCGGTAAAAAAAGACGTTATCTTTTCATCGTAAAGAACACATGGACAAGAAACACTAAATAGTATAGATAACTTTTTTTTGTATATACACGGTGTATTTGAAATAGCGTCGGAAAAAAAACCAGATCATCTTTGTGACCCCAAAAATCGATTCAGAAAGAAAAAGATTGGAAAAAAAAATCTAAAAAAAATCTTTAGAAAACCTTAAATCCAGCCTACAGACGACGCATCTGTAAGCTTTATCATCGCGCTTCAAATCTGTAAAATGCAAGGTTGTCAGATTTTGTCGATTCCGTATTTACTGTTTGACAAAATAACTTTTATCGTCTTTTAATCATCATAGAATTTTATCAACAATAATTATAAAGTACCGTAAAAAATGTTAAAATAATAACCAAAGATGTACTTGCCATATTCATAATCTTCACCTACAAACTATTTAACAGATGTTGTTTTTAACAGATGCTGAAACTTAACGGGTTAACTTTCACTCACACAACTTTAACTCACACTTGCAGATTTTTTAGTAGAAAAAATACCATATCACTAGTAGTGTAAAGTTTTTGGCAACTCTAAATACATGTAATCTATTCATGTGTACCTTTTATTATATTCGGAGATATTTAACTTTAAATTTGTTGAAAATCTTTGAGCGATTCACTTTACATTTTGATCAGTATTTTATACAGCACAAATCCAAATTTCCCATTGCACGTAAAAATAGCCCCCTGATGGGATGTAAACAACAGTTTTCTTCTTCTTCTTCTTCTTCGATTTTTGGCTTTGTATTTTACATTTCAGCCATCGGGTTGCATGGTGGTTACATCAGTAACTAGGAGTAGTGAGAGCCAGATGTATAAGACTAACGACTAAAAATTATAAAAATTTTAAGGGAAAACAACAGTTTTGCTACAGTCAAAACAATACGAAAAAATAAATGATCCAACCTAAAAATACCAAACAAAGAGTAGCCAACTGTAGCAATATAAAAACTGGCTTTGGTTTATGAAGCTACGACTTTTTTTTAATAAATCAAACATTAAACTTTAGTGACTATAAAAAGTATATTGTGATTGTGTTTTAAAAGAAAGAAATCATCAGAGAAGACTTTTCACAGCAAGAGGACAACTTCGTTGCAACAGACGGAAAGGCATGGTACAAACCAGACGGTCCATTTTGTTTAAGTGTAACCGACGAGGACTGGTTGGATAGCCCTGGCAGCTCAAACCACAGATCTGAAGTGAGAGAGAGAGAGAGAGAGAGAGAGAGCTACGACTTTTCTAATTCGATTCTCAGAAAATTAATTTGACCAGTATTTTTTGCAATAAATCGTAGTTTCAATAATAAATAGTTAAAAATCATTGCAGTAGTTTATGTGCGTTATTTTCCTGTAGTGATTAGACAATTTTTGTTTAATATTTCAAGTTTGATACTTATCCCGACCATTCTAATGCAAAAAAAGTGTTTCAAAGTGTTGTGTACATTTTTTTACTTTATTATTTAATAAATCTTATAGTGATTCTATCGCTGTGGTTGATAATTTAAAAAAATCAGTGAAAACTTCTTGTTAAGATAAAAAACAAGGGTTGGGGAAATAGTTCAATGGCATCCAGCGGATACCTAAAATATTATTATTACCTAGGTGATAATGAGATGTTTACTTCATGGCTTTATAATAGGGCCCCTATTTTACTACGGTAGGTAAGTTTAAAAAAACTTTTCTCATCGAGTGAATCTGGCAACGTTGGGAAGATTTCATACATATTTGCTACAAGGTCACCATTAATTTAGAGAATTTCGCAGCGTGACATTGACGTACGGCTAAAAGGTACATTTTTTTCAAAAAAATCCCATTCTAAAACTACTGCACATATTTTTTTAATTTTCACGGAAAATGTTAGTTATACCATGAGCTATTCGTGTATTTTTTTTCCGACGCTATTTCAAATACACCGTGTATTAACCGAAAAACTTGTAATATATATTTTTATAGTCAACACCCTTAATTTACAAAAAGGTAAATTGTTTTCATTTTAACCTTAAATTTGACTTAAATTTGGCAACCTGCAACAAGAGATAAAATAGCAAGGTAAGCTAGTTCTAGCATCATAGCCTCACAAGTAGCTCGGATAAAGGATTTTTAATTATTTTATTTTTTTTATTCCTAGGATTATATTCTGGAACCATCAGAAGTTCCTGTTTTTTTAAGGACCTTTTTTCTGAATAACCCTGAATAAGATTATTCAGGATTTTTTAAGATTATGCTGATTATCTGGTGGTCATATAAGATTATGCTCGTAGTTGTCTACCCCTCAGAATTACCCAAAACACGAAGCAATTTTATAAGTTTCTAACATATATTTTTTATATATTTATAGTTAGTGCATCTACTTCTTTGAAATATGTTTATGTATGATTATATTTGTGGCATACTCATATACCTACTTAAAAGTAATAGTTACTGTGGTTAAACTTAATTTATAATCATTACAACCAGCGTTAAGCTTCATTTGCTTATTTTTAATTCTTATATTGATGCAGGTAATTTTTATTTTTATTTTTTGCTACGCAGATGTTATTTTTTTTATATATGTAGAAAAAATATTTAAATATAAAGTTATGGTTTGCTTCTCAGTAAAAATATTCCGACGTAGAGTTTACGACGCTTGTTAACATATTCTATTTATTTACGATATAACCGGAAATTTTTATGAATAAGGAAAAATCTGGTAATAGCTCGATTTTTTTTTCTAATTTGTTCTAGACATCCAAAAGAGTCTGTAACTCGATTTTTTCTATTCTGTGCAGGGCTGAAGCAATCTTTATTTTGCTTTTTAAAAAAAATAATATTTTTTTTGTGTTTCCGTTTTATTTATTTTTTTGGCTCCTATGGGTCCAATCTCGATGATTTAAAAAATATTATGTTCGTTATAACTACCAAAAATGTTTTTTTCCAACACAATTTCATAACCCCAAAAATAATGAAAACCCTTTCTTTTGGTACTTTTTTGTATTTTTTTTGTAATTTTGTACAAAATTTATATATTTGAGCAAAAATTTGTTAAACTGTAATTCCAATAGTTATAAATAAGTGAACCAAATTTGGTTTTAGAATATTGCTTAAATCGGTACATGTGCTTAATTTTATAAAAAAAAGATTTGCTGGCCATTTTTGGGCAAAGTATCGTAGGCACAACTTTTTTTTTTTGGTTGTAGGTTTTTATATGTACTTTAATGTGGTGTGAAAAAACAAAATTTTAAATTAAAAAATTATACATTTTTTAATTATTTTAAAAATTTATTTTTATTCTTATTTTATGTTTCTTATCCATATCAAAAAATACTTTTTTATTTTGTATTTCTTATTGGAATATACTTTTTTATGTAAAAATACACAAAAAAAGTGTATGAAGTGTAACATCGCAGGTTTAACGGTTTTGAAGATAAATTCATTAAAAAGTAAATTTTTACTCATCAAGAACCAAATATAAAAAATAATAAAATATATAATGTCAAAAACAAAGATTTTAATACCGGGTGTGGATTTTACATTAAAAACTCAGAAAAAAGAGTTCTATACACCTTGGTTCAAAAATCATTCCTAAGGGAGCTAAGTCATTCTTAATATACACCATACCTTTAAAAATAGGACATATTTAGAAGTACATAACTTCCTTAGAAATTATTTTTGGACCAAGATGCATGGAACTTTTTTCTTGGTTTTTAAAGTTACTAATATCCATGCCAAGCGTTCTCCTAAAACATACACGCACAGTAACGATATTATTGTGCGTGTATATAAAATCATACACGTGGCGTACTAGACCCAACCAGTGTGTATAATTTTTCATACACATGGCAGTCAACGTATTAAAATATTAATAGGCTTCGTGTCTTTACCAAGATTGATTTTTGCTAAAAACTTGAAGTCGATCGGATTATTGTTTCCTGAGTTATCGCGCTGTAAAGAAAACATGACTTGCCAACGGACAGAAGGACGCACAGACATACGGATGAAGATGGAAAACAGGCGGACATTTTTAAAGTCCTTTAGAATTATATTGTACTTTGGTAGTAGTTTTTTTTCATTTTGGACAATTTTTTTCTTTTTTTTTTGGGTCCGAAACAAACTTATAATACTTTTTTATAGGGAAGATGTAATGAGTATAATAATACTTTAATAATTTCTTATTATAATGTGTTTTTAAATTATATTAGTGCATTTTTGTTTATGTTCTGTTTTTTCAAGCAAGATAGTAAATTAAAAATCGCACAGTGAATATTTTTACAACAGGCTTGAGTAGTATATGTTTGTGTATAGAATATAGTTATGTTTTATAAAATAAACTATGCAGTATATTCGCACATCTAATATTAGAATCTTTTTTGAAAATATTCACTGTGTGATTTTTAATTTACTATCTTGCTTGATGAAACAGACCATAGTTACAATTTTGGCGAAGGCGCTAATATTATTTCCATGGAGCCATCGTCAATTTCTAAGACCTAAAGGAGGGTATCGCATTTTGGGCTAAATCGCCTGCAACGATAAGATTTTACATGCTTATAGATACAAAAAAAATAAATACTTAGCCAAAATTTCATTACATACTTTAACTAATTATTTTAATTACGAATTTTGGCATATCGTCTTGTAAATTTTAGGACGTCGTGTCTCAAAAAAGACAACTTTACAGGAATGAGAAATAACTCTTTTTCGCATTATTCATAGGTTGAAAATGTACATTTTTAATGATTAACTTACCTTAAGTCATTTTATTGTGTATAAAATAAATAAATACAAATAAAAACCTAATGTTTATAGATACGACATTTTGATGCTCAAAATTAATAATTTTTTTTTAAGATACGAGCTTTGAAACATTATTAGCGGAACGCACCTCTTGCATCGCGTGCGCAGTGTTATTCAAACTGTTATTTTGCCAAGGTTGATTCAAACACCGATCAGCTGATCGGTGGATTCATAGAACAAAATATATATGCAAAAGGTGCGTTCCAAGTCAGTTAACTAGATTTAAGAGATACGAGATTTTAAAATTTATTAATCTGTAATCATCTAAGATACGACGTTACTATTTTGCTTATATTTTTGTTATTTAAAAAAAAATAGCAGGTGAAACTTATTTTTTAGATGTAAATTAATAATATAAAGCGTTTAAATCCAAAATCTCAAAATCGAAAAAAATTGAGATACGACGTCCTGAAATTTACAAGACGATATGTTAATGTACGATTTAGCAACATTGCACGAAACTTCAAGTGTCAAATGTCATCTCGTCAAAATAAAAATAACTTTGCACATTAACTACTACAGTGGGGCCAAAGGAAAGGGTCTGTGTTGTGTTCTCTTGACTATAAAATTAAAATATTTTGTTGTGTTTATTAGTTTTTACGGATTTAATATGCTGTAATTCAATGTGTAATTAGGCTGGACTTTTGTGACTAGTTTCTTAAGTTTTAGTACGATTATGGAGTTATTTTTGAGGTATTTATACTATAATAACAATGTAAGCAAACCAGCAGCTTCAACGATAAGTTATCGTCGATAACCCAAAGCATTAGTTCCATGACAGTGTTACCCAAGACAAGTAATTTAATGTGGCTTTCAACATGTTAAATTAGTTCATTTCCATGATATGATTTAAAACTAGATTATAAAAAAGTTACACTTTTAACTTTTAATATTAATTAAAAGCATGTATTTAAAAATAAATATATTTAATTAATAACTGTCCAAACTAAGTTTTTTTTTACGGCGTACAACAATGAACTCATTTTTTTTACTGCAAAAAAATAGATCACTTCTAACTAGTGTGTTCAGTTATAAAATATTAACATTTTAGTGCGCTTGAAGAAAAACTAATTTTGTGTTAAACAATTAATTAGGCAGATAGTAACAATAAATTAAAAATATTATCTCTAAAAGCTTTAAAGAAGATTTTATCATAAATTTAGCTGGTTACGTGACGTACCTTAGGTCTATAAATAAATATGGCATCCTGGTCGTGAAAGAATTTTTCTAAGGAATTTCTAATAATTATCCCCTTAAAAACAAGTCTGTCATATATGCTTCGCGTTGTATGTTACACCCTGCGCTCATGGAATTTATTTTTTAATTATAAACAAGCCATGAAGATATGTAATCCCACCTATCCATTATATGCTATTTACAGTAAATGGTATATTGCATTTTCCCAAATATATAAAAAATAAAAAATAAAAGAAACTACAAAACATTTTTTAACAATTTTTTTTATTTTCTTTTTGCGAAAAAAAAAATAATATCTTTTTTGAATAAAATAAAAAATTCACAAAAAAAATATCAAAAGTAAACTAAAAAAAAAAACAGGAAAACATTTTTTAATTTTTTTTTTCTTTATTTTTTTTTAATTTGAATTTTTTTAATGGTAGTTTTTTTATTTTTTAAAAAAGTTTAACCCCCTATGTTGTTGGGGGATTATTTTCAAAATTGGTAGAATTGATCCCTATGATAAAAGTAATTTTTACTGAAAAAGAAACTTTAATTGGATTTTTATTTCAGCGTATTTCGATTCTTTTAAAAGTTTAACCCGCCATAACTCTTTTGTTTTTGTGGTGATTACTTTCAAAAACAATAGAGAACTTGATTTTTCCTAAAAATTTCAAGTCTATCGGATTATTCGTTCTTGAGTTATCTCCGTCACAAAAATCTACATAGGTCAGACGGACAGACAGCCGGACAGACGGACAGACGGACAGACGGACAGACGGACAGACGGACAGACGGACAGATGGACAGACGGACAGACGGACAGACGGACAGACGGACAGACGGACAGACGGACAGACGGACAGACGGACAGAAAGACAGACGGACAGACGTATCTATTATCAATTACGCTTAATTAATAATATATGTAGATCAATGTAATTTTAAATAATATTATATTAATGTTGTAATTTTATGTAATTATAAATTAATTTACAGCTTTACAAAATGTTTTTTACATTATTTTACAGTAAATTAAATTCATTTTAGTAAAGCAAAAGCTAAGTTCTTTTGCTTTAAAAAAAGATATTTTTGCATTATTTTACATTTATTTTTTATCGTGTACTTTAGCAGAGCTGTAAAATCTTGGTAAGACTACAAAGAGTGTAGAGACCTTATAGTTCCTAATTGAGGCCATTTAACCTTTGAGAGATAAAAAAAGAGAAAAAACGTCAGACTCGTGACCCAAAATGCAACTCTACTGCCATAAAGTCATACCCAGTTCTATGATAAAACTGCTGTGTGAGTGCAGACCATGTAGCATGAATTGCATAGATCATTTTGTCACCAGGTAGTCACGATATTACTGCGACAAACCTATTTCACAAAACCCAACAGAACGAGAACCCAAAAATTTCATACCAGTATTTATATTTATTTTTTCTATTTGTCTAGGATGCTAGGATTTTTTTAATTCATTTTTTTAGATTTTCTTTTATTTAGTTAAATGATTTTTTCCCGTAGTATAATATTCTAGGTTAAGTTTTTGGGTTATCGGGAGGTATTTCATTAAAAAACGTCTTTTCTCTAAATTGTGACGTTTCGATAGGGCTTTTCTATCGTTTTCGAACCTTTAATTAATAAATACTGAATTAGCATAATCAAAACCAATAAATTAAGGTATGAGCAAAATATTTTCTTCCACTATGCAAAAAAAAATACTTACAAATTAAAATTCAAAGTCTCTCATTTGTCAACACATCTACAAACATTTTACCATAGTCGGATGTTATACATCCTATTTTAAATACAAAAATACAATTTTCTACATAAAATTACAAATATAAACACTGACAGATTAAAAATTTCTTCTTCTTCTTCTACTATTTGGCATGGCTAAACACACAGAACTAGAAACAAAGAAGGAACCTAAGTACCTTTTCGGAAGTATGTGATTTTTGTATTTGGAACAAATTAAACCCTCAACATCTGATTTTTTTTTAAACGATAGAAAAGCCCTATCGAAACGTCACAATTTAGAGAAAAGAAGTTTTTTAATTGAATACCCCCCGATACCCCAAAAACTTAACCTACAACATTTTCTTTTATGCAGAATTTTTTTTTTTGATAACAATTTAATTTTGGGGTCGCACCCTGGCAGGTGTAACCTGTTTTAGATATTTACAGTATTTTCATAAAAATTGTAATTGTGGGTTTTTAAGGTCGCTGAAAGTGAATGTGATGATAAAATACTTTCGTCGCCTGGGCCCATGGGGAGCAGCAATAATTTAAAATGTTTTAGCAAAAATTGGCAAGTAAAGGTTTTTGTGGTCGCTTATACTGAATTTGATAATAACAAATTTCCACCCCTGGGCAGCAACTATTTTTTTTTAATGTGATAAAACTATTTTTTAAGTCTATTGTATTATATTATTGATTTATTTGAAAAATATACAGTGTCATGGAGAGACCCATATAAGCATATGCTTGTGCTAGGGGCTCTCCATTAATTTTGAATACAAATACAAAAAATATTTTATCTTGCTATAGATAGCAGATTTGCTTCTTCTAGGTGGATGCAGCTATTATGTATGAGATTAGGACTATGTTGCGTAATAACATTAAACCAAATCGAACCTGCCATGAATACCAAAATACTGTCCATGTCAAAACAAATATTCTCTTTCAAATAATTTATTTTTACAAAATTCAAGTATAGGAAAGACGCCTAATTTCGGATGGTTTCCTAATTTTGGATAGTAGTGTATCTAAGATACTATCTGCAGAGGTAAACAGAAACCTACTTTCGTGTGAGGTCAGAAGTCAAACTAAATCCGTCCTGTAATATGGTACCTGTAGAGCTTCTCCCTGTTAAATTGTAGCACAAATCGTTTAAATTGCAAAGGACAAAATGATGGCTCCCTTGGTATTCGTAAAAATTGCTTAAATTCGAGATTAAATTACTTCTTATCTGCAGAACAAAATGTCAAGGAATAACAAGAAACATTTATTTATTTATAATGGGATCCAGATCTACTTCGGATACATTTCCGAAATTAGGAACCCTTTTTTAAATGCATAGGAATGCGCAAAGCTTTTTCTGGAAAAAATAAACATTAATAAAATTATTTCATAATAAATCATAGTTCGTTATAATAAATTGTAGGTTGTTATATAAAAACAAATATCAAAAAATAATATGGCCTATTAAATATTAGATAAATTGTAAATCCGAAATTAGGCGACTTTTATATACTAATTAGAACAAGAATCTTGTAAAAATAATTTATTTATGTTTAAAAATAATCAATAATGTTTATTTTTAAACAAAAATAGTTAAATATATTGTTTCACACTATATGCAGGAGATGCAGAAACCCCTGGTAAAAAAATATAAAACATAAAAAACATTGAAAGATGGAAGATAAATGGAATGGCAAAAACAATTGTCTCTAATAATTATAAATAAATAAATAAAAAAAACATAAATCCGCGATCACTGGTAACAAGCCATTTGTATGAAATTGTAACAGTGTCACCTTAGGACTGTTCGTGTGACATTTATTTAAAATATATCCTATAATTTAGTCAATTTATTTTACTTTTTTAAGTATTAAAATGAATTATATCTTGTCTGGTGGTTTTTGCTTAAAGAAAAACATGACAATGCATAAAGTTCATAATCGTGACAAGTTTAATAATTGATGTTTAAATTCTGATGCGGTTTGAGGCAAAAATTATGTCAAATTAAGTGAAATAAATTGTTATAATTTAATTCAACTGCTTCTTTTTAATTTTATGCTGTATACGAGGGTAAAAGTTTATTTTGTTCACGGTCAGTTGCTTGGCAGCTAAAAAATTACTTCATCCATGCCAAAATATACCATACAAACGTTTTATACATCTAGTATGTAGTAATCAAAGAAGTACTTTTTTTATTTAGCGTATGTCTCTATTGTTAAATATACCAAACATGTGCGTCGGGAGTTGGGTCACTCAATCGTTTGTTGCTTTGGTTAGTTGGTGTGTTTTGGTGGTTAGTTAGGCATTGGTTGGTTTGGACGGGAACTTCCAGAAACCCAACCCGCTAACCACCGAAACACTAGATAAGTGACCGAGTGACCCTATCGGGGACCAGTCGGTAAATATTAGAAATATGGCTCATGTTCATTCTGGATATTGCCATCTTTTATTTTAGTAGGAGCGATTATATAGTTATCTTTATTTGACAGATGGTGGACAATAACCAAACGATGAAACAGAAATAGTGACGCATTTAGAACATGTGAGTGACTCGATTTTTTGCTTAGTCACGGAACGATTATATTACTCGTAGAAATCTACTGAGTAACCCAAGTGGATAGTTCTAACGCATGTTGCATATTTAACCATGCTTTCTTCTTTCCAATTTTTCTTTGGTCTTCATATTTTCCAACTATGCTGTGTTGCTATGTTAGGTTAGTCAACAACAAATAGGTTTTTTTCTATGCTGTTGGTAATATTTCTTCAAATTCCATTAGGAAACGTTCAAGTATCACGTAACGCAAATTGTATCAAAATTCATACACTTCATACCCCGCTTCTGGCGTTAATAAAGGCTGTAGAGATTTCATGTTTTGGCTACCAACCCTAATAGGGGGTGTGATAGGGGGGGTAGCCAAAATATAAAATCTCTAGAGCCTTTAATAACGCGAAAACCGGGGTATGAAGTGTATGAATTTTGGTACAATTTGCGTTACGTAATACTTGAACGTCCCCTTATCTGTGTACCTATTCATTTCATTTTCGTTCTGCTCTTGATATTCTAGCAGATCTTTGTTGTGCATCCATTTCTGCAGTTTCTATATATTTTATCTTTTTTGTCTTGATCTTCAGGTTTCTGACCCACATGTTAGACTTCTTTTTAATAGTGTACTATATATTATATGATACTTTCTTGGTTTAGTTATTTGTTAACTCCGTTGAGATAACCTATTGCTTTCATTTGTTTTTATTTCCCTTTTGTTTGTATCGGTCTTAGAAAAACTTATTCCCAAATTTTAGCTTTCTTTTCACAAATATAATTCTTTTTGATTTTATTTGTAATGTTTCAGGTAGATTTGTTGTTTTGCCTATGTTCATGCACTCAGAGACCGTTATCATATCCAATAACATACGTTCTGTGCAATACGGAACCAGACGATACATGTGATCAGTAAATAATAATACAACATAATTAAATAATACTGTAACGTTTGTAAAAAATATTAATTGTGTGATATTACATGTGATACATGCATGTATCGTCTAGCTCCGTATTGCACAGCACGTGTGTTATTGAATACGATAACGGCCCTTTTTCTTATACACATCTACAGAGGCTTAATTTCTGATTTTTGTACGGCTAAAACTTATATGTTTTATACATAATTTATAGATAAGCACTAAATGCAAAGAAGGCCCATAGCTAATTGAACCACTTTTCTCCATTCTTTCTTGTTTCTAGCAAGTTCTTTCCATCCATTAACTCCGAGTGTTCTTATATCCCCTCCACTTCCCTCTTTCATCTATTCCTAGGTCGTCCCAATCTTCTTACGTTTCCAGTCCTTTTACGATTCATCCTATTTACATGTCCCAACCACCTCAGACGCTGTGCTTTTATAACACCCACAATATCTGCATAATTGTTCAATATTTTTAATAGCTCATTTATTTTTCTTTCCCATGTTTCATTAACTTTATTTCCACCAAATATTTTTCTCAAAACTTTGCGTTCCCACGCCCCCAGCTTATTCGTTTCTATCTTTCCTAGAGTCCACACCTCGCATACGTACGTCACTAATTATTATCACTATTATAGTGACTCACTATAATTCTTACAACTGTATTATAGACTCTTATTTTTAACGCTATGGCCAAAACTGAATGACAAAAAAATCATCCACCTCACTCATTATTTGACGACTAAAAAATAGTATATTAAAGTACTAGTTTCATAACATACTAGTACTTTAGAAAATTCGCAGCAAACGGCTCGTTTTCTAAACTTGTACTCGTGCGCTAAAAACATGTTATGAAACGAGTGCTTTTTTTCTATATTGCTCTAAAATTAAAAAAAAAACTTATATTTAAATTGATGACTGATTTAGGGATTTTTGTTTTGGATTGGCATTACAGTTTACACCATGTTTAAAATTCTAAGAACAAATGATATTTTGATATATTTTATAGTCATCTCTTCTCTTTTTTACTGAAATTAACCAAGCCACAATTTTAACATATTAAAAATAAACTAAACACAAAATTAGAAAATTCAACTTTAAAGCGACATTGACATTTGCACGGAAAACGTCAAGCGATAGGCCAGGTCTGTTGCCAACCCAAAAGAACAAAAAGTACAGACCTCTTATGGGCCTATAAGAACACGCAAAATACGTGTGATTATGAGCTTATAAGAGTCGCAAAATAGAAAAAAGTCTTAAGATTAAAAATAAGGACTTCTTTAGTGAAGCAAATTAAGTGAAAATTATATTGACGGCTAAAGTTAAGTACTCCTTGGGATATATGTCCCAGATAGCCTTTGATTTTATTTATTTTATAAACCTAAAAACATACCTTCGTATCTTTTATTTAACAAACATTGATATCTATCATAACGGATTGTTATGAAAGAAAAAGCATAATTTGTTTACTTCAAGTTTAATAACATAATAACATTAATTGGAACAAAATACCATTAAATTGTAAAAAAGTTTGTGTAGAATATTGTTTTTTCTTAGATACTATGCTAATTTTAACTTTTTCTTTAATAAAGCGATTGAGTTGTATAGTTAGAAGTCAACACTTCCCATCAAAAATTGGTAGGGTGGTCTCCGCAAACAGTTATAAATTATAATTATCGTTGGTCACCCAATTAAAATTTTAAAATTAAACATTAAGGTTCAAATTACTTTTGTTTGCCAAGCAAAATAATTTTAAAACTACATAGATTTTTTTTGTCTTATGTCTATAGTTCTCCGCATGAAAGAAAGTCTCCCAAGAAAGGGGGAGGAATCATTCGCGTTCTTTTCTTTCCGTCAAAAGCGTTATAAGGCGTGCGTGCCTACAACGGGCCTCTCACTTGCACATACATTCCTAACATATTTGCCGTAGCCACAGATTCGTGCGTCAAAGAATAGTTTTTCTATATTTAAAATTTAACTTGCCATATGCACCTATACCAACATGTTTAAGTTGAATATTATTGTTATATGTATTCTACCTAGGACAATGCCTTTACAATGTCTACAGATATGTTGTATACTCGGTTGTATACTATATCCAAAATCAATTGATGTCGAAAGTTCGCCTTGTGCTTTTTTATGTGTATGTAAGCTAGGTATATTTACTTATTTATACAAATGCTATGATATTGCGTTTTAAAAACAAAAATATAGTTGGGATTCTTTTAACAGTATTAACCAAAAAGTCTGGTTCTGTTAATACAGATAAAATAAATTAACTATTATTTAAAGTAAATTATCTAAAACATCTTTTTAGTACTGATTCATGAGAAATTAAAATTTATATAAATAAATTTTACAAAGGTCGATCGATGGTCGTATTCTAACATAGACAATGTCTTTATACAACGTCTGATGTGGGACTTGATTGGTGCTTTTAAAAAGTCTTAAAAAGTTTGTCTTCTTCTTTTATATGTATAAGTAAGCTACCCAGAGAACCAAAGTCTCCTACGAAATCCAAAGAAAACGATTTGCATCAATAAAATGCTGGCAAATTTCTTGCAACAGTAGGCCAATAAGTTGGAAGTACAAAACCTTGCTCGTCAGTTCCGTGCTAAGTTAAAATAAAAATGTTTTTACACAAGTTGAACGTATATTTCCAATGGTTTCTGATCAACAGTTGTATGCAAACAAGGTGCAACCTATGGGCAAAATATTTCCTACAATACGGTGGAGCCCATTGTCTGCAACTTACCTTAAATACGCACACAATACGTTGTTGCCTAGAAACGTTTCCGCGGTGCGTTGTTCACAATAAGTATACGCAAAAAAATTCCCGTCGGTTGCCTGTGGGTTTCACACAATATGTTGTCAGAATATGTTTCCGCCAAGAGACAGCCAAATGGTGTCATCCACTTGAAGGCAAAAAGCTCCAACAATTTACCGGCAAACGGACGGATTCTGGTTATCTGGGTAGGTAATCGTATTTGTGCAAATGCTATGATATTGCGTAGTGAAACAAAAATATAGTTGGGATTATTATAGCTATATTAACCAGATAGCCTGCACTGAGAATTCGTCATCGTAGTAAATACTAAACGTTTTTGTCTATTTGGAACCTCCGGCAACATTTGTTATTAATTACCAGTTGTTACAGTAGAAAATAACGTTGTTCTGTTATGTTTTACTGAAACAACTTGTAATTAATAATAAAAATAGGCAAAAACGTTTAGTATTTACTAAGATGACGAATTCTCAGTGTGGTCAAGACTTCTGTTAATACAGATTAAATTAATAGCCTGTTATTTAAATTAAATGATTTAGAACATGATCTTTTTAATATTTACTCATAAGAAATTAAAATTTATGGAAATAATCTATTATTTTATCCAATGCATACAGATAATAAGACAATTACCAGCTTTATTTTAAATAGATAAACTCAATAATAACCCCCGCGTGGCTTTTACTTTATTGAGTGGATAATTATTTATTTTACCCACTCAACTGTCACTTGTCAAATTATTTTCTTGTAAATGTCATTAAAATTTTTAATAAAAATATGAATTCCTAAGCTATTTATGGGATAAAACCTTTTATGGCACTCATGGGTAAACCGATATTGCCCTCTCAGGTTAATTTTCTCATAGACAATATCTTACTTTACCATAAATAACTATTGTTGCTTTGTTACGATGGAGTAAAAACAATATTATTTAGTGAAAAAGCTACTTTTACTTCTTAAAAAAGCGCGTGATGAATAAATTATATAGCATTGATACTTCAGTTTCATTTTCTGATATCTTTTGTCCATAAACAACTATGGAAACAGCACTAAATCATTTATAGATTTATCTTATACTATGTATTTCATAGGTATGCTATATATTCATTTCTGTCTCCTCTAACAATGCGAGAGGTAAATATCTGGGATATATAGCAAGATGTAAGATTTGTAGGAAAAAATAAATACACAGTATACGAGGTACGTTTTACTGAAATGGTTTTTGCAAAATCACTTGTTTATATCATAAAATAAAATACACGGCGATATTTTAAACCAAACCAAACAAAATGCTATACAAATCAGATTGCTTCTCTTTGTTTGTGTAGTGTTAAGGTGGCGAACGAAGAATATTTTTTTTTAATAATAATAATAATACAATAATAATAATAATACAAAAGTTTATTGCAAAAGTATAATATCACAACACACTCAAATAATGATAGAAAGATATAAAGATAGCCCCTTCACGGTTCACCTGGGAGATTTTAAATAAAAATTTCGTGGACCCCTACATTTTTTGGATTAAACATACCTGATGATATAAGAAATCAATTTCCATTTGAAAGAAAATCGTAAAAGATAGAATAAAAAAAAGTTTTTTTGTGTAATAGGGTGTGTCAAAAAATCCCGATTTTTGAAATCAAAAACACTCTCTGGCTCAAATGTTGCTCCTTAGTAAAAAACGGTGGCCATTAATGAGCCAAATCGATTAATGTTTAGAGGTAGCTCAAATCACTCAAACCTTGAAAAATATCGGTACCTGTTTTTCGAATTGTGAGAAACTAAAAAAATTATATTCCCCCTACTCTTAAGTCAGAACATAAAAAATTATTATTTGAAGATTTCGCGAAAATTTATTAAAAATAGGGCATATTTAAAAGGACATAACTTCCTTATGAATGATTTTTTGAACAAGGTGCATATATTTTTTTATGTTTTTAATGTTAAATAACCACTCATTACTAAAATATTTGTTTTTGGCTTTATATTTTTTTATTTTTTTATTTTTTTCATGCGTAAAAATTTACTTTTTAATGCGTTTATCTTTAAAACGGTTAAACCTGCGATGTTAAACCATAGAAACTTTTTTGTGTATTTTTACATAAAAAAGTATATTCCAACAAGAAAAAATCAAAAAAAGTACACCGAAAAAAGTTTTAGGCAAAAAAACAGAAAATCCACCCGGTTTCGAATTGAAATTATTTTTTTTTAGTCAACTTGAGGAAATAATTATGTCTTCTGTATATTCCTGTAGGTTAAAATGTATATATGCTTATATACTAATATATAATTTTGCAGATTTTTTATTTAAAACTATTTTTATGCAATTTTAAAAACTTACAAAAATAAAATTTTCGCGAAATCTTCAAATAATTGGCGATTTTTTCATGTTCTAACTTAAGGGGAGGGGGGATATAATTTTTTTAGTTAGAAACCCTCCAAAATTTCCTCAATTTTTATCCGAAAAACAGGTACCGATTTGTTTTTAAGTTTGAGTGCTTTGAGCTACCTCTAAACATTTATCGATTTGGCTCATTTTTGAGTGGCCACTGTTTTTTACTAAGGAGCAACGTTTTAGCCAGAGAGCGTTTTTGATTTTGAAAATCGCGATTTTTTGACACACCCTATTACTCAAAAAAACGTTTTTTATCTTTCTAAAAAAGTGTATCTTTTACGATTTTCTTTCAAATGGAAATTGATTTCTTATGTCATCAGGTATGTTTTAGTCCAAAAAATGTAGGGTCCAAGAAACTTTTATTTAAAATCACCCAGGTAAACCGTGCCTTATAAAGGAATATTTAAATCCCTGTCCATAATGAGGTTAAACTTTTGATAAATGTAAAATAATTAAAGATAATCTAATTACAACATTGTTACGGGTAATAACTTAATTAATAAAATTAAAAAAAGTTAAAAAATTTAAAAAATTTAAAAAATTCAAAAAGAAAATAAATCTTAAAAACAAATGAGCAAAAAAATCCAGAAAAGTGAAGCAAAAGCAGGTGGTATTAATAGGTATTAATTAATTAAATCCATCATATTTAATTGGTGAATTACTGATTAGTCCAAATGTTTTTTTTATTTTGATATATCCATTGTTTTAATTTATTTTTGAGAACATATCTTGAACGGATATTTTGGCAATATATTGAAAAATACAGGTAAAAAATAGTTAAAATATCTCTTCCCGATCGCTTTATTACTGGAGATAGATACTATATTATTAGATTCAACTGTACGAGTATTTTGGCCTTGATTTACTATTGGAAATTCAAACTTATTATTAAAATAAAAGTTTATTAATGTTTTAACATATATTTCCCTAACTTCAAAATCTTTGGCATTTTTAAATAACTCGTCGGTAGGATATCTACTTGGTTTTCTTAAGATAACCTTTATTTTTTTTTGTAAAACCTCCAATCTTGAGTATAACGGTTTTCTCACTCCCCCCCATTTAATATTTCCATATTGAAAAATAGACTCAACCAACGAACAGTAGATCATTTTTAAACCTTTAAAATCCAATATTTTTCTAAGTTGATAAAATTTAAAAACTTATTTTCTTATTTTTTATGATAAAATAAATGGCAGTCTATTTTAATTCCTAAATATTTTATATTTTTAACCAGCGTTATAGGTTCATAATCAGATAGTTAGATTAAAAAATTTTGGAAGATTCTTTTCCAGGGACAAAAAGTCCATTTTCTTTAAACGAATAAATCCAATAATAATTTTGAGACGTTGGCAATCTCAAAAATTTTTTTGGCCTGTCATCCTACACTTCACGAAAAAAGAAATATTCATATTAGGACAAGGCCAGGATACACATACTATTATTATATTTGGATAGATAATACATGAACTGCAGTAAAAAAAGCCCTGAGGAAGAAATTAATGATTTTGAAACGTTGGCAATCTCAAAAACCATTTTTTTGGCCTGTCATCCTACACTTCACGAAAAAAGAAATATTCATATTAGGACAAGGCCAAGATACACATACTATTATTATATTTGGATAGATAATACATGAACTGCAGTAAAAATTTGAAAAAAATATTGGTTTAATAGACCAAAATAAAGGTTATATCGGTTTGTACTTTCAGGATATAACATAAGAATAAATAAAACCATTTTCCCACCTATTTAAAACAAAGTTGCTAGCAAAAGAATGGTTGCAGCTTTTCTAGATTTTCGCTGCTCTTTGTCGGCTAAAAATTCCTATTGTACCCAAACTTTCATCAAGAGCTATCCTTACTACTCTACCGCATCTTGAATATAAAAGTAAAAAAAATAAATAAAAAACTAACAAAAAGCTAATTAAAAAAATTAGAAGGTACCTATTGCGATATATTTGTATCAAGGATGAATACTCGGAAGATAATGATTAATTATTTGGGGCAACTAATGTCCAATTACACTAGTTTACAAATTCAAAATTTTTTCGCGTTAGTTCTTTTTAACATTTTCTTACGTTTTTTTACCCTCTGAATCTAAATTCTTTAAAAAAAAGTTTTTAAATTCGCGAACATCGAAATATTTATATCAATAATAAAAAATAAAATATGGCGGATTCAAAATGGCTGAAAAATTTTAATTAGTTTCTCCAAAAGTGGTATCGAGGTGTTTTCAATGCCCACCCCGGTAGCGCAATGATTAGCGCGTTTGATTACGGATCCTGGGGTTGTGGGTTCGAGCCCCACATAGAGCATGGATGTATAGTGGTGTAAATAGTCGATAGATGGAACTACGATGACTAATTGTAATGTGGGTTGCAGGTGAAACTGTAAACACATTTCAGGGTGGATGCGAGTTCTGTTGAGGACCGTGCTTCGGAGGGCACGTAAAGATGGCGGTCCCGTCAATTTGGCCATAGCAGCGAAAAACGACGTTAAACAGTAAAACAAGAACAAGAGGTGTTTTCAATATTTCTATAGCTGTATAAATCCTTATATATGGATGAAAAATTAAAAACGTCCTCAACATCACTTTTTTACTACATTTTTTTTTTTTAATTTTGCCGCTATTAAAAATCAGTTATCAATTTTTTAATTTTTGACTACATATTCAGTTTTATCTTTTTCAAAAAAATCTAATACCAGTTTTTAAGCAAAAACAATAAAAAAATAATTTTGGCTAAAGTCCTACCCAGACCCGATATAATGTCGGCGATATTCTCCAATTAATTTTTTTCCATGACGTAAGAAAATGTTAAAAAGAACCGCAGAGCCATTGTGAACTAGTGTTATTAATAATTATTGGCAATTTATTATGATTTTGTCTTAATTTTTATTTTTATTAAACGATTTTTTTACAAATATATAAATCACTTGATAAACTTTAAATTTAATCTGAGTCAATAAAAAAATAACGCAACCGAAATCAAATTTAATAGATTTAAAGAAAAGATGATAAATTTTATCTTAAGTAGATCACGAAAGTAAAGAAAAAAAAACTGAACTTGTAATTATATAATGAAACGGATCATTAAATTCACTGTTTACTCTCATTATTAGTTCCTATAAACCCTTAGGCATGCGCGAATCAGCACTAAATGCCGCAATTTTATTTATTTCCAAATACTATACTGCAGTGGACGCCACACTGTAAAAACTGCATGTAAAATAATGTAAAAATACATGAATTTACATAGTACGGAATAATAATTTTGCTATTCTGAACTATGCATAATTCATGTAAAAGAATGTAAAATAATGTAAAATAATATAAAATAATGTAAAATAATATAAAAGAATTTAAAAGAATGTAAAATAATGTAAAAGAATGTAAAATAATGTAAAAGAATGTAAAATAATGTAAAAAAATATATTTACATTGATTTACATATTTTTATATGATTTTACAATGTCGGGCTATGTTATTTTAAGACGCGCGTGCGCTTCGGACAATAACCAAGAAGGAGTCGCATCTTGAGGCGGACCGTTTAATATTGTTATTGTTAGAGAGATAGCGACGCATGCTGCTAGGTTAAAGTGTTAAAAGTGTAAAAAAGGTAAATATTATTTATGTACGATATTTAAATGCTTTATTTGTGGCCTAAAATTTACGTTCATTATAAAAGATCTTTATCAACCAATAGATCTTTAAAGAAAGATGTAAACAGTTTATACTCGTAAGGGTGCAAATCGTTTGGTTTATTAAACCAAATGAACTTTATGCTACGATATTTCAAAAAAACTTTGACACAGAGATTTGTAATTTAGAACATTTTCTAAGTAGTAAATATTTTTTTTTTCAAATTTCAAGTCCAAACCATTCTGGACTATGTAATTTTTAGCGTTCCGGTATATGCAAAATATTACCATTCTGGACTATGTAATTTTTACCGTTCTACTCTATGCAAAATATTACCATTATGGACTATGTAATTTTTACCATTTCGGTCTATGGCAACATATTACCATTTACGGACTATGTAATTTATTTTTACCGTGCAGATAAATTGCATGTACGTATTTTGTACATATTAAATTGGGTAAGTAGGCACATTATTTACTCATTCGTTTTTGGAAGTTATTTTATTTAAAATGCCTGTACATTTGCCAGAGAATGATAAATTAAGAATTGCGACACATTTAGAAGATGGAAGAAGGGTTGATGATCTAGTTAATGAATTTAATACCAGCGTAGATACAGTCAGAAAAATAAAAAGTAAATGGTTAGCGGAGGGACGAGTTTCAAGAAATGTGGGATCAGGGAGGAGAAAAAAGAAACTATGTTCGCCATAATCCTTTACATGATGCGAAAGAAACCCATTTTCCCACCTCTCATAGAACAGCAAATAGAAGAATTGCTGAGACTAAACTTGGAAGTTACTTTGCAGCACAAGAACCTTTTTTGTTGGATTGCCATAAGAAAGAAAGAGTTGGTTTTGCAGTACTTAGATAACGGTAATTACTGGAACAATGTGGTTTTTAGCTATGAAAAAACCTTTAAATCAACATACGATATGGTTAAGGTCTACAGGTCGAGAGGCACCCGATATGAAGAAAGATATACCGCAATAACCAGTTTAGGACGATTTTCTGTAAATTCATGGGCTTGGATAAGTTCAGAAGGTCCAGGTGTCTTGTGTTTTGTGGATGGTACGTAAATGCACAAAACTACGTAAGAATCCTTGAAGAAGTAATGCTACCTAGCGTAACGCAAAGATTTCAAAACAATAACTTTGTCTTTCAGCAAGATAATTGTACAATACACACAGCTCGAGTCACTCAAACTTGGTTCCGAAACAACAATGTAGAAAGTCTGGTATGGCCTTCGAGAAGCCCGGGACTCAATCCCATTGTGAATCTCGGGGGATGGTTAGTTAAAAAATTAAATAAAAACAACATTCGACCCCGGAATAGACAAGACTAGATGGATTTAATTTTACAGGCATGGGAAAGTATTCTAAACAATTATTGTGAAACCGCTGTTTCTTCCGTTCCAAGACGTCTAAATTCTACTTTGGAAACCGGTGGATCTATATAATTACTAATTACTAATTGTTTTCTGTTAAAAAAAATCTGTTTACGTTTAATATTAAATAATAACCTTTTTTTTGAAACTTTAATTTTAATTATTTAAAAAAAGTTAAAATAAATATAACCTAATTTAAAAAATCATTATCAAAACATACAAAATTAATAAAAAACGTTTAAATTTTTGACAGCAAGCAATTTTTCTGGCGGCCACTGTATTTGAAAATTTTATTTTTAATTTTTTTTTTGTATAGATTTAAATACGTTAAATTAATTGCAATAGACAACATAAATTATGGTTTTGTATTTTAATTACTTTCAAATATATTTGAAAATATTATTAGTACATTTTTGTCTGTTTAAATAATTGTAATAGACAACATAAATTACGGTTTTTTATCTATATTTTGCATATCAGGTCATGCATTTTTTATTTTTTTAAAATATTAAATAATAATCTAATTTTCTTAACAATTATATTTGTCTAACAATCCGGGCCACCTAATTCCATCAAGTCCAAAGTTTGTCTGTTTCCGAGCCCGGTAACCTTGTACGGTGCATGTTGTACCCTTCTTGTTAGTTCTGATGATATTTTCTATAAAATAGTGCTTTAAACATCAAACAGTGGATTTTTTTTAACCCTCCGTTAACCAAGTGGAAAAAATAACGTTATTAACCACGTGGGGTTTATTTAACCCCAATATAAAATACACAGAAAAAATAACAAACACCATTTTTTTCAATAAAAATGTTTCTTTACTTAGATAATAATTATAAAAAAAAAAAAAACTCATTTTTTGTATATTCTGAGGAACTTTATTAAAAACGTTACTAAAAAGTGTAACTTTAAACAAATTAAATTGCGAAAAAAAAATGGTTGGTATTATATTCATCAAACATAAGCAGTTTTGACATAAACGTTTCAAGTAATCCATACAAACGTCTCAGTCAAAAAAATTACCCTCAGGAAGTTTTCAGGGAGCTCCCACAATAAGCTTCCATGGGATGACCCATATTCAGCCCTTGGGAGTTTTCAGGGAATGCGAAATGTCTGCATTAGCCATAAAGAGCTTTTGGGTCGCTAGTTCCATAAAACTCATTGGGGTTTGTGAGACCCCTACCTAGTTAACGGAGGGTTAATTAGGTGGATATTTACCACTACACTGTAAAAACTGCATGTAAAATAATGTAAAAATACATGAATTTACATAGTACGGAATAGTAAATTTACTATTCTGGTCTATGCATAATTCATGAATATATGTAAAAGAATGTAAAATAATGTAAAAGAATGTAAAAGAATGTAAAAGAATGTAAAAGAATGTAAAAAAATGTAAAAGAATGTAAAAGAAAGTAAAAGAATGTAAAAGAATGTAAAAGAATGTAAAAGAATGTAAAAGAATGTAAAATAATATAAAAAAATATATTTACATTGATTTATATATTTTTACATGATTTTACAATGTTGGGCTATGTTATTTTAAGACGCGCGTTCGCTTTGGACAATAACCAAGAAGGAGTCGCATCATGAGACGGACAGTTTAATATTGTTATTGTTAGAGAGATAGCGAAGCATGCTGTTAGGTTAAAGTGTTAAAAGTGTAAAAAAAGGTAAATATTATTTATGTACGATGTTTAAATGCTTTATTTGTGTCCTAAAATTTAGATTCATTATAAATTACGATCTTTATCAAGCAATAGATCTTTAAAGAAAGATGTAAGCAGTTTATACTCTTATTAAGGGTGCAAATAGTTTGGTTTATTAAACCAAATGAACTACCCTACCCTACGATATTTCAAAAAAGCTTTGACACAGAGACTTGTAAGTTGGAATAAACATTTTCTAAGTAGTAATTATTTTTTTTTTAACTTCAAGTCTATGCAAAATATTACCATTCTGGACTTTGTAATTTTTACCGTTCCGGTCTATGCAAAATATTACCATTATGGACTATGTAATTTTTACTGTTCCGGTTTATGCAAAACATTATCATTACAGACTATGTAATTTTTATCATTCCGGTCTATGGCAACATATTACCTTTTGCGGACTATGTAATTTAATGTAATTAATTTTTACCGTGTACCGTAAATTAAAATGACTCGCCTGTCGAAGGGATAGACGCGCTCGTCGAAGGGATAAAAAATAAACTATTCATTACATGGAACCATTATTTTTGATGTGGATATTCTTCGCTTGCAAAACAATAGAGAGTAACGGAAATTTCATTTTTAAATACCTGTTAATGTTTAGAGTTCACAGCAATTAGGTGTTTATTGGGAAATTAGTCGATAGCCGTGAAGAATCTCGTGATTTATGAAAAGACACAGTTATATTCGATTTTACACCCTTTATTTGCATATTAAAGCAGTTACAAACCTAATTGTGGTTAAGTCAAAAATTATGCAACCTTTTTAAATCAATTTAGCTAAAATTATTGGATCCTATAATGTGACATTAAACAGTTTATTGTCGTAGCATTCAGCTACCCCAGCTAATAAAACTTTTAATTTTATTTCTAACATATCAGTTCAATTTAATTCTATCTATTTAACAACGTCCTTTTAGAATTTTTTGATATAACATAATCTGCTTAAATTTGCATTTTTGTGCCGACCATTTACTAAATAATCCATTTTTAAATTAAACTAAACAAGCCGTGAAGATATGAGATGCTATGCATTCCATTATATACTATTCACAGTAAATGGCATACTGTATTTTCCCAAGTACTTAAACATAAAAAAAATAACAAAAAAATATATTTATTTTAAGATCTTTTTTTGAAAAACGAATTTTTAGTTTAATTTAATTAAAAAAGAAATTTCTATATTTTTTGTTTTTTTTTAATTCAATTTTTTTTTTAAATTTCAAAGTTTTCTTTTGCCAAATATAAAAAACGGTTAGTCCTACAGTTTTACAACGAGAGTATCTTTTTTATGTATTTTGATCTGAGGAATCATATACCAAAAATAAAACTACAAAAAAGCTACACCGAAAAAAGTTTGGGACAAAAACTGATAAGGCCCCCCGTTTCGCACGCCCCTGGTTAAAATAAGTACATGAGAATAACATACAAAGATAGGCCTTATGAAGATTAGTCCACGTTCATAACCTCGTTGCTATATCTTAAAGGGTTCCTGAGTTATTAAATAAAAACCGATTTTTTTGGTCACTTTCAAAGGGGCTTAGCTCCCTTAGGACGCATTTTTAGACATAGGTTTATAGGAACTTTTTGTCAAATTTTCTGATGTAGAATCACCCCTTAAAATTTCGGACCCTATTTCAAATACACCGTGTATGTCTCTAAAGTACAATTAAGCTAATTGCAAATCGCCAGGTCCTGGATAGGGTTTCTTTGGATGCTAGAAGCCGCGAAAAGTTGGTAAAATGGGGTCCCCGAAAAATATATTTTTAACTTACCAAGTCAAAGACATTATATTTCGTCCGTGATACTGCTATACCGCTTAACTTCCAAATGCAAAATCGCGTAACGTCTAACTGCAAAACCGCGTATCTACTGGAAATAGCAAAACTTAGATTTATTATAATTTTAATCTACGTAATGTGTTTTGTTTAGTGTTGTTATATTTATAATCGGTAAGTAAGTTATCCTTCTTATTTAGGTGTTATTTTGTAGTTTTTTTAGGCGTAGGTTACATTTTGGCTAATATATTCATAGTTGTGCAGAGCTGTCGGCAGGTATTTTTTTTAAAGAAGAATAGGTTTTTATTTGTGTTAATACCAAATAGAGATAGTCTTAGTTATAGTATAGATTGAGATTTATAACATGCTTTTGAAAAACTCCACTAAGGATTATTTTAATTTTGACTTTGTTTTACTTAGTAGGCTCTGTACTACAAAATCCATCAATCAAAAAAGCTATTAAAGCCTACCCTGCAGGTACAAGAAAAGAAAAGGTCTTGTCAACCAGAGGAGACAAACATTTCTATACGTTTTTGGGCTTGCTTTATCCGAATCTGGGGTTAATTTGACTCGGTCAGATCGAATTTCGTTCCTAATCTCAAAAAAGTGATAAAAGTTTAAAAAATTTATCACTTTTTTTAGGTTAGTGAGAAAATGCGATCTGACCAAGTCAAACCAACTCCAGATTCGGATTGAGCGACCCCAAAAACGTATAGAAATGTTTGTCTCGACTGGTGGACAATACCTTTTATTTTTCGTGTGACTGTATAATAAAGCGAAAAAAAACAAGTGATCTGTCTTAGTTGGAACACCCGTATATTAAAAGATTGAATTATTTTATTTCACTGTATAATTATTAATAATTAAGGATTATTGAAATCAGCAGGTCATCGAATCCGAAGTGGAAACAAAGAAACGGTTTGTTAATGTTGAAGTAATAAATTTTTAAATGGAGCTGCCAATATACCTTTTAAATACACTTCACTGACCTCATTTGCATTTTTTCATGGTGTATGATATTATTTTCGACAGTGTGACATTCCAGATATGGCAGCCGATTAAATTTAGTTCCTAATCTCAAAAAGTGATAAAACTTTAATCAATTTATCACTTTTTTGAGGTTAGGGAGAAAATGCGATCTAACCAAGTCAAATAAACCTCAGATTCGGATTCAGGGACCCTAAAAACCTATGGAAATGTTTGTCGCGTCTGGTGGACAATACCTTTTATTTTTCGTGTGCCTGTGTAATAAAGCGAAAAAAAAGAGTGATATCTCTTAGTCGGAACACCCGTATATTAAAAGATTGAATTATTTTATTTCACTGTATAATTATTAATAATTAAGGATTATTGAAATCAGCAGGTCATCGAATCCGAAGTGGAAACAAAGAAACGGTTTGTTAATGTTGAAGTAATAAATTTTTAAATGGAGCTGCCAATATACCTTTTAAATACACTTCACTGACCTCATTTGCATTTTTTCATTGTGTATGATATTATTTTCGACAGTGTGACATTCCAGATATGGCAGCCGATTAAATACAATAAATGCATTGTGTTTAATATGGCCGGTTCTTTTTTTTAATTGAGTACCGTATGCACAATAAAAATATAAAAATGAGCCCAGTAGGGCATATATATTTTTATTATGTGTTTATGAAAATAAAAATATGTTAAATTGTATTCGAATTTGGATTTTTTATTATTATTATTATTTTCTTCTTGTGCAAAATATTTTATATTAATGGCTGGTTTTTAATAAAAAGCTTTATTTAACTTTTATTTATTCTGGTTTGAAGTTTTGCGTATACTTAGAAGTTAAGACACTAAAATTAAACTAATAGGCCAGGTACTGAATTCATAAAAGCGGGCTTTCGCTGCAAAAGGTCAAGAAGTCTTGGTAGATTTGTACAGTTTGGTATTCTCATTAATATTCCGAGTTTTTTTGAGAATATCTTCTCTCCAGCGCCACCTAGGTAAAAAATAGCTATTACAAAAATTATAGAGCTTGATTTTTCCTGCAATGTCCACAGGGCAGTTGTCTTTCACCTCACCTATGGTGTCTAGTTATGGACAGTCTCCTAGAGAGGCTGACGGCCGCTGGGCTATACGCACAAGCATTTGCAGATGATGGCACGGTCCTAGTCACTAGAAGGTTCTTGGACACGGTCTGTAAAAGAATCCAGATAGCCTGCAGGATACTAGAAGAGTGGTGTGAGGAAAAGGGCTTATCAGTCAACCCAACAAAGACTGAGGTTATCCTCTTTACCAACAGGTTATGGTTATGTTTATGATTATTAGGGTGGAGGGTAGCTATCTACACGCACTTAGGCCACTTAGCTGGGCCCATTGTACTACCTCCCTTTGGTCGCACCTTACCAACAGGAGAAAGATAGACAACTTTAGGGCCCCCCAAATGTACGGAAAACCGCATGCGCTCTCACAAGAGGTCAAGTACTTGGGAGTAACCCTAGAGCGCAAGCTCAACTGGAAGGCGTATGTAGACAAAGTCATTGACAAGTCGATTGCGACCTTCTGGCACTTGCGTCGGGCAGTGGGAAAAAGCTGGGGCATGAGCCCACTGATTCTATTATGGATCTATACCGCCGTCATTAGACCCAAAATCCAATATGGCTCGGTGGTATGGTGGCCAAGCGTCAGAAAAACCACAGTAGCTCGGAGTCTGAGTAAGATCCAAAGACTAGCGTGTCTCGGGATCACCGGCGCAATCAGGACGACCCCCACATCAGCACTGGAAGTTCTACTGAGGCTGCCAACGCTTCCGTTTTGGATAAGGAGGGAGGCAATGGCTTGCTACCTTAGAATGAGAGATGTTGGATGCTGGCTGGGTGAAGGGGCAGTCTACGGACATACAAAAATCGCCGATGTTGCCAGAGTAGAGTTACCCATCAGCAGCATCAAGGTGATAGAGGCTGAAGACCGATTAAAGTTTGACAGAGTATTCTCTCTCACTATACCAACAAAACACGAGTGGGAGAACAAGGAAGTCAATTTTGCCCAAAACACAATAGTGTGCTATACCGACGGCTCCCGGATGGAAAGCACACAAAGCTCAGGCGCAGGCTTCTTTGTGCAAGACACGGGGGTTCAAAAGAGCTATTCGCTCGGCAGGTAACCCACGGTATTCCAAGCGGAAGTCTTTGCGATACAGGAGGCGGCAAGATGTGAAGAGGTTCTAGGGAGCAACGGATCAGATCTGCTCCGACAGCCAAGCAGCCCTCAAGGCTCTCAGTGCACCCGGCACAAGATCCAGTCTAGTGCAGGAATGCATAGAAGCCCTGGAGGAGCTAGCGAGGAACAAAAGAGTCCACCTTGTATGGGTCCCTGGACACAGCGGGATACCAGGCAAAGAGAAGGCAGGCGAACTTGCCAGGCTCGGAGCCGAGACCCGAACCCATGCTTGGTATTACAAGGAAACAAGTCACATCAGCCCTCAACACGTGGGCTGGAGAAAAACTAAGAGAAGCTGGCATGCCAAAATTTAAGAGGTTATTCTACATCCAAAAATATCAAAAAAAAGTTCCTATTAAGGTTGGTCATAAGGTGACGCTGGAGAGAAAATATTCTCGAAAAACCGGTTTTCGGTACCATTTTTCCAATATGGCGGCACCAAACTGTACAAATCTACCAAATTAGAACTCTCCTTGACTTTATGTAAGTCAGAACCTACCCAGTGCCTGGACTACAAAATTCAGGTACTTACCTGATAAAATACAGGGTGTCCCAAAAGTAGACCATCAAACGAAACGGAGTGGTGGGGGAGGTCATTTCCAATCGAAATAACCGTATACGTTGTTATATAATTGTTGATAGTTTAAAAGTTATTTCAGGTTTTGTATTTTTCCTTAAAATCGCCAAGTTTGTTTAATAAATAAATTTCTGTACCACCTCTTTTTCTGTCAGCGCTATTCAAAAATCAATTAACATTTTGTTGTGAACAAATAGTGTTCAGAAAATATTTTTTTAAATGAGACAGGAGCACATTTTAAGAATATTATTTTGTTGGAAGGGTGCACGTTTGAGTATAATATATAAAAAAAATAATTACCAAAGAAGTAATATATTTTTTATTATTTTTATTTTAGTGAGCGAACTTGGCGATTTTAAGGAAAAATACAAAACCATTGGATAACCACATATATGGTTATTTTGATTCGATATGACCTCCTTCACCACCCCCTTTCGTTTGATCGTCTACTTTTGAGACACCCTGTATAAAAGGAAATCTCTCAGAAACGAAATGATTTTTTTTGCAGATTTGGATTTAGCACATCAAGTATACAATTCAAAGGGGTTAAGAAAAGCATACTTTGTAAACTAGTGTACTTAAGGGATACCATAAGCCAATTAATTTTGTAAAAAAAACTAAGCACTGTCTCTAACAAAGTAATTATATTAAATCACGTTTAGTGCCCATAAATGAACCAACCATGAACCCTATACATATAGTTGAATAGGATTTATGAATTCATGCTAGTCATATTTTAATATAATATATTAGATTTTTGCGAAAATATGAAGTATTTCGTATGGAACTATCGGATCTAGAAATTAATCATGCCTGTATTTGCTTTGTAAATATTCTCATATATAATTACACAAGAGGCTGAGAAATATGCGGGAAAAATTCGCTGTTTTCATGAAAATTTGCTGTCTGGACATAATTACGACCGGGGAGTAATTATTTCCTTTGATAGCAAATTTGAATTTTTCCCGATAATTCTTCATGTGTAATTCGGAAGATTATTTTTTATCGATTTATAATATGTCAAACCAACTTTTATATTTTTTTCATCGTAAATTGATATACATTGTATTATTACTTATCTCGATATTTTTACGGACATATTTTTTAATTAATTAATTTAATTACATTCTCAACTAAAACCTTTTTGTCCATTTTTATATTGTAAAGTTCTGTCAATAGTTTAGTCACTTACTGCAGTACTGCGCTAGGCTTGCAAGCATGTTCATAAAAGTCAACCTATAAAAACTGTCATTACATTTTAGAAAAAGAATATTTTGAGGTATTTTTTGGTAAATAACATATTAATAACAATAATTATAAATAGTAATATATTCATATTTAATTATTAATTAGTTTTAGGTATGAAATCTTGTTGTAAAAGAGTAATACTGAAAAAGAAAATACTACAGCGATTCTCACTAGAATTTTCTACAGTAGAAAATTCCCAATATAGCTATAATATGATTGGACAGAAATAAACACGTGTACAGAAAAATTGTTAAATGATTGGTTGATAAAAACGTTAAAAAATAATCAGGTAAAATTCATTATTTATTTATTTATCTACCCTATAACCTGATACTATAAATTGTCAGATAGGAAAATTTGGTTCGACAATTTAAGGGGATTCGCAAAATGTGCAATTTTAGATGGTCAATACAGTATTTATTAAGGACCCTGAATAAAGTGATAATATACTTAACACATAAGGGTGGATTCACTCTCTGAGTTTGATGTTGAAAACTTTTTTTTTCAAGTTTAGTTTTTTTTTTTGATTTTATACACTTTATTAAATATGTGAATATTTCTATAAATGTGTTTGTTTTAAAAACATTATTTTTCGATAATTTAAAGGTAAGGTGCATGGTATGGTTTTACATAATCACAAATTTTATAAAATATTCAAAGCTTAGGTGGACCTTATTTGGACGACACCCCTTATACTATGGTTCATAATAATAATAATAATAATAATAATAATAATAATAATAATAATAATAATTTATTAATCCTTTTGAGATTTACATCTATGGACAAGTCAGACAAAATACTAATACAGTGTATAATACAATTTAAAATTTAAGATACATAAAATAATTTAGTTAAAATTACAGACTAGATGCATGTATTTTTATTTCAAGGCTTTTAGAGAAAAACTCGTTCAATGAATACATTGGGTTTTCCAAAAAATAGCTTTTTAAAACATTTTTGAATATTGCGAGTTTACTTATGCTTTGTATATTTTGAGGTAGGTGCCTGTACACTTTCAGTCCCATATACTCTGCTCCTTTTTCAAAAGAAACGGTCCTATGTCTTGGAATAGCTAACTCGTTCTCTTGTCTAGTTTGGATTCCTAAGTTTATTTGATTATTTTTTGTAAAGTATCTTATATTTTGTTTTACTAACAAACAAAGCCTATAAAGATACAACGAGTAGACACTCATTATCCTACACTTTTTAAAAAGTGGGACACAGTGAGTAACTCGCTTTTCAAAACAAATTGTTCTGACAATCTTCTTTTGTAATGTTAGCAAACGTTCAACTTCTGAAGACCCACCCCAGAAAGGTATAGCAAAATGTAATCTACTTTGAACATAAGCATTGTAGAACATAAGTAGTGACTCGAAGCTCACTGTGCCTCTCAGGTGGAATAACGCATAATTAGCACTACATATGTTTTTCGCTATTGTGTCTATGTGCCGGTCCCATGTACAATTCCCCGCAATGTGAGTGCCCAAAAATTTAGTTCCGGTACCCTGGGGGATGCTTTGACCGTTCATCCTCACCAGCAGACTGGAGAGGTGTCGATTAGTTAATTTGAAGTGGATAAGGTTGGTTTTCGACTGATTCAGATGAAGTCCACTGCCCTCACACCACCGGACCATACCCTCCACAACTTTATTTGCTAAATTAGCGGCTTCTGATATAGTTTTACCGCTAATTATAACTGATGTGTCATCGGCAAATTGTGTTACTTTAATATTTTTCCAATGTGACTGGTTAATTGTTTGGAGTAAATACCTTTGTAACTCATTGGAGAATATTGTAAAAAGTAGAGGGGAGAGTATGGAACCCTGTGGTGTGCCACAGCGGACATCCCCCACCTCAGACTTAAACTTATAATTAATGTTGTTATTGTTTTTTCCTTCAACTTCAACTTTTTGTTTGCGTTTTTCCAAAAATGACCTTACCCACTTCAATGTTGATCCTCTTATTCCTGCACTCTCCAGCCTGCTGATAAGGATGGAGTGCCTGGCCATGTCAAAAGCACGACTAAGGTCAAAGTACACCCCCAGGGTCACGCACCCCTTATCAAGGCTATTTAAAACAAAAGAGTATGAATCATACATTGCTGTCTCAGTTGATTTTCCTTGCAAGAATCCGTGCTGACTGTCGCTAAAGAAATTATTTTTACACAGAAAAGTTTTTAATCTTTCATTCCTAACTTTTTCGAAGAATTTCGAAAAGACAGATAATGTAGCAACTGGCCTATAATTTTTAACGTCAGTTTTCAATTATACCATAAGAGGGGATATGGGAAAATATGTTATGATCTAACAATTAATACTAGTGTTAAATTAATCAAGCATACAGTGTTGTTGGATCGAATTAAATGTTGGATTGATTATACCATATGATTAAATCAACCACATCAAAAAAACAGTATCGTTGGTTTAAACATAAACTTTTTGTGTGTATTTCATGTAAAGTGCTTAAATTCAATCTCAAGCTAGCTGAAATATTGAAAATTTTTGCCTCAAAGTTACAGATTTCCGATACTAAGGCCTGAGTAACTACAGGTTTTATTGAATTTCCAGTATAGTACTACAGGATACTGCAGGATTTATCCTGCAAGTTATTGTGAATGTTACTGTGCACCAACATTTATATACAGAAATTCCATCATTTCCAACTGGCCAATGTCATTGGCGACATTTTTCCGTATTATGGAATATTTCTTGTTTCTAAAAAAAATATGTCTGTTAGTGAGAGCTTTGAAATGATATGCTTAATATTGATACTGACATCTGTAGTATTTTATTTGGGTACCTATAATAGTGAGTTAATATTAATAACTTATTAGTTAACAAATTTTAAAAATTAAGTAGGTATAATTTATAAAAAATAGTCCTAAAGCAATCACGGAATATTATTAAGGTGCTTTTTGTTATAGGTATTAGGGTGGAGCAAAAAAAACATTTTATTAAAATTCAGCATGCCTATATACGGGAAACTTGCCTTTTGTATTTCTCCATTATAATGCACAAAGTATACTTTGCAAAATCCGGGTCCGTTGTGACGTCATCTTTGGCTGCCAAATTAACATTTAATATAATCAAGTCCAACTTCCAAAAAAGCTTTTTTTTTTGATAAAACTATTTATCAAGATCTCTATGAATTTCACTTATTTTGTTTGCAGTTAAGGGGTTCGCGAATATGAAAACTACAAATGTGATAAATCTCATATAAACCATCAAAATTAAATAAAATTTTACTTGAGTAAAATGCGTTTATGATTTAAACATTAAAAAATTATAACGTACTGCTAAAGGCATATCCATAAGCTTGCATAAGAACATAAACCATAAAAATGTAATTGGCTTACAAGATACATGGCGCCAATCAAGACAATCACGGCATCGCATTGTTATGTTTTATGTTCTTATGCAAGCCTGTGAATAGGCACTTAAATAAACTTTAAATCAAAGTGTTAAAAATACAGTAGTTCCAATTAGAAAATAGTTTGAGTACTTAAAACCCTTTAACCATAGATGCTAATAAATAAATTATTATAATTTTAACAAAATAATAAATTAGTATTATTCCAAATGAAATTATTTGTAATTTAGATACAGATATTGAAAAAATTTTTGATCAATGTATACAGAATAATAGTTATTTATGGTACTAGTGGGTAAAGTAAGAAAATTAACCTGCTAGGCGTCATGGGCAATATCGGTTTACCCATGAGTGCCATACAAGGTTTTATCTAAGAAATAGCTTAGGAATTCATATTTTTATTAAAAATTTTAATGACATTTACAAGAAAATAATTTGACAAGTGAGTGGGTAAAATGAATAATTATCCACTCAATAAAGTAAAAGCCACGCGGGGGTTATTATTGAGTTTATTTAAAATAAAGCTGCTAATTGTCTTATTATCTGTATGTATTGGATAAAAATATTTTTTATATATTATTATTGAAATTAAAATTGCTTTTAAAAATGTTGTCAAGTAAGCTATATCTCAAAAATAAAAGCTATTAGAAAACTTTTGTTTATGCAGACTTATAGCTTGTTATGTGTTTATTGACTGACATAAATTTTATTCTGATAGCTTTATTAATAACGCCAAAAAACGATTGATCTCTCTTAGTCTACACGGTATATTTGAAATAGGGTCAGAAAATATAATAAAAAGTTCTTATAAACATATACATAAACCTTTGAAAGTGACTAAAAAATTCGGTTTTTATTTAATAACTCAGGAACCCTTTGAGATATAGCAACAAGGTTTTTTGGAATATAATTCCTGAGATCAAAATACATAAAAATGTGCTCTTGTTGTAAAACTGTAGGATTAACCGTTTTCGAGAAAAATTTATTTGAAGGTGAAATTTCACGGTTCGAGGACGAAAAATTAAATACTAAAATGTTGAAAAAAAAAATTTTAATGAGGCATGGTTTTTCTATATCAAAAACTAAGAAAAAAAGTTTCTATACATGTGGGTCGAAAAATCGCTTTTAAAGCTACTATGGACCTTTAAAAATGGGGCATTTTTTTGGAGACCATAGCTCTCTTAGGGTTGATTGAAGTACCTGTGTATAAGGTTTTTTTCTTAGTTTTTGATGTACATTCACGCTGCATCAATGAAAGTTCAGTTTCCAACATTTTAGTATTTAATTTTTCTCGAACCGTGAAATTCCACCTTCAAATTAATTTTTCTCGAATACTGTTAATCGTACAGTATTACAACAAAATTACCTTTTTTATGTATTTTGATCTGATGAATCATATTCCGAAAATAAAATTATAAAAACGTTACAGAAAAAAAAATTTGGGGCAAAAAACTGATAAGCCCCCCCCCCCCCGTTTCGAACACCCCTGGTTAAAATATGTACATGGAAATAGCATTCGAAGATGGGCCTTCTTAATATTAGTTACCGTGCAAAACCTCCTTGCTAAAAACCTCCTTGCTATATCTTAAAGGTTTTCTAAGTTATTAAATAAAAACTGATTTTTTTAGCCACTTTCAAAGGGTTTCACCTCCCTTATGACGCATTTTTAGACATATATTTATGGGAACTTTTATTTCAAACACACCCTGTATATTATAATATTTAAAACACTAATTTATAATAAAAAAATCAATCAGACCTATTCCTCCACAGCCACATGTGCGCTATAATGAATATTTAATAAAAGTGGTGGAAGACAATGACACAAAAAATATTATTTTCCAGATATATTTATTTTTGACTTAGACAACTTTACGCCAGACGGGACGGATTAAAAAAATAAATATTTCGTTCCATCCTAATAGGTATTCTTAATAATAGACATATCAATATTGAAAACTTTATTGATCATAAATTATACTATATTTCATAATTAATAATAAATTGTTTTCTTATTTTTAATAATTGGTTATTTTAGATAAACAATCAATTATTATACTAAATATAACAAATGTTTTTATATTTTTTTACATGCTAAAAAATATTGTAATAGATTTAAGGTCACAAAAATGTTGTGGCATGATATTAAATAAAACGTATTTATTTTAAAGGTATATCGTAAATGTGTGCTTAACAGCTATTTAATATTTCTTATTTAAATTTGCTTATTATTTTATTACAGGTGGATTAAATCGATCGAAAAGTCAAAATTTCGTTTTGCATTTTCGGGTTTAGAATGTCATGAAACGTCGAGTCTGTTTGAGTCTGTTTGTAAATCTTAATTTTAACGAAATATCCGATTTACAAAAATCTTTCCTTGAAGGATTCAGGACCTTTGTTATTTACGTAACATCAAACAAGGTTAATATTGGCTTAGAACTAGAGGGCAAACTATAATTTTTAACTATATCTCACTTATTATTATTAGTAGGACAAAAAAAATTAAATAATTAAAAATAATTTTTAATTGAGGGGATAAGAAGCCAATGGGTATGTGACATTTTTAAAAAAATTGAGTTAGGCGTGGAAGTATTTTTTTTTTAGCTTAGTACTTAGACTACTCAATTTCTTTAAAAATGTTACTTGTATCCCTCGGCTTCTCACCCCCTCATATGAACATTTTTATCGTGGGACTATGAGTTTCCGAGATATAGACATATTTTTTTTAATTTTTGATTAAATGTCAAAAGTGAAATTTAAATTTAATTTTTTTACTTTTATTTACTTTTATCTGATAATGACGCGGCAAAAAAAAAATCCGATAAAATTAGAAAAAAAAACAGAGGAAATTGTCCAAAAATGTAGGGGTGGAAACACCCTTTATTAGAATGAAACGAAAAATCCTTTTTTTGCATTTTCGGCTTCAGAATATCATGAAACGTTGAAATAATGTGAAAAAAGTGGGTGTCCCATTTGAAACATTCTTTCACCAAACGATTCACATGCGTCACATCAAATATGGTTCACATTATCGTAGGGAAAGGGGGGCAAAGTGGACAAAAACTGTAATTTTTAGCGATATCTCACTTATTATTTATAGTAGGACAACATTTTTTACATAAATGAAAATAATGTTTAATTCCCTTCAAAAACATATGTAATCATTTTTACCGTAGGGCTATTAGTTTCTGAGATAAGCATTTTAATAAATTTTGATTTACACTTTTTGATACACCGTTTGAAATAGGGTCCGAAATTTTAAGGGGTCATTTAACATCAGAAAATATGATAAAAAGTTCCTATAAACATATGTCTACAAATGCGTCATAAGGGAGCTACGCCCCTTTGAAAGTGGCTAAAAAAATCGGTTTTTATTTAATAACTCAGGAACCCTTTAAGATATAGCAACAAGGTTTTGCACGTGAACTAACATTAATAAGGCCGATCTTCGTATATTATTTTCATGTACTTATCTTAACCAGGGGTGTGCGAAACGGGGGGGCCTTATCAGTCTTTTGTCCCAAACTTTTTTCTGTGTAATTTTTTTGTAACTTTATTTTTGGTATATGATTCCTCAGGTCAAAAAACATAAAAAGGTACTCTTGTTGTAACACTGTAGGACTAACCATAGTTATTTTTTACAGGGCCTCAAATTCTAAATATGCCTCTTTTTTTCGTGTTTTTTTCCATATATTTCATTAAAAATTTTATATAAATATACAGATCCAGCCAAAAATTTATACATATATTTATATGTAATATACATATGCTTTATAAAAAAAATTACATATTTTTTTTATCTCCAGTGGTGGAGAGTCTGGGGGGGTTTAACCTTGCACATGTGATGTGTGTCACCAGGGAGTCGGAGGGGTCAAAATTGATTAAGAAGTGCGTTACGTAATACTTGAAGGGCTCTATTTTTATTTTTCGTCATAAGGAAATAAAAATGTAATAATGCTTTCCCTTTAAAATCAATTGTTAAAAGGGAAACTATGTATAGGTACATAAATAAATTTACAAAAAAAAAAATTATAACTAATTATATTATTTGTCCACCATATTGAATCCGCCATTTTATTTATTGAAAACTTATTACTATTTTTAAAATGGACGACCTCTTAGACGCTTAAATTAAAGAATGCTTGTTTACTAATTTCGCAAAAAAAGATTATTCTCGGTTTTTACCAGCTTTACGATAAAATTTTGCCACTATGTGTGTTGTATAGAAACAAATAAGGGATCAGGGAGGTCTTTTATTGTCAAATTTGTTTAAATCGCTAAAAAACTTGAGAAGAACAGTCTACTTAAGGGTATGATATTTCTTTTGACATGTGCAAGGTTAAACTGCCCCAGACTCTCCACCATTGGATATAAAAAATATGTAATTTTTTTATAAAGTATATGTATGTAGTAATATTACATACATAAATTGGCTATATCTGTATTATTTTATATATAAATTTTTAAATGAAATATATCGAAAAAACACGAAAAAAGTGGCATATTTGGAATTTGAGGCCCTGTAAAAATATTATTTTTATTTAGCAATATTTCCATAATTTTTTTTTTGTGAAATCTTGAGGATTTATTTTTTTGCCTCGAATTCATACAAAAAAAAACCATTGTACGCTATAACTCAAGATTTTGAGGTTCAAGAATTTTTTTCATTGCCATATCCGTTTTCAGCTCCCAAAAATACGTCGAAAAAATTTAGTCTGTTTACTGAAAAACTAACTTATTTTTTTTTTGTGGTCCTGTGTAATTAACTATTTTTGGTACGACCTAGTGTACACGAAATAAAGAAAAATGCTTTCATTTTGACAAAAGTCATTTGACGTTTATAAAATTTTGTAATGTCATAGCTGCAGTTATATTTCTATTCAATATACATAGTTTATAATAGGGTCACCCACCAAAATTTAAAATTGAAAAATATCGAGGTCTCACCCTTTAAATTTGTTCGTTGGTGTAAGAGTAACATCCCTGATTTTTTTCAGAATTTTTGAAAAAAATCTAGATGTCGCTCACAGCCATTTTTTTAAAAGATGTGTTTCTCAAGCTTTTTTATTTTTTTTTAAGGCCGAATGATTTTTTATTTCAATCTTTTTAACACGGCACAGTATAAAGGGATAGTAAATGGATAATCTTAAGAAAAATCACAAAAATTTTCTTTCAAAATGGCTGAGCTGTGCCCTTTTAAGTTTGAAAATCCACTACATGGCTTCATTTTAGGAGTAATGACAGGAACAAATTTTTTTTTCATTGTCTTAAAACATTGTGCTTTTAGCCCAATATGTCCCCACATAAAAACCACTATAATTTTTTTTATTGGATATACAGAGTATCCAGAAAAAAATAATATCGAACTTAGAAGGTTACAGCTCCGCCATTTTGAAATAAAACTTTCTGTTTTTTTTTGAGGTTATCCGTTAACTATTCCTTTATACCATGCCTTGTTAAAAACATTTAAATAAAAAATTATTCGGCCTTAAAAATAATAAAAAGCAAAAGAAACATATCTTTTTAAAAAATGGCTGTGAGCGACCTCTAGATTTTTTCAAAAATTCTGAAAAAATTCAGAGATGATACTCTTACCCCAATAAACAAATTTAAGGGGTGAGACCTCAAAATTTATCAATTTGAGATTTTGGTGGGTCATCCTAATGTATAATGCAACGCTGGAACTACAAGCGTGTCGCAAGGCCAATAGGTATTTTCAGGTCTTATGGTATTTATCTCATAACATCAACAAAACATAAACAACAAACAAATTGACAAAAATAACTGTATTTTGTTAGCATGTCATTTTTAAACCATTGTTAAAGATACTCCCACTGAACTTTGAGATGGCATCGCTGATGTACCCTAATTATATTATAAATATCACCTTTGCTTCCCTGTTTTCTTCCTAACTAACGCTCTAATGGTGTTAATAACACTGGTCGACAAATCTGAAGATTTCTCTAACTGAGATTCCAGACATAGGTTTATACTAATTTTGGGTCGCTAAATCCAAATCCGAAGGCTGTTTGTCCCCATCACCCTCAGATTTTTTTATATCATAAAAAAAGTTAAAATTAGGAAAATCGATTTTGTGTAATTACAAGAAAATTCTTTGACATATCACATTAAAATTAAGTACGGTTAATAGTGGTAATATAAGTTATTTATTCCCCTACTTACCCAAAAATACAATTGTGTGTATGTCAGAGGCGTGCGTTCTAAAGTGTTTCTGTAATATATTTCTCCAACAAAATTTATGTTTAAGAATTTTATAATTTCGATAAAAAAATATTATTTATTGATTAATTTTACGTAAAAAACATATTGGACCTTTTGATCAAAGGTCAATAGTTTTCGAGAAAAATAGGTTTAAACATATCTCTGCAAGTTCCAGTAAGAAAAAAACTGCTTCCAACAAGATAATACTTTCTCCTATAGGTCTAGGTTTATTAAAATAAAAATAAAAATAAATAAATAAATAAAAAAAAAATTCCGAAATTCTTTATCCAATTAGTTTTCCAGGTGATGTGCTTGACCTCAAATTCGGATTCAGCGCCTCAAAATACATAGGAAAAAAAACTATTGACCTTTTTTTGTGTGGCTAGGATATTTTTTTTTATAAAAATAGGGGGGGGGGGGTAAGGCGGTAAAATGGGGTTAAAACTCTTTTTTATTTTTTTTTCAATTTATTTTTCGTTAAAACGAAAAAAGACACTTTTTTCGGATTAATTTTTTTTTTAATTTATTTATTTATTTTTATTTTTATTTTAATAAACCTAGACCTATAGGAAAAAGTATTATCTTGTTGGCAGCAGTTTTTTTATCAGTGGAACTTCCAGAGATATGTTTAAACCTATTTTTTTCGAAAACTATTGACCTTTGATCAAAAGGTCCAATATGTTTTTACGTAAAATTAATCAATAAATAATAATTTTTTATCGAAATTGTAAGATTCTTAAACATAAATTTTGTTGGAGAAATATATTACAGAAACACTTTAGAACGCACGCCTCTGACATACACACAATTGTATTTTTGGGTAAGTAGGGGAATAAATAACTTATATTACCACTATTAACCGTACTTAATTTTAATGTGATAAGACAAAGCATTTTCTTGTAATTACACAAAATCGATTTCCCTAATTTTAACTTTTTTTATGATATAAAAAAATCTGAGGGTGATGGAGACAAACGGCCTTCGGATTTGGATTCAGCGACCCAAAATTAGTATAAACCTATGTCTGGAATCTCAGTTAGAGAAATCTTCAGATTTGTCTACCAGTGTAATTTTTTGTATCAGCTTTGACACAGAATGATAAGCTACTAAAATATTCAACGAAGTCTTTAAAATGGTAACCTATGGTGATTCTATATTGGATGAACGCCTTTCACACTGAAATTTCTCACGCTTTGGCCACTTTGAACATTGTTAAACTGGAAATAATAACCTATTTGTGTAAAATAAAAATTTCTGGAATTTTGGTTGAAACGGGGGTTTATCTTTATTAATATTTTTGAACCTGCAATTATATTAAATTTCAAAAATATGAATTTTAGAGCTAAGTCAAACACGATTCACTCACCGCAGTAATGAGAAGAATCCAGCGCATGCGCACTGATTTTCTTATTTTTGTTTTGACGTATACCAAAAATTATTTTAAGGTACATTCTTTTGCAGAATTTTACAAAAATATCTACTTTTTTCTTTGTGAGATAACAGTTTTTTTTAATTGGCTAAAAGTACTCGCTTTTAATAGTATTTTCGTAAAAAAAAAATTCGAAATATTCATTAATAAACATTTGATTCTTAAAATATATCGCCTTCTAGATTCTAAAATATCGTATCTGAAAAATGCCTCCCATTAAAAAAAAAACACCAAACCAGCAAACTACCAAACCAAACCATTATTAACGTAAACCAACGCCTCCCACTAAAAAAAAAAAAAACACCAAACCAGCAAACTACCAAACCAAGCCATTGTTAACGTAAACCAACGCCTCCCATAAAAAAAACATCAAACCAGCAAACTACCAAACCAAACCATTGTTAACGTAAACCAACGCCCCCATTAAAAAAATCAAACAGAAATTCGTGAGTATTTTAACAATCTTTTTCTATATATTCTAACAAAAAAACTGCATTTTCCGCACCTAATTATATTCAAGACAGTAAGTTTTAGTAATAAAACCAGAAATCAGTGCAAAAATATAGTTCATTTTTGTGGACCTGATGCACACCGTAACTCCACTTAAATTAAACTATTTCATAAAACTACAACTGCCTAAACGGAAGCCACTTTTAACATCCGTCAAAACAAAAATAAGCAAACCAGTGCGCATGTGCTAGATTCTTCTCATTACTGCGGTGAGCGAATCGTGGTCAAACAGGGTACATAGCATCCTGCCTTCGTCACGTGACACCTAAATCCTTATCCTAATTCGTAACGTAATAAATATTATCAATTATAACAAAAGACTTTTGGACAAATAACATTTAGTTAAATAAAATATTCCTTATATTAAAAGTAAAAGGTTGATTTATCCAATAACACAGCCACACAAAAAAAATCTGATCTCGGGTTCTGACTACGTTTACAATAAGTTTTTGGGGTCACTGAATCCGAATCCGATATCTATTTAACCCATCACATCTGGTTTTTGCCATAACCTCAAAAAACCATAACAGCGGCACACAAAAAAAAATAATCTCGAGTGCGGCAGACCAGACTAGTCAATTCTTACGTATTTTGGGTCGCTGAATCTGAATCCAAGGTCAGAATTTAAAAGTTAGCCTTCAAAATGGATTAGATTTTTTAAAGTTGCTAGGATTTGCTTGAAACTTGGTACTTTGGGGTTTTTGGGGTCGCTGATTACGAACCTGGTGCTAGTTTTCCAAAATTCAAAATAGCGGATCCAATATGGCGGATTAAATTTTCCTAGAAACTTTAAAAAATCTAATCCGCCATATTGGATCAGTCACTTTGAGTTTTGGAAAATTGGCACCAGATTCGTAATCAGCGACCCCAAAAACCCCCGAGTACCAAGTTTCAAGCAAATCTGAGCAAATTTAAAAATCTAATCCGCCATATTGGATCCGCCATTTTGAAAGCAAACTTTTAAATTCTGACCTCGGATTCAGATTCAGCGACCCAAAATACGTAAGGATTGACTAGTCTGGTCTGCCGCACTCGAGATTTTTTTTTTGTGGGCCGGTGTAATGGCAAAATTCTGATGGGGTTAAATTTACATCGGATTCGGATTCAACGACCCCAACAACATATTCTAAACCCTAGATCAGATTTTTTTGTGTGGCTGTGTAATTAATACTAAAATAACTAAGATTTTGACCAATGAAATGTCAGATTTATTTGTCAAATTTCTTGGTTAAATTCTTAGTTTAGTGTAAATTATTGGGTAAACCAAACTAAACAAGTTTACTTAATACAGGGGAAAAGTTGGAAAATTTTTGTCTATTTTTTATGCTGTATAGCAGTAAATAAAATGTTCTACATAAAATATGTCGTTATTCTAAAATCATACACGTCCTCAAAGTTTTTTTGCCAAAGCTAAAGAGGTGGGAAATTTCGGTAGTCTCTCTTTATTTGTACGGTTAATATTCCTCCATGTGTATGTTTCTTTAAATATAAAACTTTAAAGTTATCTATTTCCAGTAATTCTGTATTTGCATAATTAATTACTGAAGGATTGGCAATAAATTTCCATACACATAGTTAAGATAAAGTGGAATAATATTATATCGATAAAGCTATTATTAATTTTACATAAACTTGTTGATGTACTTCAGTTAGTAAAATATATTGAATAACAGGCCTGTACTGGCCCAGGTGCACTTCATGCAGCGGCACTGCAGCATGCAGCATGCAGCAACATGTTGCTGCCGGTTAAGAACACAGACAACAGTTGTCTGTATTCTTCTTATTATTCTTCTTAGTCCAGTCAAATAATGAAAAATTACTATGTTAAATTGCAATAAATGTACACGGGCTGATAGTTTAAAGGGTAGTAGTTGATAGTAACAGAACACTCCTGTTAGTTTTTCTCGCTAAATATGCATTTTTATCGTAAGATGCATATTTAGTGAGACAAGATAGCGGATGCCCCTTATGCAAATCACCCGGTGAAAAACTAACAGGAGTGTTCTATTACCATCCACTACTACCCCTTAAAATATTAGCGAGTGTACATTTATTGCAATTTAGATTTATGATTTGACTGAACTACCTGTATTCAGAAGTTACTTCTCAACAGGCGAAACACTCCGTTTCATATCCATGGAAAACCATACACGTAACATTACACTGTGTGTCTGAAACGCAAAATGATGAAAAAAATTGTTCACAAAAACTGACCCTGTGGTATGATTTCTTATCATTTTCTATTAAAAAAAAAAATGTATATTAGAAAAAATCTAACGGTTGGTTTTTTCTTTTAAACAATTTTTTTTAATTTTATCTATAAATGAAAAAATAATCAAAATTAAAAAAAAATTATTTTTTTTAATTTTTTTTTGCTAAAACAGAAAAATTTTCTTTTTAAAAAAAATCATTATTTTTTATTTTTTTTGTAAATTTTCTTTATGCAAAAAAATATTTAAAAAATATTGAAAATTATGATATTTTTATTTTTTTAAAAGCCTAAATACCCATAACTTTTTTGTTTTTGTGGGAAAAACTTTAAAACTTGGTAGAATTGATCCTTATAATAAAAGTAATCATTCCTGAAAATGTTACTTTAATCGGAATTTTCTTTTTCCGTTTTTACGATTTTTTTAAAAGTTTAACCTCCCATAACTTGTTTTGTTTTTGGGGTAGATTACTTTCAAAAACAACAGGGGTCTTCGCCTCGTAGAACTTGATTTTTCCTAAAAGTTTCAAGTCGATCGGATTATTTGTTCTAGAATTATCGTGTTCAAAAAAATCGTGACATCGGACAGACAGATAGATGGATGGACATTTGAAAAAAAAAATCTTATTTTTTTATGAAACAAATTTATATCCAAAAATTTGGATTTTTTGAGAATTTGAAACTATAGTATAATATTATTCTAGCGCAGGCGCTGTGAATAACATAATAAGAAAAATATTGGTCAAAATGCTTTTCTCCTTTTAAAGGTTAAAATTTAGTGGCTTTGTATGTTTATAAATTTAAAATGTTTATTTTCTATTGTATTATTTGTTATTCAAATTTGGAGAAATTGATATTTGCTGTTGGATTTGCTTAATTGGGGATTATATTTAAATGGAATTCTTTGGAATTGTCCCTTTCGCGTGGATTGAAGATCACATCATGCATAAATTTTGAATTTACAAGAACCTACAATAGTGCAGGACATTGTCATCATTATCGCCTCGGCGAATACCTAAAGTTATGTTAATGCTACACGGAATTCCTGCAAAAGCGAAAATGGGATAATACGAACCATTTTCAACCTTTAAATTACAAGTTTAAAGTCATTTCGCTTAGGCATCAGTCGTTGAAAATAATCATTTTACTCATTTCCCTTGATTTTATACTGCATTAAAAATGCTTGCCTAAACACAGTGCGGTTCAAAACTCTTAAACAGTGCAACGGAACTCTTTGGTGATGGGCAAATATCTCGGGGTTTTGGTAGGTTCGGGCTGGTAAACCACGTGGATTGGTTGAAGTAAATTTATTGTCCAACCTATTATAGAAAAATGAACGATTTTACATATGTTAATGGGGAAGGCTAGCAAAGACTTACCTATTATAGAAAAATTACCGGGCGCACTTTAACTTCAGTTAATAAACTAAATTTAGATTTAACCTTTGGTTTACTCTCATATTAGCACTGGATACGAAGTGAAAGTAAAAGATAGTTCGGGAGTTAACAAAAAACGATAGGTGTTTTTTGTTATAAAAACGAATAAATATGAATATATTAAATCTAGGTACCTGCACATCTATTAATGAGTGTATTAGTAATAAGTAGCCGGTAACAATGGATTCGCTACAACAGACAGGCACTTTTCTTATGGAAACTGGCTTTCGGTCAAAAATTCTAAATTTTTAGTATGATCTAGATTTAATCTTTTTGATCAAAAGCTTCCATTGACCCAACTTGATCTGACGGCTAGTTTTTAAGGTTTAGATCAAAAAGTCAAAAATAATAAAATTCAATTTTTTTTTTTGTTTAATAAACTAAAATAAAAAAAACTTTAAATCAAGTTTTGTTCTTATTATACAGAGCGGTCCAAAAGTCACCGCCCCCCTCTTAACTTTTGAACTAGTTGAGATATCGACTTCAAATTTGGAACTTTTAAATAAGACAACTTAAACTATCTTTTAGCATATATTTAATACTTTTAGCTCTTAAAATGTGGACAGGGAGGCATGGGGGCACATTTTTTTAAATGAAAAGGGGGGTCGTGTAACACATCATTTTAAATCTTATAAAATTCTCCATTTAACTCCATATTTTTAAATAAAAAAAAAAAATGGGTTTAAAATGGGGTTGAAAATAGGTATTAAAAAGTCCAAACGAAAATAGGTATTAATGTCAAAATTCCTCTAAAAAAAAAACAAATAATTTTTTAAAAATGTCTTATTTAATCATAGAAAAAAGTTAATTATACTTTTAAACTAACTTTGGTTGTCATAAATAAAAATTTATAAAAAAAAAACTTAAAAAATCGAATGTTTTAGCACAAAAAATTGAAAAATCAAAACCTTAAAGACATTTTTTAAAAATTTAAAATTGTTTAAATAGAGAATTTTATAAGCTTTAAAATGATGTATCACACGACCCCCTTTCTATTTAAAAAAATGCCCCCCTGCCCATATTTTAAGAGCTGAAAATATCAAATATATGCTAAAAGATAGTTTAAGTTGTCTTATTTAAGGGTTCTAAATTTGAAGTCGATATCTCAACTCGTTCAAAAGTTAAAAGGGGTGGGGGAGTGACTTTTGGACCGCAATGAAAAACTAAAATTAATTTTTTTTGTTCAAAATAAAGGTAAAAATTAAGAAAATCTTTGAAAATATGGTGAAGGCGCCACTGCGGCATGAAAAAAACCTAATTAACGGTCAGATTTTTCTAATAATATATAAAATGAAAGAATTAACATCATAGGAGGCATAGCGTAGTGGCTAGCGCGTATGTATAGCTAGCCTGCTAACGTGAGTTCGATTCTCACTGGCGCCGATTTGCCTTTTTCAGTTAAATAATAATTGAAATTTGGCGGCGACAAGTGAAACGGACACTCCCTACAAACTGGTTCGAAAGTCAGTATAAGCCGGTGGTCCCCTTTGCTACTAGCCCACACAAGTCCTGGACTTAGGGGATGCTTAATTAAGTAGAATAGTACGAGGTTAAACAAACATGTAATGTTATGTAATGTAATGTAAAGTGAAGTATAAAAATATAACTTTCAATTGAAATTGAAAAAATAATTAAAAAATAAAATAAATTAGATATCGATCGCGTAGAATGAAAAGCTCGGATATTTTTTTGACATATTGAATTTTTAAACTGACATTGAATGTGAACGTCAATAGTTTTATACTATAGGGGAGATGACATTACAGATAATTTTTTAATTACCGATAAATAAAAGCAAAACCAAGGTAGCTTCTTTAACGAATATTATATCTAAACTTTATTAAGCAAAGGCAATGTTAAAAATCATTGAATTTTTGCCCGTCCAATAAAAGTTAATTGAAATAAAATAGTTATTTTTGTCCTAAAATAATTGTAAAAAATACTTATTTCGCCGAAAACAATCGGGATAATTTTTGAAAAATGCTATTGCGTAATACAGGGTAGGGTGATCATTCGAAAATAATCCAAAATAAAATAATAAAGTTTGGATTATAAAAAACTAACTTTATTTTTTTTGTGGTCCTGTGTTATCGATAAAATAGTTTTTCGTATGTATTTCGTAGCTTTGTAGATTTTTTTTTCAGTGCACTTCTTTGTTTTATTACGGATTCTCTCAAGTTATGCAAGATTTTCATCCAAAAACTTTCCCAACCCGCGGGCCCGATAATCACCAAAAAAAAATTGAATCGGGAAATTTATAGTTTAAGTTGTGTACCGACAGACCTACAGACAGATTTTTTTACTTAAATGTGTTTTTGCATATAAAGCCATAAAACGCAAAAATAGGCAATACAAAACATGATTTTTTTACCAATCCAAGGACTGCTTTCCGGCTACTTCTCGGACAGTAGGTATTCCGAGATTTTGGTGGAAAGCAAAATGTAAAGCAAATTTGAATACTGACAAAATTTTAAGTAAAATATATTTAGTTTTGAAAAATAGGGCTTACAAGAAAAAAATATGCACATGGTGATATAATCTCCCCTACATTTTTAAGTTTTGACAAAGACATTTAATGTCAGTGACAAATTTATTGAAAACCGATATACGAGCTTTTCATTCTACGCGATCGATATGTAGTTTCTTTAGAACTATAATTTAATGCACAATTAGAGTCTCTGTGGCGTAGTTGCTAAGGCGTTAGACTCTTAATAAATAGTTCCGGGTTTGAATCCAGCTAGCAGCATATAAGCTTGTTTTTTTTTACTTTTTTTTCTGATAGAAATATTTATAAAAAAATTGTACAAAAATAATAAAAAAAATAAAATTTCATACATTTATTTGTATACACTGAGAATTCGTTATCATAGTAAATACTAAACTTTTTTGCCTATTTGGAACACCAGGCAATATTTGTTATTAATTATAAGTTGTAACAGTAAAACATAACAGAACATCGTTATTGCTTTGCAATTATTTGTATTTATTGCTAAATTAGAGCAGTCTTTTACAAAAAATACCTAATATTTTACTAAAATAATGCAAAACACATACTTTAATTAGTAAAAATTTACAAATAATTTGTGAAATAATACTAAATTATTGAGAAAAATTACAGTGACTCACATGGATAACTAATTACCCATGCGAGTTTGGACTTTAGTAAAAATTTACAAATAATTTGTGAAATAATACTAAATTATTGTGAAAAATTACAGTGACTCACATGGGTAACCAAGTACCCATGCGAGTTACTGTAAATTTTATTTTTTTTGTGTATTTTTTGTTCTTGTATCGTAACTTACTATTTTATTCGCCTGTATCTAAAAGCACAAGTTTTTTAATAAATTTGTACAAAAAGTTAATTTTTTTTACACTAGTAAAATTTGTTTAAAATATAAATTTACAAATAATTTGTGAAATAATACTAAATTATTGAGAAAAATTACAGTGGCTCACATGGGTAACCAAGTACCCATGCGAGTTACTGTAAATTTTAAAAAAAATTTTGTGTATTTTTTGTTCTTGTATCGTAACTTACTATTTTATTCGCCTGTATCGAAAAGCACAAGTTTTTTAATAAATTTTTACAAAAAGTTAATTTTTTTTACACTAGTAAAATTTGTTTAAAATATAAATTTACAAATAATTTGTAAAATAATACTAAATTATTGAGAAAAATTACAGTGACTCACATGGGTAACCAAGTACCCATGCGAGTTACTGTAAATTTTACAATTTTTTTTGTGTAATTTGGTTCTTGTATCGTAACTTACTATTTTATTCGCCTGTATCTAAAAGCACAAGTTTTTTAATAAATTTGTACAAAAAGTTTAATTTTTTGCACTAGTAAAATTTGTTTAAAATACAAATTTATTTATTAATTTATCAAGATCAGTCAAAAAATAATGTATGAAGGACGAAAACTGTTTTTAGTCCTAGTGTCCTGACTTCCTAAGCTAAAAGGTCCTATCTGTGCATGTTAAACCTATGTAGATAGGACCTTTCAGCGTAGCACCGCAGTATCATACTATACTATTATGAAATCTATTTTAAAAAGTAAATATTCTTTTACCAGCTTGTCTAACGTAACGTTGGATCTCCTGTATACAGATGTGTTACACAAAAAAGGGTAACTATGGTCTGTTTCATCAAGTAAGATAGTAAATTAAAAATCACACAGTAAATATTTATTGGATGTGCGATTATACTGCGTAGTTTATTTTATAAAACATAACTATATTCTATACACAAACATATACTATTTAAACCTGCTGTAAAAATATTTACTGTGCGATTTTTAATTTACTCTCTAGTTTGATGAAACAGACCATAGGGACAATGAATAAAGTGACATTAAACTTAATAACTTAAAGTTTAATGCCATTTCATTTAGGGTCCCCTATTTAAAAATCTATATTGTGAATTTCAATAATAACAATTCGTCGTATCAGAACAAAAATGTTTCAACTGATATTGAGATTGCAGTTACTGCAATTACTGCAATATACTGCAGTTACTGCAATATACTGATAATTACTGTAATTGTCAGTATATTTTGTAAGATCAATTTTAAAATCTTTTACTTATAAATTTAAAATTTTGTACAAATAACGAAAATAATGCAATCCATATCTACAAAAAGTTTTAACTCTTTAAGGTAAAGGATTTTAAATTTATCATAGAAAATATACTGACAATTACTGCAGTCTCACAATGTCAGTTGAAACCTTGTTGTTCTGATACCATACGACGAATTATTATAATTATTATCATGTCGCCATATTCAAATAAATGATTTGACATATTAAACAGGCCAACAAATTTTCAAATTTTGAAAGTTGATATGGATCTGAAAATTTATTTATGCTGATTTCGAATATCGATCGCGTAGAATGAAAAGCTCGGATATTTTTTTGTCATATTGAATTTTTAAACTGACATTGAATGTGAACGTCAATAGTTTTATACTATAGGGGAGATGAGATCACAGATAATTTTTTAATTACCGATAAATAAAAGCAAAACCAAGGTAGCTTCTTTAACGAATATTATATCTAAACTTTATTAAGCAAAGGCAATGTTAAAAATCATTGAATTTTTGCCCGTCCAATAAAAGTTAATTGAAATAAAATAGTTATTTTTGTCCTAAAATAATTGTAAAAAATACTTCGCCGAAAACAATCGGGAACATTTTTGAAATATGTTATTGCGTACAGGGTAGGGTGATCATTCGAAAATAATCCACACCAAATACCTCGCAAACTAAGCACAAGGTATTTGGGGTGGATCGTTTTCAAATGATTACGCAATAGCACATTTTAAAATTGTTCCCGATTGTTTTTGGCTAAATAAGTATTTTTGCTATTTTATAATATCACATAACCTCTATTGGAGGAGCAAAAATTTGATTATTTTTAACAATTTAAAAATAAAATAATTAAAAAAGGCTTATAATCGACTTCACGTTAATTTTATTATTGAAAACAATTAGTGTGACCGCGGTTTCGCTATAATAGATATAGCATCTACGGACTAAAAATAAAATAAGTATTACAGATTGTTTGTCGTGTAGAAAAAATATTACCTTAAATACATATAATGGGACATCTTTAACATTCTGGTCATAAATAACACTAAGGACATTACACAATTAATAAATTAGGTTACAGATTAAAAATATGCATTTTCAGTGGCATGAATTAGGTTATGTTTACCGATTGGGCAAGGTGCGTTTTATTGCGCATTGGGTAAGGTGCGTTTTATTACGTATTAGTTACTTTTGTACGTTTATTCGCAGTTAATTAAAATGAAATGAATTGTTTATATTTATAAGAAAAAGGAAGAACAAACGATAATATTTTGGGGGAGTTGAAATTATTGGGCGAGTATCGAGACAGTACTTTGGGAAAGTTGAAATTAGTAAGAACGAGTATTGAGAGAATACTTTCACTAGCAGCAATACATAACGTTACATTCATGTTCCTCACACACATACCGCGTGAGTGAAGAGTATTGATATCAGTTATCATCACTAGTACTGGGAGGCATAGCGTAGTGGCTAGCGCGTATGCATAGCAAGTCTACTATCGTGAGTTCGATTCTCACTGGCGCCGATTTGCCTTTTTCAGTTAATTAATAATTGAAATTTGGCGAAGGCGATAAGTGAAACGGACACTCCCTAGAAACTGGTTCGAAAGTCAGTATAAGCCGGTGGTTCCCTCTACTACTAGCCCACACAAGTCCTGGACTTAGGGGATGCTTAATTAAGTAGAATAGTACGAGGTTAAACAAACAAAACAAACAAAAAACAAAACAAACAAAGTACTGCCACCTTTAATGAAGGAACCGAAATCTCATCCTCAAAGACGCGGCATGAGGGGACAGAACAAAAACGTTTACATTTAAAAAAGTCGGAAGATTCTCCACAAATTTCTTTTTCTTTAAATGTAAACGTTTTTGTTCTGTCCCCTCATGCCGCGTCTTTGAGGATGAGATTTCGGTTCCTTCATTAAAGGTGGCAGTACTAGTGATGATAACTGATATCAATACTCTTCACTCACGCGGTATGTGTGTGAGGAACATGAATATAACGTTATGTATTGCTGCTAGTGAAAGTATTCTATCAATACTCGTTCTTACTAATTTCAACTTTCCCAAAGTACTCTCTCGATACTCGCCCAATAATTTCAACTCCCCCAAAATATTTTCGTTTCTTCTTCCTTTTTCTTATAAATATAAACAATTCTTTCATTTTAATTAACTGCGAAAAAACGTACAAAAGTAACTAATGCGTAATAAAACGCACCTTACCCAATGCGCAATAAAACGCACCTTGCCCAATCGGTAAACATAACCTAATTCATGCCACTGAAAATTGCATATTTTTAATCTGTAACCTAATTTATTAATTGTGTAATGTCCTTAGTGTTATTTATGACCAGAATGTTAAAGATGTCCCATTATATGTATTTAAGGTAATATTTTTTCTACACGACAAACAATCTGTAATACTTATTTTATTTTTAGTCCGTAGATGCTATATCTATTATAGCGAAACCGCGGTCACACTAATTGTTTTCAATAATAAAATTAACGTGAAGTCGATTATAAGCCTTTTTTAATTATTTTATAATAAACCACTTCACTATAAGAAGTTCAGACGTTCAGAACCATGAATGAATTTTCAAACTGGATAATTTAAAAATATTTTTTAGTTATTTTGGAACCAAAATAACTATTCAATACTATTAATAAACTTTTATCGGAGGGGCAAAAATTCGATCATTTTAACATTGTCCTTCCACAAATTGAACAAATTAAAATTAATAATTATTATTTAAGGTGAATAAGTTCATCATAAAAATTATGATATATTTTTTGGAATCACAACTTTTAACTCCTGTAGATCATTATATTTAGTTTTTTCAGTGCACTTCTTTGGTTATTACGGATTCTCTCAAGTTATGCAAGATTTTCATCCAAAAACTTTCCCAACCCGCGGGCCCGATAATCACCAAAAAAAAAAAATTGAATTGAACATGATTTTTTACCAATCCAAGGACTGCTTTCCAGCTACTTCTCGGACAGTAGGTATTCCGAGATTTTGTGGTAAGCAAAATGTAAAGCAAATTTGAATACTGACAAAATTTTAAGTAAAATATATTTATTTTTGAAAAATAGGGCTTACAAGAAAAAAATATGCACATGGTGATATAATCTCCCCTACATTTTAAGTTTTGACAAAGACATTTAATGTCAGTGACAAATTTATTGAAAACCGATATACGAGCTTTTCATTCTACGCAATCGATATAACTTCCATTTTTGTCCATCACGTAAGGATTTTAAACAATCGCACAGTGGGCCAGGAAAAAAAAGGGACAAAATTCTGAATTTTTGTATACGGCTATTTTTGATACAGCTGATATGTATTGAATAAAATAACGAAAATTTAAAAAAAAAAAATCCTTGGTATTAGGTTGGTCCAAAATTTAATTTTTATTGTGATCTTTCTATAAATGTGTCAAATGGCTTCTTTTGATTATGTTGATGTAGACCAATGTCTATAACTTAAAAATTTTATACTTCATGTTAAAAAATAATATTTTTGGCATGGTTTATAGCTGAAAAAAATTATACGTAAAATAAAAAAAAAATACTTGTTCAGTGGGTCTTAAATGGGATTATTTTCAGCCCGATAAAAGCATTTTTTTTAGCTTATATTTCTTAACAAGGGCTACAAAATAATTTTTTTGCACTTCCGGTTTCGCCAGAAACTAAGTAAATTTTATTTTTTTTAACGAAAACCCCTGTATATTTTTGCATTTTGAATTCAGAATCCGGCAAAAGTGGAAGTCAAAAAAAAATACGCCATTTTGTAGCCCTTAGAATAGCGCACCAAAAAGTTAAGACCGTCCAAGTGGGTTTCCATTTGAAAAAATAAAGTTCTGAAGGGAAACCCGCTTTATAAAATTTAAAGTACAAAAAAATTATCAAATTTTATTTTTTACATAAAATTTGTATTTTTCCCACATTTAGCAAATAAATTAGATTTTATTTATAAAGAACTTTCACTTTCGGGTTTAGACCGTGTTAATGGATTTTCACTTTCCAACGTTTCGTCTCTTACTACTAGAGACATCTTCAGGGATTAATCTGAAACTGAAACCGTGTTAATGGATTTTCACTTTCCGACGTTTCGTCTCTTACTACTAGAGACATCTTCAGGATTAATCTGAAAGTTTCAGTTTCAGATTAATCCCTGAAGATGTCTCTAGTAGTAAGTGACGAAACGTCGGAAAGTGAAAATCCATTAAAACGGTCTAAACCCGAAAGTGAAAGTTCTTTATATCTTAATGGCCGTGAAAGCTTAAAATCTAAAATAGATTTTATTTATGAAATAAATCTTGTATGCTAATAAACAATAATAAAAAAAATAAAATGTTTTTAGTAGTTTTTTTTTGTAAATTTGTTTTTTGGATTTTTTAAACATATACATTAAAAAAATAATTTAACTTAGTTTCCGGCGAACCGCCGGGAGTGCAAAAAAAATGTTTTTTTACGGAATTTTGTAGCCCTTATTAAGAAATATAAGCTACAAAAATTTTGCTTGATCGGACTGAAAACAATCCAATTTTAGGGGGTGTACATAGATTAAAACATACATACTGCTGCGGTCCCGAAAGGGTTAAATTTTAAAGATTAAAATTTAACCTAAGAGAAAATTTAAAAAAATCATAAATTTTAAAACTAAATATTTCATGTACCTATTGTTTAAGATCTGTATCTAGACTTTAAATGTATATTTAAAATATTTTATCTTAATCGCAAAATATATTAGAGTACTTTTATGTTATTCAATCAAGTTATATTACATAATATTACTTAAGAATAAACGTATTTTTCTTGCAAGTCTATTAGTAGTATTGCATAAAACTAATAGTTTTAAAGTAGCATATATTTTAATATTTAAAATAATATTTGTTTTGTTTTGAAACACTTAGAACATAAAAAGAAATTGTCATATATGTTTTTAAAAAATATTAAGAGTATTATTAAAATCTCGCATATCGTCGGCTTACAAGTAAAAGGCACTAAGTCACTTTTTTGCAAAAATGAGATTTTAATAGCACTGTAGTTAATTTTTGATGATCTATGTATAGGTAAACCGAACTAACTTCTAGGTGGACTGCCAAGGGAGTTACCCACTATACAAAATGCACCAATTTGATTTTGATTAAAATTTTATCTGGCAATAGGCTCTAAGTCACTTAGTTCACTTAGTGCGTTTTACTTTTAGATTATTTCAAATGTTTCTGCACTAAGCGACTTTTTAAAAGAGTTAATTTATAAAAATATGATTGCTTGAATCATTTATATGATACAATATCGCGTTATTTATTGTACTGACAAACGCATTCAAATTTTAACTGATAGATTATTTTAATTTTGCTCTTAAATCCTTGGTTACTACATAAATAACAAGAATATAAGAAAAAAAGTTCGAAAAACAGCCCTTAGAATTGCGCCGTGTTTAATCATTAATAATGATTTATTATAATTATTGACTTTCTACTTCTTTGCCGGCACAGCCGATGGCCTCTGAAAACTGTCTTAGTTCTGGCATAGTAAGCAGTTTCATATAATTAATACTAATTAATTTTATTAATTTTGGAAACGTTCTTTAAACAATCAAAAAGTCCAAACCGAGGGTATGTCACTCTTCATTTTCGGACCAAATATCGCCTTGTACACTAATCAATATCGCCCATATCGCCTCTAGATCACCCAATATCGCCTCGAGATCGCCCGATATCGCCTCGATATCGCCTCGATATTGCCCGATATTGCCCCGGATATCGCTTCATATCGCCTCTCGAAGGGACGAAATACCGCCCCTGTGACATGCCCCTCGGTTGAAACCCTTTTAAAAATCCAGTTTTTGAAAATTTATGTAAACATCTTGTTTTCTACTTTATAGTTATACATTACGTTTAAATAATAGAAGGGTTTTAATTTAAATAGTTCTTTTTTATATTATTTCATTGACTTAGTGCTCTTTACTTGTAAGCCGACGTCGTGGGCCTACAAGTAAAAGGCACTAAGTCCATGTCTTTTTTCAAATTTAGTTGAATTAAAACTACTTCAATTTTTCTTTATTTAACTGCAAATGGGACATCATTATGTCCAAACATGTCATTGCAATTTGAGGTAGTTTTTTTCAAAAACATTATTACAAAAATTAAAAAACAACAATGAAAGTTAAATTTGTCAATATGTCAAAACCATGTTTTTGGACTTAGTGCTCTTTACTTGTAAGCCGACGATATGATATCATGATATAACAAGCCGTGAAGATATGTAATGCTACGCATTCCATTATAATGGAATATTATGTAAATATATTATTCACAGTAAATAATATTTTGCATTTTCCCAAATACTTGAAAAATTTTTTTTTCAAAAAAAAAAAAAAAATTAAAATTTTTTGCATGAATACAAATTTTTGTTGATTTCATTAAAAATGTTACGTAACCCTTAAAAAATTATAAACTCATAAAATGTTTATTGGATCACGTTTTTAACAATGATCTGGGCCCAAAGAGACAGATTCCTTGCAAATTTTATTGCACACGGCGTGGTTAACAGTTCACTAAATCCTCTAAACAAAAACAAATTAGAGATGGAAAACCATAGCCAATAACCGGTTTTCGGTTAACCGATTGCGAAAACTACATCAGACCGGTTTGGATTTTACGCCACATTACATGGGGGGGTGGGGGTCAAAAATGGCCAAATTTTGCATTACGTAATACTTGAACGTTCCCTGAGTCAATTAATCATTTGAGTTTGTGGTACAAATTTTGAGTGTACAAGCTAATTATGGTAATAAAAATAAGTATAATATTTTGGAAGAAGGTTAAGGCTATAACCTTTAAATAATTTTTATTTTTATATTACAAAACTTATTATAAAACAACAATTACCTTTGGAATTTACCAGAGATTATATAGGTATGCATTATTTGTTCTTCTTTATGCACGGTTTTTGTTTAACCGTTTATTTTTTTTAATTTGACATACCCCAACTCAGAATAACCAACCGACAATGAGAAAATGGTCAATGCTTTCGTTCCAACCGATCTGGAATGAAAAGTTTAACCGACAAATAGTATATTCTGTAACAAGTCTATGTAAGATAATCGTAGAAAAATGTACTTATAGGCTACACCAAATTCCATGTTTTGACAATAATGATCCTTTTCACTGGGAATTTAACGGAAAATGAGATAAATCTCTAGATTTTTAATATAAATTAGTTACCATATTAAATTTAAAAGTAGGATTTGATTTGCCCACGTTTCGGTTTTTTATATAAAATTAAATATGTCTATGTCTAGTGGGTTAACCATGTGCAGTCAAATTCATGTAAGTTTTACAGTTTGGTAAAGGTCGACTCAGGAAAATAGTACTTATTCTAGACTATTTATAGGTTGAAGAAAAGTACCATTTTCCGGGAGACCTGTGTACTATTTTATTCGAAACTGTTTTTATTTAAAAATAAAGTATTTTTTTTTTTTTTTGAAACCTAGATGTTTGAATTCAAATGAAGAAAATAATACCATAATACTCAGTTTTTTAGTTCTTTTCATATTCACCACAAATATTTTTTCCTGCACTTCACAAGAAAAGCACAATCATATAAAACTTAAGTTCCACATACGCGTAACCCAAATAAACAACCACAAAAAACATTTGTTGATAGCTCAGAAGGCACGGTTTAAAACATTTATTATCCACCTCAGTCTCAAAAGTAAAAAACTGCATATTTAAGCTTTTTAAATGTAATGTATTAGATTATATTCATGTTTATCATGACAACAGCAGTTCAGCCATCTTGCTTTAAGCATTAATAATGATATTTTAATCGGTGGTAATTAGTTTACTGGTCTCTATTTTTCATTACGATTCGCTCACCGCAGTAATGAGAAGAATCTAGCACATGCGCACTGGTTTGCTTATTTTTGTTTTGACGGATGTCAAAAATGGCTTCCGTTTAGGCAGTTGGGGTTGCGGTGCGCATCTGGTCCACAAAAATATGTTTGCACTGATTTCTGGTTTTATTACTAAAACTTACTGTCTTGAATATAATTAGGTGCGGAAAACACAGTTTTTTTGTTAGTATATATAGTAAATTTCTTTAAAGATTGTTAAAATACTCACGAATTTCTGTTTGATTTTTTTAATGGGGGCGTTGGTTTACGTTAACAATGGTTTGGTTACGTTAACAATGGTTTGGTAGTTTGCTGGTTTGGTGTTTTTTTTTTGTTTTAATGGAAGGTATTGGTTTACGTTAACAATGGTTTGGTTTGGTAGTTTGCTGGTTTGGTGTTTTTTTTAATGGGGGACTTTGGTTTACGTTAATAATGGTTTGGTTTGGTAGTTTGCTGGTTTGGTGTTTTTTTTTAATGAGAGGCATTTTTCAGATACGATATTTCAGAATTTAGAAGGCGATATGAATAATAATGAATATTCCGCAATTTTTTTTTACGAAAATACTATTAAAAGCTAGTACTTTTAGCCAATTAAAAAAAAAACTGTTAGCTCGCAAAGAAAAAAGTAGATATTTTTGTAAAATTCTGCAAAAGAATGTTACATAACCTTAAAATAATTTTTGTCACACAATGATTTGGTTTGGTAGTTTGCTGGTTTGGTGTTATTTTTTTATGGTAGGCTTTGGTTTACGTTAATAATGGTTTGGTTTGATAGTTTGCTGGTTTGGTGTTTTTTTTTTAATGGGAGGCATTTTTCAGATACAATATTTCAGCATTTAGAAGGCAATATGAATAATAATGAATATTCCGCAATTTTTTTTACGAAAATACTATTAAAAGCTAGTACTTTTAGCCAATTAAAAAAAAACTGTTAGCTCGCAAAGAAAAAAGTAGATATTTTTGTAAAATTCTGCAAAAGAATGTTACATAACCTTAAAATAATTTTTGGCATATGTCAAAACAAAAATAAGAAAATCAGTGCGCATGCGCTGGATTCTTCTCATTACTGCGGTGACTGAATCGTTTTTCATTACAGGTCAGGTCCAGGCGTGGAAAACAGTGGGACAAGAAATTACCTATTTTCCAAACTTTATTAATACATGTAATGTATGTATTACATATACGAATAAATACACTACGTCAGTTTTGCTATGAGCTCGTGAATTTCTCCGACTAATTTACAACGTGGTACGGTTAGCACGATTTGCTAGCATCCTCCTATTTTACCATATAGACACAAAATTTTATGAATTATTTAGAACCATTCTTTAAGTTATGGTACCGTCGGATCACGCGCATTTCTTATTTGGTTATACCGGTGATATTTTCTGCTTTGAATTTAAACTTATGTAAATATTGTTTATGTTGATCATCTCTATATACATGTGTCTGTAAGTCCATGAGAAAATGAGCCTGCTTGTTGAAAATATATAATAATTATTATTATTATTAGATAAATTCCTAAGCTTATTTCACTATTAAAATTTTTATTGGTTTCTTATATTTTATCTATCTTGAATATAAAAGTTAATGGCATTAGACTTTTGTGACTTCAACCCCTCTCCGAAGAGTAAGCGACATCCTCCAACATAAGGGTTATGTTAGGAAAATCTACTGTACAGATAGGAACATATTGGAGTTGATGATCGCGGTTGGGCTGGGATATCATAAAAACTGGGATTAGTATATGATGTAGAACTGTTTTTTTCCTATAACTCATCACAAATGTAGTAGTTGGGAAAATGGAGTAGTATAGTTGGATAATGTCTATAATTAATTGGGAAAAAAGGAGAGGAGGGACCTTTTTTTTTAATCATCAATATTTTCCGCTTGGGGTAAAGCTTTCTTTTAGAGGTGAGGATCTCTTTTTTCATTAAAATTTTCCAGGGGTAAAGCTTTTTTTGGAAATCTTTAGTTGATAAATATTTGCCCTGCCTTACCCCCCCCCCCCAAATAAATGCTTCGGAGCCCCCCTGAATATAACTCTATGTGAGTTTACCACCAATAATTCGGTATTGGTTTAAAACAAAACAATTCTTAGCAATTATTTGAATATTCGAAACTACCGTATAATATTATTCTAGCGCAGGCGCTGTGAATAATATAATAATTAACTGCTAATAATAAGCTGATTACTTATGAAAATAAAGCTGGTTCCTCTTAAAGAAAAGAACTAAAACTAGTTAATTTATTCTATCTTACCATTCAAAATTCATTCGGCATTTAGACCTTTTAAGGACATTTTATTCCTTTGAAAATGGCATTTTAATTAAGTAACACAGACACTCAAAAAGAAAAAAAAAGTCATGAGATTAGTTTTAGAGGTAACCTCAAAAAAAACGTTATTTTCGAGTATGAAAATAAAGTTTTTTTGAGGTGATTTCCAAAACTAATCGGATGGTGTGCTATTTTGACCAAATTCGGATTCAGCTTTTCAAAATATATAAATATTTTTTTGCCTTTTTGTGGCCACACATGAAGCCACACAAAAAAAGGTCAAGATATTTTTCCAAGACCATTGTATTCCTATATTGTCTGAGGCGCTGAATCCGAATCTGATGTCAAAATAGCATCATATACGATTATTTTTGAAAATAACCTCAAAAATGTTATTTTCGATTTAATGAAAAGAGGTTATCTCCAAAACTAATCGGATAAGGTGCTATTTTGACATTTTATTTAGATTCAGCGCCTCAAAGTATATAACCTTTTTCTCATGAACGGATCCATATATTTATGTTAGCATCTGCATGCTTCATGTACACATATTACGAATTCTCTTATTTGGTAGTACATAATTGAACAATATATTTAGTCGGATATCATTTATATAACATTGCTTTGATATATTTTGATTAAAATATATTTTTGTTACTTTAATATTTAGTAGCTAGTTACATTTATAGGTATGTTTGTTTATGTTATAACACAATAAAAATTCTGAAATATGATCATATGAGTTTTATATGAAACAGAAGTTATTGTGCTATTGAACTAAAAATAGCTAGAACAATAACTAATCTATACTATATAAAACTATTAGTTAAGCATTTTTTTTATACTATATAGCACTCGATAGGTAGGTTTGTTAATGTAGTTTTTTGAATTTTAAAAATATTTCTCACCGTTAAAGAGAAAGTGGCAAAAAACTCATTTTTTATTCAAAAATAGTAAAACTCACTTTTCACCCCACATTATAAAAGTCCAATAAGATTGCAATCGACCAAATTTACTCCAAAAACACAGGGAAAATGGCATAAGTGCAAGGACTGCACTACAATTGATCTAGCAAGCGGGGGCATCGTTAGTCTGTAGAAATACCACAGAACTAAAAAGTTGAATACCTATAGTTTCAAGCATATATTATGGTTTTTCTGAAAACCGTTGCACCATCTAGAATTTTGCTCTCCAAAAAAGGCATTCTTTTAAGGAAAATTGACTATAGCGCCCCTTATAGATTAAAATCAAAATAATTTTTTCATAAATTCTGTAAATTAATGTTTGAAATCTTTGATATGCAAATAATTATAATTATATGCTAATAAATATTAGCCTAGTAAGAGTTTTTTACTATTGATATAAAGGAAAATTCGAAGCAAAATTGCACTTCTTAAGAAGTAGATATGAGCCATAGCTATATCCATAGCTCATGAGCTATTTAACTTATGTTTAATGATAGTTTTGATATAAACCTTCCTACAAGCTTTGAAATTGATTTCTAATAAATACTGCCTTTTTGCTAAGGAATTTAACTTAAAAGTAGAAAAAGATGCTTAGGAAAAATGCATGCAGAGTTTTATCAGTTTTAAGTTCTTAAATATCTACGAGGATACTTTTTTGAATATTTAAAACACTAAAAATATTAAAAAATACTTAGTACTGATTGAACAAATTATGTTTATTATAATAATAATAATAATAAAAATAATAATAATAAAAAAGTTTATTTATGATAACAACGTTACATAAAATGGAGTTAGCCCAGCTTTTCCCAGGGACCGGTCCTTACTAGAATGTACTAGAATGATAAACAGTCCGGACCCCAGAAAATCTGATCTTCCGCTAATCCAAAGAAATAATAAAAAAAATACATAAAGTTACATAAATTACAACTATAGTTCCAAACTAAATTTATAAAGAATAATTTATAATATATAATATATAGTATATGAATAAATTATTCAACAAGTATCTAACACAAGTATCACAAATATCTCATATTAGAATATTTTTTTTCTAAGACTGCTTTAGAATGTAAGCAAATACACACACTTTTCAAACACAGAATGAATCCATTCTAGCTCTAGATACGGTATGAATATTCGGTATCAAGTGTTAGAATGAGTACATGTAGTGCCATCTCTTGTTTATAAAAGTAAAGAAAACTGTAGCAAATTTAGCAAAAAAATATATATTTTGCCATGAAATTTTGAATAATTTAATGCAATTTAAATTTTTGCATTAAAATTACATAAAGTTTATTAGTTTTTGTTCATATTAAACCAGTTTTTATCAATTTAGTTCAAAAAATTAAAACTGCTCCATCTATTGTTAAATATTTAAACCTGATATCTGTCACAACAATCTGACATAACCTTCAATTTTTGCATTATAATTTGTAAATATCTGCTAAAATTAAATAAAAATCTTTTTTAAGTACTGATTTGATAAAATTATTAAATAAAATTAATTGCTTTATTTAAAAATATGTGTTTTGTTGCATTTACAATATCGAGTCACAAAAAACATTGTTTTTAACCTTGTCCTCAGTTTAAAGCCATACAGTGTTTCATATTTGCAGTCGAAGAAAAAGTATAGTCTACAACAAGTATGGAATAGTCATTCCGCGCTCGCGGGACGGTCATACTCGCCTACCGGCTCGTATGACAAGCTTTCCGCTCGAGCGGAATATTGTCTATTCCATACTAGTTATAGAATATACTATTCTCTATGTGTGTAGTAAGAAATTAATACTTTAAGTCCTAAAATAATTTAGCTGAGTTTGCATATACCAAATACAAAAATTATACTAAGGAATGTAAAATATGTATCTTAATGGCTTGTTTCTATTACGGATGCCCAGTTTAATGTGCTTTACTTAATTTATGAACCAAACTAATGAACTAAATCAAACTATCTAAACTTGGTTTATTTATAACTAAGAATTAATTTCTCTAAATATGCAGCTGGACTTGCAAATAATTGGGATTCCTTATTAGTACGTGGAATAATTCTGAAAGATTAAATATTATACAGGATGTCCAGTAAATGATGTCATTAATTTTAAGGAGTGAGTCTACATAGAAAAAAAGTTCCTATAAACATATGTCTAAAAATGCGTCGTAAAAGAGCTAAGCCCCTTTGAAAGTGGCTAAAAATTCGGTTTTTATTTAATAACTCAAGAACGCTTTGAGGTACAGCAACGAGGTTTTGAATGCAAACTAACCTTAATAAGGCCCATCTTTGTATGTTATTTTTATAAACTTATTTTAACCAGGGGTGTGCGAGACAGGGGGGCCTTATTAGTTTTTTTGTCCCAAACTGTTTTCTGTGTAACTTTGTAGTAATTTTATTTTTGGAATATGATTCCTCAGGTCAAAATACATAAAAAATGTACTCTTGTTGTTATACTGTAGGATTAACAGTTTTCGAGAAAAATTAATTTGAAGGCGAAATGTCAAAGTTCGAGGACGAAAAATTAAATACTAAAATGTTGAAAACCTAAATTTAAATGATGCAAGGTGTACATAAAAAACTAAGAAAAAAAACTCATATAGAGATACTTCCAAAAATCAATCCTAAGGGGGTTAGGGCTCCTAAAAATGCACCATTTTTAAAGGGCCATATTAGCTTTAAAAGCGATTTTTCGACCTACATGTATAGAAACTTTTTTTCTTAGTTTATGATATAGAATAACCCTGCAACATTAAAATTTTGGTTTTAAACATATTAGGAATCATATGCCAAAAATAAAATCACAAAAAAGTTACAAAGAAAAGTTTGGGACAAAAAAATAATAAGGCCCCCCAGTTTCGCACACCTCTGTTTAAAAAAAGTACATGAAGATAGCATACGAAGATGACCCTTATTAAGGTTTGTTTACATTCAAAACCTCTTTGCTGTACCTCAAAGCGTTCAGGAGTTGTTAAATAAAAACCGATTTTTTTAGCCACTTTTAAAGGGACTTAGCTCCCTGTACATCAAAAACTAAGAAAAAAAACTCATATAGAGATACTTCCGAAAATCAATCTTAAGGGGGTTAGGGCTCCTAAAAATGCACCATTTTTAAAGGGCCATATTAGCTTTAAAAGCGATTTTTCGACCTACGTATATAGAAACTTTTTTTCCTAGTTTATGATATAGAATAACCCTGCAACATTAAAATTTTGGTTTTAAACATATTAGGAATCATATGCCAAAAATAAAATCACAAAAAAGTTTGGGACAAAAAAATAAGGCCCCCCAGTTTCGCACACCCCTGTTTAAAATAAATACATGAGCAGCTTCTAACAAACGTTTGTAGTTCAAAAAATCCTACATTTGTAAGTGGTGATTTCAACTACGATTTCATTAGCGAAGATAAAAATGCAAAAAATGTAGTCACGTTAATGTCATCTTTTGGTCTTCAAAAAAGTTTTGCTGATCCTACCCGTATACAAGGTTCTAAACAAACATGTCTCGATAATATTTTCTCTAACTTAGACAATGCTTACTATCAAACCCTAACTATTCCAAAATATAATTCTGACCACAATAGCCAACTTATAACAATTAATTTAAAAAGTAATTTCAAGGTAAAAAGTCATTTATTTTTACGTAAAAGAGTTTTTTCAGATGGAAACAAAAATTATTTTAATTTTTTATTATCTAAAGAGGATTGGTGTGATATTTACAAGAGTAGTAGTGAAGTTAACACTAAATTTGATTTATTCTTTGAAACTTTCAGTAGTATTTTTAACATGGCTTTCCCCCTCCAGCGCATTCGCCAATCTTCTTCAGACAATATAAAAAGCAAACCATGGATAACTCAAAATTTAATTGAAGAAGGTAAGTTTCTTAGAGATTTTTTTAATAATACAGAAAGAAACGACCCTTATATGAAAACACGATACAATATCATCAAGAAAAATCACGAAATAAAGATACAAACTGCCAAAAAACAATATTACGATAAAAAAATAAATAATTCTAGTAACAAATCTAAAACTTCATGGAATATAATCAAAGAAAATGTTAATATTACCAAAAATAAAAGCAAACATAAAGTTCCAAGTCAAATGAAAGTTGAAGGTAAAAGCATATCTGATATCAATGAAATTGCAAACCAGTTCAATAGCCACTTTATTAACTCAATTAACAAATTAACTGCTAAATTTTCTTTAGACTCAATAAATTTTGACTTAAATCAGGTTCAAAATTCACTTTACCTTACCCCTGTTACTGAAAAAGAAGTTTCCGACATAATTACCTCTGTCTACAATAAAAAGTCTGCTGGCGCTGATGACATACCATGCTGTTTACTACGAGATGCAATTCCTTATGTACTGTCTCCTTTAACTTACCTTATAAATCTTTCTTTTTCCACTGGTATTTTTCCGGAAACATTAAAAACCTCTATGGTTATACCAGTACTTAAGAAAGGTGAATCTCAAGATTTTGATAACTACCGTCCGATCACAATTCCGTCCGTGTTTTCAAAAATTTTTGAAAAGGCATATTTGATACGTTTAGTAAGTTTCTTAGATAAATATAAAATTCTAATTAGTAATCAATTTGGATTTACAAAAAATCGCTCAACGACAGATGCGATACTGTCTTTTTATATTGAAATTCTAGAAAATTTTGAATCAAAACTTAAAACTGCTGGTATATTTTTTGACCTCACCAAAGCCTTCGACACCATAAATCATAAATTGTTGTTAAAAAAATTATATTCTTATGGAATTCGTGGAACAGCGTATAATTGGATAAAATCTTTTCTAATAGGGAGAAAACAATATGTTAAAGTAAGCAGCATGGGGATGTATACAAAATCAGAAAATAAACCTGTTTTGACTGGAGTTCCACAAGGTAGTATACTGGGTCCATTGCTGTTTATTATTTATATTAATGATATTGTAAACCATGTCGATAGCTCCCTTACTCTATTTGCGGATGACACAAACTCCATTGTAAAGGATACAGATATAAACCAATTAAGTCTAAAATCAAACGCTACCATTAACCAAATGACAGATTGATGTAACAGCAATGGCCTTGTATTAAACTCAAACAAAACAGGTTTAGTGCTTTTTTCTCCAAATCACTATAAGGCAGACTTCAGTATTTTAGTGAAAGCTTCAGGGCAGATAATTCAACAGAGCCAAAGTATTAAGTTTTTAGGAGTTACTTTAGACGAACATCTAACTTGGCAACCTCATGTTGAAAATATTGTCAAAAAATTGGCAAGTAAAAATTTTGCTATTTTTCAACTAAGAAAATATGTAAACTCCGAAACCTTGCTTACTTTTTACTATGGTTCTTTTAATTCTATTCTTAACTATGCCATTATTTGTTGGGGAAATAGCTCTGAAATTGAAAAGGTATTTACTCTCCAAAAGAGAATAATCAGAACTATGTTTACGTTGCCTATAAGACAATCATGCAGACAATATTTTAAAGATTATGGCATACTAACGGTTGCGTGTTTGTATATATATAGTCTGCTTGTGTACGTTAGAGAAAATATTAGTAATTTCGACACTTGTGGAGACATAAATAGATATGAAACCAGGAATTCAAAAAACCTTTATTTACCAAAAAAAAGACTGGTTCAAGTTAGTAAAGGTCCGCAGGCATTAGGTATCAGACTATATAACCATCTTCCAGATAGATTAAAAAGTATGAAAAGCTTCAAACAATTTAAGTGGCAAGTCAAATCACTACTTAAAGATTATGCATTTTATTCAGTTCAAGAATTTTTAACTACTGTGATATTGTAAATTATATATTATTATTATTATTATTATTTAATCCATGTTTTTACTATGTATATACTTTTGTACTTTTTTATACTTGTTTTACAAATTAATTTATTTTTTTTTTATATTTATATTTATATGTGACAAATTCCGATACCTTGTATTATTATTATTATTTAATCCATGTTTTTACTATGTATATACTTTTGTACTTTTTTATACTTGTTTTACAAATTAATTTATTTTTTTTTTCTTTTTATATTTATATTTATATGTGACAAATTCCGATACCTTGTAGGTCAAATGGAAATAAATAAATTATTATTATAGCATACGAAGATGACCCTTATTAAGGTTTGTTTACATTCAAAACCTCTTTGCTGTACCTCAAAGCGTTCAGGAGTTGTTAAATAAAAACCGATTTTTTTAGCCACATTTAAAGGGACTTAGCTCCCTTACGACGAATTTTTAGACATATGTTTATAGAAACTTTTTTTATACTTTCCTATGTAGAATCACCCCTTAAAATTAATGACATCATTTACTGGACATCCTGTGGACCGTAATTTACGGTAATTATGATATATGTTCTAATTTCAATTTACTATGTCTCTACTATACACAGTAAACATTACTGATAATTATTTACATATAAAGTGGAGTAATATTGATTAACCCACTTGTTGTGTACAATACTTTTTTTTTTAATTTTTTGCTCAATTATTTTTAAAAAAAATAAGAATGTATTATAAATAAATTTTGTAAATATATGGCTGATAAAAAGCTTTGAACTATATTTTTTTAAAAAGCAACATATTATTCTGCGTAGGTTATACTTTTACCGTATAGATTGGCAATATAATGCAGTTCATTTTTAGAGAGTTTTTAAAAGACGAAATATATAACTGACGATACCCAATTTTTCTTAATGATTACACAGGTCAACATTTAGTATGGAAAAAACACCGGACCAGACCCAGGTACCCAGGGGGTTTTGGGGTCACTGATTACGATGCCGAGGTCGGTCAAGCTCTATCACATCAGTTTCAAGGTCATATGAAGGTCAAACTGAGAAAAGGTGGTTGAAAAAATCTGAAAAAAATCATAAATAAGTGTTTGAGGTCGCTGATTCCGATGCTAAGGGTGGTCAAGCTCTATCACGTCAGTTTCAAAGTCATTTAAAGGTCAAACCGAGAAAACATTAAAACAAATCAATCAAAGTTTTTGGGGTCGCTGAATTCGAATCCGGTGTTTGCTTATCCTTAAAAGGCATTCAAAGGTCGTTGCAAGGTCATTACTAGAAAATTTTGAGGTTAATTAGTGAGGAGAATATGTCAAACAAATTTATATAAGTTCTGGGCGATTTTGAGAGTTTTTTTTAAATCGACAATTACTATTTTTTCTCCTGTTCTTAAGTTAAACTGTCTTATTGGTAGAATAAAACATATTTTAAAAATAAAATTTATTGATTTTGAGCATACATAGGGATAAAACAAGCCACTAATGTTATCTAGAAAATTAGTGTTTGTCGCAATATGGCGCATAACCTTGAAACTTAAATTATAACGTCAAACTGAGAAAAGGTGGTTGAAAAAATCTGAAAAAAATCATACGTAAGTTTTTAGGGTCGCTAATTCCGATGCTAAGGTCACTCAAGCCTATCATGTCAGTTTCACGGTCATATGGAGGTCAAACTGAGAAAAGGTGGTTTAAAAAATCTGAAAAAAATCACAAATAAGTTTTTAGGGTCGCTGATTCCCATGCTAAGGTCAGTCAAGCTCTATCACGTCAGTTTCAGTCATTTGAAGGTCAAACCGATAAAACATCTGAAAAAAATCATTTATAAGTTTTTGGGGTCGCTGAGTTTGAATTTGGTGTGTGAATTAGTGTTTGTCGCAATATGGCGCATAACCTTGAAACTTAAATTATAACGTCAAACTGAGAAAAGGTGGTTGAAAAAATCTGAAAAAAATCATACGTAAGTTTTTAGGGTCGCTAATTCCGATGCTAAGGTCACTCAAGCCTATCATGTCAGTTTCACGGTCATATGGAGGTCAAACTGAGAAAAGGTGGTTTAAAAAATCTGAAAAAAATCACAAATAAGTTTTTAGGGTCGCTGATTCCCATGCTAAGGTCAGTCAAGCTCTATCACGTCAGTTTCAGTCATTTGAAGGTCAAACCGATAAAACATCTGAAAAAAATCATTTATAAGTTTTTGGGGTCGCTGAGTTTGAATTTGGTGTTTGCTTATCCTTAAAAGGCATCCAAAGGTCGTTGCAAGGTCATTACTAGAAAATTTTGAGGTTAATTAGTGAGAAGAATATGTCAAACAAATTTATATAAGTTCAAAATATCAAAATATTTAAACCAAGTTTTTTCAAAAACGTTCCAATTCAGGCTAACTTTTTTTTATATTTTGATAGTACCATATGTTGGGAAAAAAAGCATATCAAAAAAAACCTGGGTATGATTTTTTTTCAGATTTTTTCAACCACATTTTCTCGGTTTGACCTTCAAATGACCTTGAAACTGATGTAATAGAGCTTGACCGACCTCGGCATCGAAATCAGTGACCCTAAAAGCCCCTGGGTACCTGGGTCTGGTCCGGTGTTTTTTACCATACTAAATGTTGACCTGTGTTATGTAAGGCATTAATATAAAACCAAATTTAAAATTTCTATGTAGCTGTATTAAAAATACAAGATTAAAAAAAAATTGATTGTCAAAAAGTGAGAGAAAAAATTAATATGAACTTTTGTACTAAATCGCTGCCTAAGGAAACTAGGGCTCTTTTGAGGGAGTTTTTAATGCATATTTCTTATATCACAACTCAGGAATTGTCTAATGGGATGAAATTTTTGATATGGTTTACTTCTAATTATAGTTAACCTTTCATGATATAAAAAAAATAATATTCAACCACGGGCTGACTTTACAGCCATACCCAACTACTATGCACCTGGTGAAAAAGTTGATATTATTTAGGGTTATTTGTGATGGAAATGAAGCAAATAAAAACTTTATTGCATTATATAATCATGCCAACGTTTCACCTAATATTTAGGCTTTTTCAGGGCTAAAAAGACATGCAAATTATAAAACTTTTTGGACATAACTTGGACATTATAAACTGGTTTTTTTGGAAAAAAATGTATATAAACAAAAATAAAAGAAATTAATAAATTAAAAACTTACCTAAATTATTAAATATGCATTAAAACAAACAAATTAAACAAAAACATTACATCAACAAACAAAATACACTGGACATTTTTCAACAGGAGAATTCTCACTGTAGAACAACAAAAAAATCAGTTTATAATGTCCAAGTTATGTCCAAAAAGTTTTATAATTTGTATGTCTTTTTAGCCCTGAAGAAGCCTAAATATTAGGTGAAACGTTGGCATGATTATGTAATACAATAAAGTTTTTATTTGCTTCAATTCCTAGTGTTTATCACAAATAACCCTAAATAAATTTCAAGAAGCATCCTGTAGAAAATATTATTATTGTTGATATTATTTTAACATTAAACGTTTTTAGTCCAAATTATAGCTAAAAATTTAAAGAGCCCTAGTTCCTTTAATTCGCATATTTTGACGTAAAATTATCTGTCAAATATATTTTGTTATATCTTGTATTGTTATATTAAAACAAGAAGATTTTGAATTTGGCTTTTTAACTAAAAGTGCATTTTAAAATTAATTGATTAGTAAAAAAATGTGTCAAATATATATTTTGCTTTTTAAAATCTCGCTAAAAATGAACTGTGGGAATATTATTAACATTATTTATTTTTATTTATTAAATAATCAATAATTAAGAATTTGATATACTAACAATAACGAAATTTATGAAATGTCAATGTAAATAATATATTTTAATTCATAGGTATTAAGATGTCATGCTTGCTATATCTATATATTTTAGCAATTTAATTATGATGTTCATATTTTATGGAATAGGATAGTCCTATTGTTTTGAGTTGTAAAGTTTACTGTAATATAATTTATATTTAATGAAAACTTTTCTCGTGGTATATCAAACAAACAGAAACGTTGGTTAGCAGTAAAATTTGCATCCTACACCATGTTAATACTTATATAGCGGGTGTCCCAACACTATTTGTCCAGTGATTTTCTCGAAAACTAAAAGAGATAATCAAGTTCTGCGAAAACCACCTTAAATTAGACAACTTAAGCTATTTTTTAGCATATATTTGATGCTTTCAGCTCTTAAAATGTGAGCATGGGGGCATAGGGGGATTTTTAAAAAATTGTCTGATTTTTGATTTGACAAAAATACCCATTTTCAACCCTATTTTAAACCCAAAAAAATTTTTCTAAAAAATTAAAAAATATATAGTTAATTAAGAATTTTATAAGCTTTAAAATGATATATCCCACGACCCCCCTTAAAATTTAAAAAAATGTCCCTCTAAGCCCCCCTGCCCACATTTCAAGATCTTAAATTATCAAATATATGCTAAAAGATAGTTTAAGTTGTCTTATTTAAGATGGATTCCTCAGAACTTGATTCTCTCTTAGTTTACGAGAAAATCGCTGGATAAATAGAGTTGGAACACTCGGTATATACTGTTATGGAAAAACGGTGGACAGTGCTTTTTCGTCCTTATTTGGACTATCCACAACAGCAACTGTACATTATTCCTTAAACGACTATAGATTTTAAAAGTCTTTTTAGGGGTGGGAAACAATATTTGGCCCCACCTATAGCATGGCGCTGTTAAGCCCACATGTATACTGTCAGCTGACAATCAATGCTTCATAAACTTCCAGTTAAAACGTATATTGTCGGGTTAGAATTACAAAGTTGTATACTCAGTGTATTATGAATAATTATTATACAAATTATAATTTGTGTTATATAGTAATTACATAATTGTATGTAGTTAAAATTAATTTATTTTGGAGTTACAAAGTTGTATGTGGTTATCAAAAAATATTTTTAATAAAGTTACAGAGTTGTATGTCTTTTTGTTTTTTAAATATTAATAAGTGTGTATTAGGGTGGTTTAAAACAAAAAAGTTGGAATTTTTTATGCTCACGGAGGATAAAGCTCATTTTGATGAGAAATATCCCACAAAAAAAATAAAACATATTGGAGTATATTTACCACTTCCTCACGAGGGTGCAAGTTTTGGCATCCACGATGGGTTCGAAGTGATTTTAACTAATATGCTGTCTTCCTTAAAAATCCCTATTAAGAGATCGAATTTTAATAATAAATAAAAATAATCGCTTGACCCAATTTTTTTTTGATGGGGAAATAACCGGAAAAAACGAAAAAAATAGGCGTTTCCTCAAATGACCTGAAATTTTCAGAATATAGTCTTTATATAATACTTAAGTTGTGGTATAAAAATTAACACATTTCCGCTTTATTAACACCTCAAAAAAGGGCGTTTTGTATATACTCTTGATAATTTTGGCGTATCGGTTAATATTTTCCAAAAATTTCTTACTACAAAAATTAAAGAGCATTGAATGATCTACATTTTGTTTCTTTAATTTTTAAAATCGGTAGTTATGATGAGAAAAAAATTTGGAACGTTTAGTTTCTAGTATATTTGAAGTACATTTTAATTTATATAAACTAAATTAAAAATGTTTGAAACGAACTTATTTTTACGTTCATTTATAAGCAGTGATCGGACTTTGGATTTTTTAACAGGTCCGCATTAAGGAAAACGTGATTTATAGTACTTAATAACAACATTACTTGTATTGCATACGGATATTGTTTTTGGTATTACTATAGTAAATAAAAGCTTCATGTAAGAAATTATTTAAGTATTTTGTTTTCGAAGTAAATTATTAAAATCTTTTCTAATTTTTTTTGTAAAGTAAGTAATGCATTTCTTTTTGTATTAAAACCCATTTATGTAAACAAAATGACCTTTCCACGTCTACCGATGTAAGTGTTGCAAATAAAAACGTATTTTCCTATGACCTAGTTAGTAGTTAGTGCCTATTTTCCACTCGTTGCCTATGATGATGACCATTGTTTTAAGGCCCTTTCAGTACAATAAGCCGTATAAACGAAGCCATTTTAACTGGCGAAGAAGAGGACCATCTCACAATTATGCAAATAAATTCCAGGAGCGCACGTCATAAAATTTTAAACTTAGAAGCTTTACTTCTAGAACAAAAACCTGATATTGTCTCTATTTGTGAACATTGGTTAAATAACTATGAAATTGACTATTTTAAACTAACAAATTTTAGCATAATCTCAAATTATTGTAGAATTAAACAAAGAGGGGGTGGTGTTGTACTTTTTGCATCTCCCGATTTAGACATAGTTCCTTTTAAAGCCCCTATAGAATGCATAGAAAGAATTTTTGAATTCAGTTGCTCTAGTTTTATGACCCAAGGTCAAAAAGCTATTATTGTCTCACTATATAGGGCACCTGATGCCAATCTTGCCACCTTTTTTGATCTATTTGAGCAACTCTTGGCATATATATCTGTAAAAACTAAATTCATCTTTGTTTCAGGAGATTTTAATATTTGTTTATTAAAAGAAAACAATGCAAAAACAAAATTACTCGATTTAATAGGTAGCTATGGTCTCGTCCCTACGATACACTCCCCTACACATAAAAAGGCACTTTTAGACAATATTTTTACTAATTATAAGGAGGTTATTGCCACAAACACCTGTTTAGTTGAATTTTCCGACCATATGGGAGTGAAGATCAAGGTAAGAAATAATAAACTTAATAAATGTGCACAAATGTCAAAAACAAGTAGAGATTATTCAGACTTAAATAAATCAAATTTTACTCAAATGATGCAGGAGACTAATTGGGGTACTGTAGCCAATCTAGAAACAGTGGACGAAAAATACTCTGAATTTTTTAATATTTTTAAAAATACTTTTGACGAAAGTTTCCCAATAAAAAATAAAAAAGTTACTCTTAATAAAAATAACTGGCTAACACCTGAATTAATACAAAAATCTCAACAATTAAAAGATCTGCATTGGGCTGCAAATGTTACAGGTAACAATAATGCTAAAACGGAATATAAAACATTACAAAAACAATATAATGTTGAAATAAAAAAAGCAAAAAAACTTTATAATAAAAAGCATATTTTAAAAAATGATAACATTATCAAAAACACATGGAATGTAATAAATAATACTATAAAAAATAAACCTAAAAGTAAAATTCCAATTTTAACTATAAATAACCAAAAAGTAAGTGATCCTGAAAAAGTCGCCACCACCTTTAACAAACATTTTGTAAACCACGCAGAATCACTTATGGCGAATGCGCCACCATATAATATTTCTTTCGAAAGAAAAAATATAAATGCAAATAATATGTTTTTACGACCCACTGATGAACAAGAGGTAATAAATACCATTAAATCCTTCCCAAATAAGTGGTCTGTGGGTCCCGATGAAATACCAGGGGTAATTGTAAAGTCTGTGGCTCAGTACATTGCACATCCCTTGGTAAACATAATTAATGCATCCTTCGCGAATGGTACATATCCATCGGTTCTTAAAAAAGCTAGGGTAATCCCCCTCCACAAAAAGGGAGACAAAGAATCATTGGGAAACTATCGTCAAATTTCAAATCTCTCATTTTTTGCTAAAATAATAGATAAAATAATGCTAAATAGAATCACAGAGTATTTTAAAAAATATTTACTATTATCAAAATCTCATTATGGTTTCAGAACTGGATATAGTACAACAAAAGCCCTATTTAAGGTAATCTCTTATATTATAGACTGCATTGATAAAAAAAGTTTAACAACAGCCATATTTTTTGATCTTACAGCTGCTTTTGATGTTATAGATTATAAAATTCTAATCGCTAAACTAGAGTCATATGGTATAATAGGGCCTCCGCTAGAATGGATAAAATCATACCTAGAAAACAGAGAACAATATGTAGAATTAGTAGATGAACATTTAAAATATAAATCAGAGTACCTAAGGGTTAAAAGGGGCACACCTCAAGGGGGAATACTTTCTCCATTACTATTTTTAATTTTTAGCAATGATTTGTTAGAGTATCTATGTAATAATGCTGATCCAAGATTTTTCTTTCTTCTGCAATATGCTGATGATACTTCAATAGTATGTAGACATGATCATAACTTAATTCAATCGCTAATTAATGCAATGGAAGAATGGTGCCGCCTAAATTTTCTTATATTAAACCCTAGCAAATCAGCTATTGTGCAGTTTTCTACTAAAACTAGAAATCAGAGTATTTTAGCAAAGTGCTCTAATAAAACCATCCCAGTGCTAGACTCCTTTAAGTTATTAGGAGTGACCTTGGACTCTACTCTCTCATGGTCGACACATATTAATCTGGTTGTAAATAAAATGAAAAGCTGTAACTATGCTTTGATAAATTTAAAAAAAAATGTGGATTTAGCCACGTTAAAAATATTTTATAATGCTAATGTAAAAGCACATTTACAATACGGGATTGTATTGTGGGGAGGGTCCAGTCATGCAGAAAGGTTGCTTATCATTCAGAAGAGGTCGGTAAGGTTGATATCGGGCGCAGAGTATAGAGACCACTGTAAACCTTTAT
>OY294045.1:79553952-79684302 GCA_958510825.1 Brachypterus glaber | reverse complement strand
TAATGCGCATGGGTAAGCGGGCGACTTCGCCAATTTTAATGCAAGGTCTTGGTAAAATACAAGAAATAAACAATTTTTAGGGCCTCTTCCATGAATTATGTTTGCTGGAAAATGTTAATTATTTGATGCATAATATTTATAGAATATCATGTTATCTTTTTAGCTATACATAGTAAACATGACAACAAAGCGGAAAAAAGATCAGGGCTATCAAATTAGTTTAGTTGGATAATGAATGAAACACAAGATATTATGAATGATATATGTGGATAAGTCCTTACAGAAATCGGTAAATCTGTATGAATATTTAGACGGAAGGCTCTGATGGGTTAATTCTTGGAAGTTAAGGGGACTTTTCGTTTCATAATTGGAAAAAATAAACTTTTTAATTTATTTTTTTTCTGAAAAGAATATTTTATTTATTGAAATGATTTCTTTGGAAATATTTATAAAACATATTAAGAATATATTTTCTTTGCATTTTAAGTACTTCTTGACCACTTCAGAGGGCTTCTTCTAAAAGACACTTTATATAAACGGCTCCACAGTTTTTGGACTTCTTGTAACACATAAAAATTCCAACGGGATTGTATTCATAAGACTAAATACTAGTAACTAAACCTAAAAAATTTAATTAATTTAATGGCTTTAGTTTCATGTAACCATTTATTTTTAATATTTTTTTTGAAGATTTTTTTTCTTTAAAATTAATGAAATGTTCAGTATGTTGAAAAATTAATTTTGGAAATTTTATGCAAAAAAATCCAAATAGTTAATACATGGTGTATTATCATGTTAAGACTAATTATAATTAATAATTATTAAACAACTGATATAAAAAGAAAAGTCAATATTACTATTTAAAACAGAGTACAAACATTTAAATCTAGATATTATTCTTCGTGTTTTTAGAGATTGATAACACAGGTCAACAACTGGAAAGGTGCCTGGGTTCTGTCAACGGATTCTGACTCTACTTAATGTCTAGTTACTATCCTAATAATTTAAAATTTTATACTACACACCGTTTTCAAGATAAATAATTCCAAACTTGTTAAAATAGACAAATTAAAGAAAATTTTGAGAAATTAAAAAGTCCAAACGAAAATTAATGAGGTCGCTGAAATCATTTAGAAAATGCCACATCGCCTTGTATATTTTGACACCATATTGGATTGCTTAATTTTGGATTTTTAATATCGTATTTGGTTTCAGCTACCTCAAAAATACTTCACTATTTTTTAGCAAAAAATATTGACATTATAGTCAAATTCTAATTAATTTTAGGTTTATTCGATCGGTTTTTGCTTTGTCTATACTCCGTCCAGTTATGCAAGATAGTATTTACCGTTTTACACCACAGAGCGCATAAATAGCATAATTATGCATAAATCGTACTGTATCAAAAATTTAAAAGATGTCGGTACTGTTTTCCTGGAAAGGGCCTATCCAAAGACTCCCATAACAAGAATAGAACATAAGAACGCGATGCCAGGACTTGCTTGATGTGTCGTCATGTATCTTGTAATGGTTGTTATGCGAGCCTCTGGATAGGCCTTGTAATCTAAAAATTTGACGTTTTCCTTGTGTTCAATATAATTTACGTTTGTACAATATGTAGAATATGCTAATTTAGTGTGAGTATATGAAGAATTAACCAAAAAAGTACCTTTTTCAATACCATACAAAATAACATAAGTATAACCATTTTTTTTGTGTAACTTTCTCTTTTTTTATCAGCTTTAACGACCGTCAATCATTGTCATAGACAAAAAATGTCACAATACTTTATATGTTAAAAGGTATGAGTTTTTAACCAATAATGTAGCATAAAAATCACGGGAATTTTAAACTACATCTTGAATAATTGGACGGATTATAGTTAGTGTGTTTTGGTGGTTGGACGGTTTGGGTGAAAACTTCTAGAAACCCAAACTGCTAACCACCAAAACACTAAGCAAAGTAACAACTGATCGAGTGGCTCTAATTAATTTGTATATTTTAACAAGTTTGAGAACAATTATCTCGAAAACCGTATGTAGGAGGAAACTTATAATTATCAGACGAGTAACTAGGCATTAGGCAAATTCAAAATCCGTTGATAGAACCCAGGCACCTTGAAACGGGTTTTATTTTGTAGATCTGTGTAATTAATCAAACTGTGATAATAGTCAATTATAATCATAGTTTCTAGCCCAAACCCCAGTTAATTTAAAATAAATATGTTTTAAAAACTTTTTTTGCACCTTCTCCAGATGTTGTTTGTGAGTTTCATAATAAGGAGACCTTTTACAATTACGAATAATAAACCCTATGATTCTGATAGAAGCTGATATGATTCATGGCACATAAAAACACATCTATCTATAGACATAGACATTCTAGATTTCTAATCCATTCGGATGTGCTGGAATAAAATGAAGCTTGGCTTTGACGTAAAGTATTATTCTGTGGCAGTTACTCATCATCATAGTTAAATTAGGTGCGCATGCCTCTGATCCGCAATCGCAAAACAAATAAATCACATTTTTAGGCTTTACAGATCTTTTATGTCAATGTCTATAGGGCTATTTTTAAATGAATAAAGCTTGAAAAAAATTGTTTTATTGATGTACTGATATGATAATGCGCTTTATACCGACAAGTAAGTGAATCATCTTTAATCTATATATTTACTATATTTATTTATATTTTATATAGCTAAAAAAAACTTACTGGTACTTTTTAAGTTAAGTTTATGTTTATCGATTTATATTAAGTAAAAATTGCAGAAACCAGCAAAAACGACTGCGGAAGCAGAAGTTAACACAAAATTATCTATAATAACAGTACAGAAATATTGGCAAACTATCAAAATGTGAATTAATGCTATCTTTATTAGCAAGGCAGGACTTAGCTATTCTCGAGACATTGGCTATTTCCTCCGCAAACGCCATATTGTTTTCAGGTCATTATCACCATTGGTGGATCTGCCTTATAAAGAAGTTGCCTGCAAAAAATGTCTGTTTTATTTAAAAGCCAACCTCTGTTATAACACATTTTTGTTAGATACAAAATGCAGTGGTGTACACGTAGTAATTGCATCTATTTTAGCTTGCTACACTAAGCCCACTACTTATATCTTTGAGTCGAATACTATCAAGGTAGGTTGCACCAAACTTGCCTACCTGAAACAAAAAACCTGCACAACCTCCGGTGATTAAATATAATCAAAAGTGTGTGGGGGCTAAATTTATCTCAGCCCACACCTCAAAAAATGTTAATTTTTTTATGTGATCTTATAGTAAATAGTAACTTTACACGTCTAAAAAACTGCTTCTCCAACCTTCATATTTGGTGGATATATTGTGACTGTGACCCTAAAAAAAAAAGTTGAACTAGAAATACGAAAAAAACGGACTTTGTCACATTGTAGCCACATGTCTGGAGATCACATAACCGTTTACCATAAGCTTTAGTTTTGGACAACTTTGAGAAAAATTAAAAAAAAAGCAAAATAAAAACCTTATCTTGAGATTAAAACAAGTGATGATTGCTCTCCATGACTCTGTACCCTTGAATCTACACAATAAAGAATAAAAGAATAAAAAAAAAACATATAATTTTGGAAAATTTATCCATCGGAGCATTCTGTAAATTGTTGGTAGAATTTAAACCAATCACATTTGAGGAATATTTGAACCATCTATCTTTTGTTTTGTTTGATTTTAAATTCTGTATCTTTAAAACATTATATTCTAGCAAAAAACTGTATATAACATTTTTTATAGGGCTTAAAAAGAGCTTTTATTTAAAATATAATTTTTTGAAATCGGGTTATAAATCTGATATGCTAAAAAAAACCTTTTACTGCTTTAAACGCCAATATCTCGAAAACAATGAGTTTTAGGAAAACGTTGTTTAAAACATTTTTTGACCAATTTAAAATTATCTTTGCTAAATTAACCAAATACAATAATAATTGCCTTAATTATAAACAAAAATTGCTAAAAATAGGAGTTTTACCCTATTTTTACCCCCTTACCCCCAATCGTTTACCCCCAAAATCTAATCAGCTCTTCGGAATACGATAAGAAACAATATGCAAAAAACCGATATCTGATATCTGATGTAGAAATGGAGTTAGAGAGTTTACACCCAGACAGACAGACAGACGGACGCAAAATTTTTTTTTACTGATTTCGACTCAGAATGGTCTAAAACGTCGAGAAATGTGAAAAAAAAACGTGGTCAAAGATTTTGACTTTTCGGCGAAGATTTCAATCCATCGGCACTCTTAGTAGCACTAAGTGCCGATGTAAAAAGGTAATATTATTGCTGGTAGGATACAAATGGAAACGCATAGGAGCAGTGGAAGTAAAGGCAAAACTTCTGCAAGAAGTGCTGAAGAATTGAATATTCGCCACGCCAAGAATTCTAGAAACTTTATTTATAATACTTCTTTTACACTTCGCAAATTACACGTTTTTTTTAAGTTTTACTATTGAGATTTATAATATATGCATACGCCATATCGTAGATAAACCTTTTATAAAAGTTTCATGTTAGTTGCGTTAGGAAATCAAAATGTAGGCTTTTTTATACATTGTTATCACAGAAATACGTTTTATAAAAGTTGCTTAGTGGTTGCTCTGAAAAGTCACAATGTACACCTTTTTAAGAATTCTTTAGGATATCTGTAACCTCACGTGTTTACTGGGTACGGTATATTAAATTTAAAACTGTGTTTCCAGAGCAAACAGTGTAAATACATCTCACTCTTACTATGATTTATCGCCATTTAATTGTAATGTTATGGAGTCGACGTATAGCCAATACTCTGTGTAATTCCATATTATTAAAAATCTGTCGGGTTGTCATATAGTTGTCCATAGCAGGAGACGACTCGGAGCGCATATGTCTTCATTGTGTGCTTCCAAGACCGGTTTGATCCCACTACATGCAAGTAAACATGGACGTAGATCAAGATATTTTGTTAAAGGGGACTTTCATTTTAATAATGTATTTTCAAACATTATTCAAAAATTCGGCGATGGTACCTATGTCCCTCTAGGTCGACTCAGCTTTGAAATCAGTACCTAAGGTTAAAATCCTGAGGTAATAATAGGTGGTTGAAGTTTACTTACCTTCAAATATACCATTTGGTCAAATAATAGCAGCTGTATTGTAAAATAATCCAAGATAGGGCTATTATTAATATAACAATTATCTTTATTGTTCTATCATTACAGAGTTATATGAACACAAATTGTAACTATAAATTCGGCTAGTATTACAAATTGTACTTATAGAGTATAAAGGACAAAAACTATTCCCAGTAAACACGTGAGGTTGCAAATATCCTAAAGAAATTCCTAAAAAGGGTTACATTGTGACTTTTCAGCGCAACCACTATGAAACTTTTATAAAAAGTTTTTCTGTGATAACATTGTATAAAAAAGGCTACATTGTAATTTCTCAACGCAACTACCATGAAACTTTTATAAAAGGTTTATCTACGATATCGCGTATGCATATATTTTAAATCCCTATAGTAAAACTTAAAATATGTGTAATTTGCGATGTGTAAAAGAAGTATTATATATAAAGTTTTTTAGAATTCCTGGCGTTTCTTCTTGTAGAAGTTTTGCCTACTTTCACTCCTCAAATGCGTTTCTATTTGTATCCTACCAGCAATAACATTTACTTTTTGAATAAGTAGGTACTTTTAAGTATTAAATATATTAATTTTAGTTAAGGCCTAAGAGGGTCATGCTAATTTAGTGCACATCACTGTATTAGTAAATGGGACCCTCTATGCCTGCCATTGGAAATACACTATGTAGTCTACAGCTTTCCCTCTATGGGTTTGTTGTGGTTCTCGAAAATCCCGGATCGGATGAAATTAAAAAAGCTTACAAGTTGCAAAGTTTATTTGAAGTACATATAAATATATAAAAAAGTAACGTCGTTACTACGTATAAAATTCTTTATACATCCCTATAGTAAAACTTAAAAAACGTGTAATTTTCGAAGTTTGAAAGAAGTACCCTAATATTTATAAATAAAGTTTTGTAGAATTCCTGGCGTGGCGGACATTCATAATTCTCCAGCACGTTCTGAATAATGAAACAAGAAGTCTTATAAGAAGTTGAACTTCCTGATGAAACTTTGTGAGAACTTCTTAGAGAAGCTTTGTGTTTACTGGGTTATTACTATTATATTATAAAAAAAATTAAAACCTATTTAGCAGAATGTCGAACTAACTTAGTACACTAAGGGCCACTTGCACCAATATTTAAACTAGGATTGTCTCGACCAAATTAGGTTTAATTTAAACAATACTTTGTTTTAATTAATCGGCTATCGATTTAATCCGAGTTTAAAATTAAGTCATAGTTGTAGCAAGTGACTCTTAGAGAAACATTGGTTGACTCAACGGAAAAGCTTGCAACTCGCCAACAAAACTAATGCTCTCGTCTGTCAAACTTTTGGCAATAATACTTATTGCCAAACAGTTTTCTTCCTTTGTTAAATTGTTTGGTAATAATTAAATTCCGGACTTTTTAATTTAATTTAATTTACCGGGGGCTCGCAAAAATTAAAATTTTATAAAGACTGTTTTTAATTAAATCCGCACGTTAAACAATATTTTACTAAACAGACCATCATGTCGATGGTTTATCCCGAAAAGGTATACCTTTAACAGCATCAAAATGGTGGTACAGCAAGTGAACTATGGTTTAAAACACCGATTATAAGGTATACTTAAGACAATTAAATATGATTTAGAGTACCTTAGATAATTATTTTAACTATGTAATAATAAATCTGGTCAGGGCAACAAAACTAATTGTTGTGCCTACCAGATTCTTTAAATCCAAGTTGTGTTGTTGCGCTTGTTATGTTCTGGTTGCAGCAGCCAGAAAAATAGTTGGTCCATATTTAGCTATCCAAATGGTATAAGTGAATAAGTAATATTACCTACTTAAAAATTAACCCACTCTGCCCTGGCGGGCCTCGTTTGTCAATTTTGCTAGTGAATAATGTCAGCTTTTTTTAGTTTACTTTAGGTAGTTTAAAACAAAACTCTCCAAATGGCTCACGAGTAAGTACTATTTATTACTAAACAGCTAAAATATATGTGCAGGTTAGATAAAAAAAAACTATTCCTTCGATAATTCACCCAACTTGGCATATAGCAACTTTAAATTACCGAAAACGAAACGAGCGATAGTGGTCTGCTAGGGGTCTGTAAATAAGGGTAGAAGGGATAAATAGGGATTTCACTAACCTTGGGATCGATGTTCATGATGTCCATGTGCACATGATGGCTACTTGTTGAGGTTGAGGTTTGTGAGGATAAGATGGGTTTGGAACGAGAGTATTTGACACCAATAAATATAACAACTTTTCGAATATTAAACGACGATTTTAAAATATACAGACATCTTTTCACGAACGACTTGCTAGTTTCAAGACATTCTTCCAACTCTTTCCTATTGCCATATTATAAGCAAAAAAAGAATTAAATAGACTAATAGATAAGGCCATAGTCTGTTGGATTATAAAATAAATGTCAAAACGCTGGAATTTTTGTAACTCGGTACTGACACCATATACAATTTCACTAAATTAGCGAAATAAAAGAATTACGTTTGTTGAAGTTTGTTATTTATTTGGCTTTATATGATATATTTTGAACCTTTAAAAATAATTAAAAGTGGATGTTTATGATACATTCGTCCATAGGTGTACTCAGGAAGACAAAATTAAATATCTTAAAAGTAAGATCTTAAAAGATCTTAAAGGTAAAAATATTATTTAAAAATAAAATAGTTTGAATAGTTTTACGGTAAAGTCTACTTTACAGTATTATTGTTTTGTTCGCTGAAGTATTTAAATTTTAGTCTAAAAAATCTGTGTAGGTAAAAAAATATTTTGTGTGGAAACATATGGGGTCTCAAGAAGTAATCGGTCTTGAGTCCGTCTTCCCCGACTATATCTCTTTGATATACCCGGAAACCCTTTGTTTTTTCTCCTTGCTTTACAATTTACTAGATATTTTAAACAAAGTTAAAAAAATATCATACATAAACGATAAAAATGTATTTCTTATATTACACTGGACTGTGTTTAAAAACTTTTTAAAATCTTTTTTCATTTCGTGATGCGTAGCGATAATTTCAAATCTGCCTTTCGTTTCCTTCTATCACGTAACGTTTTCAAACTATTCTCAATCAGAGAAAGCCTTTAGCCAGCCAAAATTCGCCTTTTATTCAAATTTTCGTAAAAACTTGTATACACGGTGTATTTGAAATAGCGTAGGAAATTCTAACAGTTCTATATTTACTATTTGACATGTGTAAACTTTTGTATAAACACGTAAATAAATTATCTTATATATCAACGAGATTTTGCACGTCAACTAATCCTACCAAGGCCCGTTTTTATGTGTTATTTTCATGTACTTATTTCAACCAGGGGTGTGCGAAACGGCGGGGGGGGCTTATCAGTTTTTTGTCCAAAACTTTTTTCTGTGTAACTTTTTTGCAATTTTATTTTTGAAATATGATTCCTCAGGTCAAAATATTGTAATACTGTAGGATTAACCGTTTTCGAGAAAAATTCATTTGAAGGTGAAATTCCACGGTTCGAGGACGAAAAATTAAATACTAAAATATTGAAAACCAAAAGTTTACAATTACAAAGTAGTGTTAAAAATGGCGAAATATGCAAAAATACAGACTCTTGACACTTTTCCATTCGTGTATCCTCCCTATTTTACAGTCTTAACCTTACTCAACAAAAAATGAAAAAATCTTGGAAGAAAAAGTTATTTATCAGTTACTCTCAAAAAGCAAAGATGCAGGCCTGTGTTGTTTATCAGTAATAATCATATCATAATTATTATGTTAATAATTATAATTAACATTGTTTTATTTATATTAAAATACATCTAGATAAAAAAAAAAACATCTATATTTTATTACTGTCACACCAGGACATGAATATATCCTTGATGAAGTATTTTTCTCAAGTTAATTTTTAATTAAATGTACTTACCTATATCCTGGAAATGTCAACAACTCTTCAAAATTACTGTTAAAATATTTTGATAGTGCAAAACTGCTTGTTATAACAAATTGTCCATTATTTACGCATTTTATTAATTTACAGTAAGTAAATTTATAAAATATGTGCCTTGACATTTATGGTGGATTAAGGAATTAATAAAATAATTAAACAACAATTTGTTCTTATAAACTTTATTACTTTTTAAAAATTTGTTTCCTCATATTTAATTCAATCTAGGTATTCTTCTTCTTCAAAGAATCGTGGCCTTTTCCTTTGGAATTTGGCCAGCTCGATACAAATATGTAGATATTTGTACCCTATCTATCTATCTATCTATCTATCTATCTATCTATCAATGTATCTATCTACCCGAAGTCCAAATTTCTGTGTTATGTTATTTGTTTTTCTATCTTGATTCGCAAAAAACTTCTCACTTTTTACACAATCTTTGCGCAAACGCTAAATTGTTATCTTTAAACTTAATAAAAACTTATCTTCCACGTTGTACGTTTCAAATTAAATTCATCAACACTTTTTGCGATATTATTCAGTGTTTATGTTACCAATTTAAGTTTTTTTTTTACTCTATGTCTTTGTGTGCATATTATACTGTTCATTTCTTCAAATTAAATTTTATTAGCATTATCTATCTACCCTATGAAAAATGACCAATAGAAATCAAATACAAACCAATAGAAATTTGTATTGGTTTTTATTGGTCTCTATTGGTTTTATTGGTCTTTATTGGTATTAAAATTAAACTCTATTGGTTTATATTGGTCTGTGTTGGAAAAAATTTTTACTGGTTATTACCAATACAAAACGTATTGGTCTGTATTGGTTCTTTTCCAAAATATATGTTATTTTATTGGTATGTATTGGTTTAAATTGGATATTATATTTATTGGTAAATACCAATACAAAACTTATTGGTCCGTATTGGTTTATTTAAAATTTTTTTTTAATATATATTGGTATCTAATGGTTTATATTGGACTTTATATTTATTGGTAAGTACCAATACAAAAACCTTATTTTTGTATTGGTTTGTATTGGTTTATATTTGACCAAATATCGATATTATATTTATTGGTAAATTCCAATACAAAAACTTATTGGTCTGTATTGGTCTTTTTTAAATATTTTTTTTTATATTGGTATCTAATGGTTTATATTGGATATTATATTTATTGGTAAATACCACTACAAAAACCTTCTTTTTTGTATTGGTTTATATTTGACGAAATATCGATATTATATTTATTGGTAAATACCAATACAAAAACTTATTGGTCTGTATTGGTCTTTTTCAAATATTTTTTTTATATTGGTATCTAATGGTTTATATTGGATATATATCGGCTATAAAAAATGTCTTCTCTACCTTGGTATATAATTACTATTATTATTTAAAAAAAAAAATAGTTAACAAATCACATGACTTTTAAGTTTGTTTGTTGCATGTGATTTTTTTGCAGCAAATTGTATATGACCTATATGGGTCATATATATTCGAAAAATATTGTACTGGAAAATTCCAATTGAATCTGACATATATAACGTTGTATTGGTTATTTCCAATAAGATACATTTTATCTTTATTGGTCCGTATTGGTACATTATTGTACCGGTAAAATCCAATATAAACCAATATACCAACTTCTACAAATTATATTGGTAATTTCCAATAAGATACATTGTATGCCTCTCTATTGGTCTGTATTGGTCTCTATCGGTTATTTTATTGGAAAGCCCATTATAAACCAATAGAAAACGACTTACACAAGATTGTATTGGTAATTTCCAATAATACGTTTTTCGAGTCTCTATTGGTTTTTTTTCGGTTTGTATTCGGTTATTGTACTGGTCTATATTGGAGTTTACCAATAGAAACCGACTTACGTAAGTCGTTTTCTATTGGTCTGTATTGGTATATACCAGTTCAATAACCGAGTACAAACCTCAAAAAAACCAATAGAAAATTTCTTCTGTTCTCTATTGGTCATTTTTCATAGGGTATCTATCTATCTATCTATCTATCTATCTATCTATCTATCTATCAATGTATCTATCTACCCAAAGTCCAAATTTCTGGGTTATATTATTTGTTTTTCTATCTTGATTCGCAAAAAACTTCTCACTTTTTACACAATCTTTGCGCAAACGCTAAATTGTTATCTTTAAACTTAATAAAAACTTATCTTCCACGTTGTACGTTTCAAATTAAATTCATCAACGTTTTTTGCGATATTATTCAGTGTTTATGTTACCAATTTAAGTTTTTTTTTACTCTATGTCTTTGTGTGCATATTATACTGTTCATTTCTTCAAATTAAATTTTATTAGCATTATGTACTAATATTACGCAATAGTCTGTGATAAAAATGTGAAAGTACTGTGATAGTAATGTGATAGTGACAACAAACACTCACTTAAAAACTAAATTACTTGAGTTAAACATTAATCTGCCGCCTTTTATTGGATGAAAACGGCGAACTCCCAATCTAGGTATTATTGTAGTCTTCACAGCGCGCATGCACTAGAAGACTATAGCCTTTTAATTTTTCTTTCGACAAACCCCCAAAATTTCTTTATGAATCGATTAGGCATGCCCCTAGAAACATTTTGGATCTATTTTCTCCTAGTTTCTCCTTTTTATTGATGACGTGTTTCGGAGTCTAACACGACTCCATCTTCAGCTCCAAAGAAAGATGGAGTCGTGTTAGACTCCGAAACGCGTCCTCAATAAAAAGAAACTAGGAGAAAATAGACCCTCGTTTTAATTTATACCTAACTAGTAAAACATGTTATAGCTTATTTGAAAGCTCTTTTTATGCTGATTATGATGAAGTTGTTTAAAAATCGTTGCAAATTTTCTAAAAATATTTGTCTTTATATAATTATACATCTATAATTGTAATGATAATCATATATTTAGTTTTTTGGTAAAACCAGCTAATGGTAAAGTCCGATATACGTCTTATTACATGTAATTTTAAACGACATTTAATAAAAATTAAAACAACGTTTTACTTATTAAAATCTGTCCAGTATTTCAGAATATACTGGAGCAGAAAAAAAAACCTTGAATTTATTTTTTTCGAAAATATTATACACTACATCAAATACTTTGGGATCTATTGATAAAAATTTAAAATGGAACTTCCACATAGATGCTCTATGTAATAAATGAAAAAAATATCATACGTTTTCCATGTGTTAAAAAATATAGTTTGTTTGTTTATTTACGCATTTTATTAATTTACAGTAAGTAAATTTATAAAATATGTGCCTTGACATTTATAGTGGATTAAGGAATTAATAAAATAATGAAACAACAATTTGTTCTTATAAACTTTATTACTTTTTAAAAATATGTTTTCCTCATATTTAATTCAATCTAGGTATTATTGTAGTCTTCACAGCGCGTATGCGCTAGAAAACTATAGCCTTTTAAAATTTTTTTAGACAAACCAAAAATTTTCTTTATGAATCGATTAGGCATGGTCCTAGAAACATTTTGGGTAAAAATTAAAAAAATTTATCTTGCGCTTTTTTTTATTTTCATATTTTTTTTTAATTTTTTTATTTTTTTTTTCAATTTTTTTATTTTTGTTTTTTATTTTTTTTTTGTTTTTGATTTTAATAAACCTAGGCCTATAAGGGAAAGTATTATTTTTTGGCACCAGTTTTTATATTATATTATTATTTAATTATATTTAAACAAATACATCTACTAATAGATACTATAGTAGTACCTATACTATTAAACAATAGTAGTATAATATTAAAAAATATTTTTTTTTATTTCTTTTTTTTTATTTGTTTATTGATCAATATTTTATAATAATATTAATTTTATCTTCTTATAAAAAATGTATATTTCTCTAGAAACAATAAATGTATCTATCTATCTATTAATTTTGTCTGACTGCCACTAAAATACCCATAAATTTGCTTTCTTTTGTATTTGCTTTATCCTGTTTCTCTTTTCAAGACAAAATTTCAAAAAGAAAGAACGCGGCAGGTAACTTCTTACTTCCTTAGGATTGGTACATACCGTTATTATTCGTAGTAAAATATTACTAAGCTCGAAAACCTTATGTGTCAGGTGTACATGCCGCGTTCCTCTTTAGGAGGGCAGTATAGTACTCATTTAGAGAAAATAAAAGTTGTACAAAATATGATAAGAAAAATTATATACCGAAAACCACTTTTATACCCAACATCGCAATTATATAATGAAACACTTCTTCTTCAACTAAACCAGCTTTATGCTCTTGAAGTATTTAAATATTATTACAAAAACAAAAATATTATTCAAATGCAATCACACAAATATATGAGGAGTATAGTGCAAGAGTGGCCCATCTCACTTTATGGAAATATCGAGATAATGGCTATTTAAATTTCTCCGATTTTTTAATCTTTGATCTAGGACGCATTATTTTATTTAAAATTTTTCTGTTGGGATTTTTAGACTCAACCATATAAGAAATACACTATAAGAGAAAGTCAAATGATAGAGATAGAAAACTATTGTACCGTCATTAGCGGTTGTTTTTTAAAATTCACTAAATTCACGGTCAACGACAGCCGATAATACAGATAACCTACGGAAGTCGGTAATAAAGATTACTATTGCTTTCCCAAATCAATTTTGTAAAAATGGGGAAAAGCTCTGTATTTTTATTTAAAACTTTAAGTTTATTCACCAAAAGATAAAACAAATTTTTAAAGTCTAACAAGTGGGTTATCTAACCCGCACATTAATTAAAAATAACAATATATGAATTGAAATTTTAATTAAATGTAAAATTTGTTAAACTTTAAAAATATGAAATTTTATCTTTTGCTAAATAAACCTATACTTATAATTAAAAAAAAAACACTTTGCTTTGATTTTTATATATTTTATTTTAAACGTAGATAGGAAATTAAAACAATTATGTCGTACTTTTAACAGTTAACTTTTTATTATAAATAAATATATATGAGGAGTAAACATTTGCCTTCATATATAATTGAGTGTCATACACAATATACTGCCTAAGGCCAGAGCACATTTGCAAGGTTTTTGAAATTAGTATTCCTACATTTAACAGATAAACAATATGAATCAGTTAAACCGATAAGCTTCTCTGGCCAGGGGCTATCCCTAAACAGCTGTTTAAGGCTAGCTCAGTCAAACTGACAAGCTCTTTTCGATAGGGGCCATCCCTGCCCTAAACATATCAGTAAAAATGGTAAGAAGCTTTTTAGGGCATTTGTCCTAGCCCTAAACAGCTCAGTCAAATCAATAAGTTTTTTTGTGTAGGGGCTGTCCCTGCCCTAAATAGCTCAGTCAAAATAATAAGAAGCTTTTCAAGACAGGGCCAGTCCCTGCCTTTAGTCATTTTATTTAACTTGGCACTATTAATGTTTTTGACCCACACATTAAATAAGTTTGCATCACTAGGAAAACGGTGACGTTTACTTAACTGATCCTTGCAAAACGGTACAATACACATTTTGTATTAGACATCACAATATAAGTTCGGTATAAAAGCACAATAAATTGCAAATCACGAGTAAAATTTCACGAGTAAAATTTCAATTGTTTTGACAGATATACCACCCCTCACCCCACTCCCACTAAACAATCAAGTTCATATACAGCTGGCGCCATCGCTCAGTCGTACCTAGAAGCCAAAACACAGGTTCGGGTCCTGAATACTTTTCACGGTCACGTATTTGACTTTCTCTTATAGTGTATTTTTTTATATGGACTCAACCAACATTAAGGTAATGTATGACAAACAAATTCATTTTACTTTCTTTACTTTCTTAGAGAAAAAAATTGGTGGGTCACTATTGCACTATACTATTTGTTCATTTTGGGCCACTATTGCATTACGAACGAGATCTGACCTTCAATAACACGTTTTTTTTGAGTAGATCTAACCTGACATTTTACTTTGAAATTTTAATTATTTTTACATGTGAAAGAAATGTTCGTTATTTAATAACAAAATAGTCAAAATACCAATAATTATGCTCTGGAATAGTTAAATAAACGTTTTTTTACTGTTCTTGGAGTAATTACCTTTAAAAATGAGGAATAACTAATGCGTAAACATTGTTCAAGTAACTAAATGGATTTCAGTTCCTATGATCTCAAAGTTTAAGGTAAGTTGTAATTATTTTTTAATAATAAAGCAAAATGTACAAAATTGGTAACATAAGGCTCCTGCAATTGTGCAGAAAATGATTTGTTTTGGGGCGAACAAATAACTTTCTGGATAAAACAAATTTTGGCTTTTTTAAGAATCTTTCTAAAAATATATTTATAAATCCTTGGTAAAACTTGCCTTGTTAGCTTTTTAAGAATAAAATTAACATCTTTAATAATACAGTTGGCTTTTTCAACATCCCCAATAATATGTTTGACTGGTAGCCTATACCTGTGGGCCACTCTTGCATTTATAAAAGCGATAATTTTAATAATGCAATGGTGCTTTAAATGCTTGTATTGTGCCAAAAAGAAAACCCTCTGTTATGAAGGTGGTATATAATGAAAGATATAGATGTCCTTATTACATTTATAAAAAAACGCAAATCTCAAAAAAAATATATGGGCCACTCTTGCACTATACGCCTCATATCACCTGCAGAAATTCAACCGGAACAGAATTATTGCCTAATGCACGTCTAAACATTGGACAAACAAAAATTATATACCACGTGCACCAAATGTATAATATTCTTCCAAGCCCCCTTATAACTTAAATTAATAGTATTCATGTAATTACCAGCTTTATCTGATATTTATAATAATTTCCAACTATTATTTGGATTTCTGCTATAATATTTATTATAAAAATATAATGACAATTATATCTATCAAAATTCTCTTAACCATTAAAACACCCCCTAAACAATACAAAACACCTGTAACTACATACTCCCCCCTTAGTAAACAAATATATTGTTTCTAATTTAAATCTAAAATACATAATTTCACCACAGGTCGTCTATATGTTCCACTAATGGTTTTCACATCCACTGTACGAACTTTTCCATCATTTCCACTTTGGTAGTAACCCCTTTTGGCCAAGAATTTCGTGGCAAATCTTTGTCAACAATAACCACAACATCGCCTTCTTGGGCAGTTTTATTGTCGTGGTAAAACCATTTAGTTCTTCTAGTCAGAGTTGGAAGATATTCATGTATCCAACGTTTTATATTTAAACTCTAGTAATTTTATTTTTATAATTAAGCTAATTTTTGTGATATATTTTTTTTTGTGATGTAACTTAGATGTAATGAGCTTAGATTTTTTATACTCAGTTTCATCGGCTTTAGCCGCTCACTGTTTTATAATAATAATAATAATAATAATAATAATAATAATAATAATAATAATAACAAAAACCTACCTGATATCTTAGATAGGATCGAAGTCCCTAGAAAAATAATAGCTGTTGCGCAGAGGGCGGTAATATTAGCAACGTGTAGGACAATACGGCGCGTTTTAGCCACCGACGATAACGTTGGCATGTAATGCCCCGTTAAACGTTGGAAGTAACCACCGGGGAAACCTGTGAAAAAAAAAAAAAAAAAAAAAAAAAAAAAAAAAAAAAAAAAAAAAAAAAATAATAATAATAATAATAATAATAATAATAATAATAATAATAATAATAATTTCTTTGTTAAATTTTTAAAATCTCTTCCTCACAACGACGAAATATTTAATGTGGAAATTAGAAAAAAAATTCTCTTGTTTCAGTGTAATTATAGAAAAGTTATATTACCTGTTTTTATTATTATTTTCTTTTAGAGTAAATATTAATTCTTTGTTATTTTTATTTTTAGGGAAAACGATTGATATTATTATTTATTATTATTTATTTATTTAGGATACAGAGTCATGGAGAGCCCCAAATAAGCTTTTGGCTTGTGCTAGGGGCTCTCCATTAATTTTGATATACTATACTTATCAGATATTATAATGTTTATTTATAGGATATAATTAGGGGAACTTTATTATCTGCCCACAAGATTTTCTTAAGCAGATAATATTATATCTTTTTATGTTTTGTAAAATACATTGTAAAAATCATACGTTAAAAAATAAACTCAATACCTACATGTAATGTAATTCGGACCTTACATGATCAATATTATTGAAAATGTGTATATTTATTACATTTACAATTTAAATGTAAGTTTTACATAATATAAACCCATGTATAAGGTTTTAAAAAGTAGATCTAAAAATTAGTTTCAATTATCATTAAATGTCGTTTCAAAATTTATGTAATAAGACCTATTTCAGATTTTACCAGTAGTAGTTTTTCATACTAGAAGGTTGTTTTACTTCCAAACCGAAATAGATGATGTGCATAATAAGTTAATATTTATATCACACCTTCGACAAAAAAGCTAAACTATTTCGACAAATGTCTACGCACATGTAGCAGTAACCAATAATTACCATACAATTACTACGCGTAGTAACTGTTTTGTAACGAGATCGTTCCGAAAGTTACAAACACGTAGCAAGATCGTAATTGTTACCCTTATATTTTCCCCATTTTCGTAGTATCTACGTAATTACTACGTAACTATACCTGTAGCTGTAACCAAAAATGATAGTTGGGTTTCCACTTTCCATTGACACTCAGTACATACTACAAAAAGTTTCGATACAAAAAACTTTTTGGTATTTATCCCTTAAGAAATAGTAACTATTGTATTAAAAAGTATCAACCCTAATTGACGCGCACCACTGACATCAGCATTTTGCAGGACCGTGGCGAGTCGGTGCACAGCACGGAGAAGCTGAATACGAGTATCCTTGAGAAGGTCACTGGCTTGTCCTAGCCTCCCTGGATCGTACGACCTGTATAAATCACAATATTATATCGACGCCTCCGGTTTGCATAGCCTTACCAGATCTGGACTTTTAGGCCGGGAAATAAGCGCGTATTTTTAACTGACCAGAAAAATGAGATGAAATGAATAATTTCTTAGATATTAGTGTTGTTGATGGGTCAAAATTTATTTACAAGCACTTCTCAGCCCTAGGTTAGCACAACTTTTTTATTAAGCAATTAATTTAAAAAATATCTACTCCTTTTATCAGAACATTTTCCCTAACCAAATAAAATGTATTCATAGTCGAGTGAAAACAATTTTTTTTAAACTTTTTTTAAACAAATATGATGCAATATGCTTTACACTGTACTTTAATACAGTTAAAAGAAGTTGTTGTCGTTTGGACATATTCTCAAGTTATTATCTTGTATCGTTATTTTTTTAGAGGTGATGAAATTTCGCTAAAACTCGTTTTAGATTTGAATTTCTTTTAAAATAAAAAGGGATGGATCAATTTTGTGAACGGATTCGAATTCTGCTGACAAAATTTAACTAGAATTGTCATGTAAGTTCATAAATTATAAAATTGTACAAAACGGGGCCATTACCAATAACTTTTAAACGTATCTTTTGAAAAACATCTGCTGCGATTTTCCTGTTGATGGTTATAAATAGCCAGAACCCCCTTCTACCAATATTCACTAGTTGTTTACTTTGATATTATTTGAAATATATAGTTGATGCAACAGTATTGTCGTTTTAGCAGAAATACAACATATTTTTCCCGAACTATTTTTAATATGTGTTTTACTTTACCCTATCTTTTTTTATTCATTTAACCATACGAGCATTCTGTTGCACATTTAAGGATCGGGTCAGAAACCTCTTAAGTAATCTTCCGCTTAATTTGCATATATCTCATCCGGCGGTATACTTTTTAAACTCACAATTTTCAGTCTAAAATTTTTTGTTTACAAGCATGTTGTATGTATACAATATATTATACAATATATTATTGTATACAATAAAACCCAGGTACTTGACTATTCTAACAACATACATAAACTGGATTTTCTGGATGCTGAAACCAAAAATCTGGCAACAAAACATTTTATTTTATTTATTTGCATTCTATAATTACGTTTTTGTAGTTTTGGTTTGCGTGTTAGAATAAGCTTAATTGTAAAACAGTTTTGGTATTTTTCTTAGTTCATAAGTTGGTAACAAAAACAAGTGAAAATTGTCTGAAATTTCTAAATAACTGGTATTTGTATTCAATAGTATCTAATGATCTAAAAAATAGCGAAAATTCTTATAATATATTAAGAAATATGTATGTTTAGTGTGTAAGTTCAAGTTACTCTCAGGTAAGTCCCAAACACTTGAAAGTGCTGGCTGGTAGGATGAAAGCATTTTAGACACCTCTATACACTGAAGTAAATATTAACTCTTCCTCTTCCATTTTTATTCAAAATAACTATAAAAATACACTTAAAACTTGAAAAGTTTGTAACTGTTATAAATTTGTAATGAAAAAAAAAACAAATGAAAAATTTAATTTAACAGCCATTCCATGATAACGGAAGTCGCCATTCGTACAATATTTTGTCAAATATTAAAAAAAAAGTCCCAAAAACTAAAACTGATATTAAAGCTGGTGTAAAAAACAGAAAGGGGAGATGAACTAAAATAAAATAATAAATACAATAATTATCTGGCATTTAGGGGTTACAAGATTTTATTTTTTAAACTTTGATAACGGAAGCTACAAAAAAGTCGAATAAATCTATTTTATGTTTCGCCCGAATATTAGCAAACTCATTAAGAATTAAATTCAAACATTATTATTGTATGGTTGGCATTGGTACTAGATATATTTTTTTAAATTTTATTATTATTATTATTATTATTATATTAGGGTGGGGTAAGGGGGTAAAATGGGGTAAAAATAATTTTTTTCAAGAACATATTTTTTTCAATTTATTTTTCGTGTTACGAAAAAAAAATTTTTTTTTTCGATTTTTTTTTATTTGAAAAACGAAAAATTTTTTTAATTTTTTTTCATTCCGTTTTTTTATTTTTTTTTTGTTTTTGATTTTAATTAAACTAAGCCTATAAAAATTTAATTTTTTTTGCTTTGAGTGTACAAAATTATGTGCCAAATTTCAAAATATTCAAAAGATTATCAGGTGCGAAAATCCGCCATACACTAAATTTGAAGAATTTTCACCATAAATGTGAGAAACGCTAAAAAAGCATTTAAAAAAATATGTCAATCTGGACCTAACTTAATTTTATTTAATGCACAAATATAATAGAATATAATTTGACAAAAATAAAACGAGCTAAACACCAAATAAGAGGCCTTTTTAGGTGCTCATTTAGACCGAGGGTTCATTCGGCGATCACCACAATGGCCAGTCCGCCACTGCCAATGAACACGCTCCGGAAAATTCGGTAAATATTAAAAAAAAATATTATAATTTTTATTAAATAAAATCTTTTTACAAAAAACAAAAAAAAAATAAAAATTTTCAAATATTTTTACGAAAAACAAAAAAAATTGAAAAAAAAGTTGAAAATTACTTTTTTTTAAATTTAACCCCGAATAACTTTTTTGTTTTTGGGGGGATTATTTCAAAAAACAATAGAAATCTTCCCTGGTGAAACTAGATTTTTCCTAAAATTTTCTAGTCGATGGGATAGTACGTTCTCGTGTCCACAAAAATTGTGATATTGGACGGTCGGACGGATGGATAGACGAACGGACGGACAGACATTTTTAAAGTTCCTTATTTTATCCTAAAAGACATTTGTATCCAATAATTTCTTGTCTAGGACGTTTTTTGGCGGTTTCGGGAAATTCGAAACTACCGTATTCTAGCACTCCGCCACTGTCAATAGACACGCGCCGGAAATATCAGTAACTGTTAATTAGTTTTAAATAAATTATCAGACATACTATCGTTTTAAATTGCAATAAATCACTTATATCTAGCTGATCACCACAAATGCTATGTTTCTCTTTATAGTTATATCAATATCCTAACAATCCTATACACACCTTAGGAAAAAAATTAACGTAGGTTAATTAATTTTTTAGACTGCTATTACTGAAAGTACCTACATCCTTTTGGTACTCTTTATCCACCCGGAAATGAAGGTTTATGGGGCAGCCTGAAAATTAAACAAGTTAAAACAGAACTATTACAGGGTTTCGCAAAAAAAATTTACCACATATTGATCGTTTTTAAAGTGTTTATTAAATATCTTACAATTCGCTTTCAATGTTTATAACAAACTACATTATTGTATTTTATTTTTACTTATACTGATAGAAAAATCTAAAAACATTTATACAAAACGTTGTTGTCTTAACTTTTAGGTATAGAATACAATTTTTACGAATATTCTAAAACATTATAACGTTATATTAAATACCATCAAACCATATAAATACTAAACAACTTCATAGTATTTAATTTTACAACAATTTTGTTGTATTTTAGTGAATGTATTTAATGAAGAATGATTAATAAAGAATCAGCTGATTTTACCAAAATTTTGAAAATAGGCATTATGGGCTAAAATTTCCATGTGCATATATATGTACATGTAATTACATATCATGCATAGTTGTTTTGTGTACATATATGTAATATGTGAAAATTAAAATAAAATAGGTAAAATTTGTTGTTGTAAATCGAACAACTCTCAGAACAACTGCACTCATTTGTAAATACCGAACCCTTTTACTTGTTTGTTGTTGTATTCTATGCAATACAACAACAAACAACAAGTGGTTGGCGCATATACAACTATCCGATCTTTTCAGCGCGCTGCAGCGCCGGCATCGCCATGCATAGTGAAGTTATGGAATAGCACACGTTTAAAAACACTTCATTCGGAATTTCAGCACATTTTATTTCGATGGCTTCCTTCAATTCATCAACGGTTGTAGGTTTTGTACCATAAACTTAATTCTTAAGAAAACCCCACAAGAATCCAGGGGTTGGCAGTATTGTACAGTATTGTACTACGTGGTGTTCACAACAGATTAATTTTTAATTGTAGTAATTCGAAAAATTAGATATCGAAAGTGGTATTTTGTCACAAAGAAGTAAAAAGAAGAAGAGAAAGTGGTATGCAAAAGTATGAAAAAAATCATTTCAGGCAGCTTGTTTAGTATACTATTTGAACATTCAGTTTGCGATTTTGCTTAAGAGCAGAGGAAGATAGTTAAGAAAGGCACATTGCAGATGTACATTGTATAATAAACTACAATATTTAAATAAATATATTCCGTGTATGGAATCTGAAAATATCTAAATAAAACATGTAAATAATCCGGTGTTGTATTCTATTTATTTAACATTACACGCCTATTTATTTATAGCAGTATCTCAAGGAAGTATAAAATCGAATTTAGTCACGAAATATATTTGACACCTCAATTTTGTTTATATACTCATGAGAATATTATATTATAGAAATTTTAATTTATAATTTGAAATATAATATTAATGAGTAAAAGGCAATATTTTTTAGATTACCACGTAGGTGCGTTCAAAATAATCCATTAAAATTAAGAATAAAAATTACTTAATTTGTTTATGTTATTATCTGTCAAGTTATTGACCAGAGCAGTGAATTAGAGTGAAAGTCGTGTCTGGCCGATTGGCAAATATGGATGGCAGCCATTTTTATCCTCGGTGGTTCAAATTTTTTACACTAGGTGGTGTGACATGGAAAAAGTTTTGACTTCGATTGGCAATTGTGATTTTAAAATTGTTCAAAATTATAATTGATAAATTTATTGCTCTTTAATTAAATAATGAGTATTTTTCTTGCTTTCAAGAGCAGAAAAACGAAGTATTTTCAACGCTAACGTTATGTACAGAATAAATAAACTAAACAAACCAACACTAGTAACTAACAAACACCTTATAAGGTCATACATGATATATATCATATATGATAATTTGATTGCCCTGGCAGCTAAGACCAATTACTGAAGGTAGTAAAGGTGGTAATCAGAACCGTTTTAAAAATTAATCGTACATATTATGTATGATTATTATACAATTCAATTTACTAATATAATTATGTCGATATTATATTTACCCCTATTTGTCTTACAATTCATAATTATTTTGTTTACATAGAATAATTACCTTTTAAGACTATAATTTTATAATATCAGTATCATCAACTAGAAATTTAATTACGCATTTTTCCTACTTACAAACTCGCAATAAAGAAGGATTTTTAAGAAGAAAAGATTTATCAGTAATTTTTATTCATCTGTGAACTAAGCCACCTAAAATTTAACTTTTCGGAAAGAAAGTAAATTGTAAAGACAAAAAGGCTTTCGTGTTCGATCTAACTTTCCACAGCTGACCATACCCACTACAAACCGTAGCCGAATTTTATTTAAACTATAAAAATACACTTAAAACTTAAAAACTTTGTAACTATTATGAATTTGTAATAAAAAAAATGAGAAATTTTAAATCTAACCCAGGTAGCAAGGGATGTTATATTACAAGAAATTAACATCACTTTTGGGTGTATTTTTAAACTTAATCATAACATCACATAATATTGAAAAATAACATGTATTTAACATCACATTTGCAACGTAACACGCGAGACATGTCCAAACCTAGCGAAATGTGAATATATCGCATGTTACATATTAACGTGGCTTTCACGTGAATGTCATGTTATTTTGCTTCTCACCGACGTTCGAAGCAAAAAAATCGATATAAGATGATGTTGATAGAGTAAATTATTATAAGGAAATTGTATACACATTATACGATTTCCAATGGATAGGGGGCTCTGCCGGGCTTCTCAAGACCACGGACACGGATTAAAGGAATATATTCTCCGCCTAATCTGCAATTTCGTATTTAGAATCTATCTGTTTCAATCTGTGATTGTTTCAAATACTGATTGATTTTAAATCCGATTTATTTTATAGGGTTATAGCGTTTTTAATGGTTTTAATTTAGAAAAAGCTAATATCCTAAAATATTTAAATATTAAAGTACCAGTAACGGCATCCATAAGATATTAGATATAACAGGAATGTGGATTTATGATGTCACAAACACGTTATTTTCGGGATGTCATTGTGTGATGTTATTAGGGGCGGACTTAGGACATCCCCACCATGCTACATTCTTGTTAAATGAGACTACAATCTTAACATCACATGTCACATATTAACGTGACTTTCACGTGAATGTCATGTTATTTTGCTACCTGGGAAGGGTCATTGTTACCAATATATTATATATATCATATATGATATTTTGATTGCCCTGGTAGCTAAGACCAATTACTGAAGGTAGTAAAGTGGTAAACAGAACCGTTTTAAGAATTAATCTTATATATTATGTATGATTATAATCATTAATAAATTGAATTGTTTAATAATTATTAAACAATTCAATTTACTAATATAATTATGTCGATATTATATTTACCCCTATTTGTCTTACAATTCATAATTATTTTGTTTACATAGAATAATTACCTTTTAAGACTATAATTTTATAATATCAGTATCATCAACTAGAAATTTAATATCGCATTTTTTCTACTTACAAACTCGCAATAAAGAAGAATTTTCAAGAGGAAAAGATTTATCAGTGATTTTTATTCATCTGTGAACTAAGCCACCTAAAATTTAACTTTCCAGAAAGAAAGTAAATTATAAAGATAAAAATGCTTTCGTGTTTGATCTAACTTTTCAAAGCTGACCGTACTCAAAATTTAAAAACTTTGTAACTATTATTAATTTGTAATAAAAAAAAAACAAGTGAAAAATTTTAAGTGTTATTGTTACCAATATACATTAAATTTCCCATATCAGTCATATTAAAATTATTCAAAACAAATTTATTTTATAAAAAATAAAACGCGCAAATAGAGAAAATAGTATAAAAAACTCTTTCTGTAAGCAATTTGGAGCACTAGTTCATTGGAAAACTTCCCAATTTGGGGCTCATTTTCCAAACATGGCCGCGTGCACCAAAATAGTATATTATGTAACTTGTTCTTTAAAATACTATTTTGAGAACAAATCCGATTGCACCGATAAATGATGCGTTGTGGAAGACATTTACAAAAAATATAATTTTTTAAATCTCCAATAATAACTAATAATTTTCGTAAATTAAATCATGACGCTATAACTTATGGTCATAGGAGTTTGGAAATTAAATCAAACCGCTTAAATTAATTTAAAATAATTACTTAATATCTAGGTTAATCGTGGACCATATCAGTTTTATAGGGATATTCTTCTACCATTGAGTATAGTTTTATCCCAAATAAGAGAAAACAAAAACCAAGATAGATATCAAAGTTTTAAAAAATGCATGCACATTGTGCATTGCACAAGTTCAACATCAAAAATTTGTGCTACTCAGGTAACAGACGGCATAATAATAGCAACCCAGATTTTATTAGATGAAATAACAGATATCAGCGTTTATTCCGAGTGTAGTCTTCAATCTTTTGTATAAAAGATGGTATTGATAACATTGAAACATCATATGTTCAAAGTGGTTATCGTGGAGGAGCGTTTTTACGATTCGTGCGCGCAATCTGCATAAAAAATATGTTCCCGGGAGTAGACTTGCAGCAAAGACAACTAGATGACAGCGATGCATGCAAATTAGACACACAAAAGGCTTCCATATAGATCGGCGGTAAAAACTGTAGAAAAAGTGAATGTATCTGCTGCACTACTCAGGAATCATAGCGCAATTTCACTTTGAATCAGATATACCTTATGAATTTTCATAAATCACTTTCAAGACTGGTTTTAAGCAGCTTTTCAGTTCATCCTATCCTTAGCTATTATAAAAATCCTCGTAGCCTCACATCAGAAGTATTATACAGTACTGACGCATCTCCTAGAAAGGCAAATAGTACAAGGTATGAAAACACACACAAAAGGCGTCCATATAGATCGGCGGTAAAAACTGCAGAAAAAGTGAATTTTCATAAATCACCATAAAGTTATTACTTTTAAGACTGGTTTCAAGCAGCTTTTCAGCTCATCCTATCCTTAGCCATTATTATAATCCTCGCAGCTTCACAGCAGAAGTATTATACAGGGTATCTCAGTACTGACGCATCTCCTAGAAAGGCAAATAGTACAAGGTAGAAAAAAATACAAACAAAAATCCATCATCATCGGTTCTCGAAATAAGAACGTTTGGACTGCACCCTGCACCTGATTAGCAATTAGGACATAATATTTGGTTTACTATAGAAATTTATCTTACTTTTGACAAAACTGTATGACTATGTCATGCCTAATTTAATTTTGACAACTTATTAGATGTATTATATTTTTGAGATAAAACTAAATATTTGATATTTATTTATAAAAAATAAATTAATTTGATATTTGAGGGGTATAGAATTACATTGTTTAATGTCCACATTTTTTTTCAAATTGAGTTGGAGATGGCATTCAAGTTAGTTTCTCCCGCTCTATCCAACGTTATAAACGTCGGATCTAAACTAGCAAGTCCGGGTATAAGATAGGGTTAAAATATTCGATTCAGTTTCAAAGAGTACAATGTCCAGTCATCAGTTAGTCAGAATACTGTTAAAACCGAAAAAAATTGGTTGCTAATGCATTGTTTGTTTGTCATTATGGACAGCAGTGGGGAACCGAGGAAGATTTAATCTTCTATCGCAGAATCATAGACTCCGAAGATGCCGTTGAGGATCAAAACATAAATGAAAATGATGTACTTTGTGAATTGTCGGAAGAGTTTCCAGACAAGCTCGTTTAATAATTATTCTTCTTAATAAAATTTCCAATACTATTGGGTTATTTGTTTCTTTAATTCTACACATAAACAGTACTATGTCCAACCTAGTAAGTTCCAATAGGTGCAATTTCCATTTATTTATTAACTATAATTAAAAACCTATTACGTACTCAATCAAAATCTTATTAAAATTAAGAAATATTACGTCAAAGAAAATCACATTATACAAAACAATACAAATTTGCCGACCGAGTGTGTTTTAATTCGTTTTTTGCTTCTGGTGTAAAATTCACATGAGTGGACATTGCACCATTTGATTCTATACCCCTCATTTGTTTATAGCTATTATTAAGGTATTTAGTAAAAATATTTTGGTTTGAAATATACCTGTATAAACTATCGAGGGTTTTATAGTTCCTGTTTGAAAAAATATGCCGTGTTAAATAAAAAAAACATTTTAAACGAAATTTACATGAATAATGGATTACTTGAAAATAAAAGAACATTAGAAAAGGAAGCTTTAATAATATGAAGTTTGCTTTAAAGTGTTTGTGAACTTTATTTTATCACGTGCTTTAAGGCTTAATTGGGGCTCTTTATGAGTATTTTATTATCAGAATAACTAAATAATAATAAATCATAACAGTACGTACATCTTAATTTTAATAAATAATGAAATAGTAAATTATATTTTATTACAAAACGTAAAGAATAATAATAGCACAGGATGGAAGCCTGTATCCAGGAAACCTTTCGGCGTACAGCGGCAGATGCATCTCCATAATACTCTTCACACTGATAAAAATGTTGTTGTAATATAGGCGCCAACCGTATTTTGTAATATGTTATAACCTGTTTCTGTTTCATCAAGCAAGATAGTAAATTAAAAATCACACAGTAAATATTTTTACAACAGGTTGGAACAGTATATGTTTGTGTATAGAACATAGTTATGTTTTATAAAATAAACTACACAGTATATTCGCACATCCAATATTCGAATTAGTTTTGAAAATATTCACTGTGAGATTTTTAATTTACTATCTTGCTTGATGAAACAGACCATAAATATGTCATACAATACAACAACCTGTTGTAGAATAAGAGATAAACAATATAAAATGGTAATAAATAGTACTATACTAGAGTACAATTTGTGGTTGGCGCATATATAACTACATGTTGTTGTATAACACGTTGTATAACGCTATACGTTTATCAGTGTATTCCACGGAGGACTAAATTTTCTCAAAAAATATTTTTTTGACTTTAAAAGAAATAGGTACTACAATTACTAAAGTAACATCCTAGTATTAACTTCTAACCTAATTACTTGAAACTTAAAATCTAAGGTAAGTTCTTATCTATAGCATAAATAAATAATAAAATTAACCCCCTCCCACTCCGTTTAAAAGCTAAAAAAAAATAAAATAATAATTTTTTTTAATTTTTAATTTCAAATACTGGTGACTAATTTAATGTATTTAATTAAAATTTGCCACATAATTTTGTTATTGTATTTTTCACGACATGAGGGGTACCCCTACCCCTACCCCTACCCGGGTAGGACTTAACATTTTTAAAAAGTCGTGTTTTTATATGTTCTACTGTTCATGATTAAAGAAAAAACGTAAATGATTTAAAGCACTAAAAAAGGTAAAATAATATTTACATTGGTTATAATAGTTGTAAATTATAATTATTAAATACTTTGTATATCCTGTGAAGTGCAGTTTATGAGACAGAAGATTTTTATGCAAAATGAAAGAAAGTGAAGACCACCGTGTATCGCTATTGAAAAGAAATCGATTAAATACTCTCTATGGTAGAGGGCAAACTGCGTTCCTGAATAACCTATAGCTAATGTTTCTGCACATTAGATCATGTCGTTTAATTATTGAAAATAACAGATTGCGAAATGTTAATAAGATTTTATTTCATGAGAACTAAAATATATACACCACAAAAAAATACACTGCCCAGTAAAAGAGCTTTCCCATTTTACACCTCCGCGCGTATAATGGATTTTTTTATTATCAGATTCACTTTCAGCAACCATAAAAACCTTAATATACCAATTTTCACGAAAACTACCATCTGCCCCTTTGGGGGTGAAGTTAGAATTTTGTTATAATCAGATTCCCTTTCAACAACCTCAAAAACCCCAATATACCAATTTTCACGAAAACTACCCCTCACCCCTCAGGGGTTGGATTTAGAATATTTTTATTATCAGATTCACTTTCAGCAACCTCAAAACCCCCAATACTCCAGTTTTCACGAAAACTACTCTCCACCCCTCAGGGGTGAAATTAGGAAAAAAATGTGATAATAAAAATCAATTTCACGCCCGGAGGTGAAAAATGGGAAAGCTCTTTTACTGAGCAGTGTTTTATTATCATATTTAGTTTCAGCAACCTTGAAAACACCTATATACCAACCTTCACAAAATCACCCCCCACCCCCTGGGGGTAGGGGTAGAGTTAGACCATTTTTATTATCAGATTCACTTCCAGCAACCTCAAAAACGTCAATATACCAATTTTCACAAAAATTACCCCCCACCCCTAAGGGGGTGGGTTTCAAAAAATATATTTCAAGATTCATTTTTATCAACCTCAAAAACCCCTATCTACAAATTTTCACGAAAATTTGGAAAACATTTCAAAATATTTACCCCCTCACTCCCTCGGGGGTGGGGTTAGAGAAATTTTATTATCAGATTCAATTTCAGCAACCTTAAAAACCTCTATATAGCAATTTTAAATTTTTTCTAAAAAAAATGTATTTTTCCCTTGCCGCACGCCAATGTTTCTAGTCTCTAGCTTAAAGCGTTCTTAAGTTATCGTGCTTACAAGATTTCCCGGACAGACCGATCGACCGATCGACCGAAATTTTTTTTTTTTGCTTGAAATTGATTTATATCGACATAAAACGTCATAAAACGCAAAAATTCGCAAAAAAAAATTTTGAAAATTTTTGCACGAATACAAGGCTTTCCGAAATTTTTAAAATTTTCAAAATGGAAAAGCAATAGCTTCTTCTTCTTCTTCTTCTTCTTCTTCTTCTTCTTCTTCTTCTTCTTCTTCTTCTTCTTCTTCTTCTTCTTCTTCTTCTTCTTCTTCTTCTTCTTCTTCTTCTTCTTCTTCTTCTTCTTCTTCTTCTTCTTCTTCTTCTTCTTCTTCTTCTTCTTTAAATCAATGCCCTTTTCATAGAATTTGGCCAGCTCAATATAAATTTGTATTTATATTATTCTAGAAGATTGGATCACTTGGTGAAGTGGTCTGGAGAATTCCATACCCAGTCTTCTTTTTATTCTTAATGTATCCACAAATGCGTTCTGTTGACAAGGCTGTTTTTTCTAATTTGTAATTGTATTTACGCATGCGCTAGTATATAAAAAAAATCCGTATAAAAACTTCTTCACGTGTTAGTTGCTTCCAAACCAAAATTTATCAGTATTATAAATGATTAACAAACATAAAATTCCCTTCTTACTCCAATATAATCGCATGTTACTTTTATATTTAAAAACTCAAAAATACAGTATGAAGACCCATGTAAAATTAATTTATATCCATATTGAGAGAGCCTAGTTCCAAATTCAAAATTATTTTTCAATATTAACGGCCTACAAGATCAACAGCTTTTGATCCAAATGTCAAACGTTATCAGGCAGAAATTCTACTTAAAAAGATGACAACAGTTCCGCATAGCCAAATGCTTCAAAAAGGCCGGTATCGCGATCACTTCGAGAAGGGAGGCGGCTTGTGCGTCGGTGGCTGAGAGGCCACGTTTAAGGTGGAGTGTGGTTTTGTTAGCGTCGCTTCAGTCAGTCAGTTAGTGCGGGGACTACGGGCGAAGAGTGTTAGTGAAATTAAATCAGGTACGATTTTCGTGTTAATTTTAATTAAATATAAGTTTTTGATGGTTTTATGTAATATATTTTCTCATATTTCACACGTGAACATGTACACACGTTTTAAGCATTGTTCAAATGTTTTAAAACGTAAAGGTCCGCGTCGGATGCATCTCGAATGATATATTTTCCGAAAGTTTTAGTACATGAATTTGAGTCAGATGTTTCAAAGTAGATATTATCTTGTACTAGGAAATTATAATCATCGTTTTCATGCAAATTTGTAGATCAGGCGGGAACTAGTGACCAATAGATGACGTGTGAGGTTTGATATTTTTTTTAACTGGTTTCTTTGTTTTAAAAGCTCGCTTAAGTTTGACAGGTCTTTTCCGTTGGGAAATATTTTCATATTAGCACACCCCTTACGCAAATCACCCGGTGAAAAACTATCAGGAGTGTTTTGTTATCATCCACTACTACCGTTTAAAATATCAGCCCGTGTACATTTATTGCAATTTACATTTATTATTTGACTGGACTATATATGTAGTTTCTTTAAATGTTATAAAATTTATGGAACACATACTTTAATATGTTTTCTTTAAAATGGTATATATTTCAATTGGATTCCGTGTGTTGACTTTTGGCCAATTTTTCCGATTCCTATCCCATAGTACTATGGTTGAGACCCATCATTTCCTATGTTTTTTGATGCGCTGAAACCGATTTCACCATAAAAAAGAAAGACTCATCGCGCAGTTTTTTCAGAAATCGTGTATAAAGTATATAATTTTAATAATTATACACTATATATATACAGCCATAAAGTCCAAAAACCAAAATTTTTGAAGAAGAAGATATACAGCCTGTTCCAGAACTCGCGTACAAAAATTTGAGGGTATATTAAAAACCCTCTAGAAAATATGAAAAAAAAAATCATAAAAAACCATCTTCAATACTAATTAAAAATTAAGCCATTTAATCTGACCAATCCTGTTGCTGATGTTAAATTACCTACAAATTAGTTTTTTTTTACTTATTAGTAACTGTGGTTGCATTTTAATTGTTGACGCGCGCATTGTTTGAGACTTTCAACTTTAGAATCTTTTTAGGTTATTATATTTTGACAAAACCGACAGAGGCTATCAAATATCCTATTTTTATAGGGTCACTCCATCCGGCGGTGTTTTTTTGACATTAATAAATATTTATGTCACATTAATCGCCATGTTAACCTACAGAATATGTACCTGCAATAATTAAATTTGCTTCCATAGCTACAAATTTAACTTTTAAAGGTAATTTAACAGTATTGGTCTACTTAAAGCGTTCTTATTTTTGAATTGAACCAAGATGGATTTTTTTTACATTTTTGTCATATTTTCCAGAGGGTTTTTAATATACCCTCAAATTTCTGTACGCGAGTTCTGTATATGATTTGTGAAAAAACTGTGCGATGGATCTGTTTTTATGGTAGAATCGGTTTAAGCGAACAAAAAACATAGGAAATGATGGTTTAGAACCATAGGACAGAGATTTTTTTTGTGATCCCGTGCTTAGGTAAATGCATAATGTCACAAAAAAGCTCTGTCCTAAGGTTCTAACCCATTATTCCATATGTTTTTTGATGCTATCATCCATAGAAAATTATGGATTAGAACCTTAGGACAGAGATTTTTTTTTGTAGACTTAAATACTATTTTTCTGCAAACGGAAATCTGGCAAAGGCAACAAGGCAAATTGTTTTGCTTTCCAGATCCTTAAAATCCGAGCTTTGTTTCCGGTAACCACTATGAATTGTGTTTTTGCCCTTGTTAGATTTCTGGTAGCAACCAGAAAAAATACTTGATCGTCTTTTCAGTGTAAAAAAGGATTCTCGGCGTTTTAACTTGTTGATTCATTCTTTGTCTATTATTACTACATGCTTATTAGTGTCAAAAAAACCCGAATTTCGAAATCAAATACTCTCTGGCTCAAAAGTTGCTCCTTAGTGAAAATTGGTGGCCACTCAAAACTGAGCCAAATCGATTAATGTTGAGAGGTAGCTCAAAACTTTGAAAAAATCGGTGTTTTTCGGATAAAAACTGATTGTATAAAATTGAGGAAATTTTGGAGGGTTTCTTTGATAATATTAAGAAACAAAACTAGTTGTAAGAAACTAAAAAAAAATATATCCCCTCTCCCCTTTAGTTAGAACATAAAAAAATCGCCCATTATTTATATATTAGTATACAAGTATATATATACATGTTAACCTACCTACGTATACAGAATACATTATTTGTTTTCGCAACTCGGGTAAAAAAGAAAAAAATTAAATTCAAAACCAGGCCCGGTGTACTTTTTTTGAATTTTTCTTAGTGGAATATTCTTTTTTATTTAAAAATACACAAAAAAGTTTATGATTAAACGTTTTGAATAAATGCATTTAAAATTAAATTTTTACGCATCAAGAAACAAAAATAAAAAATTAAAAAATTATAAAGCCAAAAACAAAGTTTTTGGTAATGGGTTATTTAACATAAAACCCCGAGAAAAAAAAATTATATGCACCTTGGTCAAAAAATAATTCCTAAGGAAGTTATCTGCCATATTGGCCTATTGTTAAAGGCATGGTGTATTTTAAGAATGGAGCGCCATGGCGTAGCCTTAGGAACGATTTTTTGACCAAAGTGTATATAATTTTTTTTTCCCGGTTTTTAATGTTAAATAACCACCCATTAGCAAAATGTTTGTTTTTGGCTTTATAATTTTTTTATTTTTTATTTTTGGTTTTTGATGCGTAAAATTTACTTTTAAATACATTGATCTTCAAAACGGTTAATTAACCATACAAACTTTTTGGTGTATTTTTACGTAAAAAAGTATATTCCAATAAGAAAAATTCAAAAAAAAGTACACCGAAAAAAGTTTTAGGCATAAAAGAGAAATTCCACCGGGTTTTAAATTGATTTTAATTTTTAACCGAATTGCGAAAACAAATAATGTATTCTGTATACGAAAGTAGGTTACCATGTATACTAATATATAAGTTTGCGGGTTTTTTGTTTAAAACTATTTTTTAAGCATTTTTTAAAACTTGCAAAAATGAAATTTTCGCGAAATCTTCAAATTATGGGCGAATTTTTTATGTTCTAACTTAAGGAGAGGGGGATATATATTTTTTAGTTTCTTCCAACTAGTATACAATAACATACCTACAAATTTCTGTATAAAAATGCCGTTTTTAATACATATTATCTTCCTTATAGGTACATGACGTTGATGATCAAAGATTCACTAGGATGTGATCATACATTATGGTCTTGTACCATTAATCACATATCAATAAAATATAAATATCTATTTTTTCTATAACTGTTTTATATTTAAATTCTCAAAAATTTCATAAGGTGTAGGAATAATAGTGTAAACAGAAGAGACTCTTCATTATTTTATTTTTTAAAATGGCTTTTAAAAAAATATAAAAGTAAATTGTGATCCAAGGTACAACAGTCTGCCCTATATTGTTTGTATCTTATTTCTTTTATTAACAAAATGGCTTGAACTGTTTTTTTTTTTTTTGAATCTGTATTTTTATAGTGTATAATTCTGCGACATTTTTCAGTACTGATAAAAATTATACTACACTTTTAATTACAAATTTAAACTCATTTATTTACTGATTAAATTAAATTTACATTAAAAAACAATTAAAATATTTAGATTACACAATACCAACATTTTGATTTCGGCTGCCGATTGCGCTCGTTTAGCTTTTAAGTTGTGGCCACACATATAAAGTCACATTCGGAGAAATTTTTAAAATTTATTGATTAGAGAAAAAGAATTACTTAAACTAACATTTAGATAGTACCTACATTATTTATTACGTAAATTTACTATTAAAAAAAAAATTTAGATATAGTATTTGATAAAAATTTAATTTTTTGAAATTTTGACATTAGAAATAGATCCCCAATGGCGATTTCTCCCGTTAGATTAGACAGGGACAAAAGTTCTACCCAAAAAGGATAGAAGACATACATACACTACCACTTCCACCCAACCAAACAAATTCTGTATTTATTCTTTGTTGAACAAATACAATATTTACTTGGCCGGGCGAAAAGTGTAACTACAGTGTGGTCCAAAAGTCACCCCCCCCCTCTTAACTTTTGAACGAGTTGAGAAATCGATTTCAAATTTAGAACTCTTAAATAAGACAACTTAAACTATCTTTATGAATATATTTGATACTTTTATCTCTTAAAGTGTGAGCAGGGGGGCATGGGGGGAAATTTTTTTAAATGGAAAGGGGGGTCGTGTTATACATCATTTTAAAGCTTTTAAAATTTTCTATATAACCATACATTTTTAAAATTTTTAAACATGTTTTTGAAGGTTTTGATTTTTCAGGTTTTTGTGCTAAAAAAATAATAATAAGTTTTTTTTTTGTTAATTTTTATTTATGTCAACTAAAATTAGTTTAAAAGTATAATTTACTTTTTTTTCATTATGAAATTAGGCATTTTAAAAATTTGTTTGCATTTTTTAGAGAAATTTTGACAAAAATACCCATTTTCAACCCTATTTTAAACCCAAAAAAAAATGTTTAAAAAAAATAAAAAATATACAATTAAATGGAGAATTTTATAAGCTTTAAAATGATGTATCACACGACCCACCTTTTCATTAAAAAAAAATGCGCCTCATGCCCCCCTGCCCACATTTTAAGAGCTAAAAGTATCAAATATATGCTTAAAGATAGTTTAAGTTGTCTTATTTAAGAGTTCAAAATTTGAAGTCGATATCTAAACTCGTTCAAAAGTTAAGAGGGGGGGGTGACTTTTGGACCGCTCTGTATATTATTTTTATTAAAGAAATTACTGGCGTCATCTAAATTTTAGTAGAATTATCTTATCCTACAGATACACATTAGCTATGTTCGTTCGTGCCGCTCAGTGCTACACTTTCCGGCCAACCAAATAAATACTGTATTTGTTGTATGAAAAACAAATACAGTATTTATTTGGTTGGCTGACGCATATTTTTTAAGATACGGATGTTCTTTTGTAGAGATTTTCCAATAGAAAAGGAATATCTTATACCTGTTTAGACCATGTCTATGCCCGAACTCTAAATCAATATAGTATATTTGCAGTTTTGCGATGCCTGTCTTGCTTTAAAATAAAGGAAGTATAAATCCACCAGTTTGATAATGACCTACAAAGAATACTTATTCAGATTTGTCATGTTTCTAATATTTACAAATAATCAGACAACTTGAAGTAAGATCAATATCTTCAACATCAACCATCAATGTTGTTATTATTATTATACTATTCACAGCGCAAGCGCTAGAATAGTATTGTACGGTAGTTTTGAATTTCCCAAAATCGCCAAAAAAAGTCCCAGACAAAAAATTCTTGTATACAAATGTGTTTAATGAAAAAATAAGAAACTTTGAAAATGTTCGTCTGTCCGTCCGTCTGTCCATCTGTCCTTCCACGTGTTTTTGTTAACACGATAACTCAAGAACGAATAATCCGATCGACGTGAAATTTTCAGGAAAAATATAATCCTCAAGAATCCTATTGTTTTTAAAAGTAATCCCCCCAAAACAAAAAGTTATAAAATTGTAAAACTATTATTTTCAAAAACTTTGTTTTCATTTTTTTTTTTCGTTTAAAGAGAAAACAAAAAATTTTGGTTTAAAAAAAAAAATTATTTTTTTTTTTATTTTTTTTTAAATTGAAAATTTTGGATTTTTGGAATAAAAAAATATTTTTAAAATTTTTTCGTCTTTCGAAATTTTTTTTTACTTGATGTTAAAAATTTTAAAATTAAATAGGCCTACTGTAGGCCACCTACAGGGCAGGAATATTTTATTTTGCGTTTTAAATAGTTTTAGCTTAAGTTATTTGGGAAAATTCAATATACCATCCACTGTGAATAGTATTTATTGGAATACGTAGCATTACATATCTTCACGGCCTGTTTTGTATTTGATTTTGCATTCGTTGTTTCAGGAAGAAGAATGAAGAGTCAATGTCGGCGGGGGGTTTGATAAAAAAGTGGTTTCGTGATTTTCGATTAGGATACAAGACCCAAAGTGTGACAAGTACAGAAACGATTCCCACTAAGAGAACAAACAAAGTTCATTGTAGTGAAGGAAAAGGACATAGAAAGAAAACGTCTAAGGAGTTCAAGAGACATTCCTTTAATAATAAAGAAGTCACGTCACATTCTGAATACAGGTAAGAAGAGATGAATTATTTTTAGATTGTATTTTATTTTTAAAAGTACCAAAAATGTGAATCATCATCATCAAATGTTGCGGTGCAGAAATAAAATATAACTGCTAAACACTTAGACTATCTGGTCCATTGTGTATCCGCATTAACGGAGCAGGTCTTCACCTCGAAAACATTTACCTCGAAAGCAAATACCTCGAAAAAAATACCTCGAAAAAATTTACTTCGAAAGGACATTACCTCGAAAAGACCTTACCTCGAAAAAATTTACCTCGAAGGGACATTACCTCGAAAAGTCGTTACCTCGAAAGTACATTACCTCGAAAGATTTTAACCTCAAACGGCTTTTACCTCGAAAAGGGCTTTTTTTATTTTTTTATCTGTTTCTTTGGATTATTGTATATTGTAGTTTTTTTTGCTCATATTTTATTATTTATTGATTAAATTTTAATTTACGGGCATTTATTAGCTTTTAGTTTTAGTAAATAATTAAAAATTAATCGATTAACCTATATCGAGAGTTCGCGAAAGATAAATTAGCGGTGTATAAAAACTTTGTTTATTGTAAAGATCGTGTGTACAAAGACAGGTTTTTTTTTGGAAAGGAAAATATGGTAAAGGAATAACATTTATTGTTAATTATTTTGTTTTATAAAAAATTTTGCTGTAGATTTATTGACAGCATTTTGATTATTTGTGATTTCAAATACTTTCTTTTTGTATAATATGTCAATATTATTGCTTTAAATAACTAATAAATAATAATAAATTTATTGCTGTCAAATTTTCCTTCTTTTTCTAAAAAAGTTTTTGTTTATTTTATTTTTTTTATAATTTTTAAAAAGTTATGTATTTTAGAGGTAATTTTTTATGCGAGGTAATGCCGTTTGAGGTATTTTCTTTCGAGGTAATGTCCTTTCGAGGTAATTTTCGTGCGAGGTAATGGGCTTTCGAGGTAAAATTTTTCAAGGTAACGGTGTTTGAGGTAATTTTTTTTCGAGGTAAAAATTTTCGAGGTAATTGCTTGCGAGGTAAATTTTTTGGAGGTAAAGACCGGCTCCCGTTAATGCGGATACACAATGGACCAGATGGTCTAAGTGTTTACCAGTTATATTTTAGATTTTAAGCTTTCACGGCCATTAAGATATAAAGAACTTTCACTTTCGGGTTTAGACCGTGTTAATGGATTTTCACTTTCCGACGTTTCGTCTCTTACTACTAGAGACATCTTCAGGGATTAATCTGAAACAGTTTCAGATTAATCCCTGAAGATGTCTCTAGTAGTAAGAGACGAAACGTCGGAAAGTGAAAATCCATTAACACGGTCTAAACCCGAAAGTGAAAGTTCTTTATAGTTAAATTTTATTTCTACACCGCAAGATATGATGATGATTTACATTTTTGGTACTTTTAAAAATAAAATACATTTTTGTTTTGATCGTAACTTTTTTATTATTTACAATAGAAGAAAAATTTAAAAACCAAATAAAACGTTAAATAAAACTACACAAAAAAAGTCATTGTCAATTTTATAAAATTACACAGAAAATGTAATTATGATTATCATACCCCCCCCCCCCCCTTCTCCACAAAATGTAATTGTTTCTGGGCATAACAATTTGAGTATTCACAGTAAAAGAACAATTTAAAAACAACCTAAATGTTAAAATAAATTTACACAAAAAATGTTAATAATTTTTTTCCATGAAAATATTATTTATTTTTAATCAAATCTCAGTTTCGTGTACTAAATATTTGTGTGCTATATATTTGTTGTTACGAAGGAATTATGGAGAGTTACTGTGATTAGGATTTTACTTTTACACCAACAGATTTGCAGAAAATTGTACTCAAGTGCTGCGACCTTTTAAGGTAACTTACTGTCTGAAATTTATTTATTTATTTATTTTAGATCGTAGAAAAATGTTGTTTGTATTACGAGCGCAAAATGTGATTTTTGCTTTCGCGTGATTGCTGATCTCGGCTAGACGCCTCTATACGCAAATTCCACCCTCAAGCAGAAATCAGTCATTTTGTGCTTTTAAAACAAAAATAACTATTTTTAAAAGCATAACACATTGTTTATATTAATCAACAATATAAGAAATAATTAAACAAATAACAAATATATTCATTTAAAAAATTCCAGTAATTACAGTACTGTATATAACATTTTGGTATGTATACTATACTATACTATACAAATGTATACAATACATTATACAGGTATTTATACCTATATATAGGTGTATGTGGGTATTAATGGATACTGATACATTTCCCTGTATAATATTGTAATTATGTAACCTATTATTTCACTTAAAATACAAATCCTTTTGGTTATTTTATTTTGCTTTCCTTGTATTCGTGCAAAAATTTTCAAAATTTTTTTTTGTGTATTTTTGCGTTTTATGACGATATAAATCAATTTCGAGCAAAAAAAAATCGCTCAGCCGGTTGATCGGTCTGTCCGGGAAATCTTGTGGGCACGATAACTTAAGAATGCTTTAAGCTAGAGACTTAAAATTTGGCATACAGGTATGTTACCAAAAGTTCTCGCTCGGGATTATTTTTGGTAAACATTGGGGTGCGGCAAAGGGGGCAAATGGGGGAAAAATACAATTTTTTAAGAAACTTTTGAAAATTGCTATATATGGGTTTTCAAGGTTGCTGAAATTGAATCTGATAAAAAAACTATTCTAATTCCACCCCCGAGGGGGTGAGGGGGTAAATATTTTTCAATATTATTAATATTTTCTTCAAAATTGGTATATAGGGGTTTTTGCGGTCGACGAATATGAATCTGATAATACTTTTTTTCTAATTTCACCCCCTGAGGGGTGGGGGTAGTTTTCGTTAAAACTAGTGTATTGGGGTTTTTGAGGTGGCTGAAAGTGAATCTGATAATATTTTTTTTCTAAATCCACCCCCTGAGGAGTGGGGCGGTAGTTTTCGTGAAAATTGTTATATTGGGGTTTTTGAGGTTGTTAAAAGTGAATCTGATTATAAAAAAATTCTAACTTTACCCCTAAAGGGGCAGAGGGTAGTTTTCGTGAAAATTGGTACATTAAGGTTTTTATGGTTGCTGAAAGTGAATCTGATAATAAAAAATCCATTTTACGTGAGGAGGTGAAAAATGGAAAAGCTCTTTTACTGGGCAGTGTATTTTACTTAAAATTACTCAATTATTTTTGACCAATATTTTTTTTAACCAATTTATTGGATTTATTAAAAAAGCAACAACAACAACACTTAATCTACTTACTACTAGCAAGAAACTAGCAACTTGCTAGTTTCTACGTATGGATATGTTTTAAATATAAATCTGAGTTATAGGGTTAACACCATTGATAACCGCCATCTCCTCTCTTAGATTAAACTTTTTTATTTATTTTTTATTTATGTTTTTATTAGTAGTCATTCCTGGAGCTTTCTTTTTCAAAACAACGCAGGTCACAAATTTCATCTCTCCGATTTGGCTCTAATTTTGCAACCTCGAAAAGTGCAAAATTTTGACCAAATTTAACACATTTTTGATCATATATCCCACAAATGGGTCGGGCCGTTCGCAATATTTTATGGGCATATACTCCCACTATATACGTGTAAATAGCCACAAAATTAAAAAAATCGAAGATGGGGTATTTTGGGGATAGCGTTTTTTATAATTTGTAGGTTATGTTTTATAGTCCGCCATCTTGGTATAACCAGAATGGTTGAAATATACATTTTCCCTATCACAATTTAATGTTCTTTCAATCGCCGTTTAAATAAAATTTCTATTTTTTATAGATATCGAGTGATTTCAGTTTTACTGAATCGTATTTTCTGGTTTTGAAAAATTTCAAAAAATGGCCCACCCTAATATCTCTACAACTAGACAATTTTGAGAAAAGTCCCGGTAATATGGCTAATCTAACCTTATTTTATGGCCATATGCAAAATTTGAGCCAAATCGGAGAGATGAAATTCGTGACCTGCGTTGATTTGAAAAAGAAAGCTCCTCCTATGAAATTAAAAGCAACATTTAGTTTATTTTAACAGAAATGGTTATAGTAAAAACATTTTTCTACAACTGCTTTAGAATGTAAGCAAATACACACATTTTTAAACACAGAATGAATCCATTCTCTATTGAAATATTGAATAATTTAATGCAGTTAGTTTAAAGTTTTGCGTTAAAATTACATAAAGTTTATTAGTTTTTCTTAATATTTGATCAGTATTTATCAATTTAGTTCAAAAAATTAAAACTGCTCCATCTATTGTTAAATATTTAAACCTGATATCTGTCAACAATCTGACATAACCTTTAATTTTTGCATTATAATTTGTAAATATGTGCTAAAATTAAATAAAAATCTTTTTTAAGTACTGATTTGATAAAATTATTAAATTAAATTAATTGCTTTATTTAAAAATATGTGTTTTGTTGCATTTGCAATGTCGAGTCACAAACCTTGTCCGCAGTTTAAAGCCATACAGTGTTTCATATTCAAAGGTATAGTCTACAACACGTATGGAATAGTCATTCCGCGCTCGCGGGACCGTCATACTCGCCTGCCGGCTCGTATGACAAACTTTCCGCTGGCGCGGAATATTGTCTATTCCATACTAGTTATAGAATATACTAATCTTTTCAAAACATAATTCGAAAAACTATAATTGTTTTTAAACGCCAATAATTTTCCAAATTTAAAAACAAATAGTACAAAGTATCTTCTCCAGAGTCATATTGGTTCACACGCAGACTTACTATACAAATAGTCAAGAGTGGCCGTGTGGGAACTGTATTAATGTTGGGTAAATAAACGTGTGGGCCGCCATTTAGATACACCCTGTTAAATGAAACGAAAAAAAGATCGTAAAACATTGTTTTTTGTTCTTTAAGTATTGAACATAATATTTCATTTGATCTGTTTGTAAATATTAGTACTTTACATACAGAGTAATAAATTTTGTAATGTTTTATTTTTGTGAGAAAAGTATTCTTATATAAGCATGAAAATTTCTTACCTCTTTATGTATTGAGTAGTTATTTCAATACATCCTACAATATGCACATAGACTCTACAACTACTCCCAATATTTTGATATTTTGCGTTGTTCTCAAGAAACATCATTCATTTGATTACCATTAATCGGAATAAATTCAATTATGACTCATCAGCGTTGAAAATAAACACAGAAACATAGGCTTACGGAATAATTTTGCCGAATTATAAGGGAAATTTGTATAAAGGTCAGTAAATCGAAACATTTGACGACTAATTTGTTACACACAGCAATATTGAATATACATATTAACTATAAATATGTAAATATATCGGTGTTTTTCGAAGAAAATAAAAATGTAAATATTTAAAACCTCGCGTCAACGATAGAATCGACGCGGCGCCTATGCGAGCACTGGAAATTCGCCGATGACTGTTGATTACATCCTCTCAATAAAAAAAAAATGAGCTACGTTTGTGTGTTATGTGTATTATTATTTTCAAAATTGGCTATTAACTTTATCTCTTATTTAATAAATGTTTAATTTCATTTTTCATTTAGATCTGTTTTCTGAGGTACCTATGTCATTGACGTATTATAAAAAAAAATTCGATTTTTTTTACTAATACGAGACTTTCTTTGGGGAAAGTAAAATTGTCTAATAAAAAATCACCACATGCTAGCCAGTACTGAAATTTAGGCGTTAAAATAGGGTTTTTGGAAAATTTCCCGAAATACTTTTAATATGAATTAAAATAATTAACCTAAGTGATTAATGATTTGTTAGGTCAGTAAGCATCACTAGCTTTAGCCTTTTGAACAGTTAAAATTAAAATAAAAACAATTAGTCTGAGAACTTGGCTCATATTCCAAATTTCGAATCTATATCTCAAAACTTCTTTGAGATATGGTTTTTATACGATCTACCAGTAACACATACCAACATGGCGACCGAGAGACACTTTTTTTTGCAAAATTCTACTTCTTGACTTTAAAAATCACAAAAACGAAAAGATTATTATAGATTATAAAAAAAATTGTTTATTTTTTTGCCTAACAAAGGCTTTTCCGGCTGTTATCAATACGGGAAAAGCGTTATTATTTTTATTATACATAAATATACTGCATATTTTTACTATAAATTCATACAAACTATAATAAAATCCATTTTTCTGCACATAATTGTCATCCTATGCAAGAATATGTTTTTTTTTTTATATTCGCCCACTTTGAATCGTTTTGAGCCATCTCTAAATGTTGTAATTTTTGGATAAAATTTTACTTATTTACTTTTTACACCAAATAATTTGAGCTTTGAGCCCGAAAAAAAAATAGGAAGAAATTAAAAAATTGCAATTTTTTACATAACCCAGTTAGTGTATCAATTTTATTTTTTTTTTTCGTATTCTTTTTTAAAAAACTGTTCTACATAAGAATCTGATAAAAAACACTAACTGGGTGCAGGGTCACATATGGTTAAATTCAAGTCAAATTGACGGAAAATAAAGTATATACTTAACCAGTTGTCATTAAAAAGCCATAGGTATATTTATTTTGGATTTGTCAGACCAATTTCTAATTTAAATTGTAGTCAATTATAATGAGCATCTTGTATGATATCGGATGAACTAAATCCATTTTATTTAAACTATTTGTATCAGGGTATTTCACAAAACACGAATAAAAAAAATGATAGTCCTCTCTCATGTGAAAAAAGCAAACATACCATTCTGTTTCAAATTTCAACACAAAAAAAAAATTAGGATATTTGAAAGTTGGAAAAAATATTTTTTTTTATAAGACAATATTTTTTCAGTTATGTATAAAAAATTTACGCCATATATAAATTTTTTTGCAAATAGTAGATTGGCATCCACCCATAGATAAGTAGGCCTACTTCAAGAATTTATTTTAAAATTTAAAAAAATACAGCTTTCTCATTTTTCACGCTCGAAGGTGAAAAATGGAAAAGCTCTCTACTGTGCAGTGAATTTGTATATGTTTGCCAGAACACTTTTGTGCATTCGTATGTATTATTAAACACTTTTGCGCATAAATATGTTCCACCAAATATTTCTACACATGGTATATTTGTATATGTTTATCAGAACACTCTTGCGCATTTGTATATATTATTAAACACTTTTGCTTATAAACATGTTTTACCAAACACTTCTGCGCATTGTATATTTGTATGATATATGTTTACCAAAACACTTTTGCGCATTCCCATGTATTATTAAACACTTTTGGGCATAAATATGTTCCACAAAATATTTCTACGCAGGGTTATTTGTATATGCTTACCAGAAAACTCTTGCGCATTTGTATATATTATTAAACACTTTTGCGCATAAATATGTTTTACCAAACACTACTGCGCATGGTGTATTTGTATATGCTTACTAGAATACTTTTGCACATTTCCATGTATTAATAAACACTTTTGCGCATAAATATTGTATACCAAATACTGTATTATTAAACATGTTCGCCCATAAAAACTTTCCGCCAAACACTACTGCTCATGGTATGTATATTTGTATATGTTTACCCAAACACTTTTGCGCATTCCCATGTGTTATTAAATAAATCTTCGCATACATATGTTTCCCAAACACATTTTCGCATAATATATTTGTATTGCGCATAAATATTTTCTACCAAACACTGCTGCGCATGGTATATTTGTTTGATATGTTTATGAGAACACTTTTGCGCATTCGTATGTGTTATTAAACCATTCTACGCATAAATATGTTCCACCAAACACTTCTGCGCATAGTATATGTATAAGTCCAAAATAATTAAAATTTGCGTTACGTAATACTTGAACTTTCCCTTACCTTAAAAATCTACATATACCAAATTTCACTAGAATATTGTAAACTATACTAGATACAAGTTTCAACCACCAAAGAACTTTTACCAGAAACTTTTGAAGTACATACCTTTGGATTTTACTGTTGATGGTTTTACTATGATATTAAGCTGAACTTAAAATTTGTTTAAGCTCAGTGTGAGGGACTTAAAATTTTTAAAAATGCCTGTTTTGTGAAATACCCTAATTTGTAGTGTCTATTTATTATTTCCTGTTTGTTGTATTGTGTCCTGACCTTCGATAGGCTATTTATTTCGAGGCAATAATTCTTCTGCAGTAAATAAATTACCAGGACTGTCAGAGAACACTTGTTGAAATTAGATAAGAGTACAAACATTTTAAAAAATGACTCTTACCAACGCAAAATAAGGACAGCTTTAATGGGGGCAAAATTAAAAAAATAAATAAATAAAACTATAAATTTAAATCAATGATTTTTTTTATAAAGAATAAGATCAGGGTAGCATTCATATTATAAAAAGTCCAAATCAGTCATTAAGAAAACAGAAAAAACAATTTTGGCTATGATTTTATTCTGTCCATCTCTGATATTCGCCAATTTTAATTACACTGCTCTACAAAAATTGACCTTTTTTATTTACCGGGTACCTTCTAGTTGATGGCTACATTTCGTGCGCTGATTTCGGAACGTTTTTCCGTTTTTTCTGATCAGCTCGTTCTTTAAGATATAACTCACAATGGTTTTTTGCCCATAGGCATCATAAAAGCATACATTATGTCAACCTCCAGCCGGGTGCACCCGTGGAAGCTCATATATCGGTAATCCTGTAAAGTATTATTAAATGACTTTGACTACGTCCCCCTATGTAGATATTTAATTAATATACAATTATTAATTTATAGAGCAGCTCTGCTTTTTATTCGACTTCCAAAAAAGAAGGAGGTTATCAATTCGACGTGTGACTTTGTTTTTTTTTATGTTTGTTCCCGCATAACTTTGGAATGAATGAACGGAATTTGATGAAACCTTTTGCAACTTAAAGAGGACATTCATGAGGTGTTCCCGTTTTAATTTGACGCTCGGATAATGCCAGGCAAGCCGGACAATAAAGATAAACGCAATTTCACTTAAAACCGGCTTGATTTGGTTCTAATACCAACCAATTTTTTATAAAATGATTGGATATCTCGGATAAGCCGGATAACTTGATTAAAAGGTCATTCAAATATTACGGCATATTTTAAATGCCGCTAAACTTGATTCTGTGGACCTGTGTATTAAAATACCAAGACAAAAATTAGAAAATTTGTGATTATACCATATTTCATTATTACTTAACGCTTAAAGTTTAACAAAGATTTTCTTTAGTATTTCGTTTAGAATAAGGTTGGTTGGACTCTTGGGCGCTGAAATAAAAATACTATTAAATTTATTTTTTATAAATTTATCTTTAAGATAATGATGTCAAAGCACACTAATAGTGCGTTGTGACGTCAACAGCTTGTCGAGATGGAAGGACAACTATAATTTAGCTTAGATGATGTTACAAATCTACAAGTTCTGTGTTTCTAAAAAGTAAAAAATAAAAACTTGTCTGAAAAAAAAATAAACAGACTTCTGTCTCTAAAAAGTAAAAAATAAAAAATAAGTCGGTGCCAATTTCACAGCAAACAATTTAACAACAAAAATAATTGTTAATATTTAATTTAGGGAGTGTTGAAATTGGAACCCGCTTATTTTTTAGAGACTGAAGTCGGTTCATTTTTTTTTGCGAAAAGTTTTTATTAATCAATTTATTTGATAATTTATCTGAAGTAATTATCTGATATACACGGTTCAGCATCGATATAGACCTTGTTAAGTCTTCCCGTGCAGGTTCCTGTTTTTATCAAATATAATGTTGCATTTGCGGTATCCAACTGGTTCTCGTTTTGGGGTGACCAAAAAAGCCGCCAAACTGAACTTCTATAACCTTTTAAAGGACGTACAAGAGTTGACTTTATAATAAGAACCGATTTATAAGAAATACATTGTTTCTTATAGACCGCACACCATCAACGAATGAAAGAAGAATTGTCAATATCTGCTTTAATTTTAAAATGATTGATAAAAACACATTTTTTTACGAATTAATATTTTACCGCAATAAGCTGATAACAAAATAAATCATTAATTTTTTTTAGTTTTATCAAAATTAAATTTGTTCCAATGATAATATAATATTTCCTATTAGCTTTATTTTGAGTAATAAACCCAGAACTTGTTAAATATTATTTTTTCTATTTTGCGACACTTATAAGTTCATAATTACACCCATTTTGCGTGTTCTTATAAGAGGTTTGTACTTTTTGTTTATTTGGGTTTGGACCTGGATAGACCTGGCCTATCGCTTGACCTTTTCCGTGCAAATGTCAATGTCGCTTTAATTTTGTGTTTAGGTTATTTTTACCATGTTAAAATTGTGGCTTGGTTAATTGCAGTAAAAAAGAGAAGAGATGACTATAAAATATATCAAAATATCATTTGTTCTTAGAATTTTAAACATGGTGTAAACTGTAATGCCAATCCAAAACAAAAATCAATTTAAGTTTTTTTTTTAATTTTAGAGCAAAATAGAAAAAATGTATAAAGCACTTGTTTCATAACACGTTTTTAGGGCACTAGTACTTTAGAAAACTCGCCTCAAACGGCTCGTTTTCTAAACTTGTACTCGTCCGCTAAAAACTTATGTTATGAAACTAGTACTTTAATATACTATTAATTAAAAAACTAATAATAATTATTATAAATATATCATTTTTAATATCATGATCTAAAAAAATCCTAATAGAGAACAAAATTTTATATTAAATAAATGGATTTCTTTGCTTAATAAAATAAATATTTGTATTCAAGGAAATCTTGTGCTGAAAAAACACTTGTAAAATTTGGAGAATCTAAACTTTATCCAATACATACAGATAATAAGACAATTACCAGCTTTATTTTAAATAGATAAACTCAATAATAACCCCCGCGTGGCTTTTACTTTATTGAGTGGATAATTATTTATTTTACTCACTCAACTGTCACTTGTCAAATTATTTTCTTGTAAATTTCATTAAAATTTTTAATAAAAATATGAATTCCTAAGCTATTTATTGGATAAAACCTTGTATGGCACTCATGGGTAAACCGATATCTTACTTTATTCACTAGTACCATAAATAACTATTTCTTAAAATACCGTAATATAAATAAAAATAGTCGAGAGAAGATATGGAAGGGCGAGACTCGTCGAGCCTGGCCACTTCTCGAGAACCACCAATTTTCCGGCGTGGATTACATATTGTTTTTTATCCTACACAAAAAAGTATAAAATATTCAAGGTATAAAATTTAGGCACTAGATCGAATGACCCAATGAGCATTTGGCAGATATGCCAGGAAATAAATAAAAAGTTGTTATTAAATAAAAGATAGGGTAGGATCACCGGTTTTAGCCACTGCATCGGTTTTAGCCAGTCAGAGTAGTTTTTTGGGTATAGCTAAGAAATAGGAGACTTTAGATCAAAATTATCGTTTAAATCCGATTTGAATGATAAAAGTTGGGACAACAAATATGTTAAATAAGTTTTAACTGTAGCGAAACAAATACAGCGCCTATTTAAAATTTTGATTTTGAAAAAAATGTAATTTCTTATGACTTTTTTTAAGAAACCGCCAGAAAAATAATTTTAAATATCTAATTCAGGTAAAATTAAATTCGTAAAACATTTATTTCAAGTTAAAGGTAAGTCATTAAACAGTTACTTTATTAATATTTTAATACATATTTTGCAGAATTTATTCTTAAATTTGCAAGGCGATAACTGGGACAATAATATGCTTCTCTTTCTAGCTATAGCCACAGAATTGGCTAAAACTGGAACCTAAGTAGTACCAGTTATAGCCAATGTCAAAAAATATCAATATGTCAAAATTACTGTACAAATAATAAAGATTTTAGCGAAAACCACCTTTAAATATTAGCCAATAATACATTTAAATTAAAAAAGGAGGAGTATTATACATAATATAGTCGAGAACGGGCCATCAAAATGACTCAAACGATTCAAGACTAAAGCTGAAAACTAAACTTGTCACAATGTGAAATTGTAACATACATGTAAATTTTTTTGTAAAACTTATAGTGTCGAATATGGTATAAACTACCAGCTGGTTCAGATCCCAAAAAGACTAAACAAATAAATAAAAAATAAATAAAATTAATAAATATTTATATCGGATAATTATCCGAGAAAAGATGTATGTAAGAAAAAATGTAATAAAAAACGAAATCATTTTAAATATTGATTAAGAAGTATATATTTTTAAAAAACTATAAATTTTAAATGTTTTAAAACAAAAATATAAATAATTAATTTTTAACATCTTTTTAGTTTTTTTTCATGGTGGCTATATCTGGTGAATTTTTATGGCTAAAGCCGGTGCTTGGGTGGCTAAAACTAGAGAATTAGTATTATTTTGTTTGTTTTTTATTTTATAATATATCAGCTGAAGTTATGTTGTTTAAACATTTATTTTATAGTAGAAATATATTGTAAGTTTCAGAAAAACCAAAACTTGCAACCTTAACATTATAATGGAACATAATAAAAAGAAATAAAAACAGAAATTTTCTTAAGGTGGCTATAACTGGGGTATCTACCCTACTAAAAATGCTATAAATAGTTACAGTTTTATTAAAATATTCAATTAACCTAATAATTGTTTAATAAAATTAAATTAAAGGCCCAAAATACTAGAAAATTTGGTTTCTTTAACTAGAAATTAAGTTAAACATTGCCCCATCTATTTATAATTTTTTAATTGTTTTTCCCATCTGGCAGGAAAAAGAAGCACTTTCCACCCTCAAATGAGGCAAGAAAAACTAATTTTAACCTTGTGTAGGATAAAAAAAAATTATTGATTAACACTTAAGTACGCAATATTATTACTACAACCTCTGTATTGTGTAGTACATCTTTTTATGTCCAATAATGCCGTGCTAAGCTGAAAGGTCATATCTACATAGGTTTAACATACACAGATAGGACCTTTCAGTTTAGCAAGGCAGAATAACACAATGAGCTGGGTGATTTTTCAACATTTTGTCTCCCATAAAAGCCCCCTTTGGGGCTTGATAGACAATCTGCGGGACATGTATGTAATTTACATATGAAGAGTGCAACTATCATAATATCAAAAATTTTATTTTACAGGAGAAGCAAAAAATTTAAACTTAATATTAATTATATTTTAATAGTGTTTGATTGTTTACATCATTTTATGTAGATTTAAACAAAAAAAACTTGGAGAAAGGGCCTACACAATACCCTTATAAAAAATGCCTTACGCACACGTTTATTATAAGATTGTTTTTTTTATATAAAATCTTGTCTTTACTAGATTTAAATAGGTTTATAACCTTTTTAATTAAGAAAAATTAACGCTAAATATTTGGGTGGGGCAAAAAAACAAATTATTAAAATTTGCACACATAACCTTATTTTTTAATGCATTTTTTTCACTTCTAGTAAACTTTTTAGGAATTTTTATTAACTAGATCGATAAAGTACGTTAAACAGTACCCTTTTCAAGCAAAAACCGCATTTCGCAAAAAATGAGGATTAAGCCCTTATGTTAGCTGCACTCTTCATATATAAAAGTTTTTTAGAAAAAAATACAGTAATGAAACAAAAATATGCACGCAACCTAAAGGTTAAGAACATGTTATAGTAAAAATGGCTGCTATAACATTAAACAGAATATAGTATATTACAAAGTCCAAACGAGTTATGTACACTATTTTTTCTGCTATCCCGAAAAAATATAAAGTTTAAACTTTAAGAATTCTTAATTTAATATTTTATAATTTTTATTACTTATTCTGAGAACATCAAAACACAAAATAGCATACAAATGTATGTTTTTTTATTTACCTTTAGTTTTCTTGGTTTTATGTTTAATACAACATATTATTATGGAAGCTCAAAACTGTTTAATGGGTTGCCTAACTGCAAGCATCTTTTAAATCAAGGAAAAAAAAATAAAAAATAAAATTTACATTTCATGAGAAAATAATGATGGTTTTTATAAAATGTAAGGTAACTAAATCACAAATTAAGTAATTTTTATAAAATCCAGACAATAATAAAACATATTAAGTTATATTGACCTGGGTCAAAATAGTAAGGTTATAACTAGTTTTTATTTTTGACATGAAAAACAGAAATGTTTGGATTGAAAAACATAAAAGACATCAAAAAAGTCTGTAATGAAAGGTGGAAAATGGCATATAAAACGAGGTGAGTAAAATTCGTAGAATTTACAACGTAAATATCTAAACAAAATTAGGCAAACCTACATACATAAATATCAAACTAGGGTGATATGAAAATATCAAACAAGTGTGATATAAGGCGTTTTCTAAAGAACAAAATAGTGTGGTAAATGTCATTTTCATAGGGGATCATAGGAACAGGTATATCATATTTGTAACTAATTTAACACAACTAAAAGTATAGTCTGCATAGTAAGTAAACTTTTAGTTTACAGTATTTAATAAAATAAGTAAACCACTAAAATTAAGATTAGATTAGATTAGATTAATCAGGTCTAATGACTTTCCGAGTGTACTTTTTATACAAATAAGTAATATTACTTATTTATAATATACATATTTTATTTAATTAATGTGTGAATCTTTTATATTATAAATATGAACAATATAACGGCTTAAGAATGCAAAAAAAATCAATTAAATATTAAATATAGACTCCCGCCAGAAAAGGGGCCCTATTGTCGGTATGCAGTTATATACAGGGTTATTCTTTTAAATGGTACACTACCCGTAACTTCTGAACAGGATGAGATATAAACTTTAAATTTGGAATATGTTTATCACACAACAAAAACTATTATTTGTCATATTTTTCAATTTTTTATTCGGTAAGGCGACGCCAAGGGAGCAGTGGGGGACAATATTTTAAATGGCACCCTAGGTCTGGTGATTTCTCATTTTAAACAGCCTTAAATTATCTATCACGGGTAGTCTTGAACAAAGTTAAATGGAAAGTCTAACCACCCCGGATTTTTTGATTTTAGGTTGTTTTTGGGACATTTTCAAACAGTTTTTGACAAAAATTGAAATCGCTCAAGAAGCCATTTTTAAATAAAGTCATTCTTCTTCTTCTTCCAGTTTTTCCTGACATCACAATTTCTATGACATATATTATTTATAAACGGCTTCGTGAGCGATTTTAATTGTTGTCAAAAACTGTTTGGAAATATCCCAAAAACAACCTAAAATCAAAAAATCCGGTTTGGTTTGACTTTCCATTTAACTTTTTTTTAAGGCTACCTGTGCTATTTAACCATATATCTATTTATTTTTTAATATAATTTTTGAAGATGGGATGGGATTTTCAATATTTTAAAAAAAAATTAATTTTGGAAATCTTGCGCAAAAAGGTTAAAATAGTTAATACTGCCCTGCTAAGACAAGTTTTCCTATCTACAAAAATAAACTTTGTGAGATAACCTTCACACCATTGTATCGCTTTTTCTGACAATTTTTTTTTTAAAAGGATATCACTTATTTTTTATTTAAAATAAAGCAGAACCCAACGCCATATTTATTTAAACATGTTTTCAAAATGTGCAAACAAAAACAATAAAACTGGCCATATCTCAAAACATCTAATTTGCAGATAGGACAACTTGTCTTAGCAGGGCAGAATACATAGCGTATTATCATGTTAAGACTAATTATTTATCATTTTCATGTAAAATTTTCAATATTTATGCACAAAATATTAAAAATTTGAATAACTTTGAAGAAAAAAAAATCTTCAAAAAAAATATTAAAAAATAAATAGTTACACAGTTAAATAGAGAAGCTCTTTAAAATGACCTATCACCTACCACCGGCTTTAACTGACTTTCAAACCAATTTATAGGGCCTTCGCTAAATTTCAATTATTAATTAACTGAAAACGGAAAATCAGCACCGGTGAGAATCCAACTCACGCTATTTTGGGTAGTAAACTCGTCAAATACGACGCGGTAGTCCACTACAACAAACCTCCCATGTAGTTGTCAAAAAGTTTCTGAATAATCTGGAACTGGGTAAAACATTGCAGACAAACATAATTGTTTAGTTGCGACGATCTACGCTCTTTTTTTAAACTTTTATCAGGTATTCCCACTTCCCAGTGGTTCCCAGGCATAACCTAGCATCAGTGGCTAGACCAACTACAAGCAAGAACTCAAAAATGATCAATTTTCACATCAACATAAATTCGTTTATATCTTGTAAGCGACAATATAGACCCTTTTCTGGCGGGGTCGACAAATATGCATTACTTCCTACAAACTAATATAGCACAATTCTTTGAACAATAGATAACTAGAAAAACATTGACCTGGATTGTTATTTGATTATTGCCATTCAATTAATGTATTATACTGATTTAATAAAAGACAAAATACCTCTATTTAATAACAAGTACAGTAATTATAGGTTTTCTGGAATGTTGAGTGAAACAATAAAATCAGTGAAATAATTTATTTTATCTTTTTTAATTAATAAAATTAATTGCTGTTGTTATTTTAAATCTATGCAAGCTTAATAGTAGTTACCGTAAACTGGGGAAATTTTATTTTATTAATCTGGTTCTTGTTATAGTCAGCAAATTCCATTTGCAAAATGGTACAATCCATGGCTAACATTAGTCATGTAAAAACACATTGTAAAAAAAATTAAAATTTTATAAATTAAATTAATAGTTATTTATATACCAAGGGACTAAACTGGCTGTTTTAGTCCCGCTGCATTAGTGTTTCCTGAGCGAGCGTAGCGAGCGAGGAAAACAGAAACGCAAGGGGCTAAAACAGCCAAGTTTAGTCCTGAGGTATATACACTATTTTTTGCAGGACCAAACATAATTTAGGTAGGTAGATAAAATTAAAATTAAAAACCACGCGTCTAAAATCGGTTCTTTTATTTTCGTAATTTAATCAAGATGCGAATTGCGAATTGCGAAAAGTCAGTTTCATGGCTATCGCGATTTCAATTGTTTTTAAATATGGTTGACACAAATGTTCAAAAAAATGGACGAAGATGATAAATTTTAAGTTATGTATAAATTGTTATAACAATGTTATTTTTAAAGGTTATCTTTGTTAAAATCAAATAAATTGGTTTGAATCGCTAATTTATAACAAAACACCATCCAAACTAATTTTTGAACCAGTAAAGCACATAGTAAGTATAATATTTTACTATTATCAAGGTTGCCGTGATTTTTATCCCCTAGGAAGAAAAACGGCAAGTTTAGTCTTGGTCGTGCAAAAATTAAATTTTATTGAGGTTACTAAATTTAGTAACCTGAAATGTTGACTTTTAAGTTCCTAATATTAAATCCTAATATTAACTATACTTTTTTATTTATATCGCCACCATTGTAATTGTGATATTAAATACTGCAATGTGTGTATTGTATACAGAATGTTGTCATACTAACATAGAAACCGTGCTGGTACATTTGGATCCACACGCAACATGCGTTTATTAATACTGTAACATTTGGTAAATTATATCACAGTTACAGTTTGGTATACTTTAAATTGTAGTTGTTTTGTTATTGATCTAGTTTAAAGTATGTTACAGTATTTAATAAAATAACAATCGGTAAATAATACCAAAATTTTGATTAGTAATAATACAGAGCAAAGTAAAAAAAGGATCGATTATTTTGTCAGTGTGTAATTGTGTGTAGTTGCAATCTTTATATTATTACTAATCAAAATTTTGGTATTATTCACCGATAGTTAATTTTTCTGGATACTGTAACATACTTTAAACTATATCAGTATTACAACTTAACAACAACTCACAGTATACTATACTATAAGTGTTATAAGCTTTAATTTTTACTATAAAATGCTAGTATTAATAGAATAGAAGAATAGAATAATCTTTATTGTCGTTGGCTGATATAAAAAACAGATAGACATTGTCAAAATATACACAAAGATACATAATATAAAAAATTGCAGTGAGACAAGTACGTAAAAAATACTAATATATATATATATATATATATATATATATATATATATATATTTTTTTTTTTTTTTAGTTATTATTTATTTATTATTAAATATACAATTAAAATTACAATTGTGATCTAAGACACCTAGGTTTTCACCTGTGTTGTGTCTACAATAGTATGTTAATTACAATATTGTTTTAGTATACAATTAAATAGTATTTTAAATATAAATCGAAATAGAAAATTTATTTTACTATACAATTAAAAAAATATATATATATATAAATATTTTAAATATAATTGAAAGTTTTTACATATTATTTTAAGTAATAGATAGTTTCAATAAATTGAATAAGAAAAAAAAAATCAAATGATGCTAAAATTAAGAAAAAGAAATACAATAATGATACCTACCAGAAAGAGAAAAAAAAAATGAGTGTCAACCAAGAAAAATAGTTCTTAAAGTTTCGTTTTGTAACATATAATTTTTAAGTTCTTTTTTATATTGTTTAAAGTTTTTAATGTTTTTAATTTCAATAGGAATTGTATTATAAGTTTTTATACCAAGATATTCAATACTTCTTATACCAACAGTTCTAACTTTTTTAGGAAGCGTAATATGTTTTTGTTCTTTTTTGCGCGTGTGATATTTATGTTGTATAAATGTATTTGGGACTTTTTTATATATAAAAGAAAGCATGTTAAATATAATCAGGTTTGTTAAATCAAATATGTTGTTTTCTTTATACAAACAATGTGTAGGATACCTATATTCTTTTTTAAATATTGTTTTTAAAATATAATTTTGAGTGACTTCGATGGGTTCCATCGTTGATTTATATGCCAGTCCCCAACTTGTAATGCCGTACCTAAGTATCCACTCAATTAAGCTAGTGTAAACAATTATTAGATTTTTTTTGGAAAGAATATTTCTTAAAGTGTAAAATTTATATATCATATTTTTTAACCTTTTATTTAAGTATGCTATATGGCTTTGCCACTTCAGATGCTGGTCTACCATTAAGCCTAGGTACTTTATTGATTTTACATTTTCAATGCTTGTTGAGTTTTTGACCTGAATGTTTCTTTTGCTTTCTGGCATACCAGCCTCTGTAGGAGCAAAGCACATATATTTAGTTTTGCTTAAATTAAGTGATAATAGACTGTTATCTAACCAAAGCTTAACTGAGTCGATACTTTTCTCCGCCAACTGATAGACTTCATTCCAGTTTTCACCAGAGCATAAGATAACTGTATCATCGGCAAATGAAATTACTTCAATGTTGTCATATTGTTGCAATAGATTGTTAATAAAAATAAGAAACAACACTGGTCCTAATACAGTCCCTTGAGGGATGCCAGTATTAATTATTCTGGGATCACTAGTAACATTTCCTATTTTTACCTTTTGAGGGCGATTATTTAGGTAATCTTTAAAAAGTTCTAATGCAATCCCTCTTATGCCAGTATCATAGAGTCTATCAGTTAGGAGGTTATGTGGTACTGTATCGAAGGCTTTTTGTAGATCCATAAATATAGCAATAATTTTTTTACTTTTTTCAAAATTGTTTAATACTGTGGAAGTTAGTTTATATAACGCCTGTTCCGTATTTAAATTTTCCCTAAAACCAAATTGGTTTTTGCTTAAAATGTTGTTAGTATTTAAAAAGGATACTATTTGGGATTTAAGACACTGTTCAAAGATTTTAGCAAAATTGCTAATTAACGAGATAGGTCTATAGTTCTCTACTTTATCTTTGTTTCCTTGCTTAAAAATTGGAATAACAGTGCTTTCTTTGAACTGTGTAGGAACAATGGAAGTACTAAAAATATTGTTAATAATATAAGTCAGAGGCTTACAAATATATGGTTCTATACATTTTATAGTTTTAATACTAAAGTTATCTTGTCCAGCTCATGCTCCACTTTTTAAAAGTTTTATTTTATTAGATATATCCTGCTCTAGAACTGGTTTTAATAAAAAAGAATAATGTTGGTAAACTTTTTTTCTTTAAATTTTTTTGGTTTTTTTATTTTAGATGCAAGTTTCTTCCCTACGTCAACAAAGTAGTTATTAAAGGTCTCAGCCATATTTTTTTCGTTACTTATTTTCTTTCCTGTTTCATTTGTAATAAATTTAATGTTTTGTTTTTTCCTATCTTTAATATATATATATATATATATATATATATCTAAAATATTAAAAGTATTACAAATGAAAATCGGTTTTTGCGAAAATTTCAAATTAGTTTAAGCTATAAATAGATTTTTTTAAAAGGTAAGTTTTTATTCTCTTCTTAAACATTTTTGTAGGGGTATTTTTAATATAGATGGGTAACAGATTATAGTAATAACGAGCTGCATGATGGGGAGATTTCTTGTGCATAGCTAGCTTGAATTTATCTATAACTAGTTGTTTATTATGACGGGTGGGGTAATCGTGGATAGCTTCGTGTGTTGGAAAAAGACTAGGATTGTTTCTTAAAAAGCTAAATAATTTATACAGATAAATGGACGGGACAGTTAAAATTTCATATTTTTTAAAAGTGTCTCGGCATGACTGATCATATTTTAGACCAAAAATAATTCTAACAAGTCTTTTTTGCATGATAAGGACATCCTCTATATCTGTTGCCTGTCCCCACATAGTTATGTTATATGATAACAAAGAATGTATATTTGCATAGTATACTTTTAGCAAAGCTTCAAGGTTGATATTCTGTTTGAGGTTATTAAGAAGAAAAACTTGTTTGTTTAGTTTTTTTAAAAGAGACTCAATATGACTCGACCAAGATATATGTTTATCAAGAATAATACCCAGAAAGTTTGTAGAATCAGTACAGTTAAGACATTGATTATTTAAGGTTAATGAGAGATTAGCAAAATTTTTCCGAAAGTGACCGAATTCCATAAAAACAGTTTTGTCTTTGTTTAAGATCAAACCGTTTTCATGGCACCATGAAGTAAAGTCATTTAAAATTCTATTAATTTTTGAAAGAAGGGTGTTAATATCGTGAGCTGAGATTAAAATTGTTGTATCATCTGCGTATATAAAAAGTTTACCATCCTTGATTATATAAGGAAAATCATTGATAAATAAAATAAACACATGTTGCGTGGGTATCCAAATGTATCAGCACGTTGTGATGTGGTAGTATGGCAAAATATTGTCTATAATACACACATTGCAGTATTTAATATCATAAGTAAAGTATTTAATACAATGGCGATTCAAATAACAAATATGTATTTACAAATATACATAACAAATATACGAAGGCGTAGAAGGGACATAATAATTACTTTTTTAAATGAGATTTAATTCTGTAATACTAACTCAGAGTAAATATTTAATTCGTTGTTACTAACACCGAATTAAATGTTTTTTCTGCGATAATATTGCAGAATAAATTCATTTTCTCTGTCATAGTAACACAGAATTAAAGAAAGATTTAATTCTGTGATACTAAGACAGAATTAAATATTTTCTCTGTGTTACTATGACAGAAATAAATCATTTTCTATTTATTCTGTAATACTAATACAGAATTAAATATTTTCTCTGTGTTACTATCACAGAAATAAATCATTTTCTATTTATTCTGTAATACTAATACATAATTAAATATTTTCTCTGTGTTACTAGCACAGAAATAAATCTTTTTCTCTGTGTTACTATCACAGAATGAAATATTTTTCGCTGTGTTACAGCAAAAATGATTTATTTCTGTGATAGTAACACAGAGAAAAAGATTTATTTCTGTGTTAGTAACACAGAGAAAATATTTAATTCTTTATTAGTATTACAGAATAAATAGAAAATGATTTATTTCTGTGATAGTAACACAGAGAAAATATTTTATTCTGTCTTAGTATCACAGAATTAAATCTTTCTTTAATTCTGTGTTACTAAGATAGAGAAAATTAATTTATTCTGCAATATTATCGCAGAAAAAACATTTAATTCGGTGTTAGTAACAACGAATTAAATATTTACTCTAAGTAGTATTACAGAATTAAATCTCATTTAAAAAAGTAATAATTATGTCCCGTCTACGCCTTTGTACAAATATGTATTTACAAATAAAATTTAGTATTAAAATTACAAGTACATTTTCTGAGTGTAGACATGTACATTAATAATTTCAAGTCTAAGTTAAGAAATATGCTTTTTAAATATAAATTTATTTATTTACAGGCGACGCCAAGGAGCCCATAATGGACTTTAAAAAGCCCATTGAATTCGGGGCCCAGGTGGTATTTGCCACAACGGGTTGCAACGCCCCAGTGTTTAAAGCGCCGGCCTTTGCATTTCGGTGCCCTAAAGCAAGCGTTTGACTTGGCGCCCTACCAAAAAAAAACATTAAAAAAGAATTTAGGCGACTAAAAAAAAAGTCCTCAACTCGGAAAAAAGATGTATTACCCCCCTGATAATTTTGTCGACTAAACCGTACCTTTAAAAAAGCATTACCTAGCTAATCATTTTGATGAGTAAGAAAGAAAAAAACGCCCCTCGACGGCGCCCCTCTAGGCTGGCGTCCAAAAACAAGGGGTTCACATGATTCATGCAAAGGCCGGCTCTGTATAAAGTTACCTGCATTCGATTAGATATTATTCAAAGAACTTTTACCTCAAGAAGTAATTTCAGACCAATGTTTATGAAGATGTCATCTTTCTGTTTGCTTATTTACTAACAGAAACGCTATACAGCTTTGTGGTGTAAAATGTAGATGTCGCTAGTCGACTTTCAGGCTACCTAGTAGCGATATCGCGTAGTTTCCACCTTATCACGAATTTAAATCATTATACTTAAATTAAAAATGTAAAAAACTTTATTGTGTATACTATAATTATGTTTAATAATATAGTATATTGAAATCTATTAAAATTAAACTACTAGTTCATATAAAACTCATATAGAACTAATGTTTCTTAAAATTTACAATAAAATATATGTATAATTACAATAAGTATATGTTTCCAATCGGCAACACTGTACCCCTATCAGTCATTTTACGACATTAGACTGTGAGTTTACACATTCTTTCTATCTCTTTACGCGTACTAAGTGTAAACAATAGTCACTCCCCACCAGCCCCTCACCGTAGTTGGTTCACGCTTCAAACAAAGCATACGGTAGAATTCATCATGTTCCTTCTTGAGGTAAAAGTTCTTTGATATTATTGTTATATGTGTAATCCTAATTGTTTTATGACATTTATTTAATGCTAAACTAAGTTTATAAAGGTCGAAATAAAAACTTAACCTGCAAGAGCAGATAATCAAAGTTAATTAATTTATTATAGAATCAGAAATTTATAATTATAATAGATTGTTAATTGATAATAGACCGAACAATAAGCAATTAAAGTCACTAGTTTTTAGCAGACTTTGATTAATTTATGTAAATTTAATATCAGCGAAAGCAATTACTATGGTATGGTAATATGGTATCAAGGCTACTTTTTTATCACAATACTTACCATTTGTGCAATACTGGATAATGTCAAACGTTTGAACTGAGAAGAAAAATGCAGAAAACAGCTTACATGTAATTAAGGATTTTACGACAATGAGTATTAAGAAGTAAGGTTTTTGTTTTTTATATACATATTAAGGAATTAAGCTTTAATCAAAAGTCATTAGTTAACTTGAATTTACCTAACATCCTGTTAAATTTTTTTATTTATTTATTCTTTAATTTACTTATTAGTAACCTTATCGGTTTGCTATTCTGGATTGCATGGATGGATATACTATAGAGTCATATGTAATATACCGAATCTGCACTCAGAGAAAAATCGTTGTAAAATCAAACTAAAGTCATATGATTTAAAAGAAAACCAATATGTTTTTGCTCCGACGGTGTTTTTTGTTAATTCAAACAATTTTTAGTTTTATAAGCGATTGTAAAAATAAAAATATTCATTGTAATTTGAAAAATGTTTCCTTTTAAATTATTGGTAACTTGTAAATAATTTGAATATAAAAACTGGTTATTTTAAAAAGAATTCTTTTAATATATTGATATTTTTCAACAATATAAAGGGAAATATTATAATTTTATTAAGAAAACATTAAAATAAGAAAGTAAGGGACAATACTTTTTCTTTGAAGTGAAAAACGTTTTGATGTAAAAATAATTTTTTTTTAAATTAATATTATTCATAACTAAAATGTAAAGTTTTTACTTTTAATATTTTAAAAGGCATTTTTTTTTTAATTAAAATTATTTCTTATTGATTTTACAAGATGAGATTGTGGAGGTGTATTTGCAGGACTATTTTTTGAAACAATTTTTTAACAATTTATATCTCCAAAAGTAATTTGAATAAATAACACTAGGCAACACGGTAACTTGCCCCGGTTGGAGTCATATGTTTTTAAACTAATTTTGGGTCGCTGAAACCGAATCTGGCCTCAGAATATTTCTATTACCTAAATTTTCTGAGAAAAATAAGATAAAAATGTTAAAAAATCATTATTTTATCCTTCTTTTGTTCTAAAATCATGGGAGACAAAAATATTCCAAGGACAAATTTGGATTCGGCGACTCAATATTAGTTAAAAAATACCCAACTTAAAACATAGAAACTTTAAATTCATAGGTAGAATAAATATGATATTATGAAAAAAAAATATTAAAAAAAAAATGGATAATGTGACAAAACTAAGTAGGGGTGGAGGGTAAGAAGAAGGTTGCATAAGGGGACAAGCTTATCGCTACGTACTCGTGCTAAAAATTGTCAAAAATCATTACTAGGGGGTCAAAAATGAACTAAAAAAATGTTACGTATTATGGTTCTTATGTAATAAAGTAACATGTTATGATGTAGAACCATTAAAAAAAACAAAAAAAAAATACGCAATATTTTGTTTTATATATTATTTTTAAATTGGCATAATTGCATGTACTAAAATTTAAAAAATAAGACGTGCTAAATTTTTTTTAAGGTCAAATTTGGATTCTGCGCCTTTAAATTGATAAGAAAAATAAATTTTTTGGGCTCGGGAAAAAAGTTTACACTGTGTACTTTAATTTTATATCTTTTTAATTTATTTACTTTTTAGGAACAAACTAAGCAAAATAAAAAAAATGTTTGTATAAATATTTTTGTAGAGAATATTATAATCTACAAATTAAGTTCTATAAAGTTTTTAAAAAAATTTGATAGTTTTGCCACAGTAGGTTCTTGACATATAGATTTTTGAATTCCTCGTATTTTTTTTTAATATACACTAAAATTTTCAAAATTCTACTCTTTTTTTTTAAGATTTTGAAAAAAAAACGTCATTTTTACCTGAACTTATATCTCAAAAATTTTAGGTGCTGGAATTTTTCTTAGTTTGAAAAAAAAACGTCATTATTACCTGAACTTATATCTCAAAAATTTTAGGTGCTGGAATTTTTCTTAGGTCAGATTCGGATTCTACGCCCTCGAATTTGTAAGAAAAATTTACTTTCCGATCGGGGCAAAAAAAAGTTGCGATTTGTTGCCTAGTGTAATTAATAATAATTAATTTTATGTTAATTTATTTTGACACAATAAATTCATGTTTGACATTTCTATTTTTTTGAATAAAAAAGATTTAAATTTGTTAAATTTTATTAATATTAAATAAAAATAAGCTAATGAGACATAAAAATTGCCTTTATTTCGCATTTTAGTTGATATTTTGTTATAATATTATACAATCAAGCTTGTTATATCAAAGAACTAGAAAACTGGTATATATTCGATTTTCTGGTAAATATTCGAGACAAAAATATCCCGTCGTTATGGTAATGCCTTGTTTTTTATTGGTTGAAACCGATATTATGATAGTTGAAAAAAATAGTCTTTAATATAACGTCTGTCACACAAATCTGTGACAGTTAAAGAAATACAACAGAAATGCGAGGTTTCCTGACTGAAAGAAGTCTAAAAATACTTTCAATGAATGTAATAAATAAATATGTGTTACATAAAATTTTATATAAATATTGGCAGACTAACATCTCTACTCTAAATTTCTCTACTCCCTAACATCCCTACTCCATAACATCCCTACTCCACAACAACTCTACTCCGTAACATCTCTACTCCATAACATCTCTACTCCGTAACAACTCTACTCCACACTATAGACACTCGATTAGCCACTTGTCTTAACTCAAAAGAATATTTGTCATGCTAAGTCACTGTCAAAAATGAATTCAGTTTATTAATTACTTACATATTAGTGCATGTTAAGAGTACGCGGTCATTGTTGCTTTTAGAATAATTCATTTATGATTGTTCTAGATTTACATTTAAAGATTTTCTAGGAAAAAAATAAAATAATCTAGAAGAAGAAGATTCTTTGTTCTTTGAACTGCTCATTTATTATTAAGTGGCTAATAAAGAGCATATAGTGTGGAGTAGAGTTGTTACGGAGTAGAGATGTTATGGAGTAGAGATGTTACGGAGTAGAGTTGTTGTGGAGTAGGGATGTTAGGGAGTAGAGAAATTTAGAGTAGAGATGTTAGTCTGCCTAAATATCATTTCTATAAACTTAACCCAAACCTAAAAGTTTTGTTCAACTATTAGGTAATCACTATGAGATAACTGTTGACGCCTCTATACTGGAAATTCAATAAAACATGAAGTGACTCAGTTTGCAAGTGTGTGGTAAAAGGCGAAGATCATACCAGTTCGGGTGCGACTCGCGTAATTTCGTCGAAGCTTCGCAAAGCCGGACCCCTTATACGAAAGCAGCAGAGGTATGAGTCACTGCAGGTTTTATTGAATTTCCAGTATAGAGCTGTTAATCATTTCCCGGTTTACAGCACTTTTTATAATGCTTCAAAACTTTTTGATAAAAGAAATCATGTTAAATTAAATTTGATATTATCCATATGCAGGCTTATTCAGAAATAAGTTCGAGATATTTAGGAGATGATTCTAGGTTAAAAATATGAAACCCTGAGGAGGGTCGTAGCTTCCTTAGGACTCATTTGCGGTTCAACCTTTATAGGAACTTTTTTTCATATTTTTTAACGTAGAATCACCTCCTAAATTTCTCGAACTTATTTCTGAATAACCCTGTATAAGTAAGTTTAAATATGTGAATACGTAGGTGTTGACATTTAAAATTAAAACAATAAAAATCGTGTTTTATGTAAGCACTGCTTTTGCACGTATCAAAATATATCTCAAGTCGTGATCTCTTTTAACCTATACGTACCTATATACCTTACTAAAAAATAGGAACATTTTATTATAAACAGAAAGCATAGGAAGTGTAAATTATACTAGTTTACGCTGCTTTTGAGCCACTTTTGGGCCTCTTTTCTAGTTTTTCTAAATTTTATTTGCTGAAACTATAAATTTGCAACTCAAAATTTTTATTTCTGGACCGTTCTCAAAATATAAACAAATGGTCAAAAATGGCATTTTGCCCCACCCCAAGAGGGAAATAACAAAAAAATATATTGTCAGAATCATTTTTGGTGACCTTGAAAACCCTTAGATGCGAAGTTTTAGGCAGATTATAATACAAATTAAATCAGGGTATTTTTAGGTCCTACAAAATTTTGAGTGGCAGATTCGAATTCCGCGGACAAAAACACATAAAAAAAAATTAAAAAGAATGCTCTCGCAAGAAAGAGTTTAAAAATTTAAAATTTTAGGTGTTATTTTTCCCTTTGCATCTAAAACAGTATGCATAATCCAATAAAGATTTCTTTTTTCTTGTAAAAATTAAGCAGGTTTTTTGGATAAAATTTTATCCAAATCCTTTTCGATTTAATTTGAATAACTTTTAACCACATTTTGTAGGGAGTTTTTTGTTGGGAAGTTAGTATTCTTAAAACTACCCTTTCGATGATTTAATTTATTCAGAAATTAATTTACTGTTGAATTTAAGTGACAATTCATAAAGCTACCTTCACTGCATAAAGCTCTCTTTACAAGCAAAGCATTGCATATCTTCACGGATTGTTGTTATCTGACTGTGTCAAAACTAATTTATATGTATACCTTATTCGTGCTCTTAACTGATATTGTTTATTTTGTAATAAATGTATACGTACTACGGGTAACTAGGTGTATAGGTATAATAATAATAATAATAATAATAATAATATTTATTGCTTAAAAAACAAATAATAATTTACAATTTTACAAATGCAATAAATATGCTATTTGTACTAAAATGTTTACACATTTGAACGTGCTTATTACAACAAAAAAAATAAATAAATAACAAATGTATTAATTATAATTAATAACTTAAAACTATAGTATTAATAGTAGTAATAATAATGATAATTGCTATAAAGTGTAATGTTATAAAAACAGAACTAGAAAAGGAAAAGGAACGTTACCAAAAATAGTACTAATTATCTTTTTTTTTTCCTTCAGATTATATAGATCGACTGATATCATGATGTTTTCTTAAGGCATATCTACAATTTGCGATAGGCTAATAAGGTAAACAAACAAGATAAATAAAACAAAACATTAAAATAAATTTAATAAATATTAACTAAATAAAATAATTTGAATAAATTAAATAAATTAAACAAACCAAATGTACAAAACAAATAAAACAGATAAATAAACAAAGTAGATAAAATAGATAAAATGACAGAAGTAATAAAATTAATAAAATAGATAAAAAGATAAAATATATAGAAAAGATAAAACAGGTAAAATAAATAAAATAGACAAATTAGACAAAATAAATAAAATAGGTAGAATAGATAAAAAAAAATAGGTAAAAAAAGATAAAAATTAAATACAAAACCAGGTAAAATAGATAAAATAGACAAATTAGACAAAATAAATAAAATAGATAAAATAGATAAAATAGACAAAATAGATAAAATAGATAAAATAGATAAAATAAATAAAATAGATAAAATAGATAAAATAGATAAAATAGGTAAAATAGATAAAATAGGTAAAATAGATCAAATAAATAAAATAACATAAAATGGTTAAAAAAAAGATAAAATATATAAATATGTAGAATAGATAAAAAAAAACAAACGGCAAAAGGCAAACAAACAAACAAGATAAAACAAAAAATAAAAATAAACAAATTATAAATGAACAATAAAATAACAATCACACCAATATAAATTAAGCAAACCAGAAAAATACTTAAGACTAATTATTTTTTATATCAATTTTTTTTTCGATATATATTCTAGGCTGTTCTAGGATATGTTATAACATTGTTATATGTTATTTCAAAATACCACAAGTATTTATTAAAATATATAAAATTCTAGAAAACTTAAATTTTTTTTAAAGATATGTAGTACTTCACAGTCTGTTCGTCGTATGAGAATAATAATGTTTCATCAGATTCTGTATAAATTATACATTTGAGTTTGATCATAACTTATGATCAATCAAAACTTTAAAATCATGAAACTTACCTTAAATTTCATAATTGAGTGGTGTATTATACTGGGATGGGCTTATATTAAGATAAATTAGTACCTATAATACACATTTTGTTGATATTTTAAATATTAACTAAAATAAATAATCAGTTGGAACTTTGATTACCCAAAAATCTATGAAAAGTAGTAGTACAACAGTGTTCTAACTGAGTTAGAACAGTATTGCATTAAATTCAAATGTTTTTTGGCAATATGTTTTAATATTTTGTATATAAATGCAATATTTTGCATAAATTATTATTATTCATTATTAAAATTGATAATTAATAGTTGTTTCGCACAAGTATTCCTTATCAACCTTCATAATTTTGGTAAAAATGACAGGCCAAGCTATTTATGCATTAGTGACATAGCTATATAGATGTGACTTAAGTTAATTTTCATTAACGGAGTACCTAATTTTTAAGTAAGAAATTCAAATTAAACTTTATTATCATTTAGAACCACGTTGCACTAAAAAAAAAAACTCAAAAATGCAGATAGAACATGGTTGTATTGTTAATAAAATGGGCTATGTGCATAATATTTTAATTTTTTAAGTACAGGGAAAAAGGTAGTAAAAAGCGCTATTCAAAAATGCAAAAAAGTCCAAACCTGAAAAAATGTTAGTTGAAACCTTGTTGTTCTGATAGACGTGTAGTATACTAATGTATATTGCGTATTCGCTCTAAATACTTTCCAAAATATAGTTTCAATTTATTTTAAATTCAAAGATAATTTCTACCCAATTTCGAAAATCAAAAATATTGAGATCCATAATTTAACGTACGTATACTTATAGTGAAGAGATATTATTTTAAACAATCAAACTTTTAGTCATCATTCACTTTATTAATAATTTAGGTTAGTTACCGGTTTCGATTATCATCATCAGACTACAAGAAATCTCTAACTTGTGTAATTTCTTGTAGTCTGACGATGATAATCGAAACCGCTAACTAACCTAAATTATTAATAAAGTGAATGATGACTAAAAGTTTGATTGTTTAAAAAAAATAAAAAGATAATTTCTGTCAAAAAAAATCTGTCTGTCGGTCTATCCCTGTCCGGGAAAATTGTGACTACGTTAACTCAAGAACGTTTCGAGCGACTGACTTTGGATAATCAACCCCAATAACTTTTTTTGTTTGTGAAGGGATTATTATCAAAAACAATAGGTATCTTCTTCTCATAGAACTTGATTTTTCCTAAGAATTTTAAGTCGATCGAATGATTCATTCTTGAGTTATCGTGTACACAAAAATCGTGAATGAGACGGACATCAAAAGTTACTTATTTTTTCAAACCACAAGTGTATCCAAGTACACGGTGTTCTAGAAGAAGTTTTAAATGACATGACAACTTACATTTTCTTTTTCTTTTTGAAATTTGTTATATGAGCTCTAAGGGAACGTATTACGTAACGCTCCTAGGGGGGGGGGTGTGGGGGTCACTTTGGAGTGTTACGCCCATGTTAATGCTATAGGAAAATAGCGTTACAGGGGGGGTGGGGGTCCAAAATGATCAAAATTTGCGTTACGTAATACTTAAACGTTACCTAATCGTTAGAGCCATTTTTGAAAAAAATCTTTGATATATCATGCTAACATACTTGGTTTGACCTCGATGTCTTAGAGTCCAAACCTGGCATAATCGTACCACTATGGTACCCAAGTACTCCCACCGTTATTTTAAAAGGTAAATTTTTTGTAAAAAATAGCGTTAAATGGTAGCCAAAGAAAATTTTATTGACTTATTCAACCCCCCCCCCCCATTGCTTACTCACTTCCTTGTAACCACCCCACATTCAAATTTTCAAATAGCACCTCCCACCTTATTTTTATCTAAGAATATGAAATTACATTTCATTTTGAATTAAACAATGTATTATAAGTAGCATCTTATTCTTTTAAGGGGCTTCCAATAACAACTATTATTTAGTTATAATAATGTCCCACCAGGTTTTAGACGGGCTATATCTCCGTTATTTAAAAAGATAAAAAAATTTAAAAAAATTAAATTAAATTGGAGTCAAAGTAGAATTTACTGACATATGCAAAACTACCCCTTATTAATCCACCCTCTTGGAACCACCAACTAGTTTTTTAAAGATACCACTTATAATAAATGGTTTAATTCAGAATAAAGTGCACTTTCATAGTCTTTAATAAGAATTAGGGGGTGCTATTTGAAAAACAGAAATTGGGGGTAGTTTCAAGGGAGTGGGTAAGCAATGTTTTGAATAAGTCAGTAAAATCTTCTTTGGCTTTGATTTAATGCTATTTTTTGCAAATTTTAATACCTTTCCAAATAGCGGAGATAAGCTATATCAAGAACTTGGTGGGACACCCAGTATAGTGAAGGGATGGACCGTTTTGAAAAAGAAATTGGATGGGGTGCTTTGGTACTATAGTACTATATATGCCAAGTTTGGTCAAAATCCGAGACATCGAGGGCAAACCGAGTATGTTAGCTTGAAATATCAAAGATATTTTCTAAAAAACACATTTTTTTCAAAAACGGCTCTAACGATGTTTAAAATTTTGGTCTTAATTTTTTAAAGAGAGCTCATATAATATAATTCCAATTATTTAAAAATTCTTCCAGGACACCGTGAGTATTATACTCTTCTAGCGATTGCGCGCTGTGCAGAGAATAATAATGTGAACATATTCGTGAACGTATACTTAAAAAGTGAGCTTACCGCAATTGAAGCATTTATATCTTAAATCTAAATTCGTAAAAGTAGGTGTTAGAAGGGTTCGACTATTATAATAAAAATGGCTGTACACGAATTGTCTAAAATAAGCTTAACGATGCAATCAAATTGTAGCGGAGATAACAAAGTTTTATATAGATTTAAGGTCGAAAATTTCAAAGTGGGAAGATTTATGTACCGGGTCCACAACTTTTTTATAAAGCCCAAGTAAGCAAATTGAAATTGTTTTTAAATTATGACTTGTTTCCTTCTATTTGATTAAATAAAAATAAAAAACAAAAAGTCTAAAATCGACGATTGTCCCCAACACCTTATTTAAACATTTAAACTACCACATTTATATCAAACTAACTATTTTACAAATAAACAACTATTGAAATTATCTCTTCCCGTCTTAACAGAAGATCCACCATTTATAACAAAAGTAGGTTAAAATTTTCTTAATTGTGCCACTTTAACCCTCTGTTCCTGGAATTAAGCATTTGTATTATATTCATTTTTAATTTAGCCGCCAAAACTTTTATACCTAGTCAATATTACAGATAAATACATTATCAATCATAATGATCAATTCTCTGTCTGGTGAGGCTCAAAAACTATTTAATCTAGAGAACCATTAAAAAAATCATATTTTTTCTATAAAATCTTATAAAATTAGTTTCGACAGTTTTTTGTTTTTAAGATGGCGGCAAAAAACTTTAAGACCATTTTTCTCAAAAACTCAATTTTTATTTTTTTTTAAATTTTGGGATCATCTACTAATTATAAAAAAGGCACTTTTTGTTATTTCTTAGCTAGAACCAATAATATGGAAAAAAAACAACTTTTTCAAACTTTATTCGAAGTAGGCGTCGTAAAATTCTTGTTTACCAGTTAAATGTACTGTATGTATGTCCTATTTTATGCCCGTCTCATGATAATTGATTTGTAAGATATACAATAATATTGTATAATAATTGTGATTATATCCACGCCGATCCAGGTAGAGCTGACGGCATAATTAATATTTTTTTATGTGTATTCCACCAATGTCAAAGAAAAACCTCCACGGAATTTTATTCAAAAACGTCCTGTTTCAAAAATATGATCTTTTAATTTGTTTTTAATTTTTTGAAATTGTCAAAAAGTTGACATTGGCGTGCAATAACTCAAAAATTATTTAACCTAGAGAATTTCGGTTTTCACCATTAAAAAAATATTTTTTCTATTAAATCGCATTAATTTAGTTTTGATAGTTTTTTGTTTTTTCAAGATGGTGGCAAAAAATTGCCTTATTTTTTTTTGCCGTCATCTTGAAAAAAAAAACAAAAAACCTTTGAAACAAATTTAATGCGATTTAATAGAAAAAAATATTTTTTTAAATGGTGAAAACCGCAATTCTCTAGGTTATAAAGCTTTTTAGTTATTGCACGCCAATGTCAAATTTTCGACAAATAAAAAAATTAAAAAAATTAATAAAAATCATATTTCAGCCCTATTTGGATTGGAGCGGATATCATTAAAATATACAATACAATTACACAATATTATTCTATACATCTTACAAATCTATTATCACGAAAATAGAACATGCAGACAGTAGATTTAATTGGTAAACAAGAATTTTACCACGCCTAATGCGAATAAAGTTCGAAATATTGGTAAAATTTCGGAGTTTTTGATAAAAATGGCCTTAAAGTTTTTTGCCGCCATCTTGAAAAAACAAAAAAACTATCCAAACTAATTTCATAAAACTTTTATAGAAAAAAATATGGTTTTGTTAATGGTGAAACCCACAGTTATCGGGATTAAATAGTTTTTGAGTTATTGCGCGTCAATGTCACATTTTCGAGAAATTTAAAAATTTTGAAAAAAAAATTAATTAATTAAAAATCATATGTTCGAAACGGGACGTTTTTGAAAAAAACCCGTCGAGGTTTTTCTCTAACATTGGTGGGCTACACATAAAAAACTAATCAGCCAAATCCGTGACCCAAGCCCTCAGCCCTGCCTGAATCGGCGCGGGTATCATCTGTAGTAAAACTTCAATACTCTTTACTCGAAAACTGGTCATACCTATATTAAATTAAATTAATGATTTTTTTGGATACCACATTATTGAAAAATTACGTTAAATGTATGGATTAGTTACTTCCAATACATACATATATGGAATTTTTGGCACAATTCGTTTTGCTTTCCCATTTTGAAAATTTTTTAAATTTCGGAAAGCCTTGTATTCGTGTAAAATTTTTTTTTGCGTATTTTTGCGTTTTATGAAGTTTTATGTCGATATAAATCAATTTCAAGCAAAAAAAAAATTGTCGCTCGGTCGGTCGATCGGTCGGTCGGTCAATAGTTCTGTCCGGGAAATCTTGTGGACACGATAACTTAAGAATGCTTTAAGCTAGAGACTTGAAATTTGACATACAGGTATGTTACCAAAAGTTCTAGATCGGGATTGTTTTTGGTAAAAATTGGGGTGCGGCAAGGGGGGCAAATGGGGAAAAATACATTTTTTTTATAAAAATTGCTATATAGTGGTTTTTAAGGTTGCTGAAATTGAATATGGTGATATTTTTTTTTAACTCTACCCCCGAGGGGGTGAGGGGGTAAATATTTTTAAATATTTTCAATATTTTCGTCAAAATTGGTATATAGGGTTTTTTGGGGTTGACGAATAGGAATCTAATAATATTTTTTTTTCTAATTTCATCCCCTGAGGGTGAAAACTGGTATATTGGGGTTTTTGAGATTGCTGAAAGTGAATCTGATAATAAAAAAATCTAAATCCACCCCCTAAGTGGTGGTGGGTAGTTTTCGTAAAAATTGGTATATTGGGGATTTTGAGGTTGCTGAAAGTGAATCTGATTATGAAAAAGTTCTTACTCCACCCCCTGACGGGCAGGGGGTAGTTTTCTTGAAAATTTATATATTGGGGTTTTTGAGGTCGCTAAAACTGAATCTTTAATAATTTTTTTCTAATTTCACCCCCTGAGGGGTGGGGGGTAGTTTTTGTGAAAATTGATGTATTGGAGTTTTTAAGGTTGCTGAAAGAGAATCTGATAATAAAAAAGTTCTAACTCCACCCTCCCTAAGAGGCGGGGGGTAGTTTTCGTGAAAATTGTAAAATCGGAAAGCTCTTTTACTAGGCAGTGTATTTTATAAAAGGTAACAATTTTAAGGTAGCGAACGGTATTGTAGATTCTACTACTGTAGTAAGTATAAAGTATAAAGTTCAACAATCATCTCTTCTTAAATTAGCGAGGAGTTAAAAATTTACATTTTTTACCTTTTTATTTTAAATTACAATTTATTTAGCACATTATCACTAAATTGCTTAATATTATACCTACAATAAACGTTTAAGTGTGTTACAAATTTGTTTCAATTTGCGTTTTATTTCAGCTACAAGATTAAAGTTAACATGAAATTTAAAACCGCCTTTAAAAGCCTGAAAATATTAAGCCATAAAAAGAATATAAAATCGATAGATTTATTATAATAACAATAATAGAAAATCGTCAAATTCCACTATATTATGTATACAGGGTGTCTCAACGAAGCCGACTCGGTCGATATATAGTAAACTATCCACTTTAGAGAAAAACTTTAAGGGAAAAAGTTGTATGGTTTTAAATAAGGGACATTTTAAAAATATTTAAAAATATACAGGATAGTCTTCTTAGGATGGGTAACATCTGACTTAATTTTTTTAAATGAAATGTTATATTTTTTATTGTGTCATCTTATTTCTCATTAAAATTTCTTTATTCTGATTTATATTATATGGGTTTGGACTTTTATAGTTTTTAAAATATTTTTTTTTTTGAGAAAAAAAATGCATTTTTCTGAAAAAAAAAAAAAAAAAAAAAAATATATATATATATATATATATATATATATCTCAAAAACTATAAATAATAGACCCATATAATATGGTATTAAAATAAAGGCATTTTTATGAAAATTAAGACATAATAAAAAATATACCATTCCATTTAAAAAAATTAAGTCAGATGTTAACCACCCTAAGAAGACCATCCTGTATATTTTTAAATATTTTTAAAATCTGCATTGTTTAAAACTAAGAAAATTTTCCCTTTAAAGTTTTTCTCTAAATTGGATAGTTCACTATATATCCGACCGAATCGGCTTCGTTGAGACACCCTGTATATAAATTATGCTATATTATGTTATTTATAATACAGCTAAAAATAGGGTTTTATTATACATTGCGGGAAGGTAAGTTTGCAAATCGAAGCTGAAAACCGTATTACCATTAAAAAAAATAATAACCCTGTATATTGTTTTCGAAAAAAAAAAACATTCAAAACTAAAAAGGCTACAGGGGGCGCAAATTTTCAAAAAAGGTTTCTTGGTATAATATATTATTATAACCCTGCTGAAAATGTCGGATGTAAGGGGTTGTAAATCACATTTAAACTAAGACCTTTTTTCCATGCCACTGTGGATTATGCCTGTCAAATTTTTTTTACCCATTAGGTCTTAAAATTTACCAGCGCATGCAGGGGAGCCTATAGGGGGGTAGGTACTAACCGTATAAATTACGACATACAACAGATAAACCCGCAAAAAACGACATACGGATAGACATATGCAGATGAATACTGACATAAAATGACATACAAAATCCCATAAAATGTGTACCATGGGCGTGTATACTACATGCGATAGATAAATGCGGATGTGCAAAAACGAATATAACTGGATGTTACCCGTACGTACGAAGTTTTAAATTTTATACCCGCACATGATTGACATTTTCAGCAGGGAAGCTGAGTTAATTTTATGAGTAAATAATGTTACTTAACTCACGTGTGCTGTACAACATTTTATCCAATACCTAATAAAAACCCTTCTTAATCAAGTTTACAAATGACATTTCCACAAAATTTATTTAATATTTTAATAGACATAGAATGTCACGTGATAGAAATGTCGATGATTAGAAATTCCATAACACAACTTACTAGCTGTCTCAAAATAAATTTTAAACTATATTTTTCGTTTATATGTGGAGATACTAGCTTTAGGTAGCAGAAAAATATATGCATTACGTACGCGAATTGTCTTTAGTGTTCTCGACTGATTGTTTGCCTCAACTCCGTCTCAGCAAAAAACAAAAAACGTCAGTCTCAAACACTAAAGACCTAGGTGACTACTCTGATATCACAAAAACCTACTAAGAATATTCTTAAAATAAATAGCCGGAAGGACAGCATGCTTTTTAGAAGCATGTCTATTTTGCTCAGGATATTCTAAGAACTATTAAAGAAATGCAAAGGATACCGTTTTAATCGTGCTGGGAGCTCTTACGAAGGTTCTTATAAGCCTCTGCATCAAATAAGAATATTTTAAGAAGCACGTTAAGAATGTTCTTAGAAGTAGGTACATGTACTTTTAAGAATATTCTTAGCATGCTTCTTAAAATATTCTTATTTGATGCATTTAAGTAATAATATTGAATATTGCGCATGCGCAAACAAAGTAGGTAGGCGTTTTAGAATTCTACATGTAGTTTTTCTCTTTCTTTCAATTATATTTTATAATACGCGATCCTTTTTATAAAGTGATCATAAATTTGGACATGGCGAGTATTTTTACGTCTTTGAGATAAACCTAACAATTAAAGTATATAAAAATCTTTAGATATAGTATCCATGAGGTAAGATTCATATGCAATATGCAGTTTTACTGTGAAAGAAAACTTTCTACCAGACATAAAAATCATGCGCCACACAAAAATCCAATGTTTAGAGAGAAAAATAGCAAATAATTATCATTTCAAAAAATAATAATTTAATTTTTTTGTCTAAAACTAATAATCACTTTATGCCTGAAAATACATCCATTTCTACTACTTAAGGGTAAAACTTATGATACTTATAACTAATTTAAGAATATTTGTAATAATAATAATAATAATCTTTATTTCGCATAAACACTTTTGATACAAAAGTAACTAAAAATATTCATTGAAAGTTTGTCAAAAAGAGTGGTGCTGGCTTACTGCCTTGCAGAAAAAAAAATGCATGTATAAATTTAAAAATACGGACAATTTAAAACACATTTAAAAAAAATACATATTTAAAAGTAACAGAAAATAAATAAATAATATACTTAATATAAAAAGTTGTTTAAACAGATGAGTGAAACTCTTCCAGGCTATATGGTTCTAAGTCGCAAATGTAGTTGTATAGACTATTTTTAAACTTAGTCCTATTGTTTTTTAAACTTTTTAAACTCAGAGGCAGTTTGTTGAAAAACTGTATTGACGAATAATATGATCCTTTCTCATATGTGGCTAGTCGATGTTTTGGAAAACTATAGTCTAGGACTCTGTCCGATTCCAGGCCTCGAAAAAGGTGCATATTCTTTACCAGGAATAAGACAGACTCGTATACATATAGCCCGATTACAGTCAGGATCCTGCTTGATTTAAATTTGTTTCGACAAGATTCATTGTACGATAGCCCAAGCATTTTGCGAAGTGCTCTTTTTTGACATATAAAAACCGACTCTATAATTCTAACCTAATAAAATTAAAATAATATAGACGCCATATTACTATTCTTAAAACATTCCCATTAGAATATTTGAAGAATATGTATTGGAAATATTCTTTGCAAAATACTCTAATCATGCTAAGAATGTTTAGAGTAGAAGCACTTATGCTACTACAGCAGTGCACCTTATAAGAGCATGCTAAGAACCTTTTCAAGGGAACGATTAAAAAACCTTCTTAGAATGAAGTGTGTTATCAGGGTAATATACTACTATCGTAATGTTATTTCCTTTTATGGTAAAATAATAGAAGCCCAATAAATTAATAAAATAAGTAAAGTAAATAGTAATTATTGCACTACATAAAATTACAAGATATGGTTATCGAATTACTGTATTTAATAAATATTGTTTATTACATTAGAAATACGTAATTTTACATCTTAAAATAATAATCAAAAAAGTTAATTATTACAACGCATATTTATAGCGAAGTTAATTATGAAAATTTATATTTATTGCGTCTTTAAGTTATTATTATTAAACGTTACAATGTAGTTTAACGCTGGTGAGATATTATAATAAAGTACAATCGACACTACAATTTAGATTTATTAAAAGTTATTTTTAGATGCAAAAATAAAGGAACGTTGCATTAAACTGTATGTATCTTAATAAATGTGTTATATACAAGTATTCCAGCGCTATTAATTGGGTTTAAGTAGAAAATACTGCATTCCTGTCAATAATTATTAGGGTGGAGTGATATTTTTTTATTATACAAATTTTGTACAATTGTACAAGGGTTGTAAATTAGCGATTCCACAGGCTAAGTTACTAATTTTTCCTAACTACACTTTTTCTATGACCATAAAATAATCTGTATGGAAAATTTTATAAAAATCTAAAAAAAAACATATTTTCCCCATCATTTAGTTTTTTTTGAAACCGTAATTGGATTATGTTATGCAATATTATGTGAACCCATGTTGTGAGATGACAGTAATTTGTCTTTTTCACACCAAACAAACGAAAAAACCAAAACAAGCCAAAGAATTAGGTCATGTGACGTCGGACGTGAAAATAGCCACTTTGTTAATTAAATTCGTTTAAAATATATAAAATAATAAAATAATCAACAACTCACTGTCATTTTACAATGTGGCTTAACATTGCAAAACACGCTTGTACACGGCTCAATTGTAAAAACTTCTATTGTTATTCCAGTCTAATCTGCATAGATGGTTTTTGTTTTGTGAATGTCTAGCGTACTATCGCCTAAGGTTGTCTGCCTGCTAAGAAGTAGATTTGCTACATCGTTTTCAACTGAATAGGGATATATTTTTTCCTATTTTCCTTTTATTAGGTATTTATTAAATACTGAAAACAATTTACGTTGCTCATTTTTAAGATTTAGTATCTATAGCTTCGTGCATATTATGAAGATTGCTATTAATTAGCAATATCTTTGAAATACGTATAACATTAAACTATTGGGAAAATGCCCTTTGCTCAAAAACGTAATTAATGATTAGTGTGGATCAAAACACAATGATTTTTTTTCTGGAAGCGCATAAACCAACGAACTAATAACTCTTCTCACTAGAATAGGCATTTCATTTGTAAAAACTGACAAAAACGTAGCCAACATATACATTTGTCTGTCTTACTCGCACAGCTTTGTTCTAACAGAGACAACAATAACAGTTACTGGTAATTGTTATTGTTCAGGCCTGAATATACCTACTATTTGTTTACAAACAAACCGAGATGTTGGCGATACTTTATATTAACGGTATGCGTATTCTAGAGAGAAGAGTTGTTAGTTCGTTGGCACAAACGCGAGTTTTGGATCACGTACCTAACTTAACCTCAAAAGGACCAGCTAGATAATCCCTTGCTCTTATAAAACCTTCCGATTTAGTTGTATATGCTATAAAAAATATTGTAATTTTATTTTTTTCTGAGTATAATTTTGCATAATTTATAGCGAATAAAAAAATACACCATTAATAATAATAAACAGTAAATTTATTTACCAGAATATTTTTATAGATACATAGAGAACCTCAAATAAGCATAGGTTGTTTTAATTATATTAATAATTATAATTATTAATAATAATTAATTATTTTTTTATTAATAGTGTAACTTTAATTAATTTCAATTATATCTATTAATTATTATAAATAATATTAATAGTGCAAATTTAATGTAATCTAGACTAATTATGCACTGTCTTGCAGTATTTTGGTACATAATAGAGGAGATGATTCAACATCGTAGAACACAAAAAACCAACAAAGGAAAATATATCCGAAAAAAAGCCCTAAGGGGGCTTCGAAGATGGAGATATTGAACAGGGAACAAAAAAAGCACGAATAAAATTTTAATGCTGCACACTGATAAAAAGGTTCTATTTGCATATGGCCAATTAAATTATTTGGTCCTGGGTAACAAATTTTATTTGAGTTAAATAATTATTTAGTTCATATAAACAAATATATAAAAAGTCCAAACCAAATAGTTTATTTTGCAGAAATAAAATTTATTTGCCAAAACCAAATAATTCAATTGACCATATCCAACCAAATATTTTGTTGACACGAATAAACTGTTTTATCAGTGCCGGGCGATTCTTTAAAACTAAGCAAAAAAGTAAAGTTCTTCACCGAAATACCTTAATTTGATATAAAATGAGTAATAAATAGCCTTGGTAGCACAAAATTTTAATTTCTCTTATTTTTTTTTAACGGTTGCTCCTACAATGTTACATCTATCTGACATTTTTATGTACTTTTACTTAAGAATTTTAATTTTTAGAAAAACCAAAAAAATAAAAATACACATAAAAAGTTTGTGCAAAAATGCGTTAAGCTTCATACATTTTTGCATCTAGACACGCAGCTGGATAAATTAAAAAAAATAAATTATCATAAACTAATTACCCTTATTAATACTAGTATACATGCAAAGCCATGTCCCTCTAGCTCACCAGAGTAATTAATTAAAAACTTTATTTTTAGTACGATTTGAAAAGTTCATACCACTCTTAGTGTTTTATGTTCCTATGCTTGTTTTTCATGTTTCGTGATTTAGAAGCATGCTCTTTATTATATACCAAAAGACTGCAAACACCGTGTGTATAAAAATACAGCACCTTCTATATAATTTACACCATTTTTTGTAGTGCCAAGTACCATTAATGATTTTGTTATAAAATATATGGAGTAAAACGCTTCAGCTTCTTATAATCAAGTTTTTAAATAAAAAAAGTTACACTTATCTTTTCGTTCAATACAATATAATTATATTTGTGGTTTGCTACTGAACTACTTTGTAACGTAATTACTTTAGAGGCTGTTTCTTTGAAAAACACAGTAGCGAGAAAATTGTCAGGAGTACATCTATTCTCAAATGGGTAGTGGTATTTATAATAAAATAATATAAAAAACAAGTTTTTAAACTTAAAACCCTTCTATTAATCACATATTACAAAGGTATAACTAAAAAGTAGAAAACAAGACATTTATACGAATTTACAAAAACGAGTTTATTAAAAGAAGGGTTTTGGAATTTAATTTTTTAATTTTCGCAACATTTCCAAGACCCTTCTTTTAAAAACCTCGTTTTTGCAAATTGGTATAAATGTCTTGTTTTCTACTTTTTAGTTATTAATAGAAGGGTTTTAAGTTTAAAAACTTGTTTTTTATAATATTTTATTTTCAAGTTTTTTAGTTATTATATTATTGTGTAAAGCAACCCTTATTGGGGGTAAACCAGAGATTTAAGTTATAAGCATGCGTGCCAAATTTCAGTTTTTAAAGTGCGTAAAACAGAAAGGTTAATTTAGCCGCATTAATTATGTTGGGGGAAAAATGTTTAATTTATAAGAGGTTGTTTCTTTGAAAAACACAGTAGAAAGAAAATTGTCAAGAGTACATCTATTCTCAGATGCGCAGTGGTATTTATAATAAAATAATATAAAATACAAGTTTTTAAACTTAAAACCCTTCTATTAATCACATATTACAAAGGTATAACTAAAAAGTAGAAAACAAGACATTTATACGAATTTACAAAAACGAGTTTATTAAAAGAAGGGTTTTGGAATTTAATTTTTTAATTTTCGCAACATTTCCAAGACCCTTCTTTTAAAAACCTCGTTTTTGCAAATTGGTATAGATGTCTTGTTTTCTACTTTTTATTTATACCTATGTAATATGTGATTAATAGAAGGGTTTTAAGTTTAAAAACTTGTTTTTTATAATATTTTATTTTCAAGTTTTTTAGTTATCCTTTATTATTGTGTAAAGCAACCCTTATTGGGGGTAGACCAGAGATTTAAGTTATAAGCATGCGTGCCAAATTTCAGTTTTTAAAGTGCGTAAAACAGAAAGGTTAATTTAGCCGCATTAGTTATGTTGGGGGAAAAAATGTTTAATTTATAAGAGGTTGTTTCTTTGAAAAACACAGTAGCGAGAAAATTGTCAGGAGTACATCTATTCTCAGATGCGCAGGCGTATCTATAAAAACACTATTTTTTGTAAGTTTGAAGTTCCCCGTCACGCCCCACTTTATTTGAAAATTGACAAAAATAAATAAAATAAGAATTACGTTTTTTTAAAAGGCACCATTTGTGTAAAAAATTGTTTGGTATAGCAAGCAACGCAAAAATGAATAAGTTTTAATTTGATATCCATCCACTTAATTACAAAAATAAAATAACAATATTTTTTTAGTTTTTAAATAAAGTGGAGCGGACCCTAAGTATATTTTTATTTTCACGGTACAAGGGGGTCTTAAAATTATCAACAAAAAAAACGTATTTTTTGAATAAACCTATCTTAGATATTGGTTCTGAAAAGATAAATCTCAACTAAATAGGTACAGAAATAAAGAAGATACAATCCAATTACCATTTTTGGTTGCCGCTACGCAATCATTACCTACGTAGTAATTACGTAGATACTACGGGAAAAATATAAGGGTAATAATTACGATCTTGCTACGTGTTTGTATTTTAGTGCGGAACGATCTCGTTACAAAACCGTTACTACGTAGCCACGTAATTGTGTGGTAGTTATTGGTTACTGCTACATGTGCATAGACATTTCTCGAAATAGTTTAGCTTTTTTGTCGAAGATACGATATAAATATTAACTTATATTATGCACATCATCCATTTCGGTTTAAAAGTAAAACAATCTTCTGGTATGAAAATAGTAACCACGGAATTTTTTTAGTAAATATTAATAATAATAATTCTAAAAAACTAAAGGTCCAAGAAAATTATGTAGTTTTATTGTTTAAATAAATGTTATTTTTGAAAATTATTTTAAGGTTAGGGACGCAAAATTAAATATTTTTTAGTAAAATGTGTCATATAGTATTTGTTATCATCTGGGAATAAAACATTCGTCACTATTTACTTACTTTTTAGTGAAATTATGCTTAATGCAATATTTTTCCAATACTGCGTATTAGTCATTAACATTAAATATGTCGATTAATAGTAGTAGTAATGTATAAATTTAAAAAAACGTGGTTGAATAACCAAATAGGAATGGTTACTTTAAAGTAGGATTATGGTAACTTTTTATTGCTGCATTGACGTATCTTTTGGAACATTTTAGTAATATAACCCTGGTGGTTATTGAGTAATTACGTAGTAAAGGCAACTTTATTATTCCTATTAAGTAAAAATAGGATAAAAGTGATATTCTTGGTAGAATTTACAAGTATGTTACCAGTAAAAATATATTTCATTATGTTTAACACCATATAAAAAGTACGTAATAACAAATGAATGGTAGCGGTTCCAGTTATTTAGGTAAAATTCACAAAGAATGCTAGTTAGGAAAGCTTTGAAGTTTTAACTTTGTAAGATATTTATAATTATTTGGTAGAATTATTCAAAATAAAAAATAACCAAATAACCAAACCAAGAAGTTTTGGTATATATCATACCGTGGTTTGATTTTGGTTTTAGGTAAACATCTTAAAGCGTTGATGGATTATCGTGCTTACAAAATTCCTGCAGAACGACCGGACTAACAGAAACCATTTTTTACATAAAAGGATACAAAAAAAAAGCATGAATTTTAAATAAACAATCAAAAATATTTTTCAATCTTATATAATATATATATAACTAAATAATAAATTAATATTTAATTGAAAAAAGTTAATTCATTTGGAATCTGTTTCGATTTTTCGCGAAGCTGTAATTAATTAAACGTATTCGCGAATATTATCCGCAAACTTGGGTACGAGGGTAGATACTTAATAATTATTAAGTATCTGTTATAATTATTAGTTATGAAGTATTTATCCTCTAGTTATTAACTATACTTAGTAAATGACTGTTAGTAGTATTGTTTTTTTTTTACAGAACCACATCGGTAGTGATTTTCCTTTTCCTTGTCTTTCTTCGTCTTTACATTCGTCCTCCCTTCTCCTTAAGGCCGTACTAAACATTTTTACAGTTACGAAGTAAAAAATTATATCCAATGTCAGATTAAAAATTTTAATCCTCTGGAACGCCATAGGTTTGCAGCCCCCTATTTGGTGTTTATAAGTTTGTTTTATAAGCGTTATACCGCTCTTAGTAATTTGACCAGGCGTAAAGGCTACTAATTTTCAAACCGGTATAGGCTAAATCTTTTTAAAAACCAAATGTGTCAAAAGTCAAAACTTGAATATTTTGTTTATTAAAATTAAAATATTCGTATTAAAAAGAGAGTTATATGCCTGCTACAAACTTCGCCGTTTCATAAAATTTTACTCCCCCAAAAACTTAATAATAGTTATGACTATATACAGAATATTATTTAGTTCTATTTGTAAGTAGGTATATTAACCACATAAAGCTCTACCCTCGTAATATTCAAAGCCTAGGTTTTACAAAAACAACTCGATATCATTAGGAATAATCTTTCGGTAATGAATGATGTTCTTTTTAGGATAGTTGTAACTCATTTAAAAAAATAGTTAGTTGAAAGTGTTAATTGCATCTCATTTAGATGGTAGTGCAGATTGGAAGAAATTGCGAGGGCGCCAGTGTAACATTCCTGCAAGAGTGGCTCTATTTAGTGGCGGTTTTAGCGCCTTCATTAGAGTATGAACAAAAATAAATACCAATTGAACGCTACATACAAAATTCATAGAGCACATATCCTATTATTATAGGTACAGTATTTTTTTATTTATCAAAATTATATAATATTAATTAATTATTCCATTAATCTATTTTCCAATCATCGTACAGAGTGATATTGGTAGACTGACAGTTTCGGGCTGCTGGACCTCTTCATTTCAAGGGTCAACTCTGTACGCTGATAAAGAAAACGTTTTTAGACTTTATTCAAAAAAGAAATAAAGTCATTATATACCTACTTGTCCGTCATCTATTGCTAGATGAATAAGAATAAGAATAAGAATAATTTATTGTGCTACAAAAAAACTTACACACGTCAATAAAATACAAAATGCAATAAATAAGTACAAAAATACAAATTTACATAAAATTACAATAAAATATTTTTTAAATTTACTAAAACATCATTTATAGTATAAAATGGATTTTTTATAAAAAACGATTTAATTTCAGCCTTAAATCTGCCAAGGGGTAGAGATCTTACACTGGTGGGGAGTGCATTAAAAGCAGTAGGGCCATAGTAATTTTTCCCATTTCTTGTCCTTTCTAATCTAAGATACTCAATTTTTATATTATTACTATTTCTTGTAGAAACTATATTATTTTTATTGTAACTACCAATGTTTACCTTCACATGAATCAGACATTCCAATACATATAAACATGGTAAACTTAGAATCTGTGCCTGTATAAAAAGAGGACTACAATCATCCCTGTATTTTGCACCAAACATGGTACGGAGAGCTCTTCGTTGTAAACGAAACAGCCTTTCTGTAGAAGAAGAATGACCCCAAACAAATATTACATATTTTAGTCTACTATGTATTGATGCGTAATAAACCGTTTTGAGAACAGACATCGAAACTACACCAACAAGGTTACGTAGAGCAAATATATATTTGGATAAAGATGAGGCCATATATTCTATGTGTTTATTCCAAACTAATCCACTGTCCAGATACACACCAAGAAAGCGCACCGAGTCTGGATTAACATGATTACATAAGTTTCTTAGGGTAAAAACCATAGTTTCTGTCTTTGAAGCATTAAGACTAAGTTTGTTCGAAGCAAACCACTCCAAGGCCTCCAACCGCGTCTGATGTAAACAACTACTCATATAATCGAATAATTAATTAATATTTTTATATTTTTGATAAATTAAAAATTCCTGTACTTCTAAATTGTACGTCTGCCCACACTTTAGGGAACGTTTACGTAATACGTAACGCTCCTAGGGAGGTAGGGGTCATTTTGGAGTGTTACGCCCATGTTAATGGTATTGGAAAATAGCGTTACAGGGGGGGTCCAAATTTTGCGTTACGTAATACTCGAATGTTCCCTTACACCGTAAAACGTAAACTAAATATTTAGTTACAAATGAATAGGAAGTTATGATCCTATACATATAGTCTTTGTTAAAAACACTATAGTACTAAAGTCACATACTTTAATATTTAAAGACGGATATAAAACGTTGCGTGTTTTTATCAAAAAAAAAGTACAATTGTATAGAATAATAACTTCCGATTACCTGTTCATTTGTAACTGAATATTTAGTTTACTTTTTGCAGTGTAGTGGTACGATATGCTTGAGGTATACAAGTCTTCAACTTGCTACCATTCAAAGTTTCGAGATTAGGAAAGGTAGTTGTCTACATCTAGCAATAGATGGCGCACAATTATACATCAATCTAATGACTTTACTTCTTTTGTGAATAAATTCTAAACACGTTCTCTCAATCAGCGTACAGAGTTGACTATTGGTACTGAAGAGAGCTAGCAGCCCGAAACTGTCAGTCTACCAATATTCTTTACGATGAATAATTAGTTGCTATTATTATATTGCTTTTTTACGTTTCTAGACATTTAATATACAAAAAGGTAATTTCCGAAAAAAAAACGTCTATCGATCCGTCGTTTAATCGAAGAATGTTTGTGACCACGATAACTCGAAAATGGGTTGAGTTACAGACTTCAAATTTGCTTTAAACACGGTACATGTCCAAAATTCTCAAATTTGGGATAGGATAAGGAGTTTAAGTTAAAGGGTAAAAACTATTTAAAAAGAAAAAAATCACTGATCATTGTCAAATATCAATGTCAAAAATGTCAAATATCAATGTCAAAAATGTCAAATATCAACAAAAGTTTCAAAATCTTGTTAATTTTTGATAAGATTTCTAGATTTTTTTTACGTCGAACATCATAGAAAATTCTCGAAAGTCCGTGTACAAATTTTGTGACCACGATAACGCGAAAATGATTTGAGTTACAGACTTTAAATTTGCTTTAGACACGGTCCATGTCCAAAATTCTCAAATGGGATTATTTTTGATAAAATTTGGGGTAGGATAAGAAGTTGAAGTTAAAGGGTGAAAACTATTTAAAAAGAAAAAAAATCACAAATTTTTCATTTTTCGAGAAATCACTGATCCGTGCAAAAAATTTTCAAATATGTCAAATATAAATATCAAAAATGTCAAATATCAACTAAGTTTCAAAATCTTGTTAATTTTTGATAAGTTTTCTATCTTTTTTTACGTCGAAAATCATAGAAAATTCTCGGAAGTCCATGTAAAAATTTTGTAGTAATTCGTCCCTTGTTTTTTCGAAAAAAAAAAAAGAAAAGAATTTATGAAAAAACGAAATCTGTTAATTTTTATTTTTTTGTTTTTAATTTACTTTAGAGGAATATATGTTTTCTGTCCATACTCTTACATGCCTAACACCGCTAAATAGAATGACCCTAATTCCTGCAAATAAATCGCATGCATATTATGTATGCGCTTGCTAACTAAAAACGAGATAATGTACGTAGCATCTCTCAAGGTTACAGTGCGTATATCTATCTCGAAAAAATTAACAAGCGACTTGGCTTTAAGGGGTTGTTCTGATTTTTGAGGCAAAAAAAAATTTTGGATTTTTTCTTTTCAGACGACCTGTATTATTTTTATGTAGAAAACTTCTTACAAAGTATTAGGCAACTCTTAAAGTTCACATTTTTGTTTTGTTTTTTTTTGCGTTACGTAATACTTGAACGTTCCCCAACAATAAAAAACCCAATACACAAATTTTCACGAAAACTACCCCCTACCCATCAGAGGGTTGATTTAGATTTTTTTTATTATCAGATTCACTTTCAGCAACCTCAAAAACCCCAATATACCAGTTTTCACGAAAACTACCCCCCACCCCTCAGGGGTGAAATTAGAAAAAAATTATTATCAGATTCATATTTTTCGACCCCAAAAACCCTTATATACCAATTTTGACGAAAATATTGAAAATATTTAAATATATTTACTCCATCGCCCTTGCGGTGGGGGGGGGGAACAAGGGGAAAGCAATATACCAGTTATTACAAAAACTACCCCCGCCTCTTAGGGGGTGGAGTTAAATTTTGTTATTATCAGATTCTCTTGCATCAACCTTAAAAACCCCAATATACTAATTTTCACAAAAACTACCCCCTGCCCCTCAGGGGATGGATAATAATTTTGTTATTATCAGATTCACTTTCAGCAACCTGAAAAACTCAAATTTGGCCCAACTTTCGTTCGCAGGAAATCTGATATCGTTACAAATCACATATCAGCTTATGTAATAGACCCTTCTTAGTTCAAAAATGATAATCTTGTTTTGCGGAAATGCACCATTTTTTTTCTATGGTGATTTTTTATATATTTTTTGTTTTGGCAAAAAACTGTTATGGAAATCTGTTACTATTGGAAACGAAGTATATTCTATTTATTTTGGCCCCTCTGAATCTAAAAATAATAACAGTTCTTTGCGGAAAAGCACCTGTTTTTTTCCATGGCTGTTTTTTATATTTTTTAAAATTTTTGCAAAAAAACTTTATGGAAATCTGTTATCGTTATAAATGAAGTATATTCTACCTATTTGGACCCTCCTAAATTTGGAAATGATAACCATCTTTTTTGTTGAAATTCGTAGTTTTTTTTTCATGGCTACTTTTTATAAATTTTTTGTTTTCCCATAAAAAAACGTTACGGAAATCTGTTAACGTTAGAAGAGAAGTATATTCTAGTTATTTTGCCCCCCCCTGAATCTGAAAATGATAATCGTTCTTTGCGGAAATATACCGTTTTTTTCCATGGCTATTTTTTATATATTTTTTTTATTTTTGAAAGAAAAACCTGTTATCGTTGGAAAATAAGTAGGTATATTCTACCTGTTTGCTCCCCCCCTTAATTCGAAACTGATAACCATCTTTTACGAAAGTTCTTCGTTTTTTTTGTTTGTTTGTTTGTTTGTTTGTTTGTTTGTTTGTTTGTTTGTTTGTTTAACCTCGTACTATTCTACTTAATTAAGCATCCCCTAAGTCCAGGACTTGTGTGGGCTAGTAGTAGAGGGAACCACCGGCTTATACTGACTTTCGAACCAGTTTCTAGGGAGTGTCCGTTTCACTTATCGCCTTCGACAAATTTCAATTATTAATTAACTGAAAAAGGCAAATTGGCGCCAGTGAGAATCGAACTCACGATAGTAGACTTGCTATGCATACGCGCTAGCCACTACGCTATGCCTCCCAATATCCTTGGCTATTTTTAAAAAAATAATTTTTTCGAAAATAAAACGTTATGGAAATCTGTTATCGTTAGAAATAAAGTATAATCTGACTAGTTGGACCCCTCTGAATTCGGAAATGATTAACACTTTTAGCGGAAATTCTTCGCTTTTCTCTATGGCGATTTTTTACATAGTTTTTGTTTTTGCCATAAAACCTTGATATAAAGTATTTTATATAAATTTTGACCCCAGATCAATTAATCATCGCTTCTTTCGGCTTATATAATAATACATTACATAATTTAATTTTAATTTTATATGTGAATATTACGTAATGGCGGGCTTCACCACAATTTAACCGCGCGCGCGCGCGGCTAAATTGTGGTCGAGCCCGCCTCGCTTCGCTCGGCTGCAACTATATTTTTAACCCTCCTCGCTTGGCTCGGTTCAAATAATAAATTATATAATTTTAATTTCATTTAAAATTATTATTACGTAATGAATTGTGGTCAAGCCCGCCTCGCTTCGCTCGGCCTGATTTATGTTTTTGACCGTCCTTGCTTGGTTCGGTTCAAATAATAAAATTATATTATTTTAATTTAATTTTATATTAATAAAACGTGATGAAGGGCTTTACCACAATTCAGCCGTGCGCGCGCGCGGCTGAATTGTGGTCAAGCCCGCCTCGCTTCGCTCGGCATAAACTATATTTTAATTTTATCCATATGCATTTAATTATAAATATTTTAATATTATGTTTTTGTAAATATTTTACTTGCTTGTATTATATTATAACATATATTACGGGCCTGGCCAGGGCCTTACCACAATTCAGGGAGCGCGCACAAATAATTATTTGCATTATAATACTATAATTTATTTTTAATTATTTATTTACTTACATAAAAGGATTTTCCGAGTATGCTAACTAGAACTAACTAGAATATACATCGTTCTTAACAATAACAGATTTTCATAACGTTGTTTTGGCCAAAACAAAAAATATTAAAAAATCACCACAAAAAAAAACGGTGCATTTTCCCAAAAAACAGTTATCATTTTCGGATTCAGGAGGGTCAAAATAAGTAGAATATACTTCGTTTTAAATGACAACAGATTTCCATAATTTTTTTTTGCCAAAACAAAAAATATATAAAAAATAGCTATAAAAAAAAAACGGTGCATTTCCGCAAAGGACGATTAATATTTTTGAATTCAGGGGGGCCAAAATAACTAGAATATACTTCGTTTTAAACAATAACAGATTTCCATAAAGTTTGTTTGCAAAAACAAAGAAAAATTATAAAAAATCGCCATTAAAAAAAACGGTGCAATTCCGCAAAGAATGATTAACATTTTTGGATTCAGGAGGGCAAAAATAGGTAGAATATACTTCGTTCCAAACGATAACAGAATCGGCATAGAAAAAAAACGGTGCGTTTCCGCAAAGAACGATTAATATTTTCGGATTCAGGGGAGCCAAAATAACTAGAAAATACTTCGTTTCTAACGATAGCAGATTTCCATAATGTTTTTTAACCAAAACAAAAAATACATAAAAAACCGCCATAGAAAAAAAACGGTGCATTTCCGCAAAGAACGATTATCATTTTCGGATTCAGGGGGGTCCATAAAGGCAAAAAAAAATTTTTTTGAAAATGTATCTGATTTCCTGCGAACGAAAGTTGACCCTCAAATTTTCACGAAATCTACCCCCCACCCCTCAGGGGGTGGATTTAGATTTTTTTTATAATCAAATTAACTTTCAGCAACCTCAAAAACCTCAATATACAAGTTTTCACGAAAACTACCCCCCACCCCTCAAGGGGTCAAATTAGAAAAAAGTTATTATCATATTTATATTCGTCGACCCCAAAAACCCCTATATACCAATGTTACGAAAATATTGAAAGTATTTAAAAATGTTTACCCCTTACCCCTTTTATTATCAGATTCAATTTCAGCAACATTAAAAATCCCTATATAGAAATTTTCAAATTTTTGTAAAAAAATGTATTTTTCCCCTGCCGCAACTCAATTTTCACCAAAAAAAAAACCGAGCGAGAACTTTTGGTAACATACCTGTATGCCAAATTTCAAGTCTCTAGCTTAAAGCGTTTTTAAGTTATCGTGCTTACAAAATTTCCCAGACAGAACGACCGATCGACCGACAATTTTTTTTTTGCCTGATTTTTATATCGACATAAATTTTGAAAATTTCAAAATGGGAAAGCAACCTGCAACCTGCCTGAGAGTATTGCTCAAAAATGTAATTTACACATTTTATGAATTTTATTCCATACTTTACACTCATCCTCATCCTCATATCACTTTTTTTTAATCAACCTGTTTAAATGAAATACAATAATAATAATCACGGGTCGGATCAAAGTAGCCATTTACCGGGGACATGCAAAAATTAGAATTAAAAAAAAAACTCTTTTTTCAAGTAAATAGACACTTTAAACTATTGTTCACCAAGCAGAATGTCATGTCGACTATGTTAATACTCAGTGAGTCACTTGGTCATGGTCTATGACTCATAGAGAAAGACATTTGTTTTGAATATTTTTTCCCTTTTTAAAAAACGAATAATTAATAAAAAAAAATAATATTTTTTCGTTTTTTAAAAAGAAAAACAATTTTCAAAAAAAAAATAATGTCCTTCTCCATGAGTCATGGACCATGACCAAGTGACTCACTGAGTATTAACAGCATCGACATGACATTCCGCTTGGTGAACAATAGTTTAAAGTGTCTATTTACTTGAAAAAAGATCTTTCCTTTAATTCTAATTTTTACATGCCCCCGGTAACGGCTTCTTCGATCCGATCCGTGATAATAATACAGCAAATTACAAATAAACAATCATGATTTGTATAATATATGTATTTTTCGGTGGTAAAACGTTATAAACAGTATACCTACATGCATTAATTTCAACAATTACCTGTCGAAAGGCGTGAACAGTAATTTCATTCACAATTAAACATTTACAGCTTGATCTATACTGTAATAAACACGTCCGTTATTTATTTGTTTACAAGAACAATAGATTGAAAAACACACAAAACATGCAATTGGACATATTTTTACATTCTTTGTTAGAGTAAAAGTGATATATTTTTTTATATTTTGTTAAGATTTGTGCATTTCAGTGTTAAGCAAGTGTCATAAATAGACCTCGAGAATTTGCGAGCTGTTCATACCTTTATTAGCTTAGCATTAATTTGATACTAACTAGAAACGACCGCAAGCGGCTGTCGGACAGCTGTCCCCACTCTACAACACTGCGCCCGCCAGTGTATGTATGAAAGAAGCTAAAAAATATGACTATAGATTGAAAAACACACAAAACACACAATTGGACATATTTTACATTCTTTGTTAGAGTAACAGTGATATATTTTTTTATATAATGTTAAGATTTGTGCATTTCAGTATTAAGAAAGTGTCATAAATAGACCTCGGGAATTAGCGAGCTGTTCATACGTTCATGAGCTTAGCATTAATTTAATACTAACTAGAAGCGAGGGCAAGTAGCTGTCGGCTATGAAAGAAGCTAAAAAATATGACAATAGATTGAAAAACATCCAAAACACGCAATTGGACATATTTTTACATTCTATGTTAGAGTAAAAGTGATATATTTTTTTATATTTTGTTAAGATTTGTGCATTTCAGTGTTAAGCAAGTGTCATAAATAGACCTCGAGAATTTGCGAGCTGTTCATACCTTTATTAGCTTAGCATTAATTTGATACTAACTAGAAACGACCGCAAGCGGCTGTCGAACAGCTGTCCCCACTCTACAACACTGCGTCCGCCAGTGTATGTATGAAAGAAGCTAAAAAATATGACAATAGATTGAAAAACATCCAAAACACGCAATTGGACATATTTTTACATTCTATGTTAGAGTAAAAGTGATATATTTTTTTATATAATGTTAAGATTTGTGCATTTCAGTATTAAGAAAGTGTCATAAATAGACCTCGGGAATTAGCGAGCTGTTCATACGTTCATGAGCTTAGCATTAATTTAATACTAACTAGAAGCGAGGGCAAGTAGCTGTAGGCTATGAAAGAAGCTAAAAAATATGACAATAGATTGAAAAACATCCAAAACACGCAATTGGACATATTTTTACATTCTATGTTAGAGTAAAAGTGATATATTTTTTTATATTTTGTTAAGATTTGTGCATTTCAGTGTTAAGCAAGTGTCATAAATAGACCTCGAGAATTTGCGAGCTGTTCATACCTTTATTAGCTTAGCATTAATTTGATACTAACTAGAAACGACCGCAAGCGGCTGTCGGACAGCTGTCCCCACTCTACAACACTGCGCCCGCCAGTGTATGTATGAAAGAAGCTAAAAAATATGACTATAGATTGAAAAACATCCAAAACACGCAATTGGACATATTTTTACATTCTATGTTAGAGTAAAAGTGAAATATTTTTTTATATTTTGTTAAGATTTGTGCATTTCAGTGTTAAGCAAGTGTCATAAATAGACCTCGAGAATTTGCGAGCTGTTTATACCTGTATTAGCTTAGCATTAATTTGATACTAACTAGAAACGACTGCAAGCGGCTGTCGGACAGCTGTCCCCACTCTACAACACTGCGCCCGCCAGTGTATGTATGAAAGAAGCTAAAAAATATGACTATAGATTGAAAAACATCCAAAACACGCAATTGGACATATTTTTACATTCTATGTTAGAGTAAAAGTGATATATTTTTTTATATTTTGTTAAGATTTGTGCATTTCAGTGTTAAGCAAGTGTCATAAATAGACCTCGAGAATTTGCGAGCTGTTCATACCTTTATTAGCTTAGCATTAATTTGATACTAACTAGAAACGACCGCAAGCGGCTGTCGGACAGCTGTCCCCACTCTACAACACTGCGCCCGCCAGTGTATCTATGAAAGAAGCTAAAAAAGATGACAAATGATGAGTCTGGGCTCGAAAGTCCCCGGCCTGTGGTCATAAAACTTTGTTTCTGTTCCCCACTCTTCCAACTTTTGTAGTTGAAATATTGAAACTGGGAATAGCACTGCGCGACAGGGAGGTGGAAGTGCATTTCATAGGGTAGCATAGGCGAAAAAAAAAAAGAAATTGGGCTTGAATACGTCCAGATGGTTCCTAATCCCCGAGCACAACTCATAACATAACAGAAGTTAGTGACCAATTATCCAGAAAGAAAAAGCCAAAAATTAATTTGGAATTAGAATTAGAAGGAGAGTACAAGAATATGATTGGCAGATTAATCTGAAGCGCGCTTCAAACAAAGTTTTATGAAACCGAATACACCTCTACCTAATTAAACTTTAGATTAAAAAGTTTGTCAAACAAATTTGATGGTTGATCTTGTAAGCTGAAGCTGGGTGCTTTATACATATTATTATAACATAAAAGTAATCAGTAAAATCGTAGCTGCTCCGGTTATCTAGATAATTGTAAAAGTTCTTCAGGAAAGTCATCCCTCATTATAAGTAAGATTTGGTGGGTTAAATGACATATTTTCTTAAAAATCTGTTAGAAAAATATCATACTTTCCCAGAAAACATTGGTTAGTTGGCCGCCCGTTGGCCAAACATTGGCCTGCATAGGACCAATGTTGGCAAACCCACATTGGGCCTACATACTGAGGAGACATCCGCCGCCCTAAGGCCGCATATGACGGGCCAATGTTGGCAAAACTGCATTGTTTCTACATTGGCCGCCCGAAGGCCAACGAAATTTTTTTTTTCAATTTTTAAGTTGGAAATTTATTATTGGCCTTCGGTTGGCCAACGTATGTTGGTCAATAAGACTGCGGCCTTAGATTGGCCAATGTAAGATTTCACGATCGAATTTATTGTTGGCTTTAAAGCGGCCTTCGGCCTGCCAATTGAAGACCAATGTAGTTTTGACAACATTGGCCCGTCGTATACTGCCTTAGGGCAGCTGATGTCTCCTCAGTATGTAGGCCCAATGTGAGTTTGCCAACGGGCGGCCATCGAACCAATACTTCTTTACTTTTCAAATAAAAACTTTAAAAACTGTATTTTTTAGTTAAATTTTTATTACAAGGCATACAACCACCTGAAAACCCTTAAAAGAAAGCCCTTTGCTTATATATGCTATTAAATAAAATATAAACAAAGATCTTTTACGAAAATTCTTAGACAGAATATCAATATTGCTATTTAAAGGAATAAAACAAAAAATAATATTTTCGTCAAAATTGGTATATAACGGTTTTTGTGGTCGACGAATATGAATCTAGTAATACTTTTTTTTCTAATTTCACCCCCTGAGGCGTGGGGGTAGTTTTCAATAAAACTGGTATATTGGGCTATTTGACGTTGCTGAAAGTGAATCTGATAATAAAAAAAATCTAAATCCACCCCCTGAGGAGTAGTTTTTGTGAAAATTGGTATATTAGGGTTTATGAGGTTGCTGAAAGTGAGTCTGAAAATAAAAATCTTACTTCACCTCCTGAGAGGCAGGGGGTAGTTTTCTTTAAAATCTATATTTTTGAGTTTTTGAGGTCGCTAAAACTGAATCTTAGGTTGGTATATTTTTAACTTAAACATTTTAAGTTTGCTAATAGTGAATCTGATAATAAAAAATCCATTTTACGCGCGGAGGTGTACAATGGTCAGTGTGTTGTCATAGTAATGAAGAGATAAACTTTTAAAAACTATTAGGGCCATGTTTGCATTGCATGTATGCACTATTTGTACATCCTGTATTTTGTATAAGAATGTTATATAACATTACTCGTTTCTAATATATTATATTAATAATAAAAATTTCTAATTATTGAAAGATAGAAACATAAGCTCGTGCTGGAATGTGATTTGACAACACATCTGACGCTATAGAACCCTCTTGATTTCAAGACTATTTTCTTATTGCTTTTTCAGGCATCTTAATTAATAATTATAATTTATAATATATTTATAATTTTTAATAATTTTACATTAACACAGAAAATTTATTTCTTATTAGAATAATTACGATACGCTTAGGATAAAAATATGTTTTTGTAATGGATTTTTTTCACCCAGAGGTCATAACGGAGGTCACAACTTAGTGTCAAGTGATTCCAGGTTTAACATATCAAATATTTAATTAAAAATAACTCTCGAAAAGTTATGTAGATATTTTTTTTTTCTACGACTGCTTTAGAATGTAAGCAACTACATACACTTTTTAAACACAGAATGAATCCATTCTAGCTCTAGATACGGTATGAATATTTCGTTTCAAGTGTTAGAATGAGCACATGTAGTGCCATCTCTTGTTTATAAAAGTAAAGAAAACTGTAGCAAAATTAGCAAAAATATATATATTTTACCATGAATATTGAATAATTTAATGCAATTTAAAGTTTTGCGTTAAAATTACATAAAATTTATTAGTTTTTCTTAATATTTGACCAGTTTTTTTTTCAGTTTATTTCACAAATTAAAATTGCTCCATCTGTTGTTAAATATTTAAACCTTATATCTGTCACAACAATCTGACATAACTTTCAATTTTTGCATTAAAATTTGTAAATATGTGCTAAAATTAAATAAAAATCTTTTTTAAGTACTGATTTGATAAAATTATTAAATAACATTAATTGCTTCATTTAAAAATATATGTTTTGTTACATTTACAATGTCGAGTCACAAAAAACATTGTTTTTAACCTTGTCCGCAGTTTAAAGCCATACAGTAGAGTGGGTCGAAAAACAAAAAAGTTTTTGGATTAAGATCTAATAGCAAAAAAAAGTTGTAGCACATAAAAAAACCATGTTTAAAAAAAAATTGGTCCAAATTCATTGAATAACTTAGTAGCGCAAAGAACACAAAGCTTTTATTTTTTTAAAAAACGTGCAACATTAAGAACAGGATAACTTGAGAATGGTTTAAGATAAAGACTTAAAAATTGAAACACAGATTTTTAAACTCAAAATTTAATATTGATTTTTTTTTGAAAAAAATTGATGTCCCACAAGTGGGACAAAAGGGGCAAAATTTATTTTTTTGCAATAATGTTCTTAGTTTTAAAGTTAGGTATATAAAATTATATATCAATAAAAAGGTCTTGAAGAGACCTACAAAAAAGTTTATATCAATTTTTGGTGTAAATATTACCGTTTTCGAGATATTTGAGAAAATAAATGAAGAAAACATAGGGAAAAAAATAAAATTTTATTTTATTGTTTACGTACCAAATTTTAATTAATAATAATAATTGAAAATAATTGACCGATAGATGGCGTAAGGGTTCAATAGTCTTCCAAAAAAAAAAAAAAATGTATACTATGATAATCATTTTTAAAATATAACAAAATTTGGGAAAAAGAAAGCCAAATCTAGTATTTAAAACAAGACTATACATATTTACTTATATCCTATTAGGGTTTATTAATTCTTAGAATTGCTAACACTCGAGTGCACCACTTATTTCGCAGAAAATTAAAAAAAATTTTAATGAAAATTTGTAAAACGAGAGTCAATAAAAAGAACTTTTAATATCTATTTCTTAGAATTATTTAAACTTGCTTCATTTTTGCAATTAACTAGTGAACATTGAGAGTTAAGACATTATAAAATTGTTTTTCGTTCTTACAAGACCTGTCGGAAAGCATTCGTGTAAAATTTATCTGTTAAATTAATATTAGTTTTTTAATTATTTTGAAAAGTTTTGTCATGGGAAAAACTAGTAAAAGTGTGTGTCCTATTTTTGGTGTTTCCAAGGACTTAATTTCATACAGACTCCCGACTTACGAAGACGTAATAAGATGTTGGTTGGAAGAAAAAGGTAAAACGAAAATACATTTAAAAAAACATAATAATTCTACAATACATAAAATAGTGGCGGAAAAAGTTTGTAAAGCTTATGAGAGAGCTAATGTTCCTCTAGTGTCACAAGTAAGAGTTGAACAAATGGTGGAAGCTTGGTAAATATAAAAGTATAATGAAAAGTTATAACAGAGATAAAAATAAGGCTTTTTGGATTGAAAAGGCAAAAAAATTTAAAGATACAGCGAAGAATAGTCTTTTTGACATTACAGCTTGTAAATGTGAAATGCTATTTAACTGTACCTACATTTTATTATGAGATCTTATATGCCAATGTGGTTTCAAATTAAAACAAATCCTTTAATAAAAGACGGGTCAAAGCACATATTTAATTTAATTAAATCAACAAGATACATGACGGAGGATTTAGACGAAAGAGTAGAAAAAAGGGATATTGCATATAAGAAAATTTTAGAATCAAGGCAAAAAGAATGCAAATCAGTGCGTATATTTATATGTCCTCAATTAAATTTTAAAGCAACTGATTATACAGATTTAATTGACTTTACATCCCACTTTTGTTCACCTCCAATTTTAAATAGTGTATCTACAAAAGAAATTGAAAATCTTTTGCTAACAAAGTCTATAACAAAATGGGATTTTTTAAAAATTCCTTGTCACACACAGGCGGTAGAACGTTGTGTGAAATTGGTCACGACAGTATCCAAGCAAGTTTGTGGCTACCAGAAAAGAGATGGTGTTATTAAAACCACGTTATTATCACGTTCTACCCTAAAAAAATTTGACACAAAATCTAAATTTTAAATTTTGTTTAGGAAATATAAATTTGAAATATTTCATACAGTAGGCTATTTTTTTATATAAACAAAATTGTTATATAAAAGAGTTCAACGGCAGCCATATTTAAAAGTTTACAAAAGTTTTACAAGATGAGACTGCTGGCAGGCGTACTCCGTGTACTAAGAAATCTATTATAATAAAATGTAGGTATATATTAAGCACTATTGAGGCGATTGAAAGAATTCTATAGTGCACGAAGTCTGCCTGCCAGTAGTGTCATCTCATAAAAATTTTGTTAGCTTTTATATATGACTGTTGTTGAACTCGAAAGTTGTCTTTTTTTCTGTTATATTTAAGTACGTAACCAATAAAGTAACATTTTATTTTTTTCCTATATTTATTTATTTATTTTATTAAATATCTCGAAAACGGTAACATTTACATAAAAAATGAATATAAACGTTTTTGTAGGTCTTTAAAAGACCTTTTTATTGATATGCAACTTTATATACCTAACTTTAAAACTAAAAACGTAATTGCAAAAAAAAATTTTGCCCCTTTTGTCCCACTTGTGGTACATCAATTTTTTTTTTTTTAAATCGATATCAAATTTTGAGTTTAAAAACCTATTTTTAAATTTTTAAGTTTTTATCTTAAACCGTTTTCAAGTTAACGTGTTGAAAAGTTGCACGTTTTTTAAAAAAAGATAAAAGCTTTTTGTTCTTTGCGCTCCTAAGTTATTAAATGAATTTGCACCAATTTTTTTTTAAACGTGTTTTTTTGATGTGTTACAAGTTTTTTTTGCTATTAGATCTTAATCCGAAAACTTTTTTGTTTTTCGACCCACTCTACCATACAGTGTTTCATATTTGCAGTCGAAGAAAAAGTATAGTCTACAACACGTATGGAATAGTCATTCCGCGCTCGCTGAACCGTCATACTTGCCAGCCGGCTCGTTTGACAAACTTTCGGCTCGCGCGGAATATTGTCTATTCCATACTAGTTATAGAATATACTATTCTAGGACCCCAACAAAAATTAAATTATTTAAAATAAATATTATTTGGTTTAAATAAAGATAAATAAAATTATCGTTATTTAAAATTTTTAGATTGATGTTCGCATACTCGGTGATCATTTGAAAACGATTCACCCTAAATACTTGGCAAACTAAGCACAATATGAAACTAAAAAAGTAGGTAAAAAAGTGGGTAAATTTAAGTATGGTGTAATTTTTACCCTCTAACTCCCAGCTACCCCAACATTAGAATCTTAAAAAGCAATCCCGTCTTGCAACAAGTCATTTAAAAGAGCTTAAAAAATGCAATATTTTGGTTAAAACAGTTATTTAATACACCAACTTAAGGGTGGATTAATTTATTACAGTATAAATAGTAAAAATATTTACAAAAATAGCTCAGTATTTAAAAATAAATAAATTCAGTTGATTTCATGGGGTGGTAACTTCTACCCTTGAGCTACCAGTACTGTTTTATTTTTAATTAAATTTCAATTCTTCCGATACCTTATTTAAAAGTGCCTAAAAATTGTATAATATTTTTACGGTAAGTTAAATAATTTTACTAAAATCGCCTTATTTTTACTTTCCCCAAGAAAGGTCTTGCGTTAGTAAAAAATTTTTTTTATTGCTTTTTTTACGTTTCTGGACGTTTTATATCAAAAAAATATGATTTCCGTCAAAAAAACAATTCTGTCTTTCGGTCTGTCGGTCTGTCTGTGTGTCCGGGAAATTTGTGACCACGATAACTCAAGAACGCTTCGGGCTAAACACTTCAAATTTGGACCAAAGGTTGATTATCCAAAGTTCTAGGCTGGGATTGTTTTTGGTAAAAATCGGATTTTAAGTAAGGGTAAGGGGGTAAAATGGAGTAAAAACATGTTTTTTTAAAAACATTTTTTTTTTCAATTAATTTTAAAATTAAACTTTTTTTGAAAAAAAAATTATGATTTTTTTTATTTTTTTCGTTTTTGATTTTAATGAACCTATGCTTATAGGGGAAAGTATTATTTTGTTGGTAGCAGTTTTATTATTATTACGCTATTTTTGTAAAACGTCTTGCTATAATTAATATGAAATCAAAGCGTCTACCTTTAAGTTAAGGGTTGGTATTTTTTGTATTTTTTAAACTACTTGAAATAAGGTATCGCAAGAATTGGGGTTTAATTAAAAATTAAATAATTGGGATGGCTGGCAGCTAAAGAGTAGCAACAACCCTTATCAATTAAACAAAAATTATTTATTTTTTAATATTGAGCTATTTAGAAATAATTATTTTGAAATAAAATCATCCACCCTTAAGATAAGGGTTGGTTTATTCATTTTTTGTTTACCGCCAAACCATAGCATTTGTTATCTCTTTCAAATGGCATATCACAAGATGGGGTTGCTATTTAGGTTTCTAATGTTGGGATAGCTGGGATTTAGGGGATGAAAGTTACAACTATACAAATGATCACCCTATACTATTTCGCTCGCCTATGGAATATGAGACTTTCTTACTCAAAATCGTAAGCAATTTGTCGTATTCATGGGTGGTCTTAGAAAAAAGTTAGTTACAGGAATATTATTAAATAACAAAGTTGCGCTCTTGATCTAAAGTTGGAGTCTCCAAAAATATGGCTTTTTTATTGTTCTAAAAAGTAAAACAAGCAATTTGTTATAGAAAAATCTATGTTACTTTAAGTCAGGGATGGTGCTGGAATTTTTTTTTTTGAGGGGGAGGGTGGAACAAAAATGTTCCAACTAATGATTAAGAAAAGTTCTAAACCTTTTACCCTGGATTTTGATGATAGAAAGTTCATCACCTCTAAAAAAATCTTTACCCCTGGCGGAATTTTATGACTAAAATTTCCATAATGTACCGCTCAATTTTAACTAATACATTTAAGACCTAAAAAAAACTCATCGCCTCTGAAAATCTCTCAATTATCCAATATTCAGAATATTATATTGTATTCCACTTCCATGCAAACGTTCTTCAGATCATCAATAGCGATTTCTCCCGTTAGATTAGACAGGAACAAAAGTTCTACCCAAAAAGGATAGAAGACATAGATACACTCCCACTTCCACCCAACCAAACAAATTCTGTATTTGTTCTTTGTTGAACTAATACAATATTTACTTGGCCGGGCGAAAAGTGTAACTATATTATTTTTATTAAAGAAATTAATGGCGTCATCTAAATTTTAGTAGAATTATCTTATTCTACAGATTCACATTAGCTATGTTCGTTCGTGCCGCTCAGTGCTACACTTTCCGGCCAACCAAATAAATACTGTATTTGTTCTATGAAAAACAAATACAGTATTTATTTGGTTGGCTGGAAAGTGTAGCACAAATGAGATAGAGATAGGGTAGACGTCTTTTGTTTCATAATTCTAGTTGTAGAGAGCTCCATTCTATAAGTTTTCTTACTGGAGAGTAGATTTTTTCAACTCGATAGTGGTTGAAGGGTTGGCGCACACCCCAACCCCCAATCACGTCACATCTGCGATTATTACTTGTTATATGCACAGACCTCACAACAAGAAACTAGACCTGCCATCTCCCTCTACGGAAAAGTGACACCGGTATGTTGGCCTTTTGTGTAAAATATAGTGGTTGGCGCATATACAACTATTGATTACGAGTGTTCTATCAGTGTAAATATTAATAAATAAGTAAATTTAGTTATTTTATAAACCTATGTATAATAGACCTTTGCAGAAATACGAAGACTATAGCCTATACAGCGTTATTCTTTTAAATGGTACAGTGCCTCTAACTTTGAAACGACTTAACATTTCTAATTAAAATTTGGAACATGATATAAACTATGTTTTTACGTAATTTGCACATTTTTCTATTTTCAAATAACACTATGGGGGCAATATGGTCAAAACTTTAAATGAAAGAGGTGGTCGTGTGGCATATTGTTTGAAAGGTTTTACAATTGTCTATCCAATTGAATTTTCTAATTGGAGGCCAACGGTGTATTTATTTTTTAATTTTAAGTTAAATTGGAGGGTTACATTAATCTTTAATGTAATGTTTAATAAATTACACAGAACCACAAAATCTTGAGATACATTTAGCGCACCATGGTTTTTTGTACTTTCAAAGCAAAAAAAAATCCAGAAGATTAAAAAAAAATATATTTGGAAATATTGCTAAATAAGAACAATTTATGCCATAACTTGCAGATCTGCAACATCTATGTTGAATATCTGCCCTAGTTAATTTCTTACAGGGCCACCAACTCCATATATGTCACTTTTTTCATATTTTTCCAATATATTTCATTAAAAATTTATATAAATAATACATATACAGCCAAAAATTTATATATGTAATACTTTTCTTCGGATTCTAATGTCTTTAAAAGTTAAGAGGGGTGGCGACTTTTGGACCGCACTGTATATAAGAGGCGTTCTTTATATATCAGGAAATAAGACAAGTTTTAATAAAACTAATTATAAAAAATTAACAGAAAAAAATAACAAAAATTTGATTAGATTTGCTTGTAAGGAAAAGGAGAAAAGACACCCACACGGGAAGTTTGAATAATATTGGTAATAAAATGATTTGTCTGTTATATTCGCAACCAATTAAATCATTGTTAAACACCTTTTCTAATTAACAATAGTAAGGATAGAAATGCCATTGTTGTTAAATAATTAAATTGATTGTATTCAAGTATGCTGCTCTGCAAAACCATGAACTCGTATCTGATATTTTAACATTTTTCAAAATTTTCGGTTTTCTTAAAAGTATTTTGCTACATTTTTTTTATTCTTTTTTATTTTTATTTTTCTAATATTTTTAACCGACTTCCATAAAGGAGGAGGTTATCAATTCGACGTGTGACTTTGTTTTTTTTATGTTTGTTCCCGCATAAGTTTGGAACGAATTAACGGAATTTGATGAAAATTAAAGCGGGCATTCATAAGGTGGTCCCGTTTCAATTTGACGCTCGGATAATGCCGGGTAAGCCGGATAATTAAGATAAATCTAATCATTTTAACGAAATGTCACTTAAAAATGGCTTAATTTTTAAAGAAATATCGGATAAGTCGGGTAAGCCGGATAATTTGCTTAAGGGGTCACTCAAATATTACGGCAGGATAAAAATCTTTTAAATGCCGCTATACTTAATTCTGTGGACCTGTAATATTAAAATACAACAGAAAATGATAAAATTTGTGATTTTACCATAAGGCGTTATTTGAATATTACTTAACTCTTAAAGTTTAACAAAGATTTTCTTTAGTATTTCGTATAAAAAAAAGTTGGTTGGACTCTTGGGCGCTGAAATAAAAATATTACTGATAGTGCGTTGTGACGTCAGCAGCTTGCCGAGATGGAAGGACAACTATAATTTAGCTTAGATGACCTTACAAAGCAACAAGATCTGTGTCTTTAAACAGTAAAAATTAAAAACATTTCGCAAAAAAAAATTAACCGAATTCTATGTCTCTAAAAAGTAAAATATTAAAAATACTTAAGTCGGTGCCAATTTCAGAGCAAACAATTTAACAACAAAAATAATTGTTAGTATTTAATTTAGGGAATGGTGAAATTGGTACCGACTTAAGTATTTTTTATTTTTTACTTATTAGAGACATAGGAGCCGGTTCATTTTTTTTTCATTTTTAGTTTTAATAAACCTACGCGTAGCTACGCCTAAAGGGGAAAGTATTAATTTGTTGGCAGCAGTATTTTTAGTTCTTTTAATTTGTTTTTATTTATTTTTTACCAACACTCCTAGAGAACAAATGGTTAAAAATATTGTTTTACGCTCAAAAAAGCACCGTGAAATGGCAAGAATTCATGTATAAAAAAACAAATTTCAGTAAAAGTACACATTTGCATATGTGTGGACTTTACCGTTATGTAAGTATGAAAGAAGATTCAGAATTGTTTTAATAAGAAAATTTACATATTTATGATGTAGTTCTTAGTGTGGACATAGGACATAAGGAATACTAATTATTACGCCCACTTGTATAAAGACAGAAATGTAATTAATAATAATAAATATAATCTATTGTTTTTTTTTAATTTTTAAAATATAGGAGCTTATACCGGATATTAACGAAATTGTCTACTACCAGCTTAAGAAATTGACATATTGATTTTCTTAGGGGTGATAAAATTTTATTTTCCTAAGACCTAGATAGTTAGTGCTCATTTTCCACCTGTTGCTATGACAGCGGTCGAGAAGTGACATTTAGGTGTTTTTACATATCTGCTGTCAGAGAATGAGTAAATGTCAAACACAAAACGTCAAATTTCCAAATTAATTTTAAGAGATCCTAGGAAAAATAGTACACGCACCTCGACGCAAACCTATTTCAGTGCACATCGAGTGCCTTTTTTTACTCGATCCGCCTCGTGAAAAAATTGAAACTGTCGTGTACTAAAAACTAGATTCTTGTACTCGGTGTTGAAATAGGGTCCGAAATTTTAACAAGTGATTCTACCTCATAAAATATGACAAAAAGTTTCCATAAACATACTAAAAGTGGGAGCTAAGCTCCTTTAAAAAATGGAAGCAAAGCTCCTTTAAAAGTGGCTAAAAAATCTGTTTTTATTTTATCAGTGAGCATAGACTCACTGCCCCAACTACCAATTCAGTTTGGCTGCGCCTGTCTCTTAAAGACCCAAACAAACTATTGATGATGTTTTTATTTAATAACTCAGGTAACCTTTGAGAGGTTTTACACGTGAACTAATCTTAATAAGGCCCATCTTCGTATATTATTTCCTTTTTTTAACCAGGGGTGTGTGAAACGGGGACCCTTATCAGTTTTTTGTCCCAAACTTTTTTCTGTGTAACTTTTTTGTAATTTTATTTTCGTCATATTTTTTAATTTTTATTCGGTATGGCGGCACCAGGGGGGCAGTGGGGGAAAATATTTTTAATAGCAACCTATGTCTGGTGATACGTTATTTTAAACAGCTTAAAATTCTCTAATTAACCATTATTTTTTTTTTATAGTTTTTTGAAGATTTTTTTTCTTTAAAATTTATGAAATTTTCAATATTTTTAAAAATTAGTTTTGCGCAAAAAGGTCAAAATAGTTAATACATGGTGTGTTATCATATTAAGACTAATTATAAAGTGCGGTCCAGAAGTCACCCCCCCCCCCACACCCTTTTAACTTTTGAACGAGTTGAGATATCGACTTCAAATTTAGAACTCTTAAATAAGACAACTTAAACTATCTTTTAGTATATATTTGATGTTTTCAGCTCTTAAAATGTGGGCAGGGGGGCATGGAGGGACATTTTTTTAATGGAAAGGGGGGTCGATACATTATTTTAAAGCTTATAAAATTCCCTATTTAAACTAATATTTTTAAATTTTTTAAAAATGTTTTTTAAGGTTTTGATTTTTCAATTTTTTTGTGCTAAAACATTCGATTTTTTAGTTTTTTTTTTTATACATTTTTATTTATGTCAACTAAAATTAGTTTAAAAGTATGTTTGTATATGTATATGTTTTGTTTTGTTTGTATAATTAACATTTTTTTATGATGAAATTAGGCATTTTTAAAAAATTATTTGTTTTTTTTTAGAGGAATTTTGAAATTAAAAATCCCATTTTAAACCCATTTTTTTTTTTATTTAAAAATATGGAGTTAAATGGAGAATTTTATAAGCTTTAAAATGATGTATTACAGGACCCCCCTTTACATTTAAAAAAATGTGCCCCCATTTTAAGAGCTGAAAGTATTAAATATATGCTAAAAGATAGTTTAAGTTGTCCTATTTAAAAGTTCCAAATGTGAAGTCGATATCTCAACTGGTTCAAAAGTTAAGAGGGGGGGGGGGTGAGTTTTGGACCGCTCTGTATATCATTTTCATGTAAAAATTTTAATATTTATGCACAAAACAATAAAATTTTGAATAATTTTAAAGAAAAAAAAAATCTAAAAATAAATAAATAAAAAAGTAATAGTTACAGAGTTAAATAGAGAATTTTAATCTCTTTAAAATTACTTCTTATCAAAAGACTCAGGGGGTATTCCAAATTTGAAGTTCTTTAACTTATTCCGTTCAAAAGTTACGGGTGGTGTACCATTTAATAGAATATCCCTGTATATTAGCGTGGGCCGTTCCTATATAGGTGTTTTATTTTTTTTTTAATTTGAAAATCCAATAGGGGGGAAAAGATTCGTCTTGCAAAGAGCAAAAAAGCCTATATTTTGTTTTATTTATTTTTTCAATTTTTGTGCCCTCTACAAAGGTGTACATTTTGTAACTTTTAGGAAATATGTTAAAAAAATAAAAATAAGAAAACTTAATAAGATGCAAAAACTGTTTTATTGCAAAAACAAATAAGTTTTACAATCGAAAATAATATTTACAAACATCATAGGACATATTTTAAGCCACTCTTTATTCTGCTTTGTGGTGTTATTTCACGTGATTTAACTCTTACGTGAATAACCCCAAAAATTGCTCCGAAAAAATAAAAAAATATGTGGGCAATATGTGGTAAAATAGAGAATTTTATAAGCTTTAAAATGATGTACCACACGACCCGTTTTTGTTTAAAAAAAAATCCCCCTTTGCCCCCTGTCGCCATCTTGCCCCCTAAGCACACAAAATATATACCAAAAAAATTTTTGGGTTATGTTATTTATGTGTTCCTAATTTCAAGTTGATATCTTAAGCCGTTCGAAAGTTAATGGGGGGAGGCGGACTTTTGACACGCTGTGTATAAATTACAAATGTGAAAAAATACGATATTTTCATTAATATTAAATGCTTTGTAGAGGGTCAAGATGACCTTTAATCTGATTCTGCTTTTGCACACACATTAGGCATATTAGAAGGCACATTTTGGCGGGTATTGCGTTTTGAAATTCCAGATTTCAATTTATCGGCCCACCCTACTGTATATATACAGGGTTCCGAGTTGTATTTTAAATATATAATACACAGTACTTTAAAATACAACTGGGAAATGGTAACAAGTAAAAAAATATTTTATGCACAAATATAAATGTTAAAACAAAATTTATTGAACTATTAAATACAGCTATATGATTTCATATTGTTTTTTTTTTATATTATTATTTACAATAATACTTATTCTCACAAGTTACGACAGTAATTAATAAAATAAATATACTACTAACGACACTATTAATACTTTATAGTTGTATTTCCTATCATAAGTAATAGTTGGTGCATATTAAACCACTTTGATTAATATTATTAATAATTTGTTATACGTGTATCTAAAGGATTTAAAGTTTAAAATAGTCGCCGTCAGGCGAGTGAGGAAACCCCACGAGCGTACGAAATACACTTTCCAATGAGTTATGTACAGTATTTTTCTTACGACCATGAAAAAATATTTAAAAAGTTTCTTAATTTAATATTTTCTAATTTTTATTATTTATTCAAAGAATTTTTGAGGAAAGCAAAGCATATTAAGCAAAAAATAGCATACAAATTTATGAATGTTAAACAGGAAATATGATTTTCTTTTACTTTTAGTTTTCTTGATTTTTAAATTTAATATAAAATTATACAATACAATACCTAGCTGTTAAATAGGTTGCCTATAACGCAAACCTCTTGTGTAAATCAAGGCAAGACAGTTTGCTAATTAAATTAGGTTTCTTTAGATGTGTTCCCATATAAAACAGTAAAATTGTACTGTTTTACGATTTCATATGAAAAAGACCGTGTATTTTGATGTTTTTTTATAAAATGTAAGGTAACTAAATCAAAAATTAAGTAATTTTTATAAAATCTAGACAAATTAAACATCCCAAGTTATATCTTGGTCAATATAGTAAGGTTATAACTATAGTTTCTATTTTTGACATGAAAAACAGAAATATTTGGATTGAAAAACATAAAAGATATCATAAAATTCTGTGATGAAAGGTGGAAAATGGCATATAAAACGAGTGGAGCTAAATTTGTAGAATCTACAGCGCAAATTAAGGCAAACCTACATATGTGAAATTAGGCAAACATAAATATCAAACTAGGGTAATATGAAAATATCAAAATAAGGTATTATTACATTATTTAAAATTAATTTTTTACCTTGTAGTTATGTTCTCAATATATGTAATAAGAGTCTCGGTAGCCAATATAGTAAGCCATCAGGCTTAAATTTTACTTTTTATTTATTATTATTATTATTATTATTATTATTATTATTATTTGAAACTGAAAAACTGCATGTAAAATAATGTAAAAATACATGAATTTACATAGTACGGAATAATAAATTTACTATTTTGGACTATGCATAATTCATGAATTTATGTAAAATAATGTAAAATAATGTAAAACAATGTAAAATAATGTAAAAGAATGTAAAATAATGTAAAATAATTTAAAAGAATGTAAAAGAATGTAAAAGAATGTAAAAGAATGTAAAATAATGTAAAAGAATGTAAAATAATGTAAAAAATATATTTAAATTGATTTACATATTTTTACACGATTTTACAATGTCGCGCTATGTTGTTTTAAGACGCGCGTGCGCTTTGGATAATAACCAAGAAGGCGTCGCATCATGAGACGGACCGTTTAATATTGTTATTGTTATAGAGATAGCGACGCATGCTGCTAGGTTAAAGTGTGACAAGTGTAAAAAAGGTAAATATTATTTATGTACGATATTTAAATGCTTTTTTTGTGGCCTAAAATTTACATTCATTATAAATTACGATCTTGATCAACCAATAGATCTTTAAAGAAAGATGTAAGCAGTTTATACTCATATTAAGGGTGCAAATCGTTTGGTTTATTAAACCAAATGAACTTTACGCTACGATATTTTAAAAAAGCTTTGACACAGAGACTTGTAATTTGGAACAAATAGTAAATATTTGTTTTCAAATTTCAAGTCTCTATGTCAAAAAGTCCAAACCATTCTGGACTATGTAATTTTTAGCGTTCCGGTCTATGCAAAATATTACCATTCTGGACTATGTAATTTTTACCGTTCCGGTCTATGCAAAATATTACCATTCTGGACTATGTAATTTTTACCGTTCCGGTCTATGCAAAACATTACCTTACGGACTATGTAATTTTTACCATTCCGGTTTATGGCAACATATTACCATTTACTATGTAATTTAATGTAATTTATTTTTACCGTGAAGACTGTATTTTTTAGCTCTTTTTTTCTTACAATTCTATAAACATTATTGTAAAAAAATGTATAGTAGGGGAAAATAATGTTTAGTTGGTAACAGTATTTTCTACTGCATAGTTCATTTTGGTATGCAGTAACATTAACTTGATTGTATTTGTGAACAAAGTCGATTCTGTGTTGACCTCTTATCTGTAGTGTATCGGGTCTAATGGTGCTATGCTCTTCAAGAACGGAGACTTGTCAGTCAATTATGAGAAGACTTGTTGCTTCCTCACACCTACAGTAAATGGTACATCAAATGAATATATTATGCAAGAGTTTTTTGGTACATCACTGATAGTTGTACTTCCCAAAACTGGTGTCCAGGAGATTTGAACGAGTGATAGTAAATAAATTTAAGCCTACACTCTAAAAAATACTGCTGCCAATAAAATAATAGTTTTCCCTAGTTTTTTTTTTAATCTTAGTTATAAACTTTAGGATTAGGACTTTTTCTATTTTTATGGGTCCGTAGTAAAAGAATTTCTATATCTTTTTTTTCTTTTTTGGCCCAGATTTTTATACTAGGAACAGTTTGTGTAAAATTTGCAATAAAAAACATAGGGTTTGGGTTACCCAAATTTAAATAATCTCATTTTTTTATAGTTTTTACAAAAATGTGTTTTATTTTAACTCATTTGTTGTTTTAAAAAATCTTAAAAAAAATTATAAAAATATCTATTATTTATTATTGATTTGCTGTTAATATTACGAAATTGTATGCGTCGTGGCGCATCGACGTGTAGCATTAAATTACTATTACCACTATTACATTATTATGACTATTATCACTATTATTATGTTTATTAACACTATTGATGAACAGCAGGTATCGTGATTAGCAGAATTACAACTTTCTTTTGTTTATAATTTGTTATAATGTTTTTAAATAATTTAATATTTTTGTAATTAATTACAATAAAGATTTTGTATTTACAAACATTATTTTAATTATTTACAAACTTTTGTAATTATATACAAAAAATTGTATGTATTTTCAAAATTTCGTAGTTGTTAAGGCGCCTTTTCATGGAGCAAGTTGTACGCAAGTTTGGTGCTATGCAAGTTTGCTGCCAGATATAGCAAGAGCACAATTGAAGATTGATTTTCCTTTTCACGGAGTAACTTGTACGCAAGTTTGGCGCTATATTTTGCGTTCAAACAGTGCTGCCAATCAGACAGTTTGGAAGTTTGTTGACAAAAACCTAACCTAACATTTGCTTTTACAGCGAATAAAACACAGTAAAGGGCAAATCTGCCAAAGGCTTTTTCGATCACGTAGAATATACCTAGAAAGCTAAAATTTGGTACACATGCTTAACTCGATTGACAATACAATTTTATATAAAACTTAACCCCCAACCCCCACCCCTAAAATTTCAAAAATCAATTTTTTACCCACACAAGATAATTTAAAACTAAAATTAGGTTACATACTCAATTAGTGATAATAAAATTTTACAATAATTTTACATCCCCCCTCGTCTTCCCATTATCACCCATATAATGCCTATAAGGCTAAGTTAAACCCCCTCTCTGTTTCACCCACTTAAAATATACTTAGAAAGATAAAATTTGGCACAAATTCTTAACTCGGTTTACAAAACAATATTATATAAAATTTAAAAAATCCATTTTTTACCCACATGAGATAATTTAAAACTAAAATTAGGTTACATACTCATTCAGTAATAATAAAATTTTAAAATAAATTTTACATCCCCCCTTGTCGCGAATAAGGCTAAGTTAACCCTCTCTGTTTCACCAACTTACAATAAACGTAGAGAGCTGAAATTTAATACACATGCTTATCTCTGATGACAATACAATTTATCCTCAACCTCTTCACCCCTAAAATTAAAAAAAATCCCTTTTTACCCACATGAGATAATTTGAAACTTAAATAACATTGCTTACTCACCTCATGACAATAAATTTTTCTTATTAATTCTTCTTAAATTAAATCTTTTTAGAGGTGAGACCTTTTTTTTTAGTCATCAAATTTTCTGTCAGTCAATCAAAAACAAATATACATGTCAGGATTACCATGCATTGAATAATACACAGGGTCGGCCTTTGCATTTCGGCGCCCTGAAACAAGCTTGTGGTTCGGCGTCCCTATTTGAAAAAAAGTTTTTATCCAACAAAATTTTGACAACTAAAAAAAAATAAATTAACAGTAAAAAAATATTTTTAAAAACAAGCTTTTATTTAACTGCTCTAAAAAGAAAAAAGTAAACTTTCAAGTAAATCAAACCCATCATTTTGTTACATTATACAATTTTATATGATATAAAAGCTTGTCGTGAGAATATATCTTGACACAAATAATTCTAAGTAGAAATTGATGTATTTTTTATAAAATAAATTTATACAGGAAAATCTCTGGACAAGCTTTTAAATTATGTAAAACTGTATAATGTAACAAAATGATGGGTTTGATTTACTTGAAAGTTTATTTTCTTCTTTTTAGATCACTTAAATAAAAGCTTGTTTTTCAAAATGTTTTTTTCCTATGAGTTTTTTTTATATATTTTGATAAAATTCAACAACTTACCGCATATTTTTCCTCCTGAACCCAAATACTGAACTTAAAATACTAGTTTTATATAGAATTTAGTATAAAAATAGGTCATATAAATTTTCAAATAAGAGAAATAAAAAAAAATTGGCGAAATCTTCAAATAATTCGCGTTTTTATTTATGTTCTAACTTAAGGGGACGGGGGATATTTGTTTTAGTTTCTCACAATTAGTATTGTTTCTAAATGTTTATTTTCCCTAAGTCCAGGACTTGTGTGTGCTAGTAGTAGAGAGAACCACCGGCTTTAATTGACTTACGAACCAATATATCTAGGGAGTACGCTTCGCCAAATTTCAATTATTAATTGAAAAAGGCAATCGGCGCCAGTGAGGTTTGAACTCACGATCATTAGCTCAGTGTCAATGCTATATCGATGCCGTAGACCGCTGAGCTAATCTCCGAAATGTTACCAAATAAACCCTCCAAAATTTCCTCAATTTTATATACAATCAGTTTTTATCCGAAAAACAAGTACCGATTTTTTTCAAAGTTTGAGTGCTTTGAGCTACCTCTAAACATTAATCGATTTTACTCATTTTTGAGTGGCCACTGTTTTTTACTAAGGAACAACTTTTGAGCCAGAGAGAGTTTTCGATTTCAAAAATAGTAATTTTTTGACACCCTTTTATCTGTCTAAAAAAGTGTTTCTTTTACGATTTTCTTTTCAAATGGAAATTGATTTCTTATGTCATCAGGTATGCTTTAGTCCAAAAAATGTAAGGTCCACGAAATTTTCATTTAAAATCGCCCAGTTGATCCGTGACAGATAGACGAATAGTTGTTTAGAATTTGATAAAAAATACCCTCGTATAATACAAGCGCATCGTGCTGTAAAGAGGTTAATTATAAGCCAAGTTAAATTATCAGGACAAGAGCAAAAAGAAAGCATAGTTTTATGACAATCGAAATTGCATTTTCAAATCGTCAATTAGTAACCTTAACTAACGACTAACCCTACATATCATTTGCTGAAAATTACATGTCAATCCAGTTAAGCAATGGTAAATGGTCACTGACTTAAGTGATGGTTTAAATATGCCATTTATTTTCATTGTTGACTACTTACTACTATATATTCAGAAGAAAGTTACTACTGCCAGGATAGTTAAGGGGATATCCAGTCTGGGCGATCCAGATCCAAGAAAAGTCTATAACACCTGGTGTTCCCGTCTAGTAGTTATTGTATTATTAGAATTTATTTTGTGTTAAGTTAATGTAGAGTCCCAAGCACAAGCGAAAGTATATTTGGTGCTTTTCATGCTGCTGTATGCTATCTGAGTTTATAATTTAACGAAATCAAAAAAAGGTCGTTCCATTTTTTCCATTTAAAAAAAAACGACGCCATTTTCACAAAAACAAAAAAAAATCAGTTTCACATAAACAGTAATTTCTTAGCCTACTACTTAAAGATTTGAAATGTCAAGTTTTGGAAATATTTCTATATGGACGTCATAGGACCACCATGGCGCGCCATGTTGTTTCATGAAAAATGGCTCCTGTAGCGCCATCTTTAATGCAAATATCGACTTTTGTTATATCAGTGAAAAGAGGATTTAAAGGCTAATCCAAAAATGTAAACAAATATATAGGGTTCTATTTAAAAATCAAAAGTTGGTATCACTTCAGCTTAGATCGGAAATGATATTTTTTATAATTACCATGCCAAAATGGCGATATTTACGGTTCATACAAGCTCTGTAAATTTTAAAAAGTTATCTTTTAAAGTTACGGAGATAATTCGTAGGCAATGCTTTTTTTAACGCCCTGTATATTTATACAACAATTATTTACCAGGACATATTTTCTTTCATTAAAAATATATATTTTTTTTTAATTGAAGAATGTTTATGTAAACATATTTTCCATTTAATGTTGAAGAATCAAAAATAAAATTTATTTATGCCATAGGTCCAGAAAGTGGCACTTTACAGATTAAATAGACAATGCTGGTTCTAAAATTTTTATACTTGTCGTAGAAAGTTTGGTTTTCTATGTTATAAAGCTATTTTTTTTACTTTATTATGCCAGTTTTATAATTTTTGTTGAGGAAAATTAAATAAAATTTCACTTTAAAACTCAAATTTTATTGCTCATTTCATTAAGGAACTATAACTATACTTAAATATTATTAAATAATGAATTTTGTATATTTTTATTTATTTTTTGTCAATTGTTTTTTTTTTTACTTAATTTTTTACTTATTTACATATCTTAACTAAACACTTGATGTCGGTTAGACTGTTTAACAAGTTGCCCCAAAATATAAAAAGCATAGACAGCTTCAAGCAATTTAATACTGCAGCAAAAACATTTTTTAAGGAAAACTGTTTCTACTCTTTGGAAGAATTTTTGGATGAAAAAGTTAGGTTTTAGTTGCTAGGTTGATACCATTATGGTTTATAAATTTGTATATATTTTTAAATATTTTAGTCATCATTTTAAGTTTTAAATATTCAGTCAACTATATCTAAACCATTATTTGGAAAAATTGATATAAAAAAGTAAATCTTATTTGTCAATAATTTTATTATGTTTTAATTATTTATATAGTTTTAAATATTTTTAATATCATTTTAAGTTTTAAAAAGTGAACTATTTGTAAACCATTATTTGTAACTTTTTGTCTGTATTATACACACAATGTGTGTATAAGGTTTTTTGACATTATCCAATACCTTCGGGTCTTAAGGAAATAAATAAATTATTATTATTATTATTATTATTATTATTATACTTATACCTATGCTTTATACACTTATACATCTATACACCTTTACACCTTTACCTATTTTAATTAATTTTCATCTATCAGTTTTTTGACAATTAGATTTTAAATTTATATAATTTTTTATTTCTATTTTTTATTTTTACCCTAAAGAAGAAGGGACAATATTACCTTCGAAACGTTGGCACTGTTTATATATATTTAGTTTTTTATTAAGTGTTCTTAACAGCAAGATTTTTTCATTATTAAGGAACTATGAATAATACGGGAAAACATTACTTTTAAATTACCATAATACCTAGATTTTAATTAAAAAGAATTTATGGTGTTTTATGGAAATATTCACAATATGTAGTAAAAGTAAGTTAGGTTAATATTGCATTTTGTTATTTAATATTACAATAAAAATTTTAATTAAATTATAATTGTTTTTAAAATGACATAATGTTTTCATTTTTTTTTTCAGAATGTATTGCATTTTATAGCTTTATACTTTTAATGGGCAAATAGTTTATTCACTGTCAGCAAAAAGTTTACATATTTGTCCATGTAGACCTAAATTTATAAAAAACCGTGTTCAAATGTATAAAAATTTGTAACTTTTACACCATTTTTCTTAAAATTGACCTAATTTTACACATTTTTACACGCTTTCGTGTGAATTCTGATCTATACAGACGAATGTGTGAACATTTTTCCTACAGTGTTTGTTATTACTATTCACAGCGTCTGCGCTAGAATAGTATTATACGGTAATTTCGAATTTTCCAAAATTTTCAAAAATCGTCCTAGACAAAAAATTCTTGGATACAAATTTGTTTCAACAAAAAATACAAGGCTTTCCGAAATTTTGAATATTTTCAAAATGGGAAAGTAATAAGAAAGTTTTTTTTGTGAAAATTTCTGTGTGTTTGTCCGTCAGTCCGTCCGATGTCATGTTTTTTTTCAAAAAAATACTCTTTATGCTAATATAGGTCAAAAAAACTGGTACCTAGAACCTACAACGATAGTCCAAAAATATTTTTTAGAATTCCTTAATATGCCTTTTTTAAAGTTCCATTGATATTTTAGTTAAATGTTATACAGGGTGTCAAAAAAAAAAATTGTTCAAAATATCGACCTTTCAATTCCCAGTTTTTTAATTTTTAAATATTTAATGTGACACTATTTTAACTTCGGACAAAAATTAATTTATATACTATTTAATATTTAAAGAGCCTGAGGCCATAGGCCCTAAAGACTCCACTGACCTGCTAAGGGATCGTTCAAGTATTACGTAACGCTCATTTTGGAGTGTTACGCCCATGTTAATGGTATAGGAAAATAGCGTTACAGGGGGTTTAGACGAGCTTTTACACAATTTTCCTTAAAATTTACCTAATTTTACACATTTTTACACGCTTTCGTGTGAATTCTGATCTATACAGACGAATGTGTGAACATTTTTCCTACAGTGTTTGTTATTACTATTTATAGCGCCTGCGCTAGAATAGTATTATATAGGCTAGTATCGAATTTTCCAAAATTCAAAAATCGTCCTAGACAAAAAATTCTTGGATACAAATTTGTTTCAACAAAAAATACAAGGCTATCCGAAATGTTGAATATTTGCAAAATGGGAAAGCAATAAGAAACTTTTTTTGTGAAAACTTCTGTGTGTTTGTCCGTCAGTCCGTCCAATGTCACGTTTTTTTTTCAAAAAAATAACCTTTATGCTAATATAGGTCAAAAAAAATGGTACCTAGAACCTACACCGATAGTCCAAAAATATTTTTTAGAATTCCTTAATAAGCCTTTTTTAAAGTTCCATTCATATTTTAGTTAAATGTTATACAGGGTGTCAAAAAAAATAGTTAAAAATATCGACCTTTAAATTCCCAGTTTTTTAATTTTTAAATATTTAATGTGACATAATAACACAATAATCCAATTTTGATTTTTTTTTTTTTTTTAAACTTTTGATTTAAATTGATTTTTATATATTTTTTATGGATTTATTAAACAAAAAAAAATAAAAAATATCTTTTAAAAAAAATATATTTTTTTATTTTTCTTTTCCATATTTCCAACTTATTTTCCATCATATTTGTTAACACCCATAGTTTGGTTAATAGTAATTAACTTTTTTTGTGGAAATGTTATTAAAGTGATTTTTAACATTTCTGTCACTTTGCAAATTCTTTAATGTACTGTAATCAAACAGTTTTTTGTAAGGCTTGAAAGTTCGCTCAGATACATAAATTCATATGCTTAATAAACATAGGTATTAATTTTTTTAAGAAAATCTACAGTATGCCGCGGCCGAAAAAAGTTTTTGGAAAGATTCAGGATGACTAGTAAAAAAAGGTGTAGTTTAAAGCAACTCACCTGCAAAAATTGAGATTTTTAAAAAAATAACAAAATTAAAACAAAAGACAAAGGGGCCCGGCGACAATTTTTGAAAGAGAGTCGCTCTAAACATGATCCACCTTTTTTTTACTAGTCATCTTAGATTTCCCAAAAAAAAATTTTTTGGCCTTTTTCGGCCCGGCCTAATCTACATACAGGTCACCAAATAACAATGTTTGTGTGCCATGTTCTTTCCAAAAATAACTTTGCCCAATTAATCTGCTTTGCTTTGCGAGTCTTTCTCAATACAACTCTATAATATAAAACCAACTAAACACGTAGTGACTAATAGCTGACGCGAACTATGCTGTAGGGATCCCCAAGACGAATTAGACCGTAATTACCCGAATCGCATCCGAATTGATATGATCTACGCCTTTTACCACGCTTTCCCAAATGAGTTAGTGCACGTTTTATTGGATTTGGACTTTTTTTTATGGATTTATTTTAAAAAGGGTTTTAAAAAATATCTTTAAAAAAACCCGTAGTTTGGTTTGGATCTTTAATAGCTCAAGCGAACTATGCTGTAGGGATCCCCAAGACGAATTGAACTTGAACTTTTTTTTATGCATTTATTTTAAAAAGGGTTTTAAAAAATATCTCTAAAAAACCCCGTAGTTTGGTTTGGATCTTTAATAGCTCACGCGAACTATGCTGTAGGGATCCCCAAGACGAATTAGACCGTAATTAAACGAATCGCATACGAATTGATATGATCTACGCCTTTTACCACCCTTTCTCAAATAATTTAGTGCACGTTTTATTGGATCTGAACTACAGTAGAGGCTAATTTTATTGTTTTGTGCTAAAATTTTGTACAGAATCTTATTTTCGATAAAAAAATAGGTTAGTTTATTTTTATTTATTACAATGAATTAGGTGCATCGCAGATTTCATTTGTTTAAGCTGACACTTGGCACAGAGTTAATTTCTTGAATTTTGCACAAAATGGTAAATTTTAGATGAAGTGGAGCAAGGTACGCCGACGGACCCTAATTTATTTTTTTTCGAATTTTGTAATAGTATTCTTCATGACATGAGGGGGACTTGTGTTTTTTGAAATGCCCTAATGCATATAAATGGAGCAAAAACGTAATCTTTATATTTAAAATTTTGAATTCCAAAGGCCGGGCTTTATCTAAACCCAGACCTCGGAATAAATAGGACACTGGTTTAAAATTATTGGCATTTTATAATATTCTGTTAATTGAACAAGTGTTATAAAACAGTTTGTATACTTTTACAATGTTATTAATAATTTATCTGATAATGTGAATAACGAGTTTATCTTTTATTTTTAAAATTTAATATTAAATATAAGGTTCTGATCAAATATTATGTAATCGTTTATATATATAAAGTATACTTTGGTGTGCTGTACGTAGATATATCGTTTTTCATGTGGCAGAAAACTATTCTATCGTTTTCTGTAGTATTCTATGTGTAAAAATCAAAAAGAATCGTATAGATTCCGATTGAAACCCTTATCAGAATCTATACGGCATTTTAACAGGGTAGTTGTATGAGCTGTACGTCTTACGTAATTTTTAATACAAATCGGCTCGTGATGTTCAAGTTTTTTCTCCGTAATAATTCATCATCTTTTTTGACACTGTTTTTATTATTTTTACTATTTTTCGTCTATATTTATATTTTATACAAATTGCCTTAGTTTTATTGTTACATTGTGTACTTTTTTGAATAAAAACAAACAATGAATAAAATAAAAACAGTGTTGTTAAATTATAATTTATTAAAAATTCTTTCTTTAATTCTCAGTTAGCATTTTTCTTAAATATATAACATATTATGTAACAAAACATATTTGTAAACATTAGTTACTAAGATAAAACAATATCAACTATATTTCCATATGGATACGCGTGCGATCCTATATTTTTTCATTTGTCCTATTTCTTCCGGAGTCTGACTATAATCCACTATAATATAGATACTATAATATCTGATATGAAAAAGAAACCAAGTAATTTCTTATGTATCGATAAAAATTGTATAGAATAGTAAATATATTTGTTTATATAAGTACCCGGGTACCCTTTAATTGTAAAGAACATTTCCAACTATTAATTAAAATGGTATGTAAGTTATTCATGTGTGTTCCCTTAATGTATTGTAATGCTGGGAAATAGAGACATAATAACGAAAGTAGATGCATGGCTCGTATATCTTTTGAAACTACTAACTACTGAAACGAACAAAATAATTATTAGATAGATTGCCTACCAAAACTCGCAGCTGAAAACGAAAATTAGGAGTACTTGATCAAAAGGCTATGTTTTTTTGAGAATTACGTACACTGAAAAAACAAAAGGCAAAATTACCAGTCATTCTAACCAGAATACTCAATACTGGGTGTCACAAAAATTATTGCCTAAGAATTATCCCCGTAACTATTGTAGCGAAATAAAATAACCAATATTTAATTTATAAAATAAAATAAGGGAAACATATAATCAAACTTCACGATTTTTTATTAAAATATTTGTGACTGCAGTTTCGTAAGCATGTGACGTCACATTTGTGACGAAGGATCCGTTTCCCTTTCTTATCAAAGGTACCATTTTATTCTAGCACCCATGTGCAACTGTGAAAAGTTAATTAATCCTCTGGATGGATCATATATTTACAGATATTTTAAATAATATCTAAATGTAGCTGTCTGGTGTCTTAGGTAAGAATATTACTAATTTATAATTTAATTTGGTAACTAATTTTAATTTTGTGTCTTAGCTTTTACCTTGGTTTTGTGCACGAAGTGTCAGCACAAACCCTCTCAAATTGGTCTATTATTTACCTAATAAAACTCTCCATTCACAAACCAGTTATTTCTATCAACCTACAACCCCTAAAGAGTCTCAAAAATCACAAGGCGCCCAATACCGAATTTTCATTTCTATATTTCAAAGTGGTTTTATTACACTATAAAAGATAACTCTTTGAAAATTACAGTGCTCTGAAAACCTTCAGCTTGGAATAGTAATTAAAAAAAGTTACTTCCGGTCCAACTTTTGATTTTTAAATGGAACCCTGTATATTAGTTTTCATTTTCAGATTCTTCTTTATATTCTCTTTTCAACGATATGTCACAATGTGACATTGTCACATGTTTATTTTATAAAGATGGACCCACATGAGCCATTTAAAAAAAAAACACATGGTGGTGCTGTGACGTCCATAATGGAATATGATAGAAAATTGACATTTTAAATATTTAAGTTGTTTGTTAAAATCTATTTTTATTTAGTTTTTTTTGTAGAGGATACCTTAGTTTTTAATTTAGCCACTTAATAAATAGGTTATTTGAAAATTTATTACAAAATGGCTTTAGAGTTGATGATTAAAAAAAAAATAAACTTGAGTCAATTTATAAAAAACAATGAAAATCGGATTCAAATCAACAGTGAGTTCCTAACCTACTACTATAGGAGTTAAAATGTCAATTCTCTCAATACTTTAATATGGACATCATATAAAAAATGTCTCCTGTGGCGCCATCCCTAACGCAAATATCGATAAATCATTAGAAAAAGAATTTAAAAGAAAATCTAAAAATGTAAACGAATAATATTATATATTATATCCATCTAAAAATCTAAAGTTAGTACAACTTCCGGTTAGGCTGGAAGTGATATATTTTTTAATGACTATGCCAACATTTGTGTTTTTATGGCATATATGATCACTAAAAATTTCAAAGAGTTAGTTACCTCTAATAGTTACGAAGATAATTCATAGCCAATACTTCTTGTGACACCCGGTATAGAAAAATTCTAGCTTCGATAAAGGTAAAGGTCCAGTACCATTATAAGTAAAATCAGAATTTCGCTACGGATAAATGGCAATTTTTTCTTTCTTTTTTTAAGTATAGATATTTAAAAAATCAATGAGGAGGTTATTTCCAGAATCCAGAAGTTCCTAATTTAAGAAAATAAGTTATAAGATAAAACTACTAAACATAATAAAAAAGTATTACCCTAAATTAGATACACTTTTAAAGATGTTATTTTGATGCTCGTATTTTTTAAAAGATTTTTTATAATTTTGGCGAAGGCGTGACGTAATAAAACATAGGTAAACTGTTTAAAAAAATAAACCACCAAATATAATTATGGTATGTTCAGGGCCGTAACTATAGCAAAAACACAGTATCCGCATTGATTTTTTTTTCTAAAAATTAAAGTTAGTAGAATCAAATTTATAGGAAAAATAATACAACCTAATTTACATAACTTTTCTAATTATAAAGCATTATAAGAATAATTTAAATAGTATAATACAAAAAACTAACAACAAATCTAGTACTTACTGTATTTTACCCTAGACGGTTTTTGTCAAAAGCTTAACCCAACTTTTAAAATCTCTTGTCAAAATGATAAGATGTTGTAAAATTTACGATTTCAATACCTCCCTTGATAAAACCTATTAATGCTTTTGGAAAAAAATCGGCAGGATTGATAATAGTTATTTATGGTACTAGTTGGTAAAGTAAGATATTGCCCATGAGAAAATTAATTTTCGAGAGGGCAATATCGGTTTACCCATGAGTGCCATACAAGGTTTTATCCTATAAATAGCTTAGGTATTCATATTTTTATTAAAAATTTTAATGACATTTACAAGAAAATAATTTGACAAGTGACAGTTGAGTGGGTAAAATAAATAATTAACCACTCAATAAAGTAAAAGCCACGCGGGGGTTATTATTGAGTTTATCTATTTAAAATAAAGCTGGTAATTGTCTTATTATCTGTATGTATTGGATAAAATACTATATTGCACGAAGTCGGCCTGCTACTAGTGTCATCTCGTAACTTTTTTGTGTACTTTTAAATATGACCGCCGTTGAAGTCATATGTTTAAGTATATTTGTATTTATACAAATACTTATAATTATATTTGTGGAATCTTCTTCAATTTTTCTTTCTTTTGTAAACTTTTAAATTATAAAACTTAAAAAATAAAAATCCGAGAAAAGGTTGCGTAAACAATCATTGTTCAACGATGCGACTTTTCGATATGAATTCCGTTTTCAGTGCGCTGTCTAGAGCATTCGGTAAAAAATAAAAAATAACAGTTGTCATCTGATTTGCATATGCGAGCAGTGACATCTGAATACCTTTTCCAGAAGTCGAAACGGTAATATATTAAAATATTTTTTGCACTTTCAATTTCTTAGGTAATTCTTTCGGTTATTCATACGCCCTCACCTGACATGTTCGACAAAAACACGTTTTAATTTGTTTTCAGAAATATAAACTGCAAACCAAATATTTGGGAACTTACAACATCTGTAGGTACAGTTGGCCCTGATTCTTCACGCCAGTTTTCAAAAAGTGTTCAAGGGCAGAAATTCACTATATCACTGAGGGCCTGAGACGCTTTGGTTTGGACAATATTGGAATATATTGTCCCTAAAAAATATTTTATCCAACACCTTCCCATCCCTTGTTTTTAGCACTATTTTAAATATTAAAAGTTAAGTTTTTTCCACTACACGGTAAAAATAAATTGCCTTAAATTACATAGTCCGTAAATGGTAAAAATTACATAGTCGGTAATGGTAATGTTTTGCATAGACCGAAACAGTAAAAATTACATAGTCCATAATGGTAATATTTTGAATATACCGGAACGGTAAAAATTACATAGTCCAGAATGGTAATATTTTGCATAGACTTGAAATTTGAAAAAAAATATTTACTACTTAGAAAATGTTTGTTCCAAATTACAAGTCTCTGTGTCAAAGCTTTTTTAAAATATCGTAGCGTAAAGTTCATTTGGTTTAACAAACCAAACGATTTGCACCCTTAATACGAGTATAAACTGCTTACATCTTTCTTTAAAGATCTATTGGTTGATAAAGATCGTAATTTATAATGAATGTAAATTTTAGGCCACAAATAAAGCATTTAAATATCGTACATAAATTTTATTTACCTTTTTTTACACTTTTAACACTTTAACCTAGAAACATGCGTCGCTATCTCTAACAATAACAATATTAAACGGTCCGTGTCATGATGCGACGCCTTCTTGGTTATTTTCCAAAGCGCACGCGCGTCTTAAAATAACATAGCCCGACATTGTAAAATCATGTAAAAATATGTAAATCAATGTAAATATATTTTTTTACATTATTTTACATTCTTTTACATTATTTTACATTCTTTTACATTCTTTTACATTCTTTTATATTCTTTTACATAAATTCATGAATTATGTATAGTTCAGAATAGTAAATTTACTAGTCCGTACTATGTAAATTCATGTATTTTTACATTATTTTACATGCAGTTTTTACAGTGTAGGGACTAAAAAATGTTTTGCTTACTCTTTTGCTTAGAAGATTGCTATTTTAAATATAAAAAGTTATAATTTTTCCACTTGCGACTAAAAAATGTTTTGCTCACACTTTTGAGTACTAAGAAAACTTTTAAAAAATATTAAAATTTGTTGTCATAAGTAATTTTATCCACTTAATAAAATAACTATTAACCCCTTCTGCTCCATTGTATCCACGTATGGATATTTGTAGGTATAGCAAAATATACCACAATATCCACAGTTGGATATTTGTTTATGGGATTTTCCATATACATTTTAATCTGATGTGGGGACCTGTACCTTGAAAGACCGGCTGGAGCGGAAGGGGTTAAAGTGTATTCTTCCTTTCTTTTCATGAGCTGTTTATCAGTGCTTACTTATCACTCCTTATCTACGTAACTATTTATTTGTTTTTTTCTTCTTCTTCTTCTTCTTCTTCTTCTTCTTCTTCTTCTTCTTCTTCTTCTTCTTCTTCTTCTTCTTCTTCTTCTTCTTCTTCTTCTTCTTCTTCTTCTTCTTCTTCTTCTTCTTCTTCTTCTTCTTCTTCTTCTTCTTCTTCTTCTTCTTCTTCTTCTTCTTCTTCTTCTTCTTCTTCTTCTTCTTCTTCTTCTTCTTCTTCTTCTTCTTCTTCTTCTTCTTCTTCTTCTTCTTCTTCTTCTTCTTCTTCTTCTTCTTCTTCTTCTTCTTCTTCTTCTTCTTCTTCTTCTTCTTCTTCTTCTTCTTCTTCTTCTTCTTCTTCTTCTTCTTCTTCTTCTTCACTTGGTGAAGTGGCCTGGATAATTCCATAACCAGTCTTTTTCTTCTTAATGTATCTACAGATGCGTTCTGTTGACAATGCTGTTTTTTCTAATTTGAAATTATATTTGCGCATGCGCTATTATATAAAAATTCTGTACGTATAAAAACTTCTGCACGTGTTAGTTGCTTCCAAATCAAAATTTATCATTATAAATGATTAAAAAACATAAAATTACCTTCTTACTCAAATATAATCTCCACATGTTCGTCATTTTACTGCACATCATCCATACAATCACTATAAAATATATAAAATCGAATCCAGGGCATATCTATGATAGCAAATAAATAAATAACTATACTATACACTTAATGCTAAAAATTAAACGCGATTACAGAGATTTCCATCCGAGCTCGGAGAGCGAGGTTTGCAATCGTTATCGGCCTAAAAACAATTTTCGTCCGTGTATTTTTTAATCGATTGTAATATGTTAATAAATACATTTGTATTTTTAACAACAGATTTGAGGTTGGAATTCAAATGTCAACACTTTTAATATCAGTCAACTAATCAAGGTCGACTATTTTGCTTTTGCGGTCTAGGCCGAAAAATTAAATTTTTCCTACATGTTAATTATACAAAAAGTGGCACCTTTAGAAACAATTGAATAAAAAAATATTTTTAAAGAGGCTATTACACGACATATAAGTTTTAAACTAGGAGGTATTAAGAGATTTCGAGGTTAGATTCAGAACCATGAGGGGGAATATCCCTCACACATCGAAAAAGATGAAAAAAATGGAGCTGATTACCTTTTTTTTTGTCATAATTTTGGGAAAAAAGTTGATATTTTTTTAATCGAAGAATTGGTTCAATTGATCTTTACCTCCCTAAATAACTTTCGCCTCGTCCCTGGTTTAATTACTGGTATAAAATTTTAATTAATAATTATAAACGGTTTGTCAAATCAGTCTTAAGATATTAAAAATATATATATTTAAAAAAAATTGTATTTCCCTTAATATTTAGTTTTTGGTCATTTGTGGGCAGTTTATAAGACAATAAATCAGTTTGTATAACAATGCATACCAAAAATATGCATAGGAGTAGAAATTTACGACAGAAAGTGTGGTTTATTATTTATTAATGTATTATTTTTCAGGTGAGAAGTACGAAATACACATTTTTCTCAATAGTGACCAAATTAAAATATTTTACTTTGCCCAAGGAAAGTCTTGCGTTAGTAAAAAAATTTCGAAAAGTTATTGCTTTTTTTAAGTTTGTACCGTTTCATATCCAAAAAATATGATTTCCGTCAAAAAAAAAACTCTCTATCGGTCAGACAGACCACGATCAAGAACGCTTCGGGCTAAATACTTGAAATTTGGACCATAGGTTGATTATCCAAAGTTCTAGGCTGAGATTGTTTTTGGTAAAAATCGGATTGTGGTAAGAGAGTAAAATGGGGTGAAAATAATTTTTTTCAAAAATATTGTTTATTCAATTTATTTTTTTTTGAAAAATTTTTGATTTTTTTTTCGTTTTTGATTTTAAGTTAATACATTTTGTAATAATACCACACACATTTTTTTACATTTATATCAACCAAACGTTTTTTGAGGTGCTATGCAAAATTTACCGAGTGAGGCGATATTTTGACCTCAAATTCAGGTTTAGCGCCTTAAAAATATACAAGGAATACAATGGTCTCCGAACAAGTTCTTATTATTTTTTCTGTTGCCACACATGAAGCCAAAAAAGGTCAAGATTTTTTTCTCAGCCCATTATGAAGTATTTTGAGGCGCTGAATCCGAATTTGAGGTCAAAATAGAACCTCATTCCATTAGTTTTGGAGATAACCTTAAATTTTTTTTCGAGTATATGAACCTAAGGTGCTAATTTGAACTTAATTAGAATGTACTACCTCAAAATATATAAATACAATATTCTCCGAAAAAAATCCTAACCTTTTTTCTTGTGTGGCTGTGTAATCTATTTATTTTTCCTTAACCCTTTGTCCCTTTATCAAAAATACGATTATTTCACAATTTTTTTTGCTGCAAGTGATAAGAGTATGTGAATTTGCATACAATAATTTTTTGAGATTTTTTTGGAAACCTTTCCAAAAAATTTTGAGGTGAGTACGTTGAAGAATGTAGGCAAATTAAAGCAGTCGGTCCATTCCCTAAAAAAAAAACAAGTCATTTTGTAGGTTTATGAACTTTCTTACAGGCGAATAATAATGCATTACTTACCAAAAACTTTACACAAGTAAATAAAAAAAAATACAAAAACAACTCACTATAAAAACGCCAACTGTCACTGCACGACTCTATAAAAATCATGATATTGTGTTGTATTGTGTTGCCCTCTTGCTGTGAATAGGTTATATCAACTATTCAAAAAGGACTTGAGAGTACCGGTCCGCTACAAGAAGCTTTCAAGGCAATAAGGAATTTATATGATTTAACAAAAAACCGGTACTTCAGAGTACCGTCCGTCAACAAAGGGTTAAAAGCAAAATATCGATAAATCTGAGGACGACATTTTAAGTCCGTTAATTAATGCAAATGTAATTAATTATTTTATTAATTAAAAGATGTTGTCAGTTTGTTTTTTTTTATTTCCGTATAATTTATGAACACTGTTAAGAAAGAAAATATTCAACATTTTCGTTAAACAACAGTATTCAATTTACTTAAAGTGCATATTTCAAATCGTATGACTTTTTCAACGCATAAAATAAATTTAATTTAAATATATTAAATACTCTAGCCATTAACTATAATTATAACAATTAATTATGGTAATTGGTAATTTGCTAATTACTTGCTGTAGTACCATACTAAAGTTTATTTTTTTAAGGTATAGTTATTTTAAATTTGCCGCTAAATACTTCACAAAGCCTGATTTACACTGAAGCATGTGTTTTGAATGTCAACCATAGACAAAATAAACAAATAGATTGATTTTTGACCGTCTGCGCATACTTCTGCGTCCCGACTAAATGCGTCCTCCATTTTGATTCCAATTGTCCAACATAAAGTAAAAAAATATATATTTTATGTTGGTAATACTGTGTTGCGTTAGATAGGAATATTTTCTTTGTTAGAGATGAGTCTTTTCATTTCACTTCAGTAGTCAGTAAAAGTTTCTTTTTGTCGTTGTTTTGTTGCAACAGTTTGTTATATATGTAAAAACTAAATCAATATGTTATACTACACAGATATTTATTTATTTTTACCAGTAATTTAAATATAAAAATATAATTTTTCGCACACACCTCAGGTTAACAAAACCTAATTTATGTATGTTTTGAGTTTATTTTCGAGGTTTTTCTCTTATTTTTTCTACGCGTATGGTGTTTTGTGCTAGAAGGGTGAACATTTTATTTTATTATAGACTATAAAATAGCGTTTTTGAACTTTTAAAGTCTTTCTGTGTTTTTTGTATATTTTATAGTGCTTTTTCAAAGAACTAGTAAAGTCTTTGCAATGACGTGTTTTATAAAAAGTTGTAGAAACATAAAACGACTGCTACCTGCAGACAGCATATAATATTTTTTAGGTAAGTTAGATTTTTTTTAATATAACATAAGAAAACATTAAAAAGTAAGGTTATGTCGTTTATTTATTTATTTATTTACATTTACCCACTAATTTAAATTTCTCGGCTTATTTCCGATCAAAATGGAGGACTCGTAAATTTGTATATAACCGTGAGATGACAGCTCATCTATGTTCTTTGTCTATGATGTCAACATAACCAAAATTTATAATTTTTGTTTACTTACTTTGTTTTTCTGATGTTTTAATGCAAAAAAAAGAGAATTGATAAAGCTGTTGCTAAAAACACTTTTGTATTCCTGTAGAAACAAAATTTGCCTATAAAATCGCTTTTATTCCAATAATTTAGAGGAATAAACCATTGTTTTGTTCCCGTTAATGGCACGTCAACGTTTTACGGTTGTGTAAATTGGGGCTAGTCATTTCGCTTACGACGCATGCGTATCTTACGTTGCTATGGTAATTTCGAAATTGTTTACAAGCGGGAAGGTTTAAAATAACTATACCTTAAAAAAATAAACTTTAAATGCTTCTTATTTAGTTAAATACATTACAGTACCTCTAAAGATACCGCAGGTGCGGTCAGGGGCACCCCCAGGATTTTATATACCAAGGGATAGCTAAAAACTTAATGGCAAACTTGCATTAAAGGGGTATAATACCACAGTAATGCATGATAATACTGCCCTGTTAAAGTAAAGGGCAGTAAGTAACATTTGCACATAGCGGCATTTTCACGTGAACCCTGATGTAATATTTTGAAAACGCTGACCAATGTCACTTATTGCTCTTTACTTACTACATTCTGTGGACCACCGTGGTGCACCGGTTTATAGTAACTTCCGAACCACTGTTTGTAAGGCACAGATACAATGTTTGTCCTCTTTTTATAAATTTAGAAAAAATATCATCTTGTAAAATCAATAAGAAATTATTTTAATTTAAAAAAATTGCCTTTTAAAATATTAAAAGTAAAAACTTTACGTTTTCGTTATAAATAATATTAATTAAAAAAAATATTTTTTACACCAAAACGTTTTCACTTTAAAGTAAAAGTATTGTCCCTTGTTTTTTTATTTTAATGTTTTCTAAATAAAATTATAATATGTCCCTTTATATTGTTGAAAAATATCAATATATTACAATAATTCTTTTTAAAATAACCAGTTTTTGTATTCAAATCATTTACAAGTTTAAAAGGAAACATTTTTCAAATTACAATGAATATTTTTATTTTTACAATGGCTTATAAAATTAAAAAATATCTTTTTGTATTAACAAAAAACACTGTCGGAGCAAAAACATATTGGTTTTCTTTTAAATCATATAACTTTTGTTTGATTTTACAACGATTTTTCTCTGAGTGTAGAAATGAACAAACTATTATTTCTTCTGCGTAGCTTAAATCTAAGGCAAGTACAATTAAATTTTAAAGGCAGAGCCAGTTTATTGGGCTTTCCAGTAGTATTGAGAAAAAAGATGCATTTTTTAAATATACATATATTTTTCAGGACGTCGTATCTCAATTTTTTCGATTTTGAGATTTTGGACTTTAACGCTATTATTATCAATTTACATGTAAAAAATAAGTTTCACCTGCTATTTTTTTTAAATAACAAGAATATAAGCAAAATAGTAACGTCGTATCTTAGATGATTATAAATTAATAAATTTTTAATTATCTCTTAATTCTAGTTAACTGACTATTTTGGAACGCACTTTTTGCATTTGGGGACGCTTTTTTGATATTATATACTTTTTGAAGTTTAGATATTTCAATATTTAATAATATTATTATAATAACTATATTTTGTTAAAATATAATATTATAATGTTTTAAAGCTCGTATAATAATAGTTATTTATGGTACTAGTGGGTAAAGTAAGATATTGCCCATGAGAAAATTAACCAGCGAGGCGTCAGCCAAGCAGGTTAATTTTCGAGAGGGCAATATCGGTTTACCCATGAGTGCCATACAAGGTTTTATACAATAAATAGCTTAGGAATTCATATTTTTATTAAAAATTACATTTACAAGAAAATAATTTGACAAGTGACAGTTGAGTGGGTAAAATAAATAATTATCCACTCAATAAAGTAAAAGCCACGCGGGGGTTATTATTAAGTTTATCTATTTAAAATAATTGTAATTGTCTCATTATCTGTATGTATTGGATAAAAAAAAATATTAATTTTGACTATCAAAATGTCTTATCTATAAACCTTATGTTTTTATTTGTATTTATTTATTTTATACAGAATAAAATGATTTAAGGTAAGTTAATCATTAAAAATGTATAAAGTTTATATTTAAAAAGTACATTTTCAACCTATGAATAATGCGAGAAAGAGTTATTTCTCATTCCTGTAAAGTTGGCTTTTTTGAGATACGACGTTCTGAAATTTACAAGACGATATAAATTTATTTAAACAAACAGTTAATTTTGTACAGAAGAAACTAAGTTATTTTCTAGGTTTGGACTTTTTGGACTTTTGGACTTATTTTCTAGAGACTCCAACTATGGATCAGAACCAAAACTTGCTGTCGAAACTTAAACTTTTTTGTTTACAGACTTGAAAAAGTGCTTAATCAAAAGCACGAAACTGTGGGAAAAGAATAAGTGGTTGAAATAAAAGCCATTAGTAACTAAAAGTTTACATCTACCCCCCCCCCATATCTACGTGCCTGGCAAACGCTCATTCCGTCCCATTATAGGCTATTGGGCTATTGGGCTAAAGTAAGAATACTTTAACATTTAACTCTAAGAAAAATAAATAAAAATAATCTTTTTTCACTACCAGCCTAAAACCACATCTTTATTACTGTTCTTTTCATTGGTAGAAATATTATTTCTCTACTATGACGTCAGAGGTTCTAAAAATAATGAAAATTGCACCATGGTTAATAATGAATTTTTATTCAGCTGTTTTGGCATCTGACGTTTTACTTAATTATTAAATCACATTGCTATTTACAAGTGTCTTTAGGCACCAAATTTATTTATTGCATGATAAATTAAAAAATATTAACTAAATTAGTACCTAAAACATGTTTTACAAAAAACACTTCGAAAAGTGAAAATCATTGGCCCATCATATTCAACCATATATTATCGTAAGGATCATAGATTACTAGAGGTACAACCCCCATATATTGATTTTTAAGACAATAGATTCTCCCTCACAGTTTTCGCCTGTCCCCTTATTTCTGGGGGAGTACCAGAATCATCACTTTGCATTTCACTTTCCATTTTTATATATTTTATTACACTTAACACGGAAACACTTTCTAACTTAATAATTTTAGCAGATCACCAGAAAATTTCTGCCAGAAATGTCAAGTTATTCATTTGTTTTTTTAATGGCCGCGAACGGCCAGCGTGATATTTTAAATTTATAAGCTTTTTCATTAAATTTTAGTAAAAAAATAAATCAGTAGCTAATTAATTGTACTGGTAGTGAAAAAAATACTATTTTTTCCACGTGAGTGAAGATTTAACATTTTAGACCACGTCTTGCGGGCTTCGCGCTAGCGCGCTCATTCCGCAATTTGACGCAGGTTAAAAATGTTAAACTTCTCTCACTTGGTAAATAATATACTATTTTTAGCTTTATTGAAAATTGGATTTTGATGAAAAATTGATGTTATTACGAGTTGGTCCGGAAATGAGTCCTAAAGGAGCTACGGCTCTTTAAAATTGCAATAAAAATAAGGTTTTTAATTAATAACTTTTGTACCCTTTAAGCTAGAGCGACGAGCTTTTGCATGTATACTGGTAATAGCAAGGGCAATAGGTTTATGTTAATTTATTCTTTTGAATTTATCCAGAGGCGTGCCTAGACGGACAAAATATCTAAGGCTTAACACATTTTTGCCCCAAACTTTTTTATGTATATTTTTTTTTTATTTTTGTTAAAAAATATAGATTCCTTGAGTGAAAATACATAAAAAATGTCATACAGTGTAACACTGTAGGAGTAACCGTTTTCAAAAAAAATGCAATTAAGAGGAAGTAACATTTTGTGCCACTAAAAATGTTAGTTTTTAAAAGGCTATTACTCCTTTAATATTAAATTTAGGTGTTTTGGTGAAGAATACTTTTTTGCTTAGTTTTAAATGAAGAATCGCCCAGCAGTATTAAAATTTTATTAGTGCTTTTTTTGT